>BSBM01000356.1:230000-1430000 GCA_027924585.1 Larix kaempferi
TCATCATCTTCATCATCATCATCTTCGTCATCATCATCATTATCAATGATGATGGTGATGATGAATATGATGAAGAAGATGATGGATGATGATGATGTCGATGATGACGATGTTGATGATGAAGATGATGATGAAGATGATGACCAATATGATGAGGAGGAGGAGGAGGAGGATGAGGAAGTGGGTGATAACGATGATGATGATGATGGAGATGATGATGATGATGATTAGGATGATGATGAGGATGATGATGAGGATGATGATGATGATGTTGACGATGATTATGATGATGAGGAGGAGGAGGAGGAGGCTCCTTGTAGAGGGATAGTGTCATGGATTCTATGTGTTATTGATGACGCGTGAGGTCTATATTTTTCAATTAAGGCCCAGGTGGAATTCAATTGAGCTCAATATGCTTCAATAAGATATCGAGGAACTTGTTTTCATTCTTCAATGATGTTCAATGATTTTCAACATATCCATGGTTTTGCATGGTAGGCTGAGGATGAATTCATGGCATTTTATCTTTACAAAATATGTGTTTTGTCAAAATGAAATTCAAATTGCCTCTTGGATGAATTCTCCTCTACAAGACTTCATTTATTGCATGAATGTCACAGACTCACAAAAACTCTAAACAACACTCAATGGCATGCAACTATAACCACAAACCAAGCAGAGGTTGATTTGATGCATTGATATAGAGAGGTGGCAGTAGGCACACAATATGGAGAAACAATGAGTTAGAAAAAAACATTTGGACCAAAGTACCACAATGCTTATTAATAAAATTAAAAAAAACAATTTTTGGCTCAGGAATTGTGGTTTATCACCACATTTCTCTTCAACACTCGCCATCAAAATACGTATAAAAATAACACGTCTTTACATCCTCATCCATTTAAATCCTCATCACATAGTCATAAATAAGGATTACTATGCATGCACATCCTCACCTTACAATGTCAATTGGGTCAAGGCGCATAGACAACCATAAATGATAAAATGTGTCAAAGAGTAAGCCCTTCCAATAAAAATTAAGACCCACCCTTCAAACTTCATCACCGAGACCAATTTATGCAAATATTTTCGAAGTGGGGGAAGGTTTGGCATTTAATGGTGTAAACGTCGGGGAATAAATGGTGTAAACGTTCTACAGGGGCACATGCATGGGTTTGGGCGCGTGCGTGTTCCTGACGTGTATGAGCAAAAAACACGCATGCACGGCCCTGTTACTAGTTAAAAAAAACAAAGTTTTCTGTTTCCCGGGAATTCTACCAAAGACATGGGTTTCACTTCTTCTGCGGGTTTCAAGCTCTCACAGGTTTCTTATTGGCTCACACTCATTGATATTTTGGACACTTTTTGATCTATTGGATACAAAATCACCCTTGGAATCTATCAAACATCTTCAATGATCTTGGAATCTAGTGGATTCATTCAAGCTACTAGTTTCCATTGCAAGTGGAGATCATTTCTATAGAGGTATGTTGAATTGTAAATAAGTCTTTTCATTCACAAGATTTAAGATGATCCTATGCCTTTTTTTTTATCATATGCCCACAACAATATCCATGCATAGACAACAATGAATTTGACAAGAAGATTTCCCAAGTTCACATCTAAAAAAACTCATATGAACACTAGACAAGATGAAGTATGCAACCTCCTCATTGTGTAATTAGTTCCCAAGTTAATTTTGTTCTTTTCACCTCATATTATGCTAGCAAAAAAAACCACACACTCACTAAACATAACTAAAAATATCACTTCAACTCATCCACAAAACCTCAACTCTCTCATCTCTTATTCAATACCATTGTATGGAATGAGGATATCTGTAAGTATATGCACCTTTCCTTTCTCTATGAATCCAAATATGATAATATTCATCCATATTTACCATCCTTACAATATCCCCTCACCTTTAATAATGATTTTTTTCCAAAAACCAAGACTTTCCCACTTCATGCTCTATTCAACATGATGATTGTTGGTATAGTCCCTAGTTCCCCACTCTCCAACACCTCCCCACCCTAGATATTGCACATTGAAAGGTCAAATTATATTCCCCCTAATCACCCTTCCCAAGACCATGATCCTTGTTAGAAACCTTTGCATCCTCCTTAAGGTTTTGTAAAGTGGTAAGCTATGTTGGAATGTGTCAGGTTCATTGTATAATGGCACTAATATCTTATTTGTTGTTTCTTTTGTAGGGGTAGGCTTGATAGTTGTGTTAAAGAGACTTTTGGAGATGGGAAACCCACGAAACACAAAAAAAAAATAGAAGGAATCTGCCCATTGAAAAGGTCAACGACTTAAGAGAAAAGGCCAGGTTGGAAATGGAAAGATTGAGACATGGTCCTATCATTGCCTCAGATCCTGCCACTGATCCTAACATAGTTGTTGACATGACAACCTCTTGTTCAAAACCATGGGTAAAGTGGTCGCGTCCAACGGACCCAACTCAAATTCCAACATCAACACAATCTCCAACCAACAATCCATCAACAAGTCATTCTGAAATTCTTCACGACACTAGAATTTTGGGAGATGCTGCATGTGTAGAGATGGACATACAAGCCTTGGAATGGCCATCACTGAGCAAAACCCTAGCTCCGGAGATGGCCCATTGGCACCACTTCCGGGTCTTTAGGGGATGTTGTGGGGGGTCCCCTATCTGAAACCCGCCGTCCTAGACCCACTAGAATCGACGGATTCGTGAACCAAGCCACGGTTCGGGTGCTACGAGCATTCTAGTCGGGCACCTCGGGGTCGTTCAGGGACACTTGGAGGATTTGACCCGGGGCCACGAAACCCAAACTGGTGAGAGGAATTGGATTCCGTCACCTCCCATAGGTCCACGTGGCCATTGTGGACCTGCCCACGGTGGCCACGCACGCCCGGGGGCCTCTAGACGAGAAATGGCCCCCTTGAGTGAATTTGGAATGGCCATCACTGAGCAAAACCCTAGCTCCAGAGATGGCCCATTGACACCGCTTCTAGGTCTTCGAGGGATGCTGTGGGGGGTCCCCTAGCTGAAACCCGCCATCCCGGACCCACCAAAATCAACGGATTCATGAACCGAGCCGTGGTTCGGGTGCTACGGGAATTCTAGTTGGGAAACCCGGGGTCGTTTAGGGACACTTGGAGGATTTGACCCGGGGCCATAGAACCCAAACCAGCGAGAGGAATTGGATTCCGTCACCTCCCACAGGTCTACATGTCCATTGTGGACCTGCTCATGGTGGCCACGCATGCCCGGGGGCCTCCAGACGAGAAATGGCCCCCTTGAGAAAATTTGGAATGGACATCACTAAGCAAAACCCTATCTCCGGAGATGGCCTGTTGGCACTGCTTCTAGGTCTTCGGGGGACGCTGTGGGGGGTCCCCTAGCTAAAACCCGCTGTCCCAGACCCACCATAATTGACGGATTCATGAATCGAGCCACGGTTTGGGTGCTACAGGCATTCTAGTCGAGCACCCCGGGGCCATTCAGGGACACTTGGAGGATTTGACCTGGGGCCACAGAACCCAAACTGACAAGAGGACTTGGATTCCTTCATCTCCCATAGGTCCACGTGGCCATTTTGGACATGCCCACAGTGGCCATGCACGCCCGGCAGCCTTTGGACGAGAAATGCCCCCTTGAGCGAATTTGGAATGGCCATCACTGAGCAAAACCCTAGCTTCGGAGATGGCCCATTGGCACCGCTTCCGGGTCTTCGGGGGACGCTCTGGGGGGTCCCCTAGCTGAAACCCGCCATCCTGGACCCATCAGAATCGATGGATTCACGAACTGAGCCACGGTTTGGGTGCTACGGGCATTCTAGTTGGGCACCCTGGGGCCATTCAGGGACACTTGGAGGATTTGACCTGGGGCCACAGAACCCAAACCGGCAAGAGGACTTGGATTCCGTCATCTCCCACAGGTCCGCGTGGCCATTGTGTACCTACCAATGGTGGTCACCGACGCCCAGGGGCCTCCGGACGAGAAATGCCCCCTTTTAGTGAATTTGGAATGGCCCTCACATTGGGGTCAACTTTGGAAAATCGTCCACCAGGCACTTATGGCTAGCGTTCCCAGCCGGAACCTGCCTGGACACACCTGCAAGAATCCCTGAAACCAGGTTTTGCTACACGGTTGGACTTCTATTCCCCCGGCAGGTGTCCCCGAAGGCCTTTTGGATGCGAGACAGAACGAGCCATAGAATGACAACCATGGCTCCGATCGACGAACCGTCGACTTCGTTGGATTCAGGATGTTGGGATAGTGCCAAGGGTGCCCCTCTCCTCTGGTCTTGTGGCCCCAGTGCCATCTTGTACGTCCATATTGGAAACTAGGGTTTTGGTCAATGAGGGAGTGTGCAATTTTTGCACACAGGGGTCAACTCTGCAAAATCGTCCGCCGAGCACTTACGGCTAGTGTTCCCAGCCAGAACCTGCTTGGACACACCTGCAGGACTCCCCGGAACCAGGTTTTGCTGCACGGTTGGACTTCTATGCCCCCGGCAGGTATCCAGCAAGTGTCCCTGAAGGCCTTTTGGATGCGAGACAGAACGAGCCATAGAATGACGACCGTGGCTCCGATCGACGAACCATCGAATCCACTGGATTCAGGACACCAGGATAGTGCCAAGGGTGCCCCTCTCCTCCAGTCCTGTGACCCCGGGGCCATCTTGTATGTCCATCTTGGAAAATAGGGTTTTGGTTAGTGAGGAAGTGTGCAATTTTTGCACACGGGGGTCAACTCTGCAAAATCGTCCGCCGGGCACGTATGATGATGATGATGGTGATGATGATGAAGACGTTGATGATGATTGTGATGGTGATGGTGATGGTGATGAAGATGATGACGATGGAGAAGAAGATGATGATGATGGAGATGTTGATGAGGAACCTAGAGTTAGAGTTAGAGTTAGAGTTAATGATGATGATAGATATGGTGGTGATGATGAAGACGTTGATGATGATGGTGATGGTGGCGGTGATGGTGATTGTGATGGTGATGGTGAGGATGAAGAAGATGGCTTGGTGCTAGGGTTAGGGCTAGAGTTATAGAAGGAAATTGACTTAGGGTTAGAGTTAGAGTTAATGATGATGATGGTGAAGATGGTGGTGATGATGAAGACGTTCATGGTGATGGTGATGGTGAAGAAGATGGCTTAGTGTTAGGGTTTGGGTGAGGGTTAGGGCTAGCGTTATAGAAGGAAATTGAATTAAGGTTAGATTTATAGTTAGAAATGATGATGAAGATGGTGTTGATGATGAAGACATGATGATGATGGTGACGTTGATGGTGATGGTGACGGTGATGGTGAGGATGAAGAAGATGGCATGGTGCTAGGGTTTGGTTGAGGGTTAGGGCTAGAGTTATAGAAGGAAATTGAATTAGGGTTAGAGTTAGAGTTAATGATGATGATGAAGATGGCGGCGATGATGAAGATGTTCATGGTGATGGTGATGGTCATGGTCATGGTGAAAAAGATGGCTTAGTGCTACGGTTTGGGTGAGGGTCAGGGCTAGCGTTATAGAAGGAAATGAATTAGGGTTAGAGTTATAGTTAGCAATGATGATGAAGACATGATGATGATGGTGACGGTGATGGTGATCGTGATGGTGATGGTGAGGATGAAGAAGATGGCTTGGTGCTAGGGTTAGGGCTAGAGTTATAGAAGGAAATTGAATTAGGGTTAGAGTTAGAGTTAATGATGATGATGAAGATGGTGGTGATGATGAAGACATTCATGGTGATGGTGATGGTGAAGAAGATGGCTTAGTGCTAGGGTTTGGGTGAGGGTTAGGGCTAGAGTTACAGAAGGAAATTGAATTAGGGTTAGGGTTATAGTTAGCAATGATGATGAAGATTGTGTTGATGATGAAGACATGATGATGATGGTGACGTTGATGGTGATGGTGATGGTGATGGTGATGGTGAGGATGAAGAAGATGGCTTAGTGCTAGGGTTTGGGTGAGGGTTAGGGCTAGAGTTATAGAAGGAAATTGAATTAGGGTTAGAGTTGGAGTTATAGATGATGATGAAGATGGTGGTGATGATGAAGACATTCATGGTGATGGTGATGGTGAGGATGAAGAAGATGCTTAGTGCTAGGGTTTGGGTGAGGGTTATGGCTAGAGTTATAGAAGGAAATTGAATTAGGGTTAGAGTTAGAGTTAATGATGATGATGAAGATGGTGGTGATGATGAAGACGTTCACGGTGATGGTGATGGTGATGATGGTGATGGTTATGATGAAGAAGATGGTTTAGTGCCAGGGTTTAGGTGAGGGTTAGGGCTAGAGTTATAGAATGAAATTGAATTAGGGTTAGAGTTAGAGTTAACAATGATGATGAAGATGGTGATGATGATGAAGACATGATGATGATGGTGATGGTGATGGTGATGGTGATGCATGGGCTCCCTATCTCTCTCATCCACAAATGGTAGTGCATCTTGTTACATCTTGTTTTCACACCCAAGTGGAAAAGTCCTAATCCTCTAATGCTACAAGTGCGACTTCCGAAGATGATTGCTACTGTCACCTCAGCAAAGATTTTCCCAAGTTTTAGGCCTACTTTAAAGGCCAAGGGAGGCTTCTAGATCAAGGTTGGAGAAAAGGTCTTAGGATTTCAAACGTGTTTGAATATTAAGATGTGTTTTCCATTAAGTTAAAGTCCCATGTGAGTGCTTAATTTAGAAAGTTGCAAGTGAATTAATCAAATAGACACTTTTCATAAATAAATATTTGCTCATGTGTAAAATGAAATATCATTCATGGATAAATAAATATATTCACAAAAATTAAATCAACAATGAACCATAATGTTGTAGAATCAAAATTCACATTAAAACATGTTGGCTTATTTCCCAAAATCATCCACAAATGATATTATCTAATAATGCCAAGGTTATAGTTATTAGTTTACGAGTGATTATTGAATGAGACCCTCTTGGAGAAAGTAAAATATTTGAATCACTTCAATAAAGATGGCTGAAATCTTATCTTCACAAACTTAATTAATTAAATGTTTTGCCATATGATCCATGAGCATATAAATATAAAAAGATGTGTTGGAAATAAAATCAGTAAACCACTTGCGCAGGAAGAAGTGTGTAAAACATAAAATCTCTCTTATGAGGCTAGTCCTAGGAAAGGATATCAAAATGCATGAGGTGGTGGGAATGGATTCCCATGCTCTTGTTGGAATATTTCATGGTAAAAGGGTGGGGGAGTTGTCTCTAAGGGTGTAGTTATAGGAAAGATGGGCTGTTAGGCTTGGGTACATTCCTAATTTATTTATATCAACTACAAGTTACATAGGGTTTCTTTTCATATATCAACAGGATTTTCAGGAATATTTTGGCCCATGATTGGAAGTGGGAGATGATTTTGCTTATG
This sequence comes from Larix kaempferi, assembly GCA_027924585.1. Lineage (NCBI taxonomy): Eukaryota > Viridiplantae > Streptophyta > Pinopsida > Pinales > Pinaceae > Larix > Larix kaempferi. Next base: position 237,401 of record BSBM01000356.1, read on the forward strand.
CTATATATTTTTTTGTAGCCCTAAAGTCACAACACTTTGTAATGTAAATATCACTCCTTAGTTTGCTTGGTTAGGTATGTTGTTGTTGAAAGGAAAAGATGCAAGACCCATTCAAATACAAGGGACTCATATTGAGGTCATTTAGTGTCTAGAAATAGCATCTATGTGTATGTGAGAACTTTTCCATAACATTCTTATCGAAGACAAAATCATGTATGCAAAAATGTAATCAAAGACAAACTCATATACACAAGTGTAGATCCATCTATTAATATGCAAAAATGATCCAATCATGTACACTTTTTGGAAAAATGGAACATCGTTCCCAGCATCTATATAATGGAAACTCGTGCCCCATACAAAAAAAGGCAACTCGTGCCCTATACAAAATATGGCCCATGGTGCCCTATACAAAATATGGTAACTCGTGTCGAAAATGCCACATCATGTCTAGTGTACATAGGAGGGTCTCTCAATCCTCCTTCCCACCCTCGGAGCTCCCAGGTGCATCTCCAAAATCAATCTTCCTCTTCTTCATGCTAGAGGAGGCTAGGTCCTTCCGGTGTCTTTGAGCACGTCCCACTGAGCCCTGAAATGACAACAATAATATGTCAACTTTTCCTGGCAATTATACAAGTATAAAACATAATTTCAAAATAAATATAGTTTTCAAATCTTGAATAACTCACCGCATGCGAGACTATAAGTCGTGAGGGGGTCTCCCTCCTCCGTGATCTAAGTCTCTCGGCAATGCCACCCTGCAACATTTAGAACAATCATATCAATGCTGAAACTAGATGCATATAGTAATTTCCATTAAAATTGAACAGATTTTGATAAACTGGTCAATCTCACCGTGAACAAAGTCGGCTGGTCTTCGAGGCTAGCGGATGGAGCAGTCGACTGGACATCCTGCTCCGATGCTAGGGTGGATGATAAAGGGGAGGATGTAGCCACACCAACGGTGGATACACCACTGGGGGGAACAGTGGAAGAAAAGGGGGGTGGCAGGAGGAGGCATGGACTGGGGTGGGAGAAGTGGAGATGAATGTCTAGGGATATAAACCCCAACTGGCTGTAGTATGGATCGGGGCACCCTGGAAGGGGAAGCGAGTGTGGTGGGGGAATGTGGGGGGGGGGGGCGAGGTCTGTGTTTTGGTAGAGGGATGGGTGAATGTGAATGGGTGGTGTGCCGTGGTCGGATGGGGGAGGGTGTGAACATGGGAAACTAATACGGAGGTGGAGTTGGATATGATACGTAAGGGGGAGCTGGATGGAACTGTGGTGCTATATAGGAGGGGGGGGGGATGGATGGAAGGGGTTGGGGAATGGGGCATGTATGCCAAGGGATACAACTGGCATATAGGGTGGCCGAAAGGTCAGGGAGGGAGGAATAACGGCACTGGCAGGCCGAGGTGCTCGCACCTGCATACACATTTATAACCTCATAGTTTAATATACAAAAATATAAATATACATGGACAAGTCATCGTATTTGAAATTAAATTTATGCTTTAATACACACGATACCTGCGCACGAGGAGAACTGCTGGTCCTCGGTGGCGGTGGCTGGTCGCTGGAGCCCGCAGACACCTGTGCGAACACTACAATTTTTAGACTGAATTTATAAAAACAATATTAACAATATTAAACACAATGCAAATGAGAATGACAACGATGGTACTTAAAAAACATGGCTGCAATAAATTTATATTCAAGTTTGATGATATTCAATATTCTGAAAGGATAGAAGGTGGCATGGCATGAAATTAAAATTAAATAAGGTGAAAGGGCATAGAAGGTGACATGGTGAGCTTTTCCTTTTCTAGAGTCATCCCCATGAGTAGGTGAGCTTTTCCTTTTCTAGAGTCATCCCCATGAGTAGGTGAGCTTTTTCTTTGGCCCTAGAGAGATGTGCAGTTCCTCATAAGAGAATGGAATTCATGTCCATTTACAAATTTGAATTGGAAACCTATGTAATGTGTTTGGGTTCTTGATGAAGAGTTCCTAGGTTTTGATGTCTTCTTATAGATTTGTAGTTTCCTACCAGCTTGATTCACCGAGTGGAAAAGTATTTGCATCCCTAGAGTGAGGATCTTGAGTCCCTTTATTTCCATAACATTTACATCATCAAATAAAATGGCATCTCATTGTTTAAATTTGTAAAGAGGTGCTAAATAGCAGTTAAGTTAGTGTGCATGTTATTTAATACACTTTAGAGTGTTGATCATTAGAAAAAGGAAGAAAGAGAAATATTTTTCATGATTAACTTACTTACAAGCTTGAATGTGCCATGTTCTTTTGCATTGAATGAGTAATTATGTGTTCTTGATTGAATAACTATGTTGTCAGAATGATATCACTTGATTGAAATCAAAGAAATCTTGAGTGAAATGAGTTAAATGAGTATTATTGATGCCAAATGTCTTACCAAGTTGTATTTGAATCAAGATAATAGAAAGGCCCCATAGACCATATTTGTAAGATTATCGCTCTTCCTTATGGGCCTTACATCATTTTCAAAGACTTTAGTGACAATACATGTGATAAGTTGTTTTACGTTGTTTATATGTCTTTCCTAATAGCATGTTCTAGGAGTAGTAGTATGATTACTTTTAGTCTCAAGTATTAGAATAAATTGGAAATCCCGTGATAATAAAATAGGGTAATAAGGACATGAGAAACATCAGGTTCTTGAATTTCTAGAAGCTTGGCCACTATGATTCTCTTTTTCCTGAGAGTTTTGCATAATGCAGTGAAAATTCATAGCAATAAATAGTTTTCCTATTGGTCTCGGTGGATGAAAAAGTGACAAGTACAACATCTCAGTGAACTCAATTGATGCAACAAAGTTAGCAGAAGTATAGAAGGGATTTGACCACCTTTACCATTAAAATAACCTATTAGTAGAATATGGGGGAAAGTGATAATTACCATGGTAATATATTCTCAAAGTTTAAGCTTGAAGAACACATGGCATAAGGGCATGGTAGAAAAAGTTGATTTGGTGGACAAAGTGATGGGCATTGGAGAAATTGGCACACCTATTGAGCCAAGAGTCAAATGATCCATACTGTGGTCATTTGAAGATTATTTGGACAAGGAGAGTACATGGCAAAGATAACTTGGATGACATGGTGACAAATGGAAAAGCAACAATAACACACATGGCATTGGTCAAGCACAGGAAGATCAAGCAAGCATTGGATGGTAGTCTGAGGATGAAGGACACTGCGGGCATCACCAAAACCCCAGCTGCGGGCTCATCATTGGTCAAGTAAGAATGACAGATTTTGGAAATTTCTCTCCCATTTGTATAATCATCAGAGGTCTAGGATTCCTAAAGTGAACATGGACAAATGTTTATAGTTTTCTTAGGTTTTCATGTTTTATAAGGTTTCATTTTTTTTAGGTAGGATTATACGAATTTATAGCTCTCAAATAAATTAGACAATATTATAAACACAACTGTAAAATATGATGATAATATGGTAATTACTCAAAGCTAATTAATTTGTAATTACTGAACACAAATTACTCGTAACTGGATCTAATTATTCAAAGTAAAGAAGTTACCTGTGTGTATGGTGCCGCAATCTCCTCTGCTGCCGCCATGGCTCCATCGAGGTCGAAAGAACTGACGTCCTCCCACCTGGGGGATGGAGACCCGACACTGAGTAACTGAACATTCAAACAAATAAAGTCAACAATGTATACTTCAAAGTTAAATATATTAAACAATACGATATCAAATAAAATACAACAAATACTTGAACATTAAATAAAACAATAGCAAACCTGATCCATGAAGCTCCTTGTGGCATGTTGCTACGTATCACCATGGCAAGAATGACCACAGTGAGAACAATGATGTGTCGTTGTTCCAGCAGAACTAGAAGGCCCCGCTTGGGTTCCACCTGTACCCGACATGTCTCGGCCACCACCCATAGACTGTGCAGCTGTTTGTGTCTCATCGATGTCTTCCCGGCTCTGGGAAGACATGGCCACAAATTTGGTATGTCCAAGCAAGTCATGTGTGGCACGCCTGACGGAGTCATGGATCTCATCTAGACCACTACCAAACCCGGGTGGCTGAGGAGGGGGTTTTGGCTCTCTCCTGGGTGTAGGAGGTGCTCTAAGTGGGTTGCGGTGCGCCTGAGGTCGATCTTGGGAAGAGCCAAGACCGACACCCTGAAACTCAGTGATGTCAAAATAGTTGACATTGTACCCTAGCTCAAACTCAGCCCACAATTTCTGAAGGAAATATTGTGGGATGTCCAAATTGTTGCACGGGGGCTTGTCAAACACCATGAACCACCTCTTTCTCCAGTTATCTCTCCATGGCTGGTAAATGCACTAGTCCATGCAAACCTAAGGCCTCGTCACAACTGGAGGCTATCCTATTGAGGGAACTATGAACTTGCTATACAACTGGGCTTTGGTGATGTTGAGGTCTTTTATTTTCTCTTTGGACAACCCAATGGAGTAGTGTTCCCTCATTCGAGCCCTGTATTGGCTCAAGTTTGTTATCTCACTATGTGCAATATTGATTAATTCAATAATTTTTTGAAGTGATGAAGCCAAGGAAACCCGAGAGGGTTCCTTGGTACTATTCAATTCATTACTTAGTGCCCTCAATTGATTTAAGTCTTGGTGTAATTGATCTTTGGGGTTTTCATTTGGTTCATTCTCGGTTCCCATATTGTCTTCTGGAGGTTGGGTTTCATTGGTTTCATTAGATGGTTCAATGGTGTCTAACATCTTGTTTGGTGTAGATGGCCTGCAATTAAATTTCCTTGGTTTTTTAATGGATTGTAAATTGTGAGGCACCTGCAACAATTAATTAATAAGAATATGCGAAATAGTAGAAATGACAGAACTCGGAATCACTTTTATATTGATCGCAGGCCACTTCGAGGGGGAAACCTCCTTTGAGCAAGCTCAATACAAATAACTTCACGGTGCCTTCATAGGTCTCAACACACACTTATATACTAAGTCTAAGCGCCAATACTATGGGTCAAAACCATGGGCCACTACAAACTATGAATCAACAATACTACGGGCGACTTACAAAGCATATGTGCCAACAACAATAACACAAACTATTGATCAACAAATACTATGGGACGACTTACAAAGCATATGCGTCCAACAACAATATACTAACAAAGTAAAGACATGGGTTCCTAACATCCCCTCCCCCTTAAAAAAAAGATTTGTCCTCAAAGCTTTAGATGTGGAAATTGTTGTTGAATCTGAAGGAGTGGTTCCCATGTAGCATCCTCTAGTTGCATGCCATGCCACTGAATTAAGACCTATATGATAGAGCGAGAGCGAAGCTGACGAGTGCGCCGATTGAGGATGGCCTTCGGCTCCAAAAGGATAGATCCTTCATTATCCAGTTCGGGTAAAATCGTTTGTCCACTGATGTTGGTGCTAAGAACTTTCTTCAGACAAGAGACATGAAAGACTGGATGAATGCGAGAAGAAGGAGGAAGTTCCAATTTATAAGCAATGGACCCAATCTTCTGAAGAATCCAATATGGCCCATAGAACTTTGGAGCGAGCTTATGATGCCCTTTGAGTTTCAGGGAGGATTGCTTGTACGCCTGGAGACGAAGAAAAACCATATCACCTACTTGAAAAGTGCGCTCAGAACGGTGTTGATTAGCTTGTTGCTTCATGCGATTTCTTGCCATGTGAAGATTGTCCCACAAAATGTGAAGAATCTGGTCACGGTTTCGAAGGACCGTGTCAACTTCCTGAACTGGTGAATTGTTGGGGGTGTATGGAAGAAGAACTGGAGGTGCCTGACCATAGACTACTTCATATGGGGTCATTTTAGAGGTAGTGTGGTAAGAGGTATTGTACCACCATTCAGCGAGAGGGAGCCACTTTGCCCACTGATGTTGTTGTTCAGAGGTGAAGCAACGAAGATAAGTTTCCAAGCATTTATTGATAATTTCAGTTTGACCATCTATTTGTGGGTGATACCCTGAACTCATCTTAAGTTTGGTGCCGGTGTTTCGAAATAGTTCTGTCCAAAAATGACTGGTGAAAGTCGCATCACGATCTGAGACAATGGAAGAAGGGATGCCATGAAGATGAAAGATCTGGTCCACGAAAATTTGAGCGACTGAGGAGGCTGTATAGGGATGGATGAGAGCACAAAAATGACTATATTTGGAGAGGCAATCAACCACAACAAGGATCACTGTCTTCCCTCCATATTTAGGGAGCTCTTCAATGAAATCCATAGAAATATCTGTCCAAATCCATGTAGGTATGGGCAAGGGTTCGAGCAATCCTGGAAGGAGTGTTGTTTCACCCTTATTGCACTGGCAGGTATCACATTCGGCCACCATCTGTTGAATTGTCCTTTTCATGCCCTACCAAAAGAAGTTACGCCATGCCCGTTCATACGTTTTGAGGAACCCAGAGTGCCCTGCCGATGGAGAAGCATGGAGTTCATAGAAGACATCCTGTTGAAGATCCGTGCTCTGGGGAAGTACAAGATGACCCTTATATCTTAGAGAAGCACCATCCCAAGAGTAATGTGGTACAGCAAAAGGGTTGTTTGTCAAGCGTTGGATGATTTGAGATAAGGAAGAGTCATTGACATAACCCTGTTGAACAGATTGCAACCAATTTTGAACAGGCATAGAAATAGCTGAAAGAGAACCTTGGGCATCAAATGTGCGAGAAAGAGCATCTGCCACAATATTGTCTTTACCCTTCTTGTAAGTGATCTCATAGTCATAACCCATGAGTTTGCTAACCCATTTCTGTTGTGCTGGGGCGGAGACACTCTGTTCCAAGAAATATTTCAGACTCTGGTGATCAGTCTTGATGCAGAAATGATTCCCTAATAGGTATGGTCTCCACTTCTGTACTGCATGCAAAATAGCCATCATTTCCTTCTCATAGGTAGAGGCAGCTAAATTCTTACCTGAAAGGGATTTGCTGGTGAACGCAATGGGGTGTTCATCTTGAAGGAGAACAGCACCAAGTCCATTGCTGCAAGCATCACTCTCAATAGTGAAGGGTTTGGAAAAATCGGGCATAGCTAGAATAGGGGTAGTACACATAGCTTGTTTTAGTTTGTCAAATGCATACTGAGCAGCATGTGTCCATGTAAAAGAATCATTTTTCAATAGAGCAGCTAATGGAGCTGCAATCTTCCCATAATCCTTGAAAAACTTGCGGTAGTAGCCAGTCAACCCCAAAAAACCACGAAGGCTCTTGAGTGTCTGAGGATGCGGACAATTGTTTGTGGCATCGATTTTGGCAGGATCCACGCGAACCCCTTGTGCTGAGATAATGTGTCCAAGATACTCAACTTCCTTCTGTCCAAAAACACATTTAGACTGTTTGGCGTGGAGATGATGGTTAGAGAAAAGTTGCATGACAAGATCCAGATGTTGGAGATGTTCATCCCACGTTTTACTGTAGATGAGGATATCATCAAAGAATACCAGAATGAATTTCCACAAGTAGGGTCGAAATACTTTATTCATTAAGGCCTGGAATGTGGAAGGAGCATTAGTGAGGCCAAGGGCATGACCAAAAACTCATAATGGCCATCATGTGTGCGGAAAGCTGTTTTAGGGATATCATCCTCATGAACCCGAATTTGATGATACCCAGAACGAAGATCCAACTTGGAGAAAAAGTGAGCCCCATGAAGCTCATCAACAACAGGAATTGGAAACTTATCCTTGATGGTGAGGTGATTAAGTGCTCGAAATTCAATGCAAAGGCGCCATGACCCATCTTTTTTGCGGACAAGAATAACTGGAGAAGAAAAGGAACTAGTGCTTGAGCGAATAATACCTTGCTTCAATAAGTCTCGAACGAGCATTTCAATCTCCATTTTTTGGTGAAATGGGTAGCGATAGGGCCTGATGTTGGGAGGAACGCTGCCAGGAAGGAGCTGAATACGATGGTCTTCTGGCTTGGAAGGTGGCAATCCCACTGGTTCAGCAAAGACACCTGTATATCAATCCAAAATTTGTTGTAGATACAAAGGAGTAGTGGAGACCACTGATGGTTGCATCTGAATGGAATGGATCTGAGCGATGACACCATGTGAATTCTTCTTGAGGAGTTTTTCCATGCAATGTGAACTGATGATGCTGAGAGAACCTGGTTGTAATCTTGTCAATGTGTGTTTTTGTCCATTGAGGGAAAACTGCATCCAAAGTTCAGCAAAATCCCATAAGATAGGGCCAAGTGTGTGTAGCCATTGAGCGCCCAAAACCACATCACATCCGCCTAAGGTCAAGGAAAACATGTCAGAGCGCAAGGTATAATCTCCCATAGAGATACGCACATTTCGACACTTCCCTTTGCAAGGTAAGCTGCCCCCATTGGAAACCATGACTTCAAAGTTGGAGCAAGGATGGATAAAACAATCAGCTTGTTTGGCGATCCGAGGGTCAATGAAATTATGAGTGCTACCAGAATCAATGAGTATTGTAAGAGGAAGCTTCTTGAAGTAACCCCTGACTCGCATTGTTTGGGGGGTGGTGATTCCAGCTAAAGCATGGAGAGATATATCTGGCTGGTCATCCTGAGACGGAGGGTCAATAGGTGGTTCCTGAATGTCGACCGGAGCATCCATTGTTTCTGGATCTTCGTCACCAATTTCAGAGGCAGGCGAAGAATCCACATCCAAGAGATAGAGCTTTTGCTGAACACATCTATGTCCCCGAGTGAATTTCTCATCACAATTATAGAAAAGCCCCTTTTCTCTGCATGTTTGCATCTCTGTTTTAGACAAACGCTTGATAGGAGTTGGTCGAGGAGCCTGCGATATAGGTGGTCGTTGAGAACCCATATTTCATAAGGGAACAAAAGTGGGCTTGGAGCGTTGTTGGGATGCAATCTTGTATTCTACCAACTTAGCCAACCCTAGGGCTTCCATCATTGTGTTGGGACAGAACATTTTTACCTCAGAGGGGATGGCATCCTTTAGACCACTGATAAAACAACTCCGGTAAAAGTCATCAGACAATCCTTCAGTGTGGTTGGCTAGTTTCTCAAATTCGGTTTGATACTCTCTCACAGTGCCAATTTGGCGAAGTTTATTGAGGGCTCCTGTGAAGTCATCAAAAGCACTAGGACCAAATCGTTGCAAAAGGAGCTGACAAAAGTCTAGCCATTTTGGCTCTTCATGAGCCTTGATGTACCAATAGTACCATTGAAGAGCTTCCTGTTCCAAATGAAAGGATGCAAGCGGAACTTTGTTGACATCAAAAGTATTATGCAGACTGAAATACTGTTCTGCAAGATAGATCCAGCCAGTTGGATCAGTACCATTGAATCGAGAAAAATCAAGCTTCAGACCACAGAAATTGCTGGAAGAAGAGAACCCATTGTCTGATGAAGACTTAGACTGTCATTTGTTGTTCATAGCTGAATGTTCAAGATGGAGGCCGATAAATTTTTCATCCAGATCCTGGAGTTTGGTTTGGATGGCTGCAAGTGCGTCTTCCATGGTTTTTGCTCCTGCATGGGTGACAACCATAACCAGGAGTTTTTTTTTTTTTTTAGGTTGACTGGGTAGGAAAACAAAAACAGAAACTGCTTCAGTAAAGGAAAATCTAGACTTAGGAAAAAATCTGAAGGGTAATTGGGGTTTGACTAGGTTTTGGACACTGTCGAATAGACAGGGAAACAAAAATGAGGATTTCAGAAGCGGGGTGAAAGAATGGGAAAATTTGGCAGAGGGGGACAAAGAAGCAGAATTCAGAAAAGAACTCTGTGGTAAAATTTGAAGTTGATTGGGTGAAATCTGAGAAAGTTATGGAAAACCCTAAAAATAGAAAAATGTGGGATTTTGGGCTTTGGGAAGGGGAATTGGGGATAGGGTCCTCAGGAATGAAATATGTAGAAGGGGATGACAGGGGTTCCCCGAAAATTTTAAGGGAAAAAGAGTGAAAACAAGGGAGATATGGAGAAAAAACTGAATTTTATACTCTTTTTTTTTCTTTTTCTTTTTTACAGACTGGAGCGGCTACGGCTCGGAAGGGATCTGGAACAGATAAATCTGCAACCCTTGGATCTGAAACGGCGTAGCAGTGATCGACAACAGTTTAGCTGAAAATAGATATGGACCCCAGGTATGTGCGGCTTCCTAATAGTTCAGGGGTTTCACTCGGCCACCAATGCTGTCTGACGACTTGTGTATTGGGGCAGTACCCCTCACTCCACGGCTCAGGTAAAACTGATAACCGCTTTTCCACAAACGACACCTCTTGGTTTACCTCACGGGTGGGAACTAGTCAATCAGGTAGGGGTCGTTTCCCTTTTTGCTGGCAGGTCCTCTCAATGGGCTAGCTACTTCAGGGTTCTTGTGGTACTCCTCACAATGAGTTTTAGGGCTTATGCCCAAGTACTTCCCACAGTTAAGCGGATAGGGATTATTCCCAAATCCGAACCTGCAATAGATGCAAAAAAAATTTGGCTGAAATTTCACCCAGCGAGCCCAATAAAGTGCTCTAATACCAGATGTGAGGCACCTACAACAATTAATTAATAAGAATATGCGAAATAGAAGAAATGACAGAACTCGGAATCACTTTTATATTGATCACAAGCCACTTTGAGGGGGCAACCTCCTTTGAGAAAGCTCAATACAAATAACTTCACGGTGCCTTCATAGGTCTCAACACACACTTATATACTAAGTCTAGGTGCCAATACTATGGGTCAAAACCATGGGCCACTACAAACTATGGATCAACAATACTACGGGTGACTTACAAAGCATATGCGCCAACAACAATAACACAAACTATTGATCAACAAATACTATGGGACGACTTACAAAGCATATGCGTCCAACAATAATATACTAACAAAGTAAAGACATGGGTTCCTAACATAATTTTTTTTTTAAATTAAAAATCAAATGGAACAAAAAAAACACAAATTTGTGCTTTGAGGAGCACCTACCTGGATAAATGGATGGCATTGTGGTGTAGGGGCGATTTCTTGGGGTTGAGGATGATTTGGGTGCACGAAGACGCATTCGCGGGCTTCCACAGTGCGCTCGCGGGTTGGAGAATGGGCTCACGGGTCTGTCGAAATGACAAACCTGTGAGCTCTATTTTTTTATGTAAAAAAATAGAGGCGCGCATGCACCATTAACGCGTGCACTCCATTTTGTGCATACGCATCAAAGGCGCGTGCGCACCCCTTTTGTCCACGTGGGTTGAACCACGTGGATGTTCGGCATTGCTGAAGCAGCGACGCGTGCGCGCCTTTGGAGGCGCGTGCGCGTCGTTTTATTTTTTCCGCTCACGCGCTGTTGTTGCAGTTATTTTGGGTACTAGCTTCATGCGGGTACCCCATGGTCGAATTTTTGTTTGACCATTGCCGGATTTGGTTGACCATGGCTGACCTTGTTTGACTATGACTAACCATGGTTGACATTGGTTGACTCTGGTTTACTATGGATGACTTTGGTTGACTATGGTTGGCGTTTTCGTTGAATTTTTGCTTAACCATGGTTGACATTAGCTCACCATGGTTGACATTAGTTTGGATTTGGTTGACCATGGTTGAATTTGGTTGACCTTTTGAATTTGGCAATGACATTCTCATATAAAATCCTCTCAACGAATACATTACCTCATACAAAATTCAATCCCATAACTTAAGATATCATTATCATCATAATTGTACTTTTGATAAGTTGTCATTGGTAATTAGAAAAAAAAATCTATGACTTTGGCTCTACCAAATAACCAAATGAATTGAAAGGCTATGCCATGTAGGGACCTTCCTAGGTCCCCGGTTTAAGTAATATAATATTTTTCGTTGACATTTTTGGTTGTCTTAGTTTGCTTCTAAGTTAATCTAAGTCAATGTGTTTCACTGTGCAGGTAGAAAACAAATAGATATATGTGGTAAGTGTAGATTCATATCAATGTTTCCATACATGTAAAGTAAACAATTTTAACATCATATTATTCACTGAAGTAAATAGCATCCAAAGTTTCCTTACACAATTTAGAAACAAAAAACATAAATATAATAGAGTACCTGTAGGATAGCCAACCCGAAGGAAAATCAACCACCCAAGTAGATCTGCCACCCTTCCAACCAGGAGAGTCTCACCGACCACCCAACTCCAAGAATTGCTTCTCGGACCCCTGAGCCCAAAAGCTGAGTACAGTTTAGTCCAACCAGTTTGAAGATTTCTCCCCTTCAAAAATTCAGCCTCCTCTCCTAAATTTTCCTCAATGCCAAAAGATCCCCCTTTTCAAATTTCATCCCCCTCGTTATCTCCCTTCCTACCGACTCTCCCCCTAAGCATTTACTACCCTTATCCCCCATTCAATTCAAAACTGTCAGACTTATCCACTATCTAAAGGTTCATTAATTACCCTCAACCACCTAAATTCAAAGGGTTATATGAAAGTAAATAATTATAAGTCACAACTCCATTCCTTCTTGACGTAATCTACCATTTCAATAATATATTTAATCAACATTATAATTTAACATTAATTAAATAATAATAATAAAAGGATAAATGTAGTGCATTTAACCATTACCATAATCCACCAATATTTATACTCAGAACTCAATTATCATTTATTTACTAACTTAATTCATACTCTTTTAAATTTCCATGATTAGTCACATCACTATTTACCATATTTAATAGTTGAACCTTGATTATAATTAATCCTAATTGATATTTATATAATGGCTAATTAATACTCTTTTAATTTAAATGACCATTCATGGAACTATTACCATATCCAACATTCAAGCCTTAGTTACAGTTAACTTAATTAATATCATTAGTACTTAGTTAATTTATTAATCGATTTAATAATAATATTATTAACATTTACTCAACATTATTAACACTTAATTAACATTTACTAACTAGGTTAATAATAGTCCTCTTAACCATTTACTAACATTTATTTAGTGATGGTCACAATTAATAATTAACCCCAATCACAATTAAGCCTTTGATTAATAACTAGACGTAATTATATCAATACATAACTAAATATGTAATAATTAATTCTCAACTAATTCTTATGTATTTATTCAAAATCAAAATGCATTCAAACCCAATTGTAATAGTATAGTAGATAACTAATACATGGCATTAGTTAAATAGTTACATATATTGGTGCCAATCCATTTCTCCACTCCTCCAATTCATTCGTCCGCTCATATCCACTCCCCACAGTCTTGTAAGGATCCGCTGCGCTGTACGCTCCATTCTCTCCTCTTGAATGTTAACAATCCATCACCCCACGTTTAACGATCCATCACCCCACCCTACAGATGTCTACAAGATATCAATTCTCCATTCTCGCCAATCTGTTAAGTGTAAGAGCGGCTCGGGGATCTGGTATTTGATTGGAAGAAGCAGTATCAGGTTAAGCGAGGCCCGAGACTCTGGTATTCGATTGGAAGAAGCTTTGCGCTCTGGTATTTCATTGGAAGTTAGCTTTTTCTATTGTGAAGGAGGAATGAATGTAAAGATTCTCACGTCTCATCATTTTGGAATTCAATAAAAGAGAGTTTGATGTTATGATATTTCGATTTCTCTTATTCTTTATTTTTATATCTTGCAGTATGTTGTTTGTTCAAGTTTTTATATCAGGATAAGGGTAAGGGTAAGCGCCGCCCAAGGCTGTGCTATTCGATTGCACGAAGTTGTATCAGACTAGGCGGCTTGGATTTGGCTCGATGGATCACTCTGCGAAATTTGAAATTGACATGATAATCTTGTTGCGCTAGTGTGATCTTGTTATTTTTAATACTACTTCGATTTCTCAAGCACCTAACAACGAATAAGGATAAAGATCCTACTAGTTAAAAACAAGAAATACGATTGGTATTTTTTCTAGACCACTGGTAAGTACTATTAACGGCGTAGAAATGCAAACCGTGACTGACACCACTATTCATTTTTTTTTTAATAACTACAAAAAAGTCTACAAATCATTAATGTTTTTCACACTTCAGATGCTATTTGTCATGGATTTCATACTTGCTGTCAAGTAGTATTAATTTTCATTTTCACTGACAAGGCATGTTCAGTTGGGATTTAGACATTAACTATGCACTGTATGAGGGTATGTTTACAAGGCATGTTCAGTTGGGATTTAGACATTAACTATGCACTGTATGAGGGTATGTTTACTGTTATATTGCAATGGTATCTGTGTGAATGCTTTTTTCAATCCATTGTATGAGGGTATGTTTACTGTTATATTGCAATGGTATCTGTGTGAATGCTTTTTTCAATCCATTATAAGAGTATCCTCAGATGAAACTCAGATTAATCACACTGTCATGCTTAAGAATATTAATGCTGCACCATTATTTTGTATCAGTGAATTTATTTGTGTAGAGATCTAAGAATATATAAAACATTATCGCTGTTGCATCAAGCTGGTCCATGATGTAAGGCCACCCCCTACTAAGTTAGAATTTATTCAATGCAATTATTTTTGGAAGATGATTAAACTTGTCATAATTTCGTTATCGAAATGGTCCTGACAATAGTTATTGCTAATTGCTATCTTCAAATCTTAGTTGAAATAACCATGCTATCTTAGTTGAAATAACCATGCTATCTGAAATAACCTACTTTTGATTCATAGTTTATGATTAACTTATAAATTAACTCTAAATTATAACCATAATATTTATATTTATAATGGGATGAGTTTGGTTTTATTTTTATCATAATTAATTGTAATTTTAATCATTCAATCAACTTACTCTGATATGTTTAAAATAGTTTTGCAAATTGATAAAAAAAATAATTGAATCTCCAAAGTTTGCATTGAAGTCTCTTTTCTCAAGACCTTTTTATGAACACTTTGAAAATGAATAAAGTTCAGCTGAAATCGATTATTCTTTTAAATGAGAAAGATTTAAATCTAATTTTCTCAATAGACATTAAATGAGAAAGAAATTGAAATCTAATTTTCTCAATAGATTGATGAGAAAGAAATTGAAATCTAGACATGTCAGAAAGTCATAAATTAAACATGTGAGAAAGTCAAGTAATTTTCTCAATTCATTTGATTTATGGAGAAAGTAAACATACCAGAAAAGTCAAGATTTAGAAATAATTTCTAAACCACTGGTAAGTATTATTAACGGGGACTGCCCTATTTCGTCCCGGGGTTTTCATTTTGCAAGAATAAGTCAAACATATTAAGCAGTATGGTTGTCGTATAATTTGCACAACAATCTTATCCAAAATGGAAAACAATAAGTGCGCAGCTTAATTGATACTAGCTGTATGGTTTTCGCTTAATTGATACTAGTGTTTTCCCCTGCCATCTCTGATCTTTACGCAGGCCAGTCGTTTGACCACCTTTCTCTGAGTAGAAAGCAACCTACAGGAAGTTGTCACCGTAATTCTTTTCATAATGGTCAAGAGATCCACTGTAACTTTTATTAATAAATTTAATATAATGTTTACTCTTCTATGGTTCTCTATTGCGTTAATGAAAGTTATTTTCTGGTCAACTTCATAAAAAAAAATGACAAATCAATGAAACACAGGTAACACGCTCAGGTTGGGTCATACTTTTGTTAATAAATTTAATATAATGTTTACTCTTCCTATGGTTTTCTATTGCGTCAATGAAAGTTATTTTCTGGTCAACTTCATAACTATAAAAATGACAAATCAATGAAACACAGGTAACACGCTCATTTCACCGGTTGGGTTATACTTTTGTTAATAAATTTAATATAATGTTTACTCTTCCTATGGTTCTCTATGGTTCTCTATTGTGTTAATGAAAGTTATTTTCTGGTCAACTTCATAACTATAAAAATGACAAATCAATAAAACAGTATTTGAAAGAGGTAACACGCTCATTTCACTGGTTGGGTTATAGTGGTTTCAATTTAAGAAATTAATTAATTTCTATTAAATTTAGAAAAGGTAATATAAAATCATTGTTTTTTTATCTTCAATTATTTTTATTATATATATATATATATTATTATCCGCTTGAAAAAATATATGTATTTGATTCAAATCCTATTTTCAATATTAGAGAAGTTTAATGTTCAGGTAATAGTGTAATAATTTAATATTTCAGAGTGCAATAGATAAGTTTACTAGGGTTTGAAACTCATCCAAGTTTAGGATATAAAATCAATTATCTAAAATTTAAAATAAATTTAATGGTTTGATAATTAAATTTACATTAATTTAAAATGATTTAATAAAATTTTAATATTTAAATTTACATTAATTTTAGATAACTTAAATAAAGTTTCAAATTTCAATTGAGTTTATCCAAAATATCTCATACTGATTAAGAGATTGACAGATTACTTGCCATATAAAATTAAAAAAATAATAAATTTGACTTATATATGGATTACCTATTTTAGAATATCCACTAGTTATTAAGAGATTGATAGATTACTTGTCTTTCTAATTAAGAGATTGACAGATTACTTATTTGCCATATAAAATTAAAAGATAATAAATTTGAGTTATATGGATTACCTATTTTACAATATTCAATAGTTATTAAGAGATTGATATATTAATTGTCATATAAAATTAAAAGACAATATACTATATTTTAGAATATTATAAATAGTTAAATGTAAAATATTAAAATTAAAATTATTAATTTAAGAAATTAAATTATAAATTAGATAACAGAAATATTTATATTTATAAAATATTTTTTGAATATATAAAATTAAAATTTATATTCATGCAATAAGATAAAAAATATATAATGCTTTCCTACAATTTTTTATTAATAATGACCAACGATCATTTGCATTATTTTTTATTTATGATTTTATATTTAAAAAAAATAATTAAATTAAAAGACACTTTAAAATTATGACTTATTTTACCATAAATATTTATGATTTTATATTTAAAAAAATAATTAAATTAAAAAACTCTTTAAAATTATGACTTTCAAAACATATCACTTTATAACATTTTAATATACATTGTTTTTTAAATGATTAATATAGGGCATTATCCTTGAAAAAAAGATTATCATATCTCTAGAAACTGAAGGAAAGAGGGTTAAAGGCCACGTGGCCAAGCATGCTTCAGAAGGCATCACTCAACCATTCACCACCTCATTATGCTTAGGATCATCGTAGAGGAGTGTCATAATAATAAATCCAATCTCTTTTGTTGTTCCATGGACTTTTGGAAAGCTTTTGATACAGTGCCTAGATATAACCTTTGGAATAGATTAGAGGAGCTAAAATTTCCTCTCAATTTGAGAGCTGCGACTATAAAGTTTAAAAGAAGCTTACTTCTGGTAAAACAACAATTCAACAAATCAATGACTTATCTTCTTAATAGGTTTTTCTTATGTATTTTTAGTTATTGTTTTCTCTAAATTATTAGATTATTTATTTGGCAATCAAATTCATTTTTCAAATAATTTGTTTATTATATTGGTTTTTCAAATGATTAGATTGTTTCTTAGGAAATCAAATTCATATTATAGAACTCTTCCCATTATTGTACAATCTTTGTATTATTACCTTAAAATAAGTCTAAATATTTGGTTGGTCTTTACTTTAACTTTGCATTTACAATATCTACATATTCGAGTAATGCTCATATTTAATACTAGAATATTTGTTTGTTTAGTCTTTAATATAAGTTTGCATTTCTAAATATTAAAAAAGAACACTCTTCTTGAATAATTGGATTGGAAAAATGTATTTAATTTTTGGGATTCTGATCCTCTCATCCATCCTATCTTGCATAGTTAAAATTTAATAACGACTATCTTAAACTACTAACTTAGACATAACCTTTGAAAACTTTTGTTGAGCATAGCTATCCAATTTTGAAATCTAACTGTTGAGTGTACCTGTCATACCATGGACATGAAAAGAATTCATAAATGAGCATGGGAAAGGGTAGGTTTAGTTTAATTTTGATCACATTATCTAGACATGGTAATAGATTGGACAATTCTCCATATTTGTTTGCCAGAAGGTCAAGTCTAAAGCTCACCTCATTCAAGCAAATCATCAGCAAGCATTTATTTTGGATACCCGATATATTTTTTTATTGGTTACTACAACTGTCATAAAAATTTATTTTGATTCCATTGAAAATAGTAAATACAAATGCTTTACCATATCATTCAAGTTAAGCAAATCATTAGTAAGTATCTATCTTTACTTGTTAATTCAAGGATTGTGATTTCCATTTTACATGGTATACTATTTTTATTGGTTGTTCTAGCTATCTTCATTCAAATTTGATTGAAGTCCATTCAAAATGGTAAATACATTTTTTTTCCATAAAAGAATAGGCATATGTTTTGAGAATCGACCTTAAACTGCGAAGAGTTTATAAAAATGATATGATAAAATAAAATGTGTATTGATGGTATTGTCATTATATTAGATTTCACTAATAAGCATATTAAATATCGTAATATATATATGTTTGATGAGTATCTATTCAAACTGTTGTTGATAGTGGGTTTCAAATTAGACTTAATTATAATATATTAACATTTTTTTAAAGTACTATTTGTTTCTAAGGTACCATAAAGACTCCAAGGACCAAAATCGGATTTAAAGTTCCCAAACACACCTACAGAGTCTGAATTTAACACACATAGCCTCGACAATAGCACATTTCATAGTGCATCACACATTGGTAGGATAAATTGGACCCAAGGTACTGGCCCAAGGAATTATGTGGAAACTTCTCAACTTGTAGTGCTTACTGGATGGCTCACACAAAACTCACATTGTTTGATCGAATTTAGATTGCAAAGATCATCACAGACTATAGATTTAAATTTTAGTAATCTTTTGATCCCTACAGATCACACTAAGTGTCGAGGGAGAGCATATATGTTTTTCATATGCTAGGTTGCAATAAGCGTGGGCACAAAGGATACAAAGACCTCAACAAAAAACTAGAATAACTCTAAACTCCCAAACTCTGGATGAATACAATGAGGAGGGAGGGTTTATTAATAACATCTTAGCTAGTTAAGCAAGTTAGATATGTCTCACAGCTAAAGGTCATAAAGAATATTCAGGGCATTAGTGGGGACAACCACTAATGTTATCTCATCCCTTAAATAGTCCGAGGACATATGGGAACCCGAATAATCTAAGTATGGACAATAAGAGTTACATAAGTACAATTATTCAAATTTCAAGAATATTTACATGGTGGAGCATACAACGGCCCACAATGCTTCTAACTAATCATCACGACCCACTTGAAAGATACATGGGTCATCACCATAGGTACAACCAACAAATATTTCATTATCGCTTTCAGAGGAGTCTAGCCTGAATTCAATATTGGGGAAAAGACAGAAAGAAAAGCAACATTCTACATTAGATCCCATCATGATCGGATTTGGACCACAATAATATTTTCCTGCAAAGGTGGATTCTACTTTGTAGTTGAGTGGGATATTATTTTGGATTTTCCTAACAAGGCATTCGTCGTGGTCTCATTGAATTAAATTCTGATTGATGTAGACCAAAGGTTGTAAAGGAGAATATATCCCGCCAAGGTGTCGTAGCTTCAACTTAAACCACATATGGTTTTGATGTGCTACGATCATATCTGCTTGCAGGTGGAGAATGAAATTCAGCCGTCTTTGTACCCAATCTTTTCCGGGACACAAATTATCTAGGAAGACTTATGTCCATCCTAACCATTTTTGTTCTACTAGGGCATTAGGATCTACACATATGATTATTTCTCCTTATTCTCTACAAAAATGGAGTATGAGTTGATAGCTACTCCAAGTAAGATACCCGGGGCTAGTGCCTACATAGAACAATTCTTTGCACTTGTATCTGCAACATCTATCCAGAATTCCTTGAGTTGTCTGAGTTGGTTGTATGCATTCTGCATTCCTAAGAATGAAGTATTCTCCCAGCTCTCCAAGATTTCAATCTTCATTGGTGAAGAATGGATTTGTTGAATAAGGGAGATGGCTAACTCTCTATCATTTTCTTTCTTCCTGGAAAACTCTAGGAACCCTTGGCATTCTTGTTGAGTTCTACCACCGAAAACACTTAGAAAAATTTGCGGACCAACTCGCCAAGTCCTTCTGCCGTTGCGGACAAACTCGCCGAGTTCTTCCGCCGTTGCGGACCAACTCACCGAGATTCGCCAGCACAATTTTTTATTTATTTTTTGGCAGAATACTCATAGACACTTAGAAAAATTTTGAAAATTTGAAATTTTTGAAATTTTTCTTAATTATCAGTGCTGAGCAGGAAGCATACTTACTTCTGCAACTATGATAGGTAGTCCATAAAGGCCCAAAGCTGCAACCAGCAACTCTGATACCATCTGTCATGTACCCACCCATCCATACAAGGAAAAGGGAGGGAACATGATGCCAATCTCTGGGGCTTTCACATAATCTCAGCCCATTCATTAGAATCATATGAATAAATCATTTGTGTGCATATGTAAAACAAATCAATTATGCATAGCGGAATTAAACTATCCACACACATTACTCATGCATACAGCATATCAATAGTCATCAAATTAATATAGTGCAGAAGTAAATACATAGACAGAAAAACACTTATCTCCATTTTGCAATTGTCCTGGACAACTAGCTATGTCGCTGCAACATTCCACCCAACCATAGGCCAGTTGTGTTCATCAATCTCTCAACACAACTGCCACCCCTGAGCTGGGAATGATTCCTACAAGGAAAAAGGGGACATTTAGCTCATACGCAGTCAATTAAGCATTTCATTTGAGCCAAGCCAGTCCATAGCTGGGTTTATCAGGCTACATCAGAACCCTGGATGCTTGCACTCAAGCTCAAGCCAAAACAATGGAGACCCATAACCCATACCCCAACATACTCTTTTCTCACACGGAAAGCACAATCATTGGGCAGGGTTACACATTTAACAATATGATTTACAACAGGATGGTCATGGGTTTTCCCCAATTTGTTTCCAGCCAAAAATGGATTATGGGATGGAGAGAAACAATCACTGGGAGGAAAATGATTTCTTCCCCAACTAACTGAGCATTCAGCAGCCAAATGATCTCTATGGAACCCCAATTCAATTCCCCTTCGTCCCCACTGGTATACAACATAAAAACGCCCTTCTCCCAGCTAAGAATGAAGGAAAACACAGGAAAACATGGCTGGAAAACACCCAGGTAGCTCCAAACTCGTGAGGGAGAGAAACTGGTTGATGGATAATGGCTTGGGGAGCAATTCATGGCTCTTTTCTTTCCCAAGAAGCAAAATGCGATTTCCCATGCAGGGTGGCTTGCCCATACCCAAAATTGGACAGCCATACCTCTCATTCCCCAAGGCATTAACTACCTCAACCAACTCTTGGGAGAAATCAATGATTGGGTACAAAAGTCAACATGGGTAGTTGAGGGTTTGATAGGTTCTCTCATTGACACTTGGCTTGACTTGATTGGCTCCAAGGGTTTGAATGTTTTCCCTCCCAATTCCTTGTAAAATCATGCCCCCATCTCTTGTTGCATTGCATAGCTAGTTGTGGGTATTTTTATTAAATGCATATTTACATGATATTTACAATTCCATTGTGTCGGGCTAGCACATAAACCATATGCATCAATAAATCGATGGCGGGGCCTTGGCCTTGCGCTCCTCACCACGATTATATAACAAGATTACATCATTTACAATTTTAATGTGATAGGATCAAGATGGGGACATGACATAGTCGCAGATGCACTCTCCAGAAAAGATGAGGACATGACCTCTTATTCCATTTCAATCGTAATTCCATATTGGTTAGATGAAATATGAAGCGAATACGCCAAGGATCCAGGAACAAGCACTTTAATTCACAATCCCAATCATGATTCCAAGTTTGAATGGAAAAATGATATCCTCTGGTATAAAGGGAGGATTTATCTAAACTCAAACTCTAAATTCAAGGCTAAGGTAATGAAGGAATCCCATGATTCCCCAGTTGGAGGACACGTGGGATTCTTCAAATCTTACTATAATGCAAGAAGGTCATTTTTCTGGAAGGGAATGCAAAAACATATCCAACAATATGTAGCAGAATGCGACAAATGCCAGAGGAACAAAAGCGAAAATATTTTAACCCCTGGGTTACTTCACCCCCTACACATTCCAAACCAGAAATGGGAAGAGATATCAATGGACTTCATCGATGGGTTACCTCTGTCAGATGGAAAGGGAAAAATATTTGTATTCGTTGATCGATTAACCAAATTTGCACACTTCATGGCAATAAAAAAGACAGAAACACAAAACAAATTGCATATGTATTTTGCAAGAATATCTACAAATTACATGGCTTTCCAAAGGTCATTGTTAGTGACAGAGATGCAAAATTCAATGGAAAATTTTGGAGGGCATTTTTCAAACAAGTGGGCATTTTTCAAACAAGTGGGCACATCACTCAATATGAGCTCATCTTATCACCCCCAAAATGATGGTTAGACTGAAGTTGTAAATAAATGCTTAGAAGCCTATCTACGTTGTTTTGTAACAGATAAGCAAAACCACTGGTCTCAATGGTTACATCTAGCCGAATGGTGGTACAATTCAACATACCACACCTATGTAAAAATGACTCCATTCCAAGCCTTATATGGGTATGAACCTTCAAATTGGAAGGAATCGGTTCTAAGCAACACTAATGTTCCTAAAGTAAGGTACCAACTAGAGAAAACTCAAAAGGCAATTGAATTACTTAGAGATAACTTAGTCACAACACAAAACCATATGAGGCAACAAGCCGATCAACGCAGGATAGAGAGAGAATTTGAAGTAGGAGACTGGGTATTCTTAAGGCTCCAACCTTATAAACATATATCTCTTAAACAAAGAGGAAAAAACAAATTAGCCCCAAAGTTCTATGGACCATACCAGATCTCCAAAAAGATTAGTCGAGTTGCATATGAATTACAATTACCTACTAAAAGTCGTATCCACAATGTCTTCCACGTATCCTGCCTCAAGAAAATGTTGGGGCAACATCAAAAGTGCAAACAATACTTCCTATGTTAGATGACGAAGGGAAGGTCATTTTGGAACTAGAGGCAATCATTGCAACTAGAGAAAGAAGACTTCGTTCTCGAACCCTCAAGGAATATCTCATTAGGTGGAAAAATTTTCCTGATGAAGACGCATCATGGGAGACAGAACAGTTTCGCCAACAATACCCATCTTTACCCCTGCTTTGAGGACAAAGCATTTTAAAAGACAACGACAATGTTATGTATCTAAATATTTAAGAACAATTAATTCAAATATTAAATGTAATATTACTTAGCTAAATCGTAGGGACACACCGTTCCTTTGAAACGGTGTGTGTAAACCTATAAAAAGGTTTTCTCTCTTATTGTAAAAATCATCATTCAATTTATAATCAATTATTTGTGGCTTAATTCAAATACAATGTGGGTTTAGAAGAATTTTTCGCTCCGTGTCTCTTCATTTTTTCTTTATTTTGAAGAATGCTACTGATTGGTACTCCCCCAAGTTGACATCAATCAAAGGAAGTCATGAGCCTCACGCTTAGCATCCAATGTTGTGTCAAGTTTATCGGTCCAACAATTGGTTACAACATGATCTTTGTTTTCAGGATAAGACCCTCGTCTTATCATATACTTCATCTCTCGTCAACACCACATCACTACATTCTGAGAGTTGCAGTTGTACCTTGGGGTCCCTTTCAATCACTATAATGGATTTCCTCGAACTAAGTAGGGAGATCCCTTAGCGCTCCCTAACTTAGTGGTATCTCCTATGATCGATGCTAATACATCTATCACATCAAAGAGAGTCATATGGTTCTAAAGTAGAAATGTTCACGTTTATAAATCATGGAAGCAACAATCCTGTGAGAAACTCCCTTTAGTATACTCATTAGAATTCCAGTCCCCCATCCCCGTGGGCTCATCATGGTTATCAGCAGTGCCACTTCTTCAACACCTGTAACATATTTTCCAAGTTCAACTACTGTTGTATTTATTGAAGCCTCCTTCATCCATGCACTAGTAATAACTTGAGTTGACCCCTTGGTATCTTCTTTTTATAGCCACTTGTGGCATATTTTCATGAGCATGGGTATGCCCACTTCGTTTGTATAAACCATTATTATTTGTTACAACTTCACCAACAATCTTCCCCCCATAGGAGGACCCTATTCATCCACACACACTTTGTATCTTTCAAAATAGACTGAGAGAATACACAAGAAACTATGATTCATTATCAGCTCTATAGTACCCTCTAAACCTCATACATCAAGGGGCATCTATTAATGCTCAAATATCGCACACATGCGACATTTCCGCAATTTGTATGGTAAAGCATCATCAACATAAAGCATGCAACCCACCAAAGGCATCCTCATCAGATACAAGAAGCAGCATGAGTCCACAAATGTCCTAAAAACAATCAAAACCACAGCTGCGCAACCTCATGTCTATTAATATTCATTATCGTGCATATTACCAAAAATTCGACCCCGCAACCACTGTGGATAATCCCTTGATATCCACGCGATTGGCAGAAACGACAAAATATCAACCACCAATGGCACATTGATGACTCATGAAAGCTCCATTACCTCCACAAGTTTGAATTTGTCCCCTCACACACTTGAGTTACTTAAACGGCCTCTTTTGTGTACCTTGGAGCTAGATAATAGGATCAAGGAGCTCACATTGGGATCAAGTTATTTATTGTCCACCTCTTGGCCTATAAAAGGAGGCCATGTGCATGCTTATGGAGGAGAGAAACCGAGATCAAGGTTATGTTGTTGGAATTATGCTTGAGCTCCCTTATAGCTCACCTCTTCCCTCTTGTTTAGCATTTACCAAGATCCTTTGCCACCTTCCTTCAAGGGGCAAGAATTCTTCTCATTTTTTCTTCAAGCTACTTAGCATCTAGTGTGGACTAAATAGACATCCCTAAGGGGGATTGTTTCCCTCCGTTGGAGCTCACATATCCTAGGTGTTGTACATGCTTAACCATTGGGGAATGCAAAGTGATTTGACATTTATTGGTTGTTGGAGTTTGCATCTTTACTCCTCTTGTTATTTGTTTTATTTCATTTTTATTGCTTTTGTTTATATATTTCCACTAACAATCACTTGTTGCATCACTTGTAGTACTAACCCACAAACAAAAGGGGCACCTAATACTGAGGCCTTGTTGCACCCTACAAGGCTTTTCCCATCACCAAGTGGGAAGGATTCACCCTTGTGCTATTTTTCCCACAACAAGATATTTTATGTGTATTGTGTACTAAATGTTTGATGATTAATGATCATCATTAATCCAATAGTTAGATTTATGTTTTAGTGTTTTCTATAAATAATTCGACTTTTTGCTTGTTTCTTTTAATATATATGCATCAAAATATATTAAAATATACATTATATAAAAAAATTCTCTACTCCCATAAGATGTTTTAAAATTGTGGTTCCTACTCCCACTCCCACTCCCACTCCCACTCCCACTCCCAACAACCTTGTTTCGTAAGATTAAAAACATATTACTATTCGTAATGAAAATAAAATATTGAACTCTTTATGAGGTCCAACTTTGCTCCTTACTTTGAAGATATTTGTGATAAAGAGAAAAGATTATTCATCTAGTTGGGACTTCAATGAATTAACAAAAGAAAAAATATACTTATTAAAGATGTTGGCTAAAGTTTAACCAACACATCATTTGCCATTGAAATTCAACACACAATTTGTGTTCCACCCTAAAAATGACATATTTTCATAATTCCCGGCTTCCTAGAGGGTTTTTAATGTCCCTAAATCTATGTGTGATGTCAAACGGTTTGTTTCATGTTTGATTGATTGAAACACAACATGTTTACTTATTCGAATTCTCGCAAGGTGGCGAGAAAAAGTGCAATTCGGGTATCACATAGCAATGCCTTCATCAAGTGTGCTTCTTTGAGTCCCCGCATAATTTTTAGAACTACTAGTCGTTTAAATATCTCTACTTCAATGAGTTATCAATACCATTGTGAAAGTAATTTGTTTCCTTCATCCCTATAAATAGACCATAAAAGCAAGAAATGGTTGACATCCATTTCATTGTTTTTTCCTTCTTGTGCGGGCTATATTTTGTCCAAAAAAGCACCATTTTTTTGGTGTATTTTTTATTGAAATCTAGTCATCATTCCACCCTAGAATGTGATATGCTCATAGTGCTCCACTTCCCTAAGGGTTTTCAGCATCTCCAAATCACTATGTGGCCTTAAAAGGGTGCATTTCTTGTTGGATCGAGTGGAACGCAATGGATTTATTTTGTTTGATTTTGACGAGGGTCATAAAAAGAGATGCATTTTGGATACGGTATAAATGCCTTCTTTTTGAGGTTTCCTCAAGGTATCATAATGTGTTGTAGCATTGTTGGAGAACAAGCTTTGCATACTTTAACCATGATTTTGTGAGTTGTCGGTTCACCAAGTCCTCTTGAGGATGAATGACAATGAATAAAAACATGGGAATTCATTAATATAATAAGCATTAGATTAATCATCTTTCTAGTAACTAAAACTACCAAAGGATTGTAGCTTTAATTTAATTAGGACTAAGAGAGAGTGCCCTATATTGTAGGGAGAAGTGTTTTTTTGTAGAGGATTTGTAGCCTTAATTATGTTGGGATTAAGGGAGACGACCCTTTATTGTAAGCATAAATTTCTATCTATGAATTGATTGAATAATTATTATTATATATAGTCTGACTTACAACTTAGCTTAACCTTTTGCTGGATCTAGTTATGACTATCAAATATTTTTAAAATTTATTGTTATATATGTCTGATGACTAGCCTAAGGTGCACTTATGCTTCCCTTAGTAGAGTGGATTTTGAGAGACTCTTTTCACACTTTGACCATTAGTTCAAAATGGATTTGCTTGTGGAAGAAGCTATAGCTAAGTGGTAAAATGTGTGTGTAATTACAATAATACGATGATATGTTCATTTATGGAATTGTGAATGAAATTCATGATGTTGTTTATTGTGTTTTGAAATTCATAGATGCTAAGTCAATAGATTATTTCAATTATGGAATTGTGAATGAAATCCATGATGTTGTTTATTGTGTTTTGAAATTCATAGATGCTATGTCAATAGATTCTTTCAACAGATACATGTCAGATAAAACATTCCATAAATATCAAGATTGTTATTCAATCCTACTACTTTTGAAGTACTTGTACTGCGAAGAACCCTACAAAGACGAAAGTCAATATTGACACCTCTCATGTGTGTTGTGTTATCATTAAAATATAACAATATTACCACATGGGATTATCCAAATCCCTCAATTTGACCGCTTTTAATTTGTCATTTTGGACCAAAAGAATTTGTTGAAATGGTGTTCAATGACATTGGAGTGGCACGCGATAAAGCAATGTTGTTTGACGGTGGGTTATATGTTTTCCATGCTGATGGAGCACTAGCATTAGTATTAGTGCTAGTGTTTAGTTGTGAATAGATGGGTGCAACACTAGCATTAGTATTTGAGTGTGAATAGCTGGATGTAACACTAGCATTAGTATTTCATTGTGAATAGATGGATGCAACACTAGCATTACTATCGACATCCGTAAAGGGGGGTTGAGTAGATTCTGGAAGATTTGGTTCTTTGTTAGTGAGGAATATTATAACTTTAGACATTGAACTTTGCACTATTGCATAAGCCTGCATGCAAAGAAGAGCTACATGAACAACTTGCAGTACCTCTTGTCGGAAATTTTCTTTCATGTTAAGATCAATCATGTTTGGAAGCATCCCTGATAGATAATTGTTCCAAACCTCCAGATTACAAATGTTATGCATATAAATATTGTCACAAATTTAATTGTTCAATTACATATGTTAAGCATATAAATATTGTCATAAATTTAGATAATTGTTCCAAACCTTTAGATTACAAATGTTATGCATATAAATATTGCCACAAATTTAATTGTTCAATTACATATGTTAAGCATATAGATATTGTCATAAATTTATTTTAAGAAGTAATGGAGAATGTGTATATTATGGCAAGGCCATTAACACTGTTAGAAGAGATGGCATGTCATATGTTAAGCATATAAATATTTTCATAAATTTATTTTAAGAAGTAATGGAGAATGTGTATATTATGTTGAGGCCATTACCACTGGTATGGCATGTCATTGGCCTACGTACTAGTGTAGGGATTGTGTTCTTTTTACCACTAATAATTTCGAGAACTAGTACCCAAAAAACATAGACACCAACCTTTTCTATCAAATGGCCATAAACAAGATATTCTTGAGCCATGTAACCTCTTCGAAAACAAATATAGGTATCAATCACATTTTTTAATAAAAAGGTTTTTTGGTTAATTATTCAGTTTATTCTCACCTAATTCCAATAATTGATGTGCTAACATAAATTTGATATTCAGCAAAGTATCTAACCAACCCAAAATATGTGATTTTAGGCTTGAAGCATTGATCTAGTATAATATTTCTAGTTTTTATGTCTCAATGAACGATACATATATCTGATTCTGGATGAAAATAATCTAGCCTACGAGCAATTCGTAATATAATCTCAAACCTCCTCTCACAATCCAACACTTTGCCCATGTTTTCATCTATTGAAAAGTACATTTTTATCTCAAATGACTTAAATATAACTATTTAACTCATCAACGACAATTCTCATTAGCAACGAGTGACATGTGAAGATTCCCTGTAACGAAAACCAATTTATAGAATTAAAAAATATACCAAATAAAAAGTGATCAATGATTTTGTTGGGAAGGTGTTCATAGACTAAGAGTTTGTCTGAGCCATCCACACCTCACCTAAGCAGTTTGATGAGTTTTTTATGTTTGAACATGAATTATCATATCGACTTCATTGAATAACTCACTCACACATTGTTCTCCCTTGGAAAATAGTCTCTTCACATCAATTTCCCTGTCGTCTGGTAGAACTTGCTGCCAAGATGTCCAGTCTGCATTGCTCAATAATGGTGAAGATTTACCTATCACGTTTCAAAGTCAATAGTTTCAAAGGAATTCCAAAGTCAATAGTTTCAAAGGAATGAGGACATCACCTTATAGACTGAGCCAAAGCCCCCTTGGCCAACCTTGTTTGTGGGGTTGAAATTTTTAGTAGCCATTTCCAGGGTTCAGAATTTGTAATTTAGTTTTGATTTGGATATAGCCGTGGAAAGTTCACTTGATGGTTTCTAGTAACCTGCAAAATAAACAAGAGATTAATGATTCTAGATATATTACCTTGAAGCACAGGATTTTTGAATTTTTTTTAATTGTAGTGTCCACATTGTTCTTTGTGGTTTTTTATATTTTTGGATGCTTGATTTTCTAGTGAATGCTAGAAAATGCAATGCACACAGATTATGTTTTAAGACATAATACCACAGTAAATGTTTTAATACATAATACCAACAGAAATCTTATATTGGTGGGATTAGGACATCCATGAGGATTGCAATTGTTGGCAACTAGTCTCAACTTGACCGAGAAGATTTCCTAAAGTGTTTTTGTGTTGTTAACATCTTTCTAGTTTTCCAATTTTGAAGTAATAATGGTTACTGATATGAACTTTCAGTGATGGAATTACAGTGGGGCAAACAGAGTTCTTCGCCATGGGCTCTTTTTTAACAATGCCAGGTAAATCTCAGTTGATGCAATATGGCTTACCTCTAATGCTTGGATGTATACAGAATTAGCCAGAGTAAAGAAAGGAAACATAGCAAAATAGCTTCAAATTTCTCAGTTTTCTTTTTACCATGTCCTGTTTGTTCATAAGTAAAAGGACTGTACAACATGTCTGCCATCTATTAATTAACTACAGTTCGATGAATTAAACTAACAAGGACAATCACCCAATGACATATTTACGTGGAGAAACACTATTGGGATTAAAACTTTGCAATACAACAGAACAAACATAGTCCTTTTATTAATGGGAAGTTAGACTGTACAGCGTTAACATATATATTACACATTAGGCACTCACAAACAGTGCATTTGAGTTGGTTAAAAAATGATTTTCCTTGGCTAGTAAGAAAATCCAACTACCCTAACCCTGATGAACACGAGAAAGAACATTAAAATTACTGTTGTCTTTCAGCACTTGGAATTTTCCACAGGTAAAGATTATCACATTGTCTTCACGTTTGCTTCCTATTCAGTTTTGTCCTACCTTTTAGCTTTTGGTAGATCGATGGCATCATCAACAATCTTAAATAAGAGTTCAATGTTTATATATTTTCATTGAATTCGTTTGACCATAAGATTTCAATGTTCATATATTTTCAATGAATTGGTTTGACCACAAATTATTAATTTTTTTGCAATCTGACACAGGATATACTTTTAATCTTGGAGAACCGAACAGGCAAGGGGATGGACTAAAAAAAATCATAAGAAACTCACTGAAAAACCTGAATGGAAGTTCAGTCATAACATCAGATGTTAAACTTAATATCCAAGTGAGACTATTCTTGAATTGAAAGTTTAGACAGAGGGAAGGTATTTTTGTAGAGGTTATTTTATTATAGAAGTTTTTAAGCATTTGACATCTTTCTTTGAGGATTCCCAATATTGAGCCAAGATATCTCTTTCCATTTTCCTGTCATTAATGATTTACTTGTTATTAATGTATTGTCATTTCTTTTTGTAATTATTAATTTTTATGTTTTTTTTTAATTCTTTTTAAAGATATAGACGTATATGATTTATTAATAGGCATTTTTGGGAAAGGTATGTGAATGAAAAACCAACACTTTTACTATCTTTGCTTTGCTTTCCCTTGTATTCATATAAGAATGAAAAACCTCATTTACACAAAGCATAAACCAAACAGAGATTAGTGCTAGAATGTTGGAACGGGTGTGTCATACACCTTGCAATCCTGTAGCAAAGCAGGTTATGATTGTTGAACTATAGTAGGGAATAAACATTAAGTACTGGCAGCGAATAAGTGCTGAACAATGGTAGAGAATAAAGGAAGATCACTAGCAGGCAATGAATGTCGAGCAATAATAGTTAGCCAATTATTCGTTGGTGGTTTTTAGTATGTAGAATTGGAAACCATAAATGATTTATAGTTTTGTTATACTTATTTAGTGAGTGATAGGATTGGAGGATAAAAGTGTCTATGGGTTTTTAACATACTATTATGTTGTCAAAATTTCTCGAGAATTCTTATAGAGCAGAACGCTCATGTCTAGAGCACAAAGCTCTGTAATGTACTATAACCATTTGTGAGTTGTTAATTAATACATTTGAGTGCTTTGGAGTGTGGAATTTTTCTTTTGAAAGGGTTTTCCCTAGAAATAGTTGTCTAATGGTTGTATTTGTATGTGTTGTTCATTACAACAATTTTGTTTATTTAAATTTCTACACATTCTTCTCTCTTTGATTAGAGTAGTAAGCACACTCCACACCTTTGCTTTCTTACATTTGCTACCAGACCCTAATCACCTCAGAGCCAAAGTGTTGGGCACAAAGTTCTTTTATTTAGTATTGGTTTGAGTGGGAGTTTGCATAGAGGAAAATCTTGTTGTAGAGAAATGGCAAGCACATCTAGAATATAAATGGAGAAGTTAAATGCAAGCAATATCGTTGAGATGTTGAAGCTCAAGATGCAGGATTTACTCATAGATTGAGATCTATGGGTTGTTCTGTCTGGAACCAAGCCTACTGGTATGAAAGATGAAGAATGAGAAGTGTTGGGGAGAAATAAGAGCAACATTATCGATCATTATTTGCCCAATTTGATTTTATTAAATGTTTATGAAGAGAAAATTGTAGCAACTCAATGGAATAAGTTGGGGCATTTGTACTAGGTTAAATCCTAGGTTAATAAAAAAATTATTCAAAAACTTTGTTCGCCTGAAGAAAACGGGTGATGGTGATTTTTTTGTTGATTATCTGAATGCCTTTAATACTATTGTGACCCAGATGATCTTAGTTGAAGTGAAGATGAATGAGGAGGATCGTTATATGATCCTTTTGTGTTCTTTTCTAGACTCATGGGACAATCTAGTAATGGCCCGTGGAAGCACTATAAAGACATGAGTGCTTAATGAGGTCATTATTGCTTTACTCTTAGAGGAGGTGAGGTGAAAAATATTCTGAATCCACCAATGAGGTGTTGGTTGTTTGTGGAAGATTGAAGGAGAAAAGCAAGAAGAGGGAAATGGGTAAATACAAATCTTAAGGGAGATCTAAGTCTCCTAGAAAATCCAAGGAAAAATGTTGGAATTGCAGCAAGGTTAGGCATTTCAAAGGAGACTAGAAGAGATAAGTGCCAAATCAGCCTATATATGCCATGTGGTGCTACATGAGGTTGCCACTTCAATGTTGTTAGGTCATGTGGCACCCTTCCAGTGGTGCCATATGGCATTTTTTTTTGCCATTTTTACCTGTTTGGACAGAACGTCAGAATGTGATATCTTGAGCATATGGTGTCTATTTGAGACGAAACACCTATCATTGAAAATCTCTTGATGAGCTCTACGTGATGGTTTACTTATATTCAAAATTTAAAGACTTCATTCTAGATCGATCAAAAAGATCCTTTTGGATCAGCTATGGAATCAACGATTGATCCATATAGATGAGAAGGGCCTACAAGCCTTGAAAAACAAAAATCATGTTAATGGATTGAACGATTGTGCTCTTCAATTTGATTTTTGTGACCATTTCCTATATGGAAAGTAGAGTTGTGTTCACTTTTATTGTAGTTCTCACAAATCTTTTGGGTTGTTGGATTTAATACATTCTGATGTATTTGACCTTTTTAAAGTTGGACTTCAATTTCTAAGGCATTGTATTGTGTGTCATTTATTGATTATTATTCTAGAAGGAAATGGGTATATTTTCTAAAAAATAAATTTGAAGTCTTTAGTCAATATAAGGAGTTTAAATCACTCTTGGAAAATCATACTGGTTGTTGAGATATTGTAACTTCAAAGAATATTATATTTGTACTTTATTATTCCAGAGATGTTTCATTCCTCCGTGAAGATCTTATTGTATATCCGGAGATGTTTATTCCTCCGTCGGAATGTGGTAACTCGGGTTATTAGACTTCCCCAATGGAGGTCGGCCCCTGTATGTGTTATGTGGGTCAAAGGGTTATTAGACCACCCTAGAGGGGTCGGCCCAGTCAGTTGTAGTGGGGCATTTAACCCATTGGTTAAATACGAGCCTACGTATACTTGTGTAAAAGATATGTCAGAGTAGTGTATAAATAGAGGAGGTGTGTTCCTCATTTGACACACTTACTCACTTGAGGATAGCGCACTTGTGGAGTAGAGGTCTGCTATTGTGGAGGAAGAGATCATGTCTCAGGGTTTCATCTTTGTATATTGTTGGTCATCTATATTGAGGAAGCTTTGCTGGGTTTTCTACCCCATGAGGGTTTCCCAGGATAAATCTCAGTCTCTTGTGTTTATGCTATGCTTGTTGTTTCTTCAGTGATCCTGTATATGCTATTATTTTGAAATGGAATGTAATGCTGCTATTTTCTGTCTTAGCATATTAAATATTAACATGGTATCAGAGCTAACCTGAAGGAAGGGAAGGTATGGAACTTACGACACTTGCTTTACTTACGACAATTTGAAGGTTAGGGTTTTACATAGAAAAAACTAGTCATCGTGGAACTTTCGCTATAACTCCATTTCTGCGAAGTTTCAGGGTCTGAAAAAGTTTACAGGTCGAACATAACATCCCCAGGTACCTTTTGTCCAAAGGGCACCCTCAGATTCGTTGTACTTTATGAGTTATGATCAGTACAAGTTAGGGTTTCTGCCTCTTACAGATCTCAGTCAAAATCAGGTAACCTTGGAAAAAAGATCATAACTTGGGCTAGGAAGCTCCAAATGAAATTTCGTAAAAAGTGACAGGTAGTACACAGACTCTAGTATCTCAGAAAATGTTTTTAGAGGCCGAAGGTGAACCACTGACACGTGGTACGCCGTACAAGTTTGCTCTCCTGTTTTATCCCATAAACAGGTCACATTGCGACACTTGGAATAACTCTCTCTTAGAGAGTCCAATTGAGGTCAGACCTGTCAGGATAGAAAGATAACAGGGCGAGCTATCTCAGGAAAAAAATTTCAGAGGCCGAAGTTCAAAAAGTGACACGTGGCATGCTGTACAAGTTCTCTCTCCTATTTTATCCCATAAACAGGTCACGTTGCGACACTTGGCATAACTCTCTCTTAGAAAATCCAATTGAGGTCAGACCTGTCAGGATGGAAAGATGACAGGTCAGGATACTGCAAAAAGATTTCAGACCCTGTGGAGCAAAAAATTTCAGAGTTATAGCAGAAACAATCAGGTGCATATTTCTGTCAAAACAGAATTATTTTTGGAGCACCTTTATTCATGGCTTCCGGAATTTAGGGTTTCGGAGAAAGTTAGAATTTTTGGAATCGGAGTCCACCGCTGAATGCTACTCAGGAAAATCAAAATTTAGAGACCAAGATTGAATTTTTTGGTTGGGTAGAAGACCGGGCTTGATCAAACCCTAGTTCGGGATTTTGATCAGAAAGATGGAAAATTAGGGCTTCAGCAAAAGTTGGAATTTTTGAAGTCTGTAACCACGGCTGGAAGATCCTAAGAAAAATAAGAGTTTAGAGCCTTGGATCGAACCTTTTGATTGGACAGAAGGGTGGGATTCATCAAACCCTAGTTCGGGTTCCTGTCCAGAAGATCCAGAAGTTTCGAAGGCAATTTTGAGGGGTCAAATTTTGGAGATTTCAAAAGTGAAGTATGCTAGTTTGATCAGCTCAGCAAGACACATCCTTCCATCCATTCAGAAGCATGGAAATCAAAGATTGAATTTTTAGGGTTTCTCTAGCAAGCCCTAATCAAGCTCCAAATCAAGTTTCAGGGGGAGTTGAGGCTAAGGCCTTACATAAGAAGACTACAAGAAGTCTCGACAGGTATGACTTAAGGAGGTTCAGGTATGTCTTGAAATCTGATTCTTGATTAAGTTCATAATGTGTTTGTCTTCATGTTATTTATTAGTACAATCTTGATTAATGTTAGAATTGTCTTATCACCCTAGTAACAGTATGAATGCATGTGAATGATCGAAGACATTCATTGATTAGGGCTATATGTGTTGAGATATTGTAACTTCAAAGAATATTATATTTGTACTTTATTATTCCGGAGATGATTCATTCCTCCGTGAAGATCTTATTGTATATCCGGAGATGTTTATTCCTCCGTCGGAATGTGGTAACTTGGGTTATTAGACCACCCTAGAGGGGTCGGCCCAGTCAGTTATAATGGGGTATTTAACCTAATGGTTAAATACGAGCCTACATGTACTTGTGTAAAATACATATCAGAGTAGTGTATAAATAGAGGAGGTGTGTTCCTCATTATACACATTCACTCACTTGAGGATAACGCACTTGTGGAGGAGAGGTCTGCTATTGTGGAGGAGGAGATCATGTCTCAGGGTTTCATCTTTGTATATTGCTGGTCATCTATATTGAGGAAGCTTTGCTGGGTTTTCTACCCCATGAGGGTTTCCCAGGATAAATCTCTGTCTCTTGTGTTTATGCTGTGCTTGTTGTTTCTTCAGTGATCCTGTATATGCTATTATTGTGAAATGGAATGTAATGCTGCTATTTTCTGTCTTAGCATCTTGAATTTTAACAATATGATTGTACTAATGCATTATGGTGTTGTATGAGGTTGATGTCGTTTGCTAACAAGATACAGGTACATCACAAAAGACAAATCAATCTCCTTAAAACATGACAACATGAAGACAAAGACTCATCCATAATCTTTGTTCTACTTACGAGGTATGTATGACTTTGTTATATTATGCTTAACCTATGAGACATGCAGGTTCTAGCTCAGGATCTCTAAATCATTGAAGAGATTGTTTAGGTATGTTGTACATAACTAAGCAGGTATACTAATCCAGGCATGTTTTCCTATGACAAGTTAGAATCTTACCTTAGGATCCCTTATATAAGTATACTTGGTATGATTGGTTATGCTTATTCATAAAGTTAGTAATCAAGGGTTTACGCATATTATGTTTCTTATCTTGATGATCTAATTAACCAGAAGAGTAATATGATCAAACAAGAATATGCAGAAGTAAAAGAAGACTTCCTTGAAACCTTGGATATTATCTATAATCACGACTATACATTTTCAAAGATTATTTAGAACTAGAATGTTTTGATAATATTGAGAATATACTAATGAATGTATGTCTGTGTATGAGATCATGAGGATGACACTACTGCACACTTGAGCATGCACAGTGGTACAGAATGAATAGTGTTGTGTCCACTATATGTCAGTTAATTAAAACTTAACATGCAGAGTGCTAAACATAAATTATCAACCCGAGGAAGTCTTTTATTTCAAAGCTATCGTGCAAAATATATGCGAGTACAATTTCTACCTGACATTGTTATCTATTGATATGCAATCGAAACTATTTGTAACTAGGTCACACTTGCTTGAAAATAAATCAAACCCAAACCTATTCATGAAATCACACT
This sequence comes from Larix kaempferi, assembly GCA_027924585.1. NCBI lineage: Eukaryota > Viridiplantae > Streptophyta > Pinopsida > Pinales > Pinaceae > Larix > Larix kaempferi. The sequence goes on from BSBM01000356.1 coordinate 274,001, forward strand.
GTAAATCGAATCATACTTCAACAAAATAAACAAGATCTAATTATGTACATCTAGAAGAATTGTTATGTTGGCCAACGATCTACCAAAACGAATTAACAGAAAAACACTATAGTAAATCAAATGAACAACACATGGTCTTAATAATAAAATAACTATGATAAATCCAATGCATGAAAGAATTAACAAATAAACAAATCTGCAAAATAAAACACTTACAATCAACACTACCAGCATCTGCTCAGGGAAGAGGGCCCTTCCTCCACTGAGCAGATCTGGATCTCCACAATGAAAGTCTACAACTCCAGAATTAAGAAACTGCCAGCATGTATTATCATAATGGAAGAATTACAACAGATCTGGATCAAATCCTACATCATAACATTGTGTTCTCTCCTATCTTGCATCTCCTATCCTGCCTAATCTATCATGCTTAATCTCTATCAATCTATCCCCCTTTCTCAATGAGATTGATTACATATTTATACATAAAATTATCTAATGGAAATGAAGAACTGAACCCCCAGCTTGTGATCTGCAACAGCTGGAACACGGCCGTAACTGTTGGCAACTTTGGAGCCGGCCGCAACACTAAATCTGGAAAATACCCTCTCGAAGAACCACCTGCATAGCACAAACCGTAGCTTGTTTGGGCGATTTCCTCGCGAGTCAGGTAAATGAGGATGTTACGCACAAAACCCATGTCTCAGATTTTTGAGATTCATTTCCATCTGTCCGCAAATCAAGATGCGAATCAAGGTGTTCTTATGTGGCATGCGTTTTTGGTTAAGGCTGTAACAGCTGGCTATGAGCGTCCTGTACGTGACAACTCACTCCACAAACCATCATTAGTAAAATTATGCATAATAGTCTTTTAATTCATCAAAGATAAAAGGAAATAATCACTATTAACCACTTAAAACATCAATGGAAGTAGCAGGTTGTTCAATGCGCAGCTACAACAAATGAATGAAAAATGGAATGATAAATGAGAAATAATGGTAAGAAAATGGATGAAAGGTATGTCGGTAAGTGATGAAAAATGGACAATTCCAGGGCCCAACATCTCCCCCAAACTGAACTTGTTGCATGTCCTCATGCAACCCAATACCTGTGTAGCATCCAACTTGAAAAAAAAAAAAACTCATTCACTTGTTCTTTTATTTTACCATTTGCACAGCTGCAGCTAAAAGAAATAGAGAGTTTAACACAAATTGGCAGAGTCACTTAGGGAAGGATTTAGCAGAAAATTTGGCGAATTTCGCAGCTCTTTAGTAGAAATTTGGCAAAGTCACAGCTTATTTTAGCAGAGAATTTGGCGAAGGTTTTAGCGAAGATTTTGGCAGAACAGCGCTAAATGTAGCGGCAAATTTGGCGGAGTCAGCTTATTTTGGCAGAGAATTTGGCGAAGGTTTTAGCGAAGATTTTGGCGGAACAGCGCTAAATGTAGCGGCAAATTTGGCGAAGTCAGCTTATTTTAGCAGAGAAGTTGGCGAAGGTTTTAGCGGCAAATTTGGCGGAACAACGCTAAATTTAGCGGCAAATTTGGCGGAACAACGCTAAATTTAGCGGCAAATTTGGCGGAGTCAGCTAATTTTAGCAGAGAAGTTGGCGAAGGTTTTAGCGGCAAATTTGACGGAACAGCGCTAAATTTAGTGGCAAATTTGGTGGACTTGCAGCTATCGGAAAAGATGTCGCAGCCACCGGAAAAGATGTCGCAGCTGCCGGAAAACGGGCAGTTGCCGGAAAGCGGTCGCCGGAAAATATGTCGCAGCTGCCGAAAAACGGGCAGCTAATTTTAGCAGAGAAATTGGCGAAGGCTTTAGCGGCAAATTTGGCGGAATAGCGCTAAATTTAGCGGCAAATTTGGTGGAATTGCAGCTGTCGGAAAACGGGAAACGGCAATATTTTACGGCGTTTTAGTCTTTTTGAACGGGAAACTTCTAAAGCCATTTTCTCCCAAACGACGAACTGGGTTGGGCTGAAATTTTGCAGGCAAGTAGCTACCACTCTAATGCATCTCCACGCCAAAAATTAGACAAACCCACATCACGGATTTTGAGAAAAATGCGAATTGGCTGTAGGTGATTATGGCCATTTTATCGAAAACCGCACACTGAATTGAGCTGAAACTTGCCACGGTTGTTCATCATGCTGTTATGCATTCCCTGTCCAAATTTCATGAGAATCTAACTTACCAATTGAAAGATATGCCCAAATCAAATTCTGCACTTTTGAACATGAATAAAAATGTATTGCAGCTGAACTTCCAGAGCCAATATTTCAAAAACTACAAACTGGGTTGGGCTGAAATTTTTCAAGCAGGTAAATACCATTATAGTGCATCTCCTCACCAAAAATTAGATGAACCCACATCACGGATTTCGAGAAAAATGCGAATTGGCTGTAGGTGATGATGGTCATTTTCTCGAAAACCGTGCACTGGATTGAGCTGAAACTTACCATGATTGTTCATCATGTTGTTATGCATTCCCTGTCCAAATTTCATGAGGATCCAATTCGTGGCTTGTGAGATATCCTTAAATCAAATTCTTCATTTTTGCGAGCTGTGAATGAATAAAAATCAGTATGCACAAAATGTCAAAAACCACTCCCCCAAACTGAATATGTTGCATGTCCTCATGCAAAAGAGGAGTTTTTGTCTTAGTTGTGAACAACCATTTCCCCCAAACTGAGTATTTTACCTTCCATTCATGAAATCAAGTGAACTTTGGGACTTTTGTTTTCTTGTATCTGCACTATCACTGTCAACATCCAATTTTTGTATATGTGCTAGCTGGAAACACATCTTTGACTTACAAAAATGACTATAGGCTGCCTGAAAAATGACTGTATGCTATTTGAAATTCACTGTGTGAGCTCAATTTTTGATTCCCCATGGTTGTGGTTAAGTGCTCATAATGTATTGCAAAAATAAAATGACAATGCATAGGAAATCTTCATACCAGCAAGAGATCAGATTTGCAAATTTCCTTTTATGATGACCCAAGCTGCTCAAATATCATCTGACAATCATAGAATTTGTAGACCCTCCATATGTCACAAGTGCCAAAAAAAAAATAACAGTGATCTTCACAAGCCAAACTCACTACAGGAATTATTATTCATGGGAAATAAAAGAGTTTTAGAACCATTTTCTCATCAAATTCATGGCAAATTCTGTTGCAATAAACCACAGTAGATTTCATCCATTCTCATGATTGAATGAAGGCTGCTAGAATTTTCGTTGGTTATGCCCTTATCATGGAGTGTTTTGTAACACTTCAAATAATGCCAAACATTCTTTTGCACATTCCACAACAATCAAACTTATTTCAGAAATTCTGTCGAACTTGACAAATGACCAATGCTGAGAGTAATCATTACCTTCATGCTGCTGAGATATACTTCACATCACACCTTGAAAAGGTTGCTACAGGATTTCCATTGTGCATGTATCATGCTCATGACGGCTAAAACCAATGTAGGCATTAGTGGATGGTAAAGATACCATATGTATAAGATGGTGGAAAATCCATATACCATATAAAATGTGGCTCTCAATAATTTTGAATTATGAGAATGTGAACCATTATGTGCACCACTGAACAAAGCAAACAAATCAAAGAAAACATGCCTTTGTTTTCTATTGTGCTTGTGTGATAGCATACTCTTGAGAAGGAATGGCTTCTACTTCAACTTTTCATGTTGTAGGTTCTTGTGTCTAGCCTATCCTTCTCTTTTCAAGATGTGTATCTGCTGCTTTATTTCTCCTCATTATTTTTATATGGCAACAGAGCACCGTTCTTTACTACTGATTCTTGTGTGGCAGCAGCAAGACTTCTTTTCTTATTGCTGGTTCTTGTGTGACAGCAGCAAGACTTCTTATTGTTGCTTCTTGTGTGACAACAAAGGTATCCCTTTTTTTCATGCTTGGTCAGTTGGGTTGGTGAGATGTTGGATTGGAATTTGAAGTGGATGTGCATGAATGATGAAGTGTTAAAACTGAGTGGGAAATGATGGGAATGGATGGACCTAAAATGCTATTTAGAAAATGGAAATGGCTAATGCTTAGTGGTTCTTCATGACATTTCCCCAAATCTTTAATAAATCAAAAAACTCATGCTATTTTACCTCAAGTGTTACCTCCATGGAAGCCTTGGTTGACATGAATGGACTGGTGTATGCTGGAGCTATGCAGGCTGATTTGATGCTGAGACATATGTATATGAGAGCTGAAACTGGATGAGACTGAATTTGATCCATGATATTGTGCTGGTTGCCTGTAAGACTAACTGCTGAGACAATTGATGAGGAAAAATTCTACCATAGAAGCAGAAAGCCCTTTCTCTTATTCTGCAAATCAACTGCAAAACTACTGAACAAATGATGCTGCAAGTCATTGTTGAAACCATTAGATCACATAATCTTCAGCTGCTACAAACCCGAGGTACAATTCTTACCATGCGAATGAATGTGCTGAAGTCGAGCATGGAAAGAAATCATTGGATTACCGGCCATTAATGTATGCCGTTAACCAATGTGAAGAAACTCACCTTTGATGACAATGAGCTCTAAAGTACCTTAGTGCATCTTGACAGGTACGAATGGATGTGCTGGAGTCGAGTCACCTGCAAGATTTGTCAATCAAGAGGCATTGATGAATCCCCATGATTAACAACAAGGAAATCTGCCATTGATTCATGCAGATACTAGGGCACTATAAAAACTCTAATCTTGATCCCAGATGATGTGTCGGAGTCGATGGGACAAGACCATTGGAAGTTGGACCTTAATGCATTCCACATCATCCAATACGAGTACAAAATAAATGATTGTGAAGAATCATAGTGAAAAATAGGACCAACATGAAACTCAGAAGCGGAAAGTATATGTGAAGTCATGATGTAGTAGTGATGGGAAATAAAATGGTTATGGTGACTACATAAGCAGTGGAAAATGAGACTTCGACATGAATGGATTTTTAGGGTTTTGAAATGAGGAGGGTGAATGAATCTACCATAGGGAAATTGGCTTCTTGAGGGGTTTCTTTCAGCAACAAGTGGGATGACAGGTGTCTAAAAATGATTTTTGTCATGTAACAATGGGACTTGACTTCGGAAACATTGGACTCTGTATGGTTTGCACATCAATCTCTCGATTTTTTTTTATGTGCTCAATCCAATTGCAAATTGATAAAAAGTCTTCAAGAGTCACTCGTGCATGCATTGACCTTCTTCTTCCAAGGACCTGCAAAACCTAGCTTTTGCCTGTAATAAAACATGAGATGATGGAAGAAGAGAGATGATTGGTCTCTCTTCACCCAACACTAATGAAAAAACAACAAGCAATTACTCATAAAACAAATCCAAATAAAAATGAACAAAGCAAAATCCATTTTATACCTGCGGCAAAGCAATGTCCATCTAGACTCACCAACGGTATTCTGATCATAGCGTCTTCGTTCCTTGCCCAATTTGAGTGATTCCAAAGCCAAATGAAATTAAATTCATAGGTCTATTTCCATTAGAAACAGGTTTTTAAAATTCTATGCAATGATCTTCCAAATCACTCAGTAACAGCCTGCATGACAAGGTGTTTTTTTTTTGAATTCTGGACTAGACCAACAGTCATGGTTTTAGGCTTAACTTTTTCGTTTGATAACGGATTGATGTGATTCCAATTGGAGATGAAAGTAGATTCATGTAGGTATCTCCATTAGAAATAGGTTTTGAATCCAACAAGAATTGATGGGTCAAATAAGCCAATGAACAGTCTAGAAAATAGAGTTTTAGGAATGCAGATTTGGGACAGGCAGTCGATATTTTGGTCATAAAATTTGCGTACGACATCAGAATGGAGTGATTCAAATTGAATTGTAAACTAGATTCATAGGGGAATATACCAATGAAACAGGTTTGCAAAATATGTCCAATAAGGCATTCAAAAATGGACTGTCCCAGCTCTGTTCCTAAGCTGCCAGCTTGACACCTTGTTAGTATTTTGGCCATAAACTTTTCGTTTGACACCCAATCGTAAAAATTCAAATTGTTTTGGAAACTAGATTCAAAGGGCTACTTGAGGTATAAACAGGTTTTAAAAATAAGTTCATTTGGTCTCCCAAAAATGGACTGTCCCGTCTATGTTTCAGTAAAATTTTCAAGCCAAAATGTCACAAAAATCCAATAAATTAAATTTAACCCGCAAAAAGTGATCAAAATAGGTGTGAATGATTTTAATGATGTAAATTTAAATATTATACACATCCATACCAAAAATTTCAAGCATTGAGCACCTAGATTGACTTACACAGTTTGTTGCAGCCACAGCTGCAACTCTTAAAAAATGACATAATGTTGAAATAAAGCATGTGAATTTTTATGGAAAATAAAAAACTAAAGACATATCATGATGTGCAAGACCCACGTATCTCAAACTCATTAATTTTTACCTGTAGCACAGTCACAGCTGGGTGTTGCATCTCCTTGTCACAGCCAATGTTGCAGCTCACTGTTGTAGCTGTGAGTAATCACAGCTGAGAGTAATCACTCACAGTTGGGTTGTTGCAGTTAACAACTTTATGTCAAATTTCAAGCTTGAAGGGTTCCATAATCATGGACTCATTTTCCTGTGGATCCTTCATTCACTTTCTCGAATTACTGTAATTTTGTTTTCATGATATTTTTATTTTTATTTGTAACAAATAGAAACAAATTGAAATTGAGAAATTGATGACAAAAAGGACTTGAGCATTTTTGTTCAAATAGTCAACAATTCCAAAGCATTCATGAAAACATCTCATACCCATTCCTCATACTTCTACTTTCTGATCTTCCAGATCGCAACAAGGCGCAGGAAGAGAGCATACTTATTCAAAAATAAAAACTTAAAAAAAAAAAAAAAAAGCATGGTTTTATTCTGATATTCTATCCTACCCTATGCTACTTGGAAATATAAAAATTGTTTAAGTGTATGCATATTTCCAATGGAGCCATTTTCGAAAAAGTGACTCAAGTATGCTCATACTCCCAATAGAAAAATATAACTTTATGAATTCTAAGATATGAGAGATCAACTTCCCTTCAAATGATGGTGCCAAGAATTGGTGAAGTATGAAATGATGCTGCAAACCGATGACAGATTGAAACCAAGCTTCAATATAGTCTTTGCTCCCTTGATTGCTCATGGATGTTACATCATGAAGATCCTTATTAAACTGATCTTCCTCAATGCATAAGATTTCCATATCTAATGATGTGAATGATGCTTCTGGTTCCAATGGCTGTTCTCCATCAAATATTACGTGTGTATTGTTGATCTTGTCTGCTTGCTTATGAGGACTAGAAGAAACTCCACCTGCAAAACTTGGATCTAAAACATGTTCAGGCCTCGTATGGATTTGCTGCAACAACGCACAGCCTTTTTGCAGCGGTGTAGATGAGGTAGAATAAGAGGGAAGTGTAGGAACATTTTGCAGTTCAGCACTGTAAGCATACTGTACTGCTTTATTATGGTTAGGGTGGAGGGTGGATTGGACAGGAAATTGTGTTGGGTACCAAGGAGTTTGATGAGAAGATAGATGTAGATGATTGATTTGTGAGGTTGATATTGAAGGACCAACTTGTGTTGCAGCATGAGGGAGAGTGGCCATATGATCATAAGATGGGCCATTCCAACCTTGTGGGTAAGGTAGGTAAGAGTTAAATTGAGGCTGCAACAGCTGCCATGGTGGAAGAGTATTCAATGGCTGAGTATGAGAGTAAGAAAATGGAGGGATAGAATTTTGAACCATAGATGTAGGCCATGGTTGACATGACTGTTGCAACGAGTTGGCTGCAACTCCCAGATCTCTATGATATGTTTCTTTCATCTTTGGTAAATAGGGACAATGATCTGTGGAATGATTCAAGTCACATATACCACAACTTTCAAGATTATCCAAAGGGAAATGCCTTGCTTCTCTTATTTCCTCCTGCTTTTCCTTATCCTGCAAAACAACCGATTGTAAATCAGCTTTAGAAATGTCAAATAAATTGCTGATTTCAGTTCGTAAAACTCTTGTTTTTGCAACATATTTCAAAAATAGAGATAAAAGTTCCTTAGAATTCTTACCAGTCTTGAAGTTTCCTCTTGAATACCTTCTACTTAACTCACAAATATCATCATATGCTAATTGAAATACATTACCTGTTCCGATCAGATTCAATATTTCTAAACATTCAGCTTGGATTCCCTTGAGTAGAAGTGTTTTTAAGATTTCCTTCCCCAGTTTCCTCTGTTTGGATCTTTGGAGGTTATATTGAAATCGTTCTATGTATTCCTCCAGACTCTCTTCTTCTCCTTGTGTCATTTCGAAGATGTCTTCATTGACCCTGCAATAATCTTGGTACCTTTTCAAGAACACATGTTTCATGTCTTCCCAAGTTTGTATACAATTCCCACCGAGGCTCATGAACCATCGGAGGGCTGTTCCTTTTAGAGTAAGGGGAAATACATTCAACTTTTGATCATTAGCACAATAACCATATCCTCTACAAAGTAATTCAAATTGAAATAAAAATACATCAGGGTCTTCGTTTTCCAAACCGTGAAAATTTGGTAGAACATGTGGGGGAATTCTTTTTGTTGGTGCCACTTCGCTCGAATCTCTGATGGGAAATTCGAAGGTAACAACTTCTCCATCTTTTTCACCTGCCATCCCTTCATTAGATTCTTTATGTGCTATCTTGAGGCTCCTCCTTCGAATGTTCCTGTCAACTTGTTAGTAGAATGGGTGGTGCTCACAACACCACTAAGGGGAATGATAAGATTTATGAATCAAACATTGAAAATGAAATAAAACTGAATGTAAAGACAGAAAATTAACACTCAAAATAAATTCAATAAACTGAAATGTAATCATGCAACCTACATGCCCTATTTTAACAATGCATCTGCAAAACAATGTCAGATGTACTATTGCACAATTGATAACTTCCCCGGCAACGGCGCCAAAATGTTGTGTCCACTATATGTCAGTTAATTAAAACTTAAAATGCAGAGTGCTAAACATAAATTATCAACCCGAGGAAGTCTTTTATTTCAAAGCTATCGTGCAAAATATATGCGAGTACAATTTCTACCTGACATTGTTATCTATTGATATGCAATCGAAACTATTTGTAACTAGGTCACACTTGCTTGAAAATAAATCAAACCCAAACCTATTCATGAAATCACACTGTAAATCGAATCATACTTCAACAAAATAAACAAGATCTAATTATGTACATCTAGAAGAATTGTTATGTTGGCCAACGATCTACCAAAACAAATTAACAGAAAAACACTATAGTAAATCAAATGAACAACACATGGTCTTAATAATAAAATAACTATGATAAATCCAATGCATGAAAGAATTAACAAATAAACAAATCTGCAAAATAAAACACTTACAATCAACACTACCAGCATCTGCTCAGGGAAGAGGGCCCTTCCTCCACTGAGCAGATCTGGATCTCCACAATGAAAGTCTACAACTCCAGAATTAAGAAACTGCCAGCATGTATTATCATAATGGAAGAATTACAACAGATCTGGATCAAATCCTACATCATAACATTGTGTTCTCTCCTATCTTGCATCTCCTATCCTGCCTAATCTATCATGCTTAATCTCTATCAATCTATCCCCCTTTCTCAATGAGATTGATTACATATTTATACATAAAATTATCTAATGGAAATGAAGAACTGAACCCCCAGCTTGTGATCTGCAACAGCTGGAACACGGCCGTAACTGTTGGCAACTTTGGAGCCGGCCGCAACACCAAATCTGGAAAATACCCTCTCGAAGAACCACCTGCATAGCACAAACCGTAGCTTTTTTGGGAGATTTCCTCGCGAGTCAGGTAAATGAGGATGTTACGCACAAAACCCATGTCTCAGATTTTTGAGATTCGTTTCCATCTGTCCGCAAATCAAGGTGTTCTTATGTGGCATGCGTTTTTGGTTAAGGCTGTAACAGCTGGCTATGAGCGTCCTGTACGTGACAACTCACTCCACAAACCATCATTAGTAAAATTATGCATAATAGTCTTTTAATTCATCAAAGATAAAAGGAAATAATCACTATTAACCACTTAAAACATCAATGAAAGTAGCAGGTTGTTCAATGCGCAGCTACAACAAATGAATGAAAAATGGAATGATAAATGAGAAATAATGGTAAGAAAATGGATGAAAGGTATGTCGGTAAGTGATGAAAAATGGACAATTCCAGGGCCCAACAAATAGAAGTTCAAAAGACATATAGAAGATCAAGCGGGAGGCAACCACACAAACATAAAAGATAAGTATTTGAGTTGTTATTTGAAATAGTAAATGATATTGCTTGTATGCATATTTGTATTCCTAGAATATATCATGCTGAGTGTAAACATTCATAGAGCATTGAACAGTATACTACTAATATGCATATGATTGGTAAGTTGGACAAACATTCCATTGTTGCTTGTCTAGAATGAAACCTCTTTGCTGACATGCTGAGAGCTGTGCAAACTCTCAATAGTATGTTCTGGTAGAGATGGAAGGCATCTAGATAGCCACTGTATGCATACAAGATATGGGAAAGTGTTGTGCCAAAGTATTGGTCAAAATAGTTACATAACTATGTAAATGATATCTGTATGCATAATAGGTTATCATGTCAATATGATTTGATGATTATGAAGTATTACTAATCATGTACTTAATTTTGTTTTGTAGGAAAGATCATGATGAATGATGAACACTGAACAAGCGATGGATGTTCAAACAAAAGGATTTACAAATCAAACATAGTATAAAAGGCTTGTGGCTAGAAAATTCTCTTAGAAAGAGGAAGAGAATCATGATAAGATGTTTGCTCCAAGTGGCTAGATAAGACCATTCTCTTAATGGTGTAATTAAAGAAGAAGTGTGAATCAGGTTCTGTATGGGTACCCAGGATCGATAATCAATTGATGAGCTTAATGATCACCATGGGTGATGAGGATCTCAACCTTTGCTACAAGGTTGAATATTGTTTCTATACACAGACGATATGGTGCAGAAAGGAACCAAAAGTTCGAATTTGTAACAATGTACTAACCAAACCTCTACCGATCCAATGTACTAACCAAACCTCTACCTCAAGTAAAGTTTTCTGAGACAAACTTAATATAGTTCAGAAGGACCCTCCTCGAAAGGGGGAGTGATGTGATAACTCATGATGAGATTGCCTGCATCGACAGTGAGGTCGATGATGAGGATACCTATATTAGTGATGCCGACAGAGAGGTTGGTGGATGGTCCTTAGACAGGGTCTAAGGTGACAAGAGGATTGCATCATCCTTGAACATATATTCTAAAAGAGGTCGTAGACATGATGTCTCCGAAAATGAAGTCCTTGCTGGACATATAGGATTGCATCATCCTAAAGAGAGCCGTAGACGTATGTCTTCGAGAATGAAGTCCTTGGTGGACTTGAGGGGATTGGATCATCCCTGGACTTTAGTCCTAAAGAGAGCCGTAGACATATGTCTTCGAGAATGAAGTCCTTGGTGGACTTGAGGGGATTGGATCATCCCTGGACTTCAGTCCTAAAGAAGAGCCGTAGACGTATGTCTTCGAGAATGAAGTTCTTGGTGAACATGTGAGGGGATTGGATCATCCCTGGACTTCAGTACTAAAGAAGAGCCGTAGACGTATGTCTTCGAGAATGAAGTTTTTAGTGAACATGTGAGGGGATTGGATCATCCCTGGACTTCAGTCCTAAAGAAGAGTCGTAGACGTATGTCTTCGAGAATGAAGTCCTTGGTGGACGGTTGAGGATTGAGTCATCCTTGGACATGGTCCTAAATGTACGGTTGAGGATTACGTCATCCTTGGATGTGGTCCTAAATGTATGGTTGAGGATTGAGTCATCCTTGGACGTGGTCCTAAATGTATGGTTGAGGATTGAGACATCCTTGGACGTGGTCCTAAATGTACGGTTGAGGATTGAGTCATCCTTGGACGTGGTCCTAAATGTATGGTTGAGGATTGAGTCATCCTTGGATGTGGTCCGACGTGGTCCTAAATGTATGGTTGAGGATTGAGTCATCCTTGGATGTGGTCCTAAATGAACGGTTGAGGATTGAGTCATCCTTGGACGTGGTCCTAAATGTACGATTGTGGATTAAATCATCCTTGGACAGTAAATCCAGTAATTTCGAAAGGAAGGATAGTCCTAAATGAATTGAATGGATTAAATCATCCTTGGACAGTAAATCCAGTAATTCCGAAAGGAATGATAGTCCTAAATGAGATTGAGTGGACTAATCATCCTGTAAATAGATTGGGATTGCCTCGTCCCTAGACATGGTGAGATGTCTTAAAGTGATAAGGACTAATCATCCTGTAAATAGATTGGGATTGCCTCGTCCCTAGACATGGTGAGATGTCTTAAAGTGATAAGGACTAATCATGCTGTAAATAGATTGGGATTGCCTCGTCCCTAGACATGGTGAGATGTCTTAAAGTGATAAGGACTAATCATGCTGTAAATAGATTGGGATTGCCTCGTCCCTAGACATGGTGAGATGTCTTAAAGTGATAAGGACTAATCATCCTGTAAGTTGATTCGGGATTGCATCATCCCTAGACATGGTGAGGTGTCTTAAAAGGATAAGGATTGATCATCCTGTAAGTTGATCTGGATTGCATCATCCATAGACATGAGAGATGTCTTAAATTGAGAGGGATTGATCATCCCATAAGTGGATCAGGATTGTATCATCCTTGGACCTATGTCCTAAAGTGAGAGGGATTGACCATCCCGTAATTGGATCATGTGTGTTGCAGGGTATGCTGTTGTTCTGTATACTTGTATCGGTGTGGATACTTGTATTGATAGATGTATTAGTGAGAATACATGCTTTTGATGATAGATGTATTAGTGAGAATACATGTTTTTGATGATAGATGTATTAGTCAGAATGCATGCTTTTGATGATAGATGTATTAGTGAGAATACATGCTTTTGATGATATATGTATTAGTAAGAATACATGTTTTGATGATAGATGTATTGGTGAGAATACATACTTTTGATGATACATGTATTGATTAATGTACTTGTATGGTTGAGGATACTTATGTTGTAGATCGAGATGATCCAGATGCTGTAGATCGAGATGATCTAGATGTTGTAGATCGTGATGATCCAGATGCTGTAGATCGAGATGATGTGACGATGCTGTAGATCGAGATGATGTGACGATGCTGATCGTGTTGATCTAGATGACAATGTTGATCGTGTGATGACGATGCTGATGATTGTGTGATGACGATGCTGATGATCGTGTGATGACGATGCTGATGATCATGTGATGACGATGCTGATGATCGTGTGATGACGATGCTGATGATCATGTGATGACGATGCTGATGATCGTGTGATGACGATGCTGATGATCGTGTGATGACGATGATGATGATCGTGATGCTGATGACGATGCTGATGATCGTGTGATGACGATGCTGATGATCGTGAGAAGATGATGCTGATGATCGTGAGGATCTAGATGTTGATGTTGCTGTAGTTGTTCGAGTGCTGCAGAAGATAAAGACTCAGTACTGAAGATGTTGATGTTCCAGTATTGAAGATGTTCCAGTAACTGCTTGAGTTACTGATGATGTTGAGAAAGCTTCCAATGATTTATAGATGTATCATGTATGATGTTGATGACTCCTTGCTCGTGTAGATGCTGTTATATTATCCTTCTCGTTAAGGGGGAGTGTTGAGATATTGTAACTTCAAAGAGTATTATATTTGTACTTTATTATTCCAGAGATGTTTCATTCCTCCGTGAAGATCTTATTGTATATCCGGAGATGTTTATTCCTCCGTCGGAATGTGGTAACTCGGGTTATTAGACTTCCCCAGTGGGGGTCGGCCCCTGTATGTGTTATGTGGGTCAAAGGGTTATTAGACCACCCTAGAGGGGTCGGCCTAGTAAGTTGTAGTGGGGTATTTAACCCATTGGTTAAATACGAGCCTACGTATACTTGTGTAAAAGATATGTCAGAGTAGTGTATAAATAGAGGAGGTGTGTTCCTCATTTGACACACTCACTCACTTGAGGATAGCGCACTTGTGGAGGAGAGGTCTTCTATTATGGAGGAAGAGATCATGTCTCAGGGTTTCATCTTTGTATATTGCTGGTCATCTATATTGAGGAAGCTTTGTTGGGTTTTATACCCCATGAGGGTTTCCCAGGATAAATCTCTGTCTCTTGTGTTTATGCTATGCTTGTTGTTTCTTCAGTGATCCTGTATATGCTATTATTTTGAAATGGAATGTAATGCTGCTATTTTCTGTCTTAGCATATTAAATATTAACACTGGTAGGAAGAACAAGGTGTTGAGGATTGATACTGGTGGTGATTTTTTTTCTATAGAGTTTAATAAGTTTTGTAAGGAGAATGGCGTTGAAAGACGTAAGAAAACTCCATAAATCCTTTAGTAGAATGGAGTTGCAGAACAAATGAATAGGACATTGATGGAGAGAGTTTAGAGTATGCTTAGTGGAGCTAGCTTGGAGAATAATTTTTGTGAAAAAATGGTTACTACTACATGCTATCTAATCAACAGGTCTCCAATATAAAATCTTGTGGATAAGACCCCTATGGAGGTTTGGATGGGAAGGAATCCCTCACTTTAGCATATTTGTGTTTTTTATTGTGAGGCATGTGTTCATGTGCCTAAGGAGTAAGTGGTCAAAGTTGGATAACAAACTAGTGAAATGTATCTTCATTGTCTATGGCACTAGTTTGAAAGAGTTTAAGATTTGGGATCCTATGCCTGGGAAATTTTTTGTGTAGTAGATATGTTATTGTTAGAGAAATTAAATCTTCTCCCATAGTGGTGCAACTAGAAGAGGATGAGAAGAATTCAGTTTTTCATTGACCACCCAAGATCGAAAAATTTGAACAAGAAAATGAACATGAAGTTCATGATGGCCCTGATGAGGAGGGGGGATTAGAGAATTTGGAAGAGGAGAAAGAAACTCCACCTCAAAATTTAAGGAGGTCCAATTGTAAAAGAGCACAACTAGATAGGTATAATTGTAGTCCATCTAATTTCTTATGTATATTTTCAACATGGATGAACCAAGAACTACGAAAGAAAAAATGGAGACATAGTATAACGAGTCATGGATTTTGGTCATGGATGAGGAGATGGTTGCAATTAAAAATAATGATATATGGGAATTGGTATGATTACCTTGTGCATTTCAACCCATGGGATGTAAGTGTGTGTTCAAAAGGAAGATCAATTTAGATGGCAGTGTTGAAAAGTTGAAGGCAAGGTTGGTTGCAAAATTATATTCCTAGGTTGAAGGGATAGACTTTGGTGAATTTTTTTCCCTGATTGCTAAGTTAACATCTATCCAATTTTTTATTTTGTTAACTTTTGATTTAGATATAGAACAATTGGATGTGAAAACAACATTCCTACATGGTGTTTTGAAGGAGGATATCTATATGATCACACAACAAAAGCATTGCATTCAAAAAGGTAAAGAGTCATTAATTTGCAAATTAAAAAGGTCTTTATATGGTCTCAATCAATCTCCCAAAATGTCGTACCAAAAGTTTGATTCCTTTGTGTTGGGATTGGGATTTCTAATATTCAAATTAGATCACTATGTGTATTACAAACATGATGGTGGTGATTTCCTTGTTATCACTTTGTATGTAGATGATATGTTATTTTTTTGTAACAATAGGGATGTGATCCATGACTTGAATTTGTAGCTTCCGACACATATTGAAATGAAGGAATTGGGGGTTTATAAGGAATGGAGATCAAGAGAGATACTACAAATATAAATCTTTACTTGAGCCAGAGTAAGTAAGTGAATTCTGTGATATATTATTTTTGCATGGCATCTTGCAGACCATTGCGTGTTCCAAATTCTATTGGAACTAAGATTTTAATTGAGCAGAGTCCTAGACCATCGACATAGATGGAATATATGGCCCCTTTTACTTATGCTAGTGCATTTGGTTGTTTAATCAAGGTTATGATTTGTATTAGACAAGACATTTCCCAAACTATGGAAGTTTTGAATTGATTCATGGCTAACCCTGGATGTGAACATTTTGTTTTAGTGAAGAGGGTCTTCAGGTACTTGCGAGGTACTTTTAAGTATTCCATTTATTATCATAGTAAATTTTCACGAGAGCCACACTTAGTGGATAGGGTTATGTGGATTATGATTGGACAAGGGATGTAGATACAAGGAGATCTACAAGTGCATATGTGTTTCTACTATTTAGTGGAGCATTGAGTTGGATTAGCAAGCGATATGATGTGGTCATTTTGTTCATTGTAGAGGCAGAGTATATGGTAGCTACTCATGCTTGTAAGGAGGCCATTTGTCTTATGACACTGTGTTAAGATGTAGGGCTAGGTCATAGATCTATTTTAGTTTAGTATGATAGTAAGTGCATTTGTCTGGCTAAAAATCCAAACTTCAATGAAAAAACAAAGCATATTGACATCCAATACCATTTCATTCAACACATGGTAGAGGATGGAAAGGTGATACTAGAGAAAATTTGATACTTTGCAAAATGTTGCAAATGCATTGACAAAACTAGTGTAATGTCCACAATTTTGGATTCCCCTATATGTGGGTGGAGACGCTTGCGGGCTTGTATTAGCTAGGTCAAAGGAGTGTGATTATGTTACCAAAGAGATATGACGAGTTTTATTGGGGCCCAGCCTATTCCTTTTACCCTTGTTCATCTAGTCTGTTTACCCTTATTCATCATCATGATCATTTCCGCACTTTGTTCGTGGTTTTGTTGCATTCTCGTGATTCCTGTAAACTTGGAGAATTGTTGGGTGTAAATTGTTAGAATTTTGATACTTCCAGGATGGTTATGTTAAGTATTCAAACAATTTATATATATTATCACAATAACCATATGCAATAGGATCACTGAAAGATAGACAAGCACAACATACAAAAGAGACACAAAGATTTACCCTAGGAAAACCCTCTCACAGGAAAAACCCAACAAAACTTCTTCAGTATATATTCGTCAGAAAGTACAATGTCAATCTCGTAAAATAACCCAAGAAAAAGATAAGATAGAAAACCCAAGAAAATATGTCTTCAAGGAAACTACTATTTCTCCCAAGTGAACTTGCCTTTCTGCTACTACTCATGAGAACTTGCTTGAGTGAGATGATGCACAAATGAGATAGGCACCACCCTATTTATACTGGTCACAAAACTAACCTTTTTACATCACTGGGATGACTTGACTTTCCCTAACTGGGCCGACCTAACTAGGGAAATTCTTCCCATTGTTTTGGGTAGATTTCTCATTGTTTGGGGCAGATTGCCCATTATTTGGGGCAGTTTACCTACTGAGCCGACCTGACTATTTTACATCATTTCTTTTAGGGTTTTTTACATAGTCAAATAAAATATAAATATTTCCCAAAGGAAGTACAATAAAAATAAAATAAGAATATCTTTTGAAGTTACATTCTTCAACACTCCCTCTTAACAAGGAAGGTATTCTTCCAGCGCTATCATCATCACCTCTATCACTGTTGCTGCAACTTTGTACTCTAACCATTGAATTCTGACATCTATCGAATATATACATCATAAGAAGTTCCACATAGCAAGCCCTTTTTCATGTTGGATGTACTTGTCTTTGTAGTTCTATCCCTCTTTCATGCTAGATGCAAACTTCTACAATCCCAAACCTTTTTCATGTTGGATGTAAACCTCTACATTACCAGCCCTTTTTCATGTTGGATGTAATCATCCTTGTAGTGCCAGTCCTTTTTCATACTGGATGCAAATTCATAGATTTCATACTAGATGTAACCATTTCGGCAGTGCCAATCCTTTTTCATATTGGATGAAACTCTACAGTGCTAGTCCTCTTTCATATTGGAGGTAACCATATTTGCAGTGCCATTCCTCTTTAATACTGGATGCAACTCTACAGTTCCAGAACTCTTTCATACTAGATGTAACCATCTATGCAGTGCCAATCCTCTTTCATCCTAGATGCAACTCTACAATGCTAATCTTCTTTCATACTAGATGTAACTGTCTCTAAAGTTCCAGTCCTCTTTCATACTGGATGCAACTATCAACCCATTTTCATGAACCGAGCAAGCCATCGGTGGTTCCATTCCAGGAGCGTACTTTACGTTGCATACTGCAACCACTTGTGTTATCTCACCACATATCCATATCATCTCATATCCTTGGAGACTCAATTACGTCACATAAGATGTGACTACCTGCTACCTCTTCACATCTCAATTGGAGACATCTAGGAGACACAATTATGTCACATGACTTGTGACTACCTGCATCTCATTTGTGCTATGCTACTCATCACTCCCTCTTGATCTGGACCACCCCAATCTTATTCCTGGTGTACTCAAAATTTCCTCTTGACAGAGGCTTGGTCAACACAATGGCTATCTACTCCTATGTCGCTATATACTAGAGCATCAACCTAACCCTACAGGTTAATCTTCTGATCTGATGGATATCTGAGGCCATAATCAACCGTACCCCTCAAGTGCCTCAACACATCTTTGTCGCAATAGGTGTTAGGAACCCATGTCTTTACTTTGTTAGTATATTGTTGTTGGACGCATATGCTTTGTAAGTCGTCCCGTAGTATTTGTTGATCCATAGTTTATATTAGCCCATAGTATTGACCCACAGTATTGGACGCATATGCTTTGTAAGTTGTCCCATAGTATTATATGTCCCATGGTTTTGACTCATAGTATTGGTGCCTAGACTTAGCCCAAGGTTTTTTTTGACACATAGTATTGACCCATGGTATTGGTGCCTAGACTTAGTATATAAGTGTGTGTTGAGGCCTATGAAGGCACCGTGAAGTTAATTGTATTGAGCTTGCTCAAAGGAGGTTGCCCCCTCGAAGTGGCCCATGATCAATATAAAAGTGATTCTAAGTTCTATTATTTCTGATATCTCATGTATTTGCATTAATTAATTATTGTAGGTTCATCACATATAGTATCAGACCACTTTCTTGGGCTCATTGGGTGGAATTTTTGCTAAAAAATTTTTCGCATCTGTTGCAGCTTCAGATTTGGGAATAATCTTTATCTGCTTAAGTGTGGGAAGTAATTGGGAATAAGCCCTAAAAATCATTGTGAGGAGTACCACAGGAACCCCAAAGTAGCTGACCCATTGAGAGGACCTGCCAGTGAAAAGGGCAACGACCTCTACCTGATTGACTAGTTCCCACCCGTGAGGTAAACCAAGAGCTGTCGTTTGTGGCAAAGCGGATATCAGTTTTACCTGAGCCATGGAGTGAGGGGTACTTCCCCAATACGCAAACCGTCAGACAGCATTGGTGGCCGAGTGAAACACCTGAACTATTAGGAAGCTATACATACCTGGGGTCCATATCTATTTTTAGTTGAACTGTTGCCGATCACTTCCGCTCCAGATCCAACCGTTTCAGATCTATTCTGAAAGTCATTCCAGATCCAGTGGCCATTTCAAATCCATCTGTTTTCGATCCCTTCCGTTCCATTGTAGATCGATCTGTTGCGGATCCCTTCTGCGTAGCTGTTGCCGATCCATTTCTGAAAAAAAAAAAAAAAAAAAAAAAAAAAAAAAAAAAGGTATAAAATTCTATTTTTTGGCCATATCTCCCTTATTTCAACTCTGTTTTCCCTAAAACTTCACTGACATCCTTGCAATCCCGTTCTGCATATTTCATTCCTAAAGACCCTATCCCAAATTCTACTTCCCAAGACCAGAAATCCCACATTTGTCTATTTTTAGGGTTTGCCATAACTTCTTCACTTTTCACCCGATTGCCTTCAAATTTTACCATAGAGTTCCCGCTTCTGAAATCCCCATTTTTTGCTTCCCTGTCCCTTAGAAAGTGTCGAAAACCTATTCAAACCCCAATTACCCCTCTGATTTTTTCCCAAATCCAAATTTTCCCTTACTAAATAAGCTTGTGTTTGTGTTTTTCTATCCATTCCCCCCCCCCCCCAATAAAAATAAATAAATTACTGGTTATGGTTGTCACTCACACAGGAGAAAACACCATGGAGGAAGCACTTGCATCCATCCAAACCAAACTCTAAGATCTGGATGAAAAATTTCTTAGCCTCCATCTTCAGCATTCAACCATGAACAATAACCGACAGCCAGAATCTTTTGCAGCCACCGGGTTCTCTTCTTCCAGCAATTTTCGTGGACCGAAGCTTGATTTTCCTCGCTTCAATGGTACTGATCCGACTGGATGGATATACCGAGCAGAACAATATTTCAGTCTGCATAATACTTTTGATGTTCAGAAAGTTCCACTTGCATCCTTTCATTTGGAACAGGAAGCCCTTCAATGGTACCGTTGGTACATCAAAGCTCATCCCGAGCCAAACTAGATAGATTTTTGCCAACTCCTTTTGTCACGATTTGGTCCTAGTTCTTTTGAGGACTTCACAGGAGCACTCACTAAAATTCACCTTACTGGAACAGTGAGAGAGTATCAGACGGAATTTGAGAAACTAGCCAATCACATAGAAGGATTGTCTGATGAATTCTACAAGAGTTGTTTTATCAGTGGTCTTAAGGATGAAATCCGCTCAGAGGTCAAAATTGTTTGTCCCAACACAATGATGGAAGTCCTAGGGTTGGCTAAGATGGCTGAGGACAAGATCACAGATCAACAACGCTCCAAACCCACCTTTGTTCCCTTCAGAAATATGGGTTCCCAACGACCTCCCATCATGCCTGCTCCTCAACCAACTCCTATCAAGCAATTTTCTGAAACAGAGATGCAGGCACGCCGAGAAAAAGGGCTTTGTTATAATTGTGATGAGAAATTCACTCGGGGGACATAGATGTGTTCAAAAAAAGCTCTATCTATTGGATGTGGATTCTCTGCATACCTCAAAACTTGATGAAGAAGCTCCAGATACAGTAGATGATCAGGTCGACATTCAACACCCGCCTATTGACACCCCATCTCAGGACGACCCACTCGAGATATCTCTCCATGCTGTAACCGATGTCACCACCCCACAAACAATGCGAGTCAGGGGATACTTCAAGAAGCTCCCTCTTACCATACTCATTGATTCTAGTAGCACTCATAACTTCATTGATCCTCAGATTGCCAAACAGGCTGATTGTTTTGTCCATCCTTGCTCCAACTTTGAAGTCATGGTTGCTAATGGGGGCACCTTACCTTGCAAGGGGAAGTGTCACAATGTGCATATCTCTATGGAAGATTATAACCTGCGCTCTCACATGTTTTCCTTGTCCTTAGGCGGATGTGATGTGGTTTTGGGCGTTCAATGGTTATGCACACTTGGCCCCATCTTATGGGATTTTGTTGAACTTTGGATGCATTTTTCAGTTAATGGGACCCACTCCTTTAGATTCTGCATCAATTTCCACATCTAAAGCTTTGAGGACAAAGATTTTTCTAAGGGAGAGGGGATGTTAGGAACCCATGTCTTTACTTTGTTAGTATATTGTTGTTGGACGCATATGCTTTGTAAGTCATCCCGTAGTATTTGTTGATCCATAGTTTATATTAGCCCATAGTATTGACCCATAGTATTGGACGCATATGCTTTGTAAGTTGTCCCATAGTATTATATGTCCCATGGTTTTGACTCATAGTATTGGCGCCTAGACTTAGCCCATGGTTTGTATTGACACATAGTATTGACCCATGGTATTGGTGCCTAGACTTAGTATATAAGTGTGTGTTGAGGCCTATGAAGGCACCGTGAAGTTAATTGTATTCAGCTTGCTCAAAGGAGGTTTCCCCCTCGAAGTGGCCCGTGATCAATATAAAAGTGATTCTAGGTTCTATTATTTCTGATATCTCGTGTATTTGCATTAATTAATGATTGCAGGTTCATCACAATAGGGTGAACACATCTTGGTTCTACCATGTACTGAATCAGTGTGTTCAACGCAAAGCATAACTTTGACCTCATGTTGATTAGATACATCGATGAACCAATCATATGTATATTGTGCCATCCACCATATCTGAAGAAGTATCACACAACAAATTTAGATCCAATGTCGTTGGTGTGGCCATCGCCTTGTAATCCATCATCTTGAATCTCTTCAGGATCTCTACCACATATTTTCCTTGAATCAGGAAAAGTTCTTCTAGATTCTGCCACACCACGTCCTAGGTTCCTATTTCAAAGTGTATAAGGCCTTCTTCAATTTGCACACATGTGTCTTCCTGTCACGTGTCTCAAATCCTAGTGGTTGCTCCACATAGAATTTTTTTTTCTATCACACCATTCAGGAAAGCAGTATTCACGTCCATCTGGTGTACCTTCCATTTCATCATTGCAACTATCACAAGTATAGCTCTAATTGAAGTGTATCTTGCTACAGGAGCAGAAACTTCTCGTCACAATCCAATCCCTCTTTCCGAGAGAAACCATGAACCTTTCCTTTTACTTTTGTAGTATGCTTGATTTTGTAAATTTGCTTGAAACTTCATCACTTGTTCTTTGGAACAAATCTTATCATGCTTCTCTTGTAGGTCATAACAAACGATTTTTTCCTACAAGTCCAATTTAGTCATATGATTAGTAACATTCCATGTAATGAAAACTTCTTATATTACATAATGCACACAGTCATGTAACCAATGCATCTTAGCCAATGCTTCAACACAACACTAATCCATATCCCGTATACACATGATAAATATCTAGATGCCTTCCATCTCTACTAGAACATACTATTAAGAGTGTGCACTGATCTCAACATGTTAGCAAATAGGTTTCATCCTAGACTAGCTCCTTCAAGGGCTCATGGGATGTTGTGTAGCACTATAGGCCACTTACCTATAACATGCACTACAGGAGCCTACTGCTAGTCAATATTAGTCATATATAAGTACATAAAATAAAAATGTATCAAAGATCTACATGTAACTATTATGAGAAATATCCTTAAAAAATACTCAGGAATTCAAATGACAGTAAATACTTATCTTTAATTTGTTTTGTAGGATCCCTTTTGTTTATGCCTCCTTGCAGAAGTCACTAGATATTCTGGAAGCGTACTCTGCTCCATCATCTTATTCTGATCAATATTGTAAAATAAACCAAGAACAAGATACAATAGAAACCCCAAGAAAAGATGTCTTCAATGCAACTACACTTTCTCACAAGCAAACTTACCTTTCGGCTACTACTCATGCGAACTTGCTTGAGTGAGATGATGCACAAATGAGCTAGGAACCACCCTATTTATATTGGTCACAAAAATGGCCTTTTTACATAACTGGTCCGACCTGATTGGGGTAGTTCTGCCCATTGTTTGGGGCAGATTGCCCATTGTTTGGGGCAATTTACCGATTGAGTCGACTTGACTATTTTACATCATTTCTTTTATTGTTTTTTTAAATAATCAAATACAATATTAATATTTCCCAAAGGAAGTAAAATAAAAATACAATAAGAATATCTCTCAAAGTTACATTCTTCAACATAAATTAATTAATGGCACTAAGGGTGTTATTTGGGGCATTTTATTTGAGGGAATACATTAGTGTAATAGCTCGTTGGAACCATAACAAAGAGATTTAAATGTTGGGAGGAAGAAAATTGAATTAATTATTCAATGACACGAGGAAAAAAAGTGACTTTATAAAGTGACATTGAGTAATAAATTAATAAAGTTACTATTGAAAAAGTCACTTTATTATTAAAAGGGGGAAAAAGGTCAATATGAGAATAAAAGAGGGAGAAAACCTCACTTTACATTCATTCTTGTCATTTACATTTTAAAAAATTGAGAGCTTTTGAGATTTTCTTTCTCTTGGATGAAACCCTTAGGGAGAGGAGGATAGTTTCGGTGGTGAGACATATCCACCCTAGCCATTGGAAGGAGAAATCACTCATATTTCTCATTCTACGTCATTGTTGTGGTTTGGAATCGTTTATACATTCTCATATATGAGTTTAGAGTGGTTTTTTCATATATTTTAGTGAGTATCTTTGAGAGGGCATATTTGTGGAGAGGCCACTCTCATTACTGTTAAGTTTTATAGAAGTTGCAGATAGTTTGTGGAAGGTTGCACTCATAGCCAAGAAGGGAGGTCGTAGGTGTAAGGAAGGGACCAATATCAACCTTCTTCTTATTCCAAATCATGTACCGTGATTCATTTCAGACTTGAGGTTTGTGGCGGGGTGCCATAGTTCACACATCATGGCGATTTTGGAATGTATAGTGCATGAAGGGCATACTAATCCTATAGATGGGAATATCCGAATTGAAACAATCATCCTTTCCCATGAATCAACTCATATTCATTGAGTTCGATCTTTTCTTACACTCCTACTACAAAATTTTCATTGGGTCAAGTTCATCTTCTTACTACTACTACATGAGTGTACAAACTAGACCTAGAAGAAGGTGCAACAGTGAGGAAAAGGGAGTTATTATGATGATAATATTGCACACAAGTGGGCATATGTTGTTGATATAGGCTGTGGGGAATACTTCATCCCCTGTTGGGCATTTTATCTCATCACAAACAGCTGTAATCACCTCCACTCAACCAATTTGTGGAGTTTTTTTTGATGTACATCTCTTTTGAAAGGTGGTTGTATTTAATCTTAGAAATCAGTTCAGCAAGTTATTGATTACCATTCCGATAAATTGCTAGTGTTTACTGTTGTACACAAAACGTATATTTACGGTGCATGTTCTTTGTGTTATGAGTGTGTCTTTGTATGATGTTTACCCATTAGATGCTTAAGAACATATTAATGAAAAATATTGCATTCTGAAAAAACAATGAGGCATACATAAATAATACACACCGCATTATATATGCAGTTGGATTGTAAGGGGAGAAAAGACGGACACTACAACAGTAGTTCTTCAAGTGTTTGAAAAATACTACAACCAATCCCTTCATACCATTCATCTCATATCAGAGTTACCCATAGTAAACTATAGCAGTGTGAACCCCAAGTGTTTGACAGGAGTCCACAACCACGTTAACAAGTAGTTGGAAAAATTTTATGCTTAGAATTGGTTAGGGATTTTACAGTGGTATCTGAGCCATATATTATGCCAGCTTTTCGGGTATTCAATGGGGGGTTTATTCCACATTGCTTCAAATTAAGCGATCCACACTAATTTCTCTCAATTTCAATAGTGGTATGTGGTATCAAGCTTGCACTCAGTGGAATTAAGGAAGATGAAGGTAATGCAAGGACTCATGGATGACACTTCGCAAATCCTTTTGAAAAATAGGAAGCTCTTGGCGGAGATTTGGGATAATCTATACATGCCTTAATACCAAGAATATCTAGCATTGGGTGAGGAATTATATGCAACATTGTCCTTTTGATACTATTACACCATCAAGCATGGAAATTGTCCCAAGGATTTGGATGACGATTCCTTTAAAGGCACAAGGAAGAAATTGAAGAGATATGGGCATGAAGGATAGGTGAAGGAGCATACATCTAGCCATATTGAAGACTTGTGCATGGAGGAATATCAAACAGTAGCCTCAAATGCACTATTAGATTCATTCTATGAGGCTTTGGACACCAACACACATGTTGGGCAGACTAATAGCACATGTGATGTGTCTTCAAATAAGCTCATGTTGATAAGTCAACATCTTATTCTTTCTATAATGCTTATGAGGAGTTGGGTGTGGGTGCAGCTAATTATGATGAGGACTTAGCACGGGCTGAGTTACCTTTTAAGGCTGATTTAATTTCTTAGAAGGATGTTAGTGACATGTATGGTTGGATGGAGTAACCTCATGTCATGGTTGAGCATGAGGAGCATAATGATTTTTCAGGTGCTTGTGGTAATTTGTAACCCCGCTAGTTTTGATTATGCACATGTTTTTCATTGTGGAGATCATGATCCGCCTCTATTGGAGAGGCCACTAAAAGATGGGGGTTTAGGTACGGAGGAGATAGTTGAGCACATTCCTTGGGGACCAGGCCACAAGGAAATGCATGCGTCCCTAGATTGGATGAATAGGCATATGACAGTTATGGATACACAATAGGATACATGTTCATTTGACATCGGTAGAGTGTTGGATACATTATCCCAAGCAGGATGTCGGATGATACATGAGGCTACAATTAGATACAGTAGTTTACAGGGGTACACGAGGGAACACAACAGTATATATTGGAGTTATGGATTTTTTCCTCCACAGAGACCTCCCGACAAAGATCACAAACATACTATTGATTTGAGGTTACCAAGGATCAGTGAGTGGACGGTTGAGCCTTGGGATGCAACATATCCCTCGATGATCAATCTTCATTTGAGATATCACTAGAGGAGGTATTGGGAGAAGGATACTCACAGGTTTGCTTAAGGTTTCATTATGATTTCTTGGTCACACCCTTGGGATAGACCAGCACATGAGTCACTTTATAGGCCCATAAACAGTTATTCGATGTCCTCATGGTATATAACAAGATAGGAGAGGACCATTGGATTCATTCAGATGAGATAGGGGGCATTGTGGCCATGATCGAGGTCTTTCATTTTGACCATGTGATCAGCATGCAGAGTGCACAGGAGGAGATACATACTCTGTTGGATCAGTTCATAGAGATTTTTATAGGAATTGGGAGTGGTGGACTTCCAATTTTAATAGTGGGATCCTGGAATTCATCTACGTGATAGATTTTTTCAAATTATAGAGGTGATTAAAAAAGTTGTGAGGATGATCGATCATCTATTTTGTGATGTCAATGGAGGAGAGGTTGATACTTCTTATTTATGGAAAGGAAGGATTCCTTTCCTGGTATTTAGGATTGAGACTGATAGTGTGGATGTTACAGATGAGATGGTTAGGCTTGGATGCATGGAGGAGTGGTATTTCGACGGGTTTTTGCAGCTTATGATTGCTTAGCTCATCAGGGGCAGTCAGATGGATTCTTGGGTTAGCACCAGGAATACCAACGATATAGGTAGAGGGTGCTTCACATCTTACAAGATAGTGTGGGAATCGGGTGACTTGACCATTTATAGGCATATTCGAGATAAGTTTGCATGGAGAGACTTTGCAGACTACGCCTGGTCAGCATAGTAGTTTAGGAACCACTCATTTAGCAACATTGATGCATCCTTCGACCATTTCTGGATAGGAATGAGGGAGCATGTTGTTAGATTGTATCACATTTTTACTGAGGGTATAAAGAGTAGAGACTGATCATATATTAGATTTCATGCACTTCTCGATGATTTATTCAGAGTATAGGGAAAAACGGTTGACAGAGCTATCTCTTGCTTGCCTCTCACTAGGATTCCACCGGTGCAACAAAGATGGAGCACTCAGAGAGAAGCTTTAGAGAAAGACACAAGGATTGAGGTTATGGTTGGATATCCAGGAACCACTCATGCCCACACGATATTTGTTTCTACGTCCAACACGACTCCTGAGATAGCCCAGTCCCATCATAAAAGTTTTCCTAGATTTAACAAATACAAGAATTGTCCAAAGCTGAGATTGTCCATGAACATGTGTGGTGTACTATATACAAGACCAAAGTGCACTTGGCCATTGATTGTCCAACACTAAGAGGCGGGGATTCATCTAATACTGCACCAGGTCCTTTCCAGGGCATGTCTCCAAACAAGTACTATGATAATTGATGTTTAGAGTTCATGAGCATCCCTGAGTTATTTCCAATCCATGAGACATGTTGGAAAGATTTGTAAATGTTAGTTGGCTCCGAGCTGATCAGTGTAGCACAATTGTAGTTGATTTTTATGAGGTATATTGGATTCCTAGATGGGATGGGGATTCCAATTACTCCTATGATTGGCTTGTGTCATTTATGGGACACTCTGAGATGAGATTATGGGGCGCATTCCATATGGAATGACATATTCTCTTTTCTGATACTTATGATCGAGTCTGGAAGGGGATTTGTAGATTTTGACTTCAGTGAGATATGATTGGAGGATGTGGCCCTAGATCGTGAGGATGGTTCTTCTAGACATTACAGCTTGGATTGTAGGAGTGGAGGATACCATGTATGCATGAGGGATAGATATTTATGATCAGACTGGCGCATCGTTAGCATGGTGGGTCCTTTCGAGGGTAGCATGGGAGATTGGGATTTCATGGGTAGATAGTTTGGCAGTTGGTATAGATGGCAGAGTTAGATTTTACTATCAGGAGATCACTCTTATATTGCATTGGAACAACTTTCCAGGAGAGTGATTCTATGAGAGGGGGACCGAGTATTTACATTATTTGTTCGCTCTATTGATCTATGATATGCAAGGGCCCTCTTATGTTAGTACATTGGAGGGTGGTATTGTATATAGTAGGTTCTCCACACCTCTTAAGTTGGTTTGGGACCCTGGTATCATTTTCAGTTACAATATGGTTCAATTGTTGAGTGTCAGCAAGTTTGATCACATTGCTTGAGGATGAACAATCTTTGGGAAGGGAGGACTGTGATGTCCCTAATTTTGGATTCCACTGTCTAGCATTGGAGACGCTTATGGGATTGTGTTAGTGATCTAGGAGGATATCCAATATTGATCAAAATGAAAGTCTTCAAAAGGTGAAAATAATCTTACAGATGCATATATCTCGTCAAGATATTTCCAGCAACGTTCGTTTCATGCGAAACGACCTCTAGACGTGAAATTGGTTGAGTTCTAAAAAATCGACAAAACAAGTGAAAATTACAAAAAATGACAAAAAAAAGGGCCCACATGGAACACCCACAGGGTGCCATGTGGCATGTATAGTCAGCATGAAGATACAGAGTGGCAACACCATAGGGTGCCATGTGGTCGATATAGTGACATGGTAGTTTAGACCAGTCATAACATCAGATGTTAAACTTAATATCCAGGTGAGACTATTCTTGAATTGAAAGTTTAGACAGAGGAAAGATATTTTTGTAGAGGTTATTTTATTATAGAAGTTTTAAGCATTTGACATCTTTCTTTGAGGCTTCCCACTATTGAGCCAAGATATCTCTTTCCATTTTCCTGTCATTGATGATTTACTTGTTATTAATGTATTATCATTTCTTTTTGTAATTATAAATTTTTATGTTTTGTTTTAATTCTTTTTAAATATATAGAGGTATATGATTTATTAATAGGCATTTTTGGGAAAGGTATGTGAATGAAAAACCAACACTTTTACTATCTTTTCTTTTCTTTCCCTTGTATTCATATAAGAATGAAAAACCTCATTTACACAAAACACAAACCAAACAGAGATTAGTGCTAGAATGTTGGAACAGGTGTGTCATACACCTTGCAATCCTATAGCAAAGCAGGTTATGATTGTTTAACTATAGTAGGGAATAAACATTAAGTAGTGGCAGCGAATATGTGCTAAACAATGGTAGAGAATAAAGGAAGATCACTAGCAGGTAATGAATGTCGAGCAACAACAGTTAGGCAATTATTCGTTGGTGTTTTTTAGTATGTAGAATTGGAAACCATAAATTATTTATAGTTTTGTTATACCTATTTAGTGAGTGATAGGGTTGGAGGATAAAAGTGTGTGTGAGTTTTTAACATACTACTATGTTGTCAAAATTTCTCGAGAATTCTTATAGAGTTGAACGCTCATGTCTAGAGCACAAAGGCTCTGTATTGTACTATAACCATTTGTGAGTTGTTAATTAATACATTTGAGTGCTTTGGAGTGTGGAATTTTTCTTTTGAAAGGGTTTTCCCTAGAAAGAGTTGTCTAATGGTTGTATTTGTATGTGTTGTTCATTACAACAATTTTGTTTATTTAAATTTATACACATTCTTCTCTCTTTGATTAGAGTAGTAAGCACATTCCACACCTTTGCTTTCTTACATTCGCTACCAGACCCTAATCACCTCGGAGCCAAAGTGTTAGGCACAAAGTTTTTTTATTTAGTATTGGTTTGAGTGGGATTTTTCATAGAGGAAAATCTTGTTGTAGAGAAATGGCAAGCACATCTAGAATATAAATGGAGAAGTTAAATGCAAGCAATATATTTGAGATGCTGAAGCTCAAGATGCAGGATTTACTCATAGATTGAGATCTATGGGTTGTTCTGTCTGGAACCAAGCCTACTGGTATGAAAGATGAAGAATGAGAAGTGTTGGGGAGAAATAAGAGCAACATTATCGATCATTATTTGTCCAATTTCATTTTATTAAATGTTTCCGAAGATAAAATTGTAGCAACTCAATGGAATAAGTTGGGGTATTTGTAGTAGGTTAATAAAAAAATTATTCAAAAAATTTGTTCGCCTCAAGAAAATGGGTGATGGTGATTTTTTTGTTGATTATCTGAATGCCTTTAATACTATTGTGACACAAATGATCTTAGTTGAAGTGAAGATGAATGAGGATGGTCATTATATGATCATTTGTGTTCTTTTCTAGACTTTTGTGTTCTGTCTAGTGCTTGATGAGGTCATTATTGCTTTATTCTTAGAGGAGGTGAGGCGAAAAGATTTTGAATCCACCAATGAGGAGTTGGTTGTTCATGGAAGATTGAAGGAGAAAAGCAAGAAGAGGGAAATGGGTAAATACATATCTTAAGGGAGATCTAAGTCTCCTAGAAAATCCAAGGAAAAATGTTGGAATTGCAGCAAGGTTAGGAGTTTCAGAGGAGACTAGAAGAGATAAGTGCCAAATCATCCTATATATGCCATGTGGTGCTACATGAGGCTGCCACTTCAATGTTGTTAGGTCATGTGGCACCCTTCCAGTGGTGCCATATGGCATTTGTTTTTCGATTTTTACCTATTTGGATAGAACTTCAGAATGTGATATCTTGAGCATATAGTGTCTATTTGAGACGAAACACCTATCATCAAAAATCTGGTGATGGGCTCTACACGATGGTTTACTTCTATTCAAAATTTAAAGACTTCATTCTAGATCGATAAAAAAGATCCTCCTGGATTAGCTATGGCATCAACGATTGATCCATATAGATGAGAAGGGCCTACAAGCCTTGAAAAACAAAAATTGTGTTAATGGATTGAATGATTGTGCTCTTCAATTTGATTTTTGTGAGCATTTCCTATATGGAAAGTAGAGTTGTGTTCACTTTTATTGTAGTTCTCACAAATCTTTTGGGTTGTTGGATTCAATACATTCTGATGTATTTGACCTTTTTAAAGTTGGAATTCAATTTCTAAGGCATTGTATTGTGTGTCATTTATTGATTATTATTCTAGAAGGAAATGGGTATATTTTCTAAAAAATAAATTTGAAGTCTTTAGTCAATATAAGGAGTTTAAATCACTCTTGGAAAGTCATACTGGTAGGAAGAACAAGGTGCTGAGGATTGATACTGGTGGTGATTTTTTTTCTATAGATTTTAATAAGTTTTGTAAGGAGAATGGCATTGAAAGACATAAGACAAATCCATAAACCCTTTAGTAGAATGGAGTTGCAGAAAAAATGAATAGGACATTGATGGAGAGAGTTTAGAGTATGCTTAGTGGAGCTATCTTGGAGAATACGTTTTGGGAAAAAATGGTTACTACTACATGCTATCTAATCAACAGGTCTCCAATATAAAATCTTGTGGATAAGACCCCTATGGAGGTTTGAATGGGAAAGAATCCCTCACTTTAGCATATTCGTGTTTTTTATTGTGAGGCATGTGTTCACGTGCCTAAGGAGTAAGTGGTCAAAGTTGGATAACAAACTAGTGAAATGTATCTTCATTGTCTATGGCACTAGTTTGAAAGAGTTTAAGCTTTGGGATACTATGCCTGGGAAATTTTTTGTGTAGTGGATATGTTATTGTTAGAGAAATTAAATCTTCTCCCATAGTGGTGCAACTAGAAGAGAATGAGAAGAATTCAGTTTTTCATTGACCACCCAAGATCGAAAAAGTTGAACAAGAAAATGAACATGAAGTTCATGATGGCCTTGATGAGGAGGGGGGATTAGAGAATTTGGAAGAGGAGAAAGAAACTCCGACTCAAAATTTAAGGAGGTCCACTTGGAAAAGAGCACAACTAGATAGGTATAATTAGAGTCCATCTAATTTCTTATGTATATTTTCTTTATCTATTAACATGGATGAACCTAGAACTGTGAAAGAGGACATGGAGACATAATATAACGAGTCATGGATTTTGGTCATGGATGAGGAGATGATTGCACTTAAAAATAATGATATATGGGTCTTGGTACCATTACCTTATGGATTTCAACCCATGGGATGTAAGTGAATGTTCAAAAGGAAGATCAATTTAGATGGCAGTGTTGAAAAGTTGAAGGCAAGGTTGGTTGCAAAATGATATTCCCAGGTTGAAGGGATAGACTTTGGTGAATTTTTTTCCTTGATTGCTAAGTTAACATCTATCCAAGTTTTGCTTTTTGTTAACTTTTTATTTAGATATAGAACAATTAGATGTCAAAAACAAAAGCATTGCATTGAAAAAGGTAAAGAGTCATTAATTTGCAAATTAAAAAGGCCTTTATATGGTCTCAATCAATCTCCCAAAATGTGGTACCAAAAGTTTGATTCCTTTGTGTTGGGATTGGGATTTCTGATATTCAAATTAGATCACTATGTGTATTACAAACATGATGGTGGTGATTTCCTTGTTATCACTTTGTATGTAGATGATATGTTATTTTTTTTTTAACAATAGGGATGTGATTCATGACTTGAATTTGTAGCTTCCGACACAATTTGACATGAAGGAATTGGGGGTTTATAAGGAATGGAGATCAAGAGAGATACTACAAATAGAAATCTTTACTTGAGCCAGAGTAAGTACATGAATTCTATGATATATTATTTTTGAATGGCATCTTGCAGACCGTTGCGTGTTCCAATTTCTATGGGAACTAAGATTTTAGTTGAGCAGAGTCCTAGACCATTGACATAGATGGAATATATGGCCCTTTTTACTTATGCTAGTGCATTTGGTTGTTTGATCAATGTTATGATTTGTAGTAGACTAGACATTTCCCATACCATGGAAGTTTTGAGTTGATTCATGGCTAACCCTGGATGTGAACATTTTGTTTTAGTGAAGAGGGTCTTCAGGTACTTGTGAGGTACTTTTAAGTATTTCATTTATTATCATAGTAATTTTTAAGGAGAGCCACGGTTAGTGGATAGGGTTATGTGGATTATGATTGGACAAGGGATGTAGATACAAGGAGATCTACAAGTGCATATGTGTTTCTACTATTTACTGGAGCATTGAGTTGGATTAGCAAGCGATATGATGTGGTCATTTTGTTAAATGTATAGGTAGAGTATATGGTAGCTACTAATGCTTGTAAGGAGGCCATTTGTCTTATGACACTGTGTTAAGATGTAGGGCTAGGTCATAGATCTATTTTAGTTTAGTATGATAGTAAGTGCATTTGTCTGGCTAAAAATCCAAATTTAATGAAAAAACAAAGCATATTGACATCCAATACCATTTCATTCAACACATGGTAGAGGATGGAAAGGTGATACTAAAGAAAATTGATACTTTGCAAAATGTTGCAAATGCATTGACAAAACTAGTGTAATGTCCCCAATTTTGGATTCCCCTATATGCGGGTGGAGACGCTTATGGGCTTGTATTAGATAGGTCAAAGGAGTGTGATTATGTTACCAAAGAGATATGACGAGTTTTATTGGGTCCCAACCTATTCCTTTTACCCTTATTCATCTAGTCTGTTTACCCTTATTCATCATCATGATCATTTATGCATAGTCTGTTCGTTGTTTCGTTGCATTCTGGGGATTCCTGTAAACTTGGAGAATTGTTGGGTGTAAATTGTTAGAATTTTGATACTTCCAGAATGGTTATTTTATATCTTCAAACAATTTATATATATGATCACAATAACCATATGCAATAGGATCACTGAAAGATAGGCAAGCACATCATACAAAAGAGACACAAAGATTTACCCTAGGAAAACCCTCTCACAGGAAAAACCCAGCAAACCTTCTTCAGTATATATTCATCAGAAAGTACAATGTCAATCTCGTAAAATAACCCAAGAACAAGATAAGATAGAAAACCCAAGAAAATATGTCTTCAATGCAACTACTATTTCTCCCAAGTGAAATTGCCTTTCTGCTACTACTGATGTGAACTTGCTTGAGTGATATGATGCACAAATGAGCTAGGCACCAGCCTATTTATACTGGTCACTAAACTGACCTTTTTACATAACTGGGATGAATTGAATTTCCCTAACTAGGCTAACCTAACTAGGGAAATTCTTTCCAGTATGAGTCATCTGATATACTGAAAGGATATTGGGTGCAAGAGAAGGAACATAAAGCACATCAGAAAAATATCCAGAGTCAAGATCAATTCTTCTGATACCTTGAGAAGGGATTTCTGAATCATTGCTCAATCTAATGGAAGGACCACTAAAGCTTTCGAGACTAGATAAAAGTTCCTTGGAGGAAACCATATGACAAGAAGCTCCTGAATCTATGATAAGAGAAGGGCTAGTTGATGCAGATGCTATTAGAGCATTACATCTTTCCTTTCCTTTGGATCTGGGAGATTCATAATCTTTCTTCCTTGCACATGCTGGTACAGGAAGGCTATTCTCTTCAAGTAACTTTTTCATCAAATATATAGTCTTCCGCATGCAAGCACTCTTAGGATGATGCCCTCTATGACAGTATTTGCACTCTGTCTTTCCCTTTTGAGAATGTTTGGCCTTCTTAGAGTACGAAACTCTAGCTGACTGGTGTGTAGGCCTTGTATCACCAGGAATCTCTAGCTTTCCTATATCATTCGCTCTCTCTACAAGTGTAAGGGCTGAATTTAATTTGGGTACGATCATTCCCATTGAAATCAACTTCTCTTCCTCTTGGGTAAGAGATTGTGTGAAATCATCAAATGAGGGAAACTTCCATCTTGGACTGGACAACCTAGCTGACTGGAAAGTAGAGACAAAAACTAAGAAATTTTCCCCCAACTTTGAGGGAATTGCAAGTATAAGTTGCTTATCTTCCTTCACTATCTCATATATTTTCAACTGTGATATCAAGCTTTTGAACTTGGTGAGAAAGGAATTGATAGAATTGAAGCTGCTAGTACTCAGACATATGAGCTCATTCTCCAATTTGTGTGCTACCATATCATCCTTTGGCCCAAAGAGAGATTTGATCTTGTACCACACCTCTTTCGGAGATGTAAGATCGATGACATGAAAGTGTAGTTCATCAGAAATTGAGAGAAGGAGGAGACCAATTGCTTCATCAAGCCAATCCAAGTACTTGGACTTTTCAACTGCACTGGTTGGTTCTACCATCGTTCTGTTGGGTATTCTGGAGAAGCTCTTGGATCTCATGAAGAGATCCATCTTGACTTTCCACTCAACATAGTTGGAAGATGTAAGCTTTAGATCCATATGAACAGAGAAAGTCAAATAGTTGAAGAATATTCCGAATGGGTGAATAAACTTGCAAAACAATAAAAGATGTGCTAATGGAGAATGCTAAAATTCGACTGAACACTACCTTAAGGACACTTGGCACATGCACTAAGTCCTTCACACCTGGCTAGATCTCATTGGATTTATCCAATGAAATCAATTGATATCACCAGGATTTGCTGTGGAAACTCAGAGGCTTCTGGTGCACAAGTGAAAGATAACTACTCAAAGAAATGCTGCAACCACTGCTGCTGCAACTACTGCAATTTGAATAGCTTCTTCCTGCTCTAATACCATGTAATAATATGCAAGGGATCTAGTAGATGCATCAACTCACAATCAAACTCTCAAATATGTTGCAAGAAGAAGAGAAGGAGACACTCAATGGTCACTCATAAACACAGTAGAATAGAGAATTATCTCAGTATTATACAATGAATAAGAATGTAAATGAATGAGTACAATAGAACAATAAGGTGCATAATATAGGATTCGAATAGGCCAAGTAGGGCATTCGAATTCCTAACTTAAAGTGTGGCTTGGATGATAGTGGAGTCATCATCCAGTCAATGTATCAGTCATCAATGGTAACAGTCAGTCAACTGAGTCTAACTGAGTGAGGTAGGAACTAACTGAATGAAGGAGGCTCAGTGGAGGGCGCATGAGAAGCCTAACTAAGTGAGGCAGGCACTAACTGAATGAAGGAGGCTCAGTGGAGGGTGCATGAGGAGCTAACTGGAGTCATAATGGGTAGACTAGTCTCATTGGAGGTCCATCGGAGTGAAACAGTCAGTGGGGGAGTCAATCTAGCCTTAAATCAAGGAAGGACTAAGTGATAACTGAATGGTAGGTGAGAAAGGTGCCTAACTAGCTGTGGTAGGTGAGAAAGGTGCACTTGTCATGGATAAAGGCGCTTTTGGTAGGTGGGAGGCCCCCTGGGGGTTGTAGATAGGTTTTGGAAAGATAGAACCAAGCTCCAGGAGCTGGGAGGTCCACCATGATGATGATTGGATGCTTGCAGAGGGATGCAAATGCATGCAACATGCAGTTTTGAATGCAGGCAAAGAAGAGCTAGAAACAAGATCTAGGTTCTGGGAAGACCACCATGATGATGACTGGATGCATGCTGTTGCATGCAAATGCATGTAGCATGAAAAGACAAAAATGATGGGGAGAATATTCCAACAATCATCATCCTGATTATCAACATCTTCATCATCCTCATCATCATCACCATCTTCATCTGTTATTTTTTCATCATTTAATTCAATATGATCTAGGATCTTACCTGAGAGAAAAACATCTACAGCATATCAAACACAAGAGACAAGAGACAAGAGACACAAAGCATTTCACTGGGGAAAACCATAAAGGTGAAAAACTCCGCAACTTCCTCAGAGATAGAGTAAGCACCAATACAAAGATCACCAAGATGAATCCCCAAAACAAGAGATAGTCTCCTAGCAGCTACTCCTCCTCTCTCTCACTAATGTGAAGTGAGTGAATGAGTGAATGAGCAAATAGAGTGGTGCAACCACTCTATTTATACTTTACCTTAACCTACCTTTTTAACCTAACTGGGCCGACCTCCCTTAGGAGAGTCTAATAACCCATTACCCCTTGTCATTGGGCCGACCCTACTAGGGTGGTCTAATAACCCTTTAACTCATACTAGGCCGACCCCTCTAAGGTGGTATAATAACCCTTTAACTCATACCAGGACGGACCCTCTAAGGTGTTCTAATAACGTATCAAATATAAGTTACGACACTTATAATGTAACTTGTGACACTTGCAAATACAAATGACAACACTTCCAATCAGAGGAATAATATATCTCCATTAGGGATAAAATAAAGTACAAACATAATATACAAGTGAATATCTTCCGAAGTTACAAATGCATCAACACTCCCTCTTAACTAGGAAGGTATTCTCTTGACACTGGTCATCAATACACACATGTACAAGTCTTCAATTCTGGAGCTAGATCATCATCACTAGATCACAGAGCATCATCATCACTGCTGTTGTACTCGTCATCTCGATCACTGGGGCTATCTCTCAATTCTTCCCGCCATAGGAAGTTCTACAGAGCCAACCGTTTTTCATGCTGGATGTAGGCCTAGCCTCCTGTAGGTCTTCATCATCTCTGCAAGCTAGCCATCCTGTGGAATCCTCAGGGTTGATTATGTGCATCAGCAAAACCTCTAAAGAGCATCCGAGGACTGACTACGAGCTTACTGCTCAACCTATTGGATCTCCCAGTACTTTTACATGTGACCTCCACAAAACCTTAAAAGAGTGTCTTGCAACTTGCAAGATTTCTAAAGAGCATCCAAGGACTTTTACATCCCTAGCACAACCTGTTTGGATATCTAGGATTGATTACATGTGGTCTCCACAAAAACTTAAAAGAGTGTCTTTCGACCTCCAAGATCTCTAAAGAGCATCTGAGGACTTTTACGTGCCTAGCACAACCTATTCGGATCTCTAAGACTTATGACATGTGGTCTAGAAAAACATTAAAAGAGTGTTGTTATAGATTAAAATGACACTTCTCCGTCTGTGACGACACTTGTATCCCTTGGTCGCATCACGACACTTCTTGAGATCAAGCTTAGTCACACAACAGGACACTTGTGGATTGAAGGATCATTTGGGACACTAAAAATGGTTGAAATTACCTCACTGCTGGCCCATTTCATGGTTATAACCCTTAGGAACATTTTTCCAAACCAAACCATCTCCTGAAAATCATCAAAAAACCTTTTTTTTGGCCACTTTTCTCCAAAAACGCTGGTTTCCTATGCATAGAGTAGGGCATACTAGGCTGTGTGCGCAACTCTTATGCCTATAGAGTAGCTCACACCTTGGAAAATATGCAACTCCACTTCAATAAAGTAGTGCACATGCTCAGAAATATGCTACTCTGCTTCACTAGAGTAGCGCACACCTTGAAAAATGTGCTGGTTTGCAATAGGAAGAGTAGGGCATTTTCCCGTACTAGTCAAAATCTTGAATTTTGGTTTAGTTGAGTTGGTTGGGGAACCTCCTAATCGGTTATAACTGCTTTTCCTCTCCTTCATTGACTGTATAAGGAAGGTAGAAGGGCCATGTGAGGGTACCAAGCCTATAACAATGTTATGCTGGAGGAATGGAGACCCTCATCCCCCTCTCTTGTGCCTCAGTTTTTGATAAACCCTAGCACAACTGATTAGAGGTTGGGATCCTTGGAGAACAGAAGCAGGAGACCTTGAATCTAGGTTTCGTGAAGTGCCAAGCTTGAAGGAAGGTATAATCTTATGTACTTACTTCATTCATTAATAAAGATCAGATGTTCTTCCCTTTCCAAATATGACCTATTCATGTGCGTCTCAGATTTGATTACAGCTTGCTTATAGTTTGATGTCTTCTTTTGTCATGAATATCAATCTTATATATGTAGTAAAATGTATTTGAGAAAGGTATCAAGTTGTTTTGCAGGTTTATGCATTGCGACACTGAGTGGCATTGAAGAGCAAGAAAGGGAAAGCTTGGGATCAACCTTCTGAATAAGGTGCACATATCTCTAACCTCAATCTCTTCACTTATGTGTTGTACTTGCAGAACATTTGTAGGTCTATCTTTCATGCCTATAAGTTGGTAGTTTCTACCCCAAACTATAGGTGCATTTTCCTCACAACAGAATGGCGATTCCGCTGGGGAAAGCCTATCTGCTTAAGGGTATCCAAGGTCATTTATTTAGTTTTGTTTGAAGTTCATTATTCAATTTCTTGATTAGAATCAGTTATTAGGCTTTGGTTGACCCTCCTTGGTTGTTACAGACCCTTCCTAGCCCTTGCAAACCCTTGTAGACCCAAGTTGGGGGCTTTTGCCCTATTTTTTGAACTTTTCCCACATGTGCGCTACTGTTGTGAAGCACAGTAGTGCACTCCCCTATTGTGTGCACTGGTCTTCCTCATATACAGTAGCGCACACATTCTGGGATTGAGTTTTTTGGGTTTTGACCTATTTTGGGGGGTTGTGGCTGCATTTTTTGGGGTCCCCGATGACCCTAGGTCTGAGTTAAACCACTATAAGTCGTCTCCTATCCTTGTACTGATCCTATGTTCATGATTTGGACCTCTTTTGATCAATTTGGGCTTGTTTGGAAAGTTTTGGGGCTTTTTGACCCAAGTTGGGGGGTTGTGGACCAATTTGGTGTTTTGTACCCTGATTTGAGTCTGTCTGAATCTACTTGCTCCATTTACACTAGATTTGAAACCTATTGAGTCTACTTGACCCTATTGGTATCTATTTGAGTGAAATTTCTCTTTAGATTGGTTTCTTATCCTCCGTTACGCTTTTAGTTTTTTTTTGTAGTGAAAGCTCAAGTGTCTTTACTGTTGTTCAGGACCTTGACTGCATTGTTTATGTGCAGACGTGACTTTACCAAACCATACTTCTTTGTAGGTCATTTCCTTTGTTTGGTTCTAAAAGTAGGTTTCGTACTCTTTTCCCAATGGTTGGCATGCTTACATCAATAAGAATCTAAAAGTCATATTGGTTGCTTTTACTATTTCAATAAGGAAACTTGAAAGTTCTTTGCTTTTGCTTTGATAGTAGGTTACTTTCAGTTTCAGTTTTGTTTCTCACCTTTGACAAGCATAAAAAATTTTGATTTATTTTCTGAGTAGACTACTTTGCAAGTGGCTTAAAGGATTTAAGAGTGCTTTGCATCAAAAAGAAGAAATTTTCTTTTGCATACCTATTTGTTTGAGTTGCTGCATTCTTAGGTTTTGAGTTTAATTTTGTACATTTAGACTTTATTTTTATCTTTTTTGCATCCGAAAAGGCTAAAAATTGCATTTGCATATGCATTCTAGATCGTATCTTTAAGACTTGCATTGAAAAGAAAATATTTGTTTAGTGGTAAGCATTTCATTTCAGTATTCTATCTCTGTTATAACCACTCTCACACACCGACTACCTTTTTGAGTAAGCAAGTAACTTTTAAAATGAACGCTAATAAAATGTACTAGTAACATTTTCTTTTCTAGGTTACACTTTTCACCAACTAATTTTGGTTAGGATCTTGGGTTTAAAACACC
Source organism: Larix kaempferi (assembly GCA_027924585.1). Lineage (NCBI taxonomy): Eukaryota > Viridiplantae > Streptophyta > Pinopsida > Pinales > Pinaceae > Larix > Larix kaempferi. Next base: position 314,560 of record BSBM01000356.1, read on the forward strand.
TTAAACCACCCAAGATTACACATTACAAAAAAATCGTAGTTCGACTATCACGGGTAAACCCACCTCATTCAAAACTTGCCTGGGATCTATGTAGTAGGTCTTGTGAGATCAGATTGTTTGGAATAAACCTCCTACTTTCTGTTTCGAGCATATACTAGGATTGGATCACATTTGGGGACTCTTTTGAGTTTCGGGCTCAGTTACCCTACCCACGCCTTCTGATTCGACTAGAGACTATTCCCCCAGGAGTTTTCGGTGTGGTGGTTGTTGAATTTTCAGAATTTACTTCAATCTGATCTAGGATATTAACTGAGAGAACAACATGTACAGCATATCTACAGCATATCAATCATGGAGACAATAATGCAAGCACACAAGAGACACAAAGATTTACTTGGGGAAAACCATAAAGGTGAAAAACCCCAATAACTTCCTCAGAGATAGATAGAGCAATGATACAACCAACCAAGAGAGATAGCCATAACCTAGCAGCAGATCCTCCTCCTCCATAAGTGCGCCACTCCTCCTTGAGTGCATGTGTGAGAAGTGAGTGTGAGCAAATAGAGTGCCTCCCGCACTCTATTTATACTTGACTTGACTTGCCTTTTTACCTAACTCATGTAGGCTCGAACTTTACCACATAACATAATGCTGAGTGGGCCGACCCCCAATAGGGTGGTCTAATAACCCTTTGACCCACATGACTTATACAGGGCCGACCCCAAATAAGGTGGTCTAATAACCCATCAAGTATAATTTACGACACTTACAATATAAATGACGACACTTCCTTATAGAGAATAATACCATCTCTATAGGAATACAATATACATATATGTGAAATACATTCCGAAGTTACATATACATCAACAATCCCTCTTAACTAGGAAGGTATTTCTTAGCATAGTTCTTCTAGCACAAGTCATCTTCTCTGGATCATCGTCACTGGATAATCGTCATCGAGTCATCATCATCGTCACTGCTGCTGCTATCTCAATCAATCTCTGAATCTACGCATCATAGGAAGTTCTACAGAGCCAGTCCTTTTTCATACTGGATGTAGGCCCACCACCTGCAGGTCTTCATCATCACTGGCCATACTGTGGAATCATCAGGACTTATTACGTGCGTCACAAAACCTGGCTGAAGCATCCCAGGCTATTACAAGCACACAGCTCTACCTGTAGGATCTCCCAGGAGCACATTACATGTGACCCATCACAAAACCTAGCTGAAGCATCCCAGGCTGTTACGAGCACTCAATTCTACCTGTCGGATCTCCCAGGAGCACATTACATGTGATCTCACCACAAAACCTGGCTGAAGCATCCCAAGTTGTTACGAGCACATAGCTCTACCTGTCGGATCTCCCAGGAGCACATTACATGTGGTCCACCACAAAACCTGGCTGAAGCATCTGAGGCCTTTTTCATCCTGTCCAGATCTCCCAGGAGCAAATTACATGTGGTCATGGCAAAACCTGGCTGAAGCATCTGAGGCCTTTTTCATCCTGTCCAGATCTCCCAGGAGCAAATTACATGCCATAGGACAAAACCTCGCAAGAGAATCTTCCAGATATCCCAGGGCACCGAATTACATGCCATAGGAAAAACCTCAAAAGACTATCTACAGATCTCCTAGGGCACAAATTACATGTCCTTCCAAGCAAAACCTCGCAAGAGCATTTTCCAGATGTCCCAGGGCACCGAATTACATGCCATAGGCAAAACCTCGAAAGACCATCTGCAAATCTCCCAGGGCACAAATTACATGCTTACTTGCACAACCTGATCCACGGCCACAAAGTATCATCTGATACTCATCAAACATCACTGCAACATCCTGCTGCATGTCATCTGGAGAAGCTCGTCATCCACGATCATCCTGATCATACAATGCATCCATCTGATGCACACATAGATACATGATCCACACAATGTATCCATCAATCATACATGATCTACCTGATCATACAAAGATACATGATCCACACAATGTACCCATTAACATACATGATCTACCTGATCATACAAAGATACATGATCCACACAATGTATCCATCAGCATCCATGATCTACCTGATCATACAAAGATACATGATCCACACAATGTATCCAATAGCATCCATGATCTACCTGATCATACAAAGATACATGATCCACACAATGTATCCAACATCATCCAACATGATGCGTTCATACAAAATACATACACATGATCCATCCGATCATATCCAGCATCCAACATGATGCATATACAAAATACATACACATGATCCAACCGATCATATCCAGCATCCAACATGATGCGTACATACATAAATGATCCAACTGATCATATCCAGCATCCAACATTATGCGTACATAGATAAATGATCCAACTGATCATATCTAGCATCCAACATGATGCGTACATACATAAATGATCCAACTGATCATATCCAGCATCCAACATGATGCGTACATACATAAATGATCCAACTGATCATATCCAGCAGAAACCAGAACATCATCCTGATGCCCATTATCCAGCGCTTACATCCACAGCCATGTGAAGGATCCTCCTTCCAACATGCTTGGAATGGCTTCAGCAAATGTTTCCATCACTTCTTTCTCGAAGTGTCCTCGATCTGAAGAACGCCAAGCCTCTCTCTGAAGTACTCGAACTTCACTCTGGCTAGCGGCTTCATCAGCACATATGTAATCTGCTCGTCTGTCGCAACACATAGGAGCTTCACAGCTCCTCTCTACACCATATACCTGATATAGTGATATTTGATCTCTATGTGTTTCGACCTGTCATGAAACACTGGGTTCTCGGACAGCTTCACACAACTCTGGTTATCACAGAAGATACCAGTAGCATCCAATAGGAGATCAAATAACTCAGACAGTAGCTTCCGTAGCCAAACTTCCTCACAACTAGATGAACAGGCTGCAACATACTCTGCCTCAGCTGTACTCAGTGCTACGCAGGACTGCTTCCTGCTAAACCAAGAGATCACACCTGATCCCATACTGAAGCAGCACCCAGATGTGCTCTTCCTATCTGCAGCACTGCCAGCCCAATCTGAATCAACATAACCCTGCAGGTTAAACTTTTGATTCACTTCATACTTGAGCCCATAATCCACTGTACCCTTTAGGTACCTCAGAACATGCTTTACAGCAACCAGGTGAACACTCCTCGGATTCGTCAGGAACTGGCTCAATGTGTTCACAGCAAAGCAAATGTATGGTCTCGTGTTCGTCAGGTACATCAAGGACCCAATCATCTGACGATACAAAGAGACATCAACCGGCTCAGATGAAGCATCACATAGAAGCTTCAGATTCGATGCCATAGGTGTGGCCATATCCTTGCAGTCCATCATCCCGAACCTCTTCAGGATCTCTACTACATACTTCCCTTGTCCAAGGAAGATTCTATCTGCACTCTGCCACACCTCCATGCCAAAAACAAATAGTGCATCATCCCCAAGTTCTTCATCTCGAACTCGGTAGTAAGCTTCCGCTGCCTGTCGGCAATCAATCTATCTTCACCTGTAACAAACAGGTTATCCGCATACAAAAGTAGTATCACTGGATTTCCTTCCTCAACCTTGCAGAAAAAGGTTGGAACCTGCGTTACTCTTGGTAAAGACCAAACTGGATAGAAAGCTGTCTATCCTACCATACCATGTTCTGCACACATATATGACTGCACCATGCTGTCTTGAAATCCATCTGGTGCATCTTCTATTTCATTACTTTTATATTTCTCAATGCTGCCATCTGCAGCATGCTTGATCTGATAGTTCCATTTGGAAATCATAACAAACTTCCCTTCACGTCTTGGGACTACATCCCAAACATCATTCTTCATGATCGACGGATCATGGCATTTCATTTCTTCATCCCAGATCCTGGGAACTTCAATATCTTCAATATCTTCAATAGATATCTTTGTTGCTGGAACAAATGTTGTAGTTCTTCTTTTGTAGGAGATGGCATACGATCTTTCCTACACAACAAGTTAAATTGCATGATTAGAAAACATCTCATAGTTTCCAGAACAAATTCTTACACATAAAGAAATATGCCATACAGTCATGCAATTATCTTAGCCAATGCTTCAATACAACATTTATCCATATTCCGTAACTTTCTAGATGCCTTCCAATCTCTACCAGAACATTGTTAAGAGTGTGCACAACTCCCAACATGTCAACAAAGAGGTTTCATTCTAGATAAGTAGCAATGGAATGTTGTACAGTGCCAAAGGCCACTTACCCATTCATATTAGGAGTATACTGTTCATCAATGCAATTATTCTAATATGCATAATACACAACCTAATTCTAGGAACATCAATATATACATTATTGAACAGTATTATTTAAGAAATGACAATTCAAATACTTATCTTTGTTTGTTCGTTGGGTGGACTCCCTCTGAGTCTTCGCTTCCTTGCAGGAGTTGCTGGAGTCCTAATCTGAAGTAGCTTCTTCTACACCTTTCTGTTGTGGGATGTAGAGAGATGGTCAACTCTATATGCATCCTTGCATAAACCACTGGAGTGTACTCCCTCTTGATTTTTGCTTCCTGGATTACCTGTCCTTGAACTTACATTCATCCTTGGTTCCTATGCATGCTTATTAGTATCATGATTGTGTTATCCTTGTGATAAAATCATACATTCATTAGTATACTATTAAAACACAATAATCTCAAGCATGTATAGTCATGATCATTTCAAACAGAAAATAATAAGCATTAGCATTCAAGGTTTATGTAGAATTCTTAAGGTTAGTCAAATCATAAGAAACATAACATGTGTAAACCTGTAATTACTCAAACCTATGACTCTTCAGGTTAGTTGAATCATCAATCAAGATAAGAGATATATTATGCATAAAACCTGTGATTATTCAAACCTATACCTTCATGATTCTTCTGGTTAGTCATATCATCAATTAAGGTAAGAAACATAATATGCATACAACCATGATTATTCAAACCTATGACTTCATGAATAATCATTATTAACAACAGTATAAGATCCTAACACAAGTTAGGATTCTAACTTGATATAGGAAAAACATACCTGGATTAGCATGCTAGCTATTTATGTCGAACATACTCACATGATGTCTTCTTGTTCTTCTTCAATGACTTGTGCTAGTAACCTGTATATCTCATAGGTTAACTATTACAAAAACCAAGTTATACATACCTCGTAAATGGATCTTCTATGAGATCCATGACAATGGATGAATCTTTGTCCTCACATTATCATGATCATATGTTCTTGGACCAGAACATGATTTGTCTTTCTTAGTGTACCTTTCATGTTAGTAGACAACATAAACCTCATACAACCATAATGCATTAGTACAATCATAAGTGTCAACACCCTAACCAATGAATATCTTCTATCATGCATTCATAATTTTGTTAAAGGTGATACGACAAATCTAAAATCAAAATTGTACTAACCGTAATAACATGAAGACAAACATACCATAAACTTAATCATGGACAAATATCGAAACATACCTCGATGAGTCATACCTGTCGAGATCGCTTGTAATCTTCTTATGTAAGGCCTTATCCTCATCTCCCTCTGAGACAAGAACTTCTTCACTTATGCAAGTGATCAATCCATCTTCTTCTAGGATTAACCCAATCCACTTGATTTGCAAGAACTGGACCTTGACCTGGATATGGGTTTGTCAGAGAAACCCCAAAAATTCAAACTTTGAATTTCAAACTTCTGACAGGATAGAAATATGTGCCTTGATGAGCTGATCAAGTTGGTATATTCAGAATTTGAAAACTCCAAAGTTTCACTCCTCAATTTTGCTTTTGAAACTTTTGGATTCACTGGACGTGACCCTGAACTGGGGTTTGATGAAGCCCACTCTTCTTCCCAATCAAAATGTTTGATCCAAAGCTCTAAGCTTCTATTTTTCTGAGGAGCTTCCAGCCGTGGTCACAGATTTCAAAAATTCCCATTTTTACAGAAGCCCTAATTTTCCACTTTTCTGATCAAAGTCCCGAACTAGGGTCTAATCAAGCCCGGCCTTCTGCCCAACCAAAAATTCTGATCTTGGTCTCTAAATTTCTATTTTTATGAGTAGCATCCAGCCGTGGTCTCCGATTACAAAAATTCCAACTTTCTCCAAAGCCCTAAATTCCGGAAGCCATGAATGAAGGTACCAAAAAATAATTCTGTTTTGACAAAAATATGTACCTGATTGTTTCTGGTGTAACTCCGAAATTTTTGATCCACAGGGTCTGAAAAAGTTTCCTGAGATATCCTGACCTATTATCTTTCCATCCTGACAGGTCTGACCTCAATTGGATTCTCTGAGAGAGAGTTATGCCAAATGTCGCAACGTGACCTGTTTTGGGATAAAACAGGAGAGCAAACTTGTACGGCGTGCCACGTGTCACTGTTTTAACTTCGGCCTTCGAAAACGTTTCCTGCGATAGCTCGGCCTGTTACCTTTCCATCCTGACAGGTCTGACCTCAATTGGACTCTTTGAGAGAGAGTTATGCCAAATGTCGCAACATGACCTGTTTATGGGATAATACAGGAGAGCGCACTTGTACGGAGTGCCACATGTCACTGGTTCAACTTCAGCCTCTGAAAAATTTTTCTGAGATAGTACAGTCTGTGTACTACCTGTCACGTTTCACTAAATTTCATTTGGAGCTTCCTAGCCCAAGTTATGACCTTTTTCCTAGGGTCACCTGATTTTAACTCAGATCTGGAAGAGGCAGAAACCCTATATTGCACAGATCATAAATCACAAAGTACAACGAATTAGAGGTTCTCCTTTGGACACAAGGTACCTGGAGATCTTATCTTCGTCCTGTAACAATTTCAGATCCGAAAAATTTGCCAAAACGGATTTATAGCGAAAGTGCTACGATGACTGGTTTTTGCTATATCAAGCCCTAGCATCGTAAGTGCAACAAGTGTCATACATGCCATATCATGCCTTCTTTCAGGATAGCTCTGATACCATGTTGAATTTTCAGAATTTACTTCAATCTGATCTAGGATATTAACTGAGAGAACAACATGTACAACATATCTACAGCATATCAATCATGGAGACAATAATGCAAGCACACAAGAGACACAAAGATTTACTTGGGGAAAACCATAAAGGTGAAAAACCCCAATAACTTCCTCAGAGATAGATAGAGCAATGATACAACCAACCAAGAGAGATAGCCATAACCTAGCAGCAGATCCTCCTCCTCCATAAGTGCGCCACTCCTCCTTGAGTGCATGTGTGAGAAGTGAGTGTGAGCAAATAGAGTGCCTCCCGCACTCTATTTATACTTGACTTGACTTGCCTTTTTACCTAACTCATGTAGGCTCGAACTTTACCACATAACATAATGCTGAGTGGGCCGACCCCCAATAGGGTGGTCTAATAACCCTTTGACCCACATGACTTATACAGGGCCGACCCCAAATAAGGTGGTCTAATAACCCATCAAGTATAATTTACGACACTTACAATATAAATGACGACACTTCCTTATAGAGGAATAATACCATCTCTATAGGAATACAATATACATATATGTGAAATACATTCCGAAGTTACATATACATCAACAGTGGTATCCTTAGTATCTGACCATAGGATCATACACAGGTGACGGCGGAGGGTTATATCTGCTGTACCTAGGACAGACGTGGGAGGAAATCCCTTGCAGGTCTTTGGGAGGGTGGTTGGGAGATTGCAACGCTTGCACCCTTAGTCATTGTATTGTGGACCCCGAGTAACTGTTCTTCTTCCTTCGTTGATCTGTTCTGGGCCCTCATCATCTCAGACTCTTCTCCGGAAGGCACCTGTTTGCCTGGTTTGATTTACCTAGGACCTTTTTTAGTGGTGCACTCTTTATGCTACTTGTCTTAGTTTTCCTTACAGAAATTATTGCTCATTTGAGCAGGAAACTATGTTTAGAATTCCAACGGGCGCCAATCAAGGTACCTCTGTTACAGGGGATCTTTGTGCTATTCCATTCATTGGAAACATTGGTACTCCCTTAATGGCTACTCTGAATCTTCCTAGATTCACTATATGGCTGCTGATTTGGTTTTTCTCCACTCTGAATGCCTTGCATGCTCCTAACGCTTCTTTTGTAAGCACCTCAAATCAAGAGAATCAGAACCCTGGGCCTTGTTTTCCAGCAACATCTTCTCCTCCTCATTCTACGTCATGTGGCGAAATTATCAATACTAGTAACCAACAGTCTAAAAGGAATAGAAAGAGGAACAATAGGAAGAAGATGCCAAAACATGGGGGAAAGCACCCTGCCTCTGCAATTCATGCAGGAGGCACCTACCCAGCCTCTAGAGGTCATGCTGGGAGAAAATGTTTAGTCATTGAAAGTTTGTCTTCGACCACTGTCAGTCATGTTGAGGACACATCATTGATCACTGCTAGTCATATTAATGACAAGTCACCAGTTCCTGTGAGTCATACTGGAGACACCAGATCAGCCACTGCAAGTCATGCTAAGGGAGTTGACATTGTTGACAAACCCAATAAACAGAAGTGTAAGTTCCCTTGTAAGTTTTGCGAGGGAGACCACCTTACTTACTTGTGCCCTGTACTTCCAGAAGTGCAAAAAGTGTTGTCCTTAGTTCAAAAGTCTTCTGCTCTTCTGCTTTTGAGCAACCAACCACTGTAAGTCATGTTGGGGGCAAGCTGTCAGCCAATGCTAGTCATGCTAAGAGTACTGACATTGTAAAGGACTCTCAACCTATAGGACGGAAACCAAAGTTCCCTTGTAAAATTTGTAAGGGAGATCACCTTACTCACCGATGCCCTGCCATTCCAGAGGCACGAAGAGTGTGGTCCATGTCTTAAGGAACCTCTGTTCTTGAGTTTTCTATAGATTCCCTACAGTCAGATCAACCTTTGGTTGATAAAGTGGTTGAACCAATGCAATCTTTGGTCGACCCCACTCTTCCTTCGGAGAGTGAAGTGATTGAATCGATGCAATCTTCGACCGATCCCATCAGTCCTTTGGAGATTGATGCACCTGTCCTTGAAGTCTTCTGCATTACCAGTTTGGATGTTCTTGAAAAAGGGGGTACTTCATCTGTGCCATGTGAACCCCTACCAAGCCCTAGGACTGTTTCCTTTGATTGGAATAGTCTAGCCGAACCTCCTCTTCCTTCTTCGATGCCTTTCCAGATAAAGGTTGATATCGGGAACCATACGGTTGATCGATGCATTGCAGATGAAGGAGCTTCTGTTAGTATCTTATCTTCTTATTCTTGGAAAGATTTGGGTTTCCCTAATGTTATTCCAGCTGTTAATTGGCCATTGACCTTCGATAAAAGACCTAGTGAACCGTTCGGATTCCTCCGTCAGGCACCTGTTACTTTGGGTGGAAAAATAGTCTTAGTTAATTTTATGGTTTTAAAGGACCCTGTGGACTTTGATATGATCCCCAGGCATGATTACGTTTATGCTATGCATGCTGTGGTGTCTACGCTCTTTCATGTGATGCATTTTCCTCATAACGAAAGCATCGTCACTATCGACCAGCTTACATGCGTTGATCCTCCTTATTACCCAACTGTAGACCAATCTGATCCCTCGTCATTAGGAACCACTATGTCACATGGGACTTATGTGGCATATTGTTCCTTGAGTTCAACTGCTACTGAGAAGAAGTCTCTAATGTCATGCTTACCTTCTTAAGACTTAGTCCCAGCTTTTAACCAAGTGACACCCCCATCTGAATGTTTAGACATGTGTTCTATCTGGGACAATATACTTCCTTCTGATGAAGTTTTCCTAGAGTCCATAGTACAATCTACCATTCATTTGGATATTGATCCAGTCGTAGTTATGTCCATCCCTGGTTTGACCTTAAAGTCTGATCTTCCCACTGTTGAGTCTTTGGACTCTCCTATAGATCCGCAAATCGGTGTTCCTGTTGAGTTTGATTCTGCTTCTAGAATTTTCAACTCCTGTGATGATGAATTTGTTTCTGTAGATTCCATCATGTCCTTCAACTTTTATCTTCATCCTGAAGTCTATCTTGTTGATTGTAAGTCCTCGGGCTTGGGTAGCATAGAGTCTTCATTTGAAAACTCTGCCTTGTTTATGCCTGTTGCTGATGATACTGAAGTTGAAAGTATTTCTACCACAGTGACTTGTATTGGGTCTTTCTTTACATATGTTTTAGATATGATCTTGGTACTAATGTTTCTTGGAGACAGGATGCTTAGTTGGATTTATACTTGATTACTGGTCCTTTTCGACACCTTCTGCAACCATGCCAGGTATATTCAGAATCTTGCATATAGGTTTAGGCTTCCCCGTTGTTATGTTGCATTTGAACCTTTTGCCATCCAAATTTTACATAGGTTCGAACCTGTTGGATATTGGTGTGTTAGCCATCTCTTTATCCATTGTGCACCAGTCCGACAGTAGAGCCTACCTAACATGGGTCACCCTAGTCAGCACCCTTATGCCATTATGGTGCCCATGCTGAGTTTTTCTCATAAACTTGGGAGCCTTTCTAGATTTACCATGACTTTGAGAAGAAGCCTCATACCTTTCTTCCTCATATATTTCTGGCCATTCTTGATAAGGATCCCATCTTTGTGTTCAAGTTGCATATACATCTGTTATGATCCCACTTGCGCTAATGAGCCTGATGTCAGCTTCCATGCTATTAGCTCATTGTATAAGCCTCCATCTCTGATCTCATTTTCGCTAAGCCTTGTATCATTTTGCCTTCGTAATTTGACACCTTTTACCTGGAGGAGACACACCCTGAGTGTCCTTATCTTGCTCGTGTTCCTTGCATTAGGCATAGCTTTGTTCCATGCGCTTGGAACTAGTTTCGCATGTCCCTAACACTTGTCTACTCCCATTTCGAGCATTCTTCTACCTTTACTTCGAGCTCGTTAAAAACAGTAAGTAGGTTACGAGCATTCTTCCACCTTTACTTCGAGCTCGTTAAAAACAGTAAGTAGGTTTTGAGCATTTCTTCCATCTTCACTTCGAGCTCATTAAAAACAGTAAGGAAGTTATGAGCATTTTTCTGTATTTCCTTTGAGCTCGTTAAAAACAGTAAGGAGGTCACGAGTTTACTTTTTCGGGCTCGTTAAACCTTTACGGAAAAGATCCCTATGGAGTTCTTTTAAGCCCTTTTCAGACTTCTTAAATAGGAAAAGTTTTCCGAGCATAGTTGTCTTTTCCAGCTCGTTAAAATAATTGAACCGACATCCACTTAGGTATAGAATTATCCCTTTTCCGGGGCCTTCGTGGATAATTTACGGAAAAGGTATACTCTAGGTATACTCTGGTATGCGCTAGAAGAGTTCTTCTTCTATTATCTTACACTTTTTCAGGGAAGGAGACTAACTTTACGAAAAAGAACCTTTCGAGTCGTCTTTAGGGTTTTCAGACTCTCGAAATGTGAAAACACCAAGCGAGCATTCACCTACTTGGGATCGATGTGAAATCCACAAGATGGATGATAGAGGACTGTTTAAGTTTTTCAACTCTATAAGCAAGAAAACACCACTGAGCACAGACCAATCCGGGCTCGATATAAAATCCACGGATAGGTGTATGGAGTTTTCTTCTAGGTTTTTCAGACTCCTTAAATATGAAAATACCGTCGAGCATGCTTTAGTTCTTTGTCAAGCTCGTTAAAAAATGAAAAAGGAAAGGGAAGGGAAGAATGTTAAAATATATTTCAATATGATGGTAGCAAGTCTACTATCTCCTTGAACAAAGCACCTGTTTTGAGTCTATCAAACAAGTTGGTTTCTAGTGTTGGCCTTAGGCTAAACCTGATCTCAGAGTTCTTACTCCTCCATTTGGTTAGTCTTCAATCATATGGAGAATCTGTTAATGTCTCCTACATTGCAGATTTTCATCGTGGTCTCTTTGTGTTAAAAGATGCCTAAGTCACTCTTGTGTCGTGCTCACTGTTCAAGGATATAACCTGTGTTGGCCATTCTGCAGTTTCCTTGACCTCATGCATCGGCCATTCCTTGGTGTCAGTATGTTTCATCATGTGTTCAGTCCTACTCCAAATCAGCTCATACCTGTTGAGTGTCCCTCGTGTTCGATGATGGAGGATGCCTTAAGGCCTCCCTTCCAACGGACTTCTTCCCATCGACTTCAACTCATTGTGCTATGGGAATGAAGTTTAGAGTTTCGCTTAGTACCTTGGGGATTGCAGTCATTAGTGGATTGAGTGTCCCTCGCTATTGGATAGATGGGAATACATCAATGTCTCCTATCCGATGGATTCTTCAAGTGTTCGACGGCAAGACCATTTATTCGCACGTGCTTGAATGTACTAGGTACCTTGGGTTCCATTTTCATTATTGGTGGATACCCTCGCGTTTGTTAATGGTATACATCAATGACCGGTAATCAAACGATACCTCTCATGTTCTACATCAACTCATTTATTCACATGGATAGGTTTGTACCTTGGATTGTTTTTGGATGAAGACCTTGGGATCCTCGATAGCATCACCTCATTTATGTTATCACCCAAGTTGCGCAAGACTGAGCCACACTCCTTTTGTCTCTTGATGAGACATAGATCCAGCTTGTTCTCTATGGATATGTTCTCCAGTTTTGACATAGATCCACCTTGTATTTATGTGGCTATGTTTACACTTATGTTCCTCATGGATCCACGCTTGTATTCTAGTGGCCATGATATATGCATCAGTATTTGGATCATTATTGTATCCTCTTGGAGGTCATGTTCCACTATTTGAACATGGACAGTTACCCCAAGGATGAGTTTGTCTGACATTTACTTTGCTTTCAGGTACTTCATTTGAGCCTATGATTCTTGGTCTCTCCGATTTCCCCGCTTCCATGATTCCAGTCTTTGTTATTTATAATGTATTTCGGCCATTGTTTCCCTCACTCCCTCTAACCTCATACATTAGGGGGCATCTGTTATAGCTTAAAATGACACTTCTCCGTCCATGACGACACTTGTATCCCTTGGTTGCATGACGACACTTCTTGAGATCAAGCTTAGTCACACAACATGACACTTGTGGATTGAAGGGTCATTTTGGAAACTAAAAATGGTTTAAATTACCTCACTCCTAGCCCATTTGATGGTTATAACCCTTAGGAACATTTTTCCAGACCAAACCATCTCCTGAAAATCATCAGAAAACCCTGTTTTTGGCCATTTTTCTCCAAAAACGTTGGTTTCCTATGCATAGAGTAGGGCATACTACGATGTGTGCATGACTCTTATGCCTATAGAGTAGCACACACCTTGGAAAATATGCAACTCCACTTCAATAAAGTAGCGCACACCCTCAGAAATATGCTACTATGCTTCACTAGAGTAGCGCACACCTTGAAAAATGCGCTAGTTTGCAGTAGGAAGAGTAGGGCATTTTCCTGTACTAGTCAAAATCTTGAATTTTGGTTTAGTTGAGTTGGTTGGGGAACCTTCTGATCAATTATAACTGCTTTTCCTCTCCTTCATTGACTATATAAGGAAGTTAGAAGGGCCATGTGATGGGACCAAGCCTATAACAATGTTATGTTGGAGGAATGGAGACCCTCATCCCCCTCTCTTGTGCCTCGGTTTTTTATAAAACCTAGCATAGCTTATTAGAGGTTGGGATCCTTGGAGAACAGAAGTAGGAGACCTTGAATCTAGGTTTCGTGAAGTGCCAAGATTGAAGGAAGGTATAATCTTATGTACTTACTTCATTCATTAATAAAGATCAGACGTTCTTCCCTTTCCAAATATGACCTATTCATGTGCGTCTCAGATTTGATTACAGTTTGCTTATAGTTTGATGTCTTCTTCTGTCATGAATATCAATCTTATATATGTAGTCAAATGTATTTGAGAAAGGTATCAAGTTGTTTTGTAGGTGTGGGAATTGCGACACTGAATGGCATTGAAGAGCAAGGAAGGGAAAGCTTGGGATCAACCTTCTGAATAAGGTGCACATATCTCTAACCTCAATCTCTTCACTTACTTGTTGTACTTGCAAAACATTTGTAGGTCTATCTTTCATACCTATAAGTTGGTAGTTTCTCCCCTGAACTATAGGTGCATTTTCCTCACAACAAGTGTCTTGCAACCTGCAAGATCTCTAAAGAGAATTTGAGGACTTTTACGTGCCTAGCACAACCCGTTCGGATCTACAAGACTTATTACATGCTACACTTGCACAACCTGTCCACGGCCATGGAGTACCATCCTAATACTCATGATCAACTTGATCATTCTCGCACGGAGCATCATCGTGATGCTCATGATCATACTAATCATCATCATATAGTACATCATCCTGATGCACATCATCACATCATATGATCGTCCTGATCAGCATCATAGCATCATCCTGATGCATATCATCATCACATGATCACCCTAATCATCATCATAGAATCATCCTGATGCATATCATCATCACATGATCATCCTGATCATCATCATAGCATCATCCTAATGCATATCATCATCACATGATCATCCTGATCATCATCATAGCATCATTCTGATGCATATCATCATCACATAATCATCTTGATCATCATCATATAGAACATCATCCGGAGCATCGTCCTAATGTTCATCACACAGCGCTTACATCCACAGCCATGGGAAGGATCCTCCTACCACCATGCTTGGAATGGCTCCTGCAAATGTGTCCCATCACTTCCTCCTTGAAGTATCTTCTATCTGAAGAACACCAAGCCTCTCTATGAAGTACTCAAAATTCACTCTGGATAGTGGTTTGGTCAACACATCTGCAATCTGCTAATCTGTCACAAAATAATGGAGATTCACTGCTCCTCTCTGCACCATATCCCTGATATAGTGAAATTTGATCTCGATATGCTTTGAATTGTCATGGAACACTGGGTTCTCTAACAACTTCACACAACTCTGGTTGTCACAATAGATACAAGTAGCATCCAATTGGAGATCAAATAAATCAGATAGTAGCTTCCTTAGCCATACTACCTCACAACTAGCCGAGCAAGCTGCAACATACTCTGCTTTGGTTGTACTTAGTGCCACGCAGGATTACTTCCTGCTAAACCAAGAGATCACACCTGATCCCATACTGAAGCAGCACCTCGAAGTGCTCTTCCTATCTGCAGCACTGCCTATCCAATCTGAATCAACATTACCCTCCAGGTTAAACATTTGATTCGCATAATACTTGGGCCCATAATCAATCGTACCCTTCAATTACCTCAGAATATGCTTTACAACAATCAAGTGAACAAGTCTAGGATCCGTCAGGAACTGGCTCAATGTGTTCACAACAAAGCAAATATCTGGTCTTGTGTTCGTCAGGTACATCAAGGACCCAATCATCGGACGATACACTGTGACATAAACCGTCTCAGATGAAGCATCACACAGAAGCTTCAGGTTCGATGCCATAGGTGTGGCCATGGCCTTGCAGTCCATCATCCCGAACCGCTTCAGGATCTCTACTGCATACTTCCCTTGTCCAAGGAAGATCCCAACTGCACTCTGCCACAACTCCATGCCTAGAAAATAGTGCATCATCCCCAAGTCCTTCATCTCGAACTCGACTGAAAGCTTCCTCTTGGTGTCAGAAATCGACGCATCCTCTCCTGTAACAAACATGTCATCCACATATAGGAGTAGTATCACAATATTGCATTCCTTAACCTTGTAGTAGAGGTTGGAATCTGCTTTACTCTTGATAAAGCCCAAACTGGATAGAAAACTGTCCATCCTACCATACCAAGTCCTAGGAGCTCTCTTTAAGCCATACAAGGCTTTCTTCAATTTGCACACATATGACTCCCTGTCATGTGTCTCAAAACCAAGTGGCTGCTCCACATCCACTTTCTCTTCGACTACACCATTCAAGAAAGTTTTCTTGACATCCATCTGGTGTATCTTCCATTTCATCACTGCAGCCAGAGAAAGTACTGTTCTGATGGAAATGTATCTAGCTACAGGAGCAAAAGTTTCTTCATAATCTATCCCCTCTTTCTAGGAGAAGCCACGAGCTACAAACCTTGCCTTGTATTTCTCTATGCTACCATCTGCAACATGCTTGATCTTATAGATCCATTTGGAAGTCACCACTGACTTCCCTTCAGGTCTTGGGACCACATCCCAAACATCATTCTTCATGATCAATTGGTACTCTTCGACCATGGCATCCTTCCATTCATTCTTTTCCGTTGTGTCTTCATAACTGGAAGTTTCTTTGTTCATAATATCATAGAGTAAGGAAACATAACTGGTATGTGATCTAGTCCTCTTCATTTCTTTGTGTTCTTCTTCTGGAATGCCATAGCTTTCTGCATCTTGAATGAGCTCTCTAGCCCATGCAGGTTTCCTCTTGTGGGAGTTCTTCTCATGGGGTGGATCTATAGGTTCTTGTGGATCTTCAATTTCACGATCTACTTCTAGAATTACTTCATTCATAGTGATGTCTTGAAATCTGGTTTCCTTTGGTTCTTCATGGCCATCAATAGGTGTCTTCCTTGATTTGATGTATGCTAAGTCTTCATCAAATGTTACATCCCTGCTGATGTCAATCTTCTTGATCCCTGGAAAGTATATTCTATAAGCCTTCGAGCTTTCACTGTAACCCACAAAGATACCCTTCTTTTGAAGGATCTAGCTTTGTCCTTTTTGCTTTTGGAATGTGTGTATATACTGGACAACCAAATATTCTGAGGTGGCTAACTTCTGGTTTCTTACCAGAGAAGACTTCTTCTGGTGTCTTGTTGTTAAGTATTTTGTGAGGTGTTCTGTTCTGAACATATACATCTGTCCTAGCTGCTTCTTCCCATAGATGCATAGGAATATCTTGGTCATGAAGCATTTCCCATGCTGCTTCCATGATAGTTCTATTCTTCCTTCCTGCAACTCCTTTTTGTTGTGGATTTTAGGGAGCAGTCAACTCCCTCTTAATCCCTGAATCACTGCATATCTTCTTGAAATCACCTGAAGTAAATTCTCCACCATTGTCGGATCTGAAGGTCTTGATCTTCTTATATGTTTGATTTTCTATCAAGGCTTTGAATTCCTTGAACTTATCAAACACTTCATCTTTATTCTTCAAGAAATAAACCCAAGTCTTCCTAGAGAAGTCATCAATGAAGGAAACATAGTATACATCCCCACTCAGAGAACTAGATGACATTGGACCGCATACATCAGAGTGGATAATCTCCAAGATTCCTTTTGCTTTGTTTTTACTGCTTGGAAATGGCTTCTTTGTGTTATTTCCTTTTTCACATCCTTTGCAAACACCTTCATGCTTTGACTGGATTTTAGGAAGACCTTCTACAACTTTGCTTATTATTGGAAGTGCTCTATAGTGCACATAAGCAAGCCTTCTATGACAAATTTCACTTGGCTCCATGGATTCATGTACCATGGCATGTTCAAGTTGTCCCTTTAATTTGTACAATCCTTCCTCTTGCTCTCCAATCACTATTGCATCATCTATGGTCTTACCCTTTGGCCACTTGAGTACTTGGCCATCCACAAATGCAACTCTCATTCCCTTTGCATCCAAAGATGATATGGAGAGAATATTCTTCTTAAGTCCAGGTACATATAAAACATCTTGCATTTTTATAGACTTCCCAGAGTCTAGTTTGTAGGAGGCTTCACCACTTCCTTTATGGGATATTGATAGGCATCCCCAAGTTTCACTTTGTGAGGTGACTCATGTTCAGATAGGTCCATGAAATATTCTTTAAACCCGGTCATATGTTTAGAAGCCCCACTATAAATAATCCAATCATTACATCCATGAGAGATAGTACTTGTGAGAGCATAGATTAGAACATATTCATCTTCACTTGATGAGTCATCACTTTCTTATCTAGCCTTCTTCTTGGGAGGTTCATCATCCTCAGCAGCATGAGCATGATATCTCCTTTTGTTGCTCTTCTTCTTCTTGTTGAAGTTGTTGTTGTTTCCCTTTTTGTTCTTGGGACAATCTGAGGCAAAGTGTCCTTTCTCATTGCAATTGAAGCATCTTAGATCTCTCTTCTCTTTTGGATGGTAGTGAGAAAATTTCTTGTGATGAGGTGGCTCCCTCTTGAGCTTGCCTTTCTTGGTGTGAGATGTGAGATCTTGATCTTCATTTCCCATCTTTTCTTTTCGGGCCACAAGCCTAGCCTCTTCTTGTGAACACTCCTCCCATAGTCTACTAAAGAGACCAATTTTCTTCTTGCATAGATTCCTTGGCTGAAGGAGTCCCATGACCTAGGTAGGCCATTCAATGTGGTCATTACAATTTCACCATTCTCCACTACTTCATCCACAACTTCAAGTTGTTCCTTGATTTGAGAGACCTTGGAAAAGCAGGATTGAATGGTCTCTCCATTCTGAAGCTTTACCCCTTTCAATTGGTTCTGTAGAGTCATCTTTCGATTTATGTTCTTTCCTTCAAACAATTTGGTCAAGGATTCAAACATCTCCTTAGGTGTCTGTAGGGAAGACACATGGGGTATGAGATGGTCCTTTATAGAATCAGCAATGATTCTCTTAGCCTTGACCAGGTTCTTCTTGTGTAAGGCCTTAGCCTCTTCTTCCTCTGGAACTGGGACCTCTTCCTTTATGTAGTTTTCCAACTCATTCTCTTCTAGGATTAACCCAATCCTATACTTCCAGGCTCGGAAGTTATCAACCCCTTCAAGCTTATCCTCAAGCTTGGTGTGGTGAGACATATTAAAGAGTACTTCAAATGGAAATAGAAAAAGATTTAGGTCTTACCACTTGAATTGCTGAAAACTAGATCTGGAGCTGGATTAGGGTTTGTCAGAGAAACCCTAAAAAATCAAAATGTGAATTTCAAAATTCTGAAAGGATAGAAAGATGCGCCTTGCTAAGCTGGTCAAGTTGGTATACTCAGAATCTGAATTCTAAAAATTTTTACCCCTCAAAATTGCTTTTCAATCTCTCGGATTCACTGGGGAGGACCCTGAATTAGGGTTTGAGTTTCCGGAAGCTTCACCCAACCAAAAAGTTCGATCCAAAGCTCTAAACTTCGATTTTTCCAAGGGGCTTCCAGCTATGTCCTCAGATTTCAGAAATTTCTATTTTTGTGGAAACCCTAATTTTTAGGGTCAAAACTAAAAATGCTCAGAATTGAATTCTGTCTCGACAAAAAGATGCACCCTTCCAAGGAGAGTAAATCTAGCCTTCTGCCTTTGATGATCTGTGAAGAGAAACCCAAATATTAAGAAGGCCTAGCTTCCGTAGCTGCACAGTGCCTTCTTCTTAGGTCAGCTCTGATACCATGTTAATTTTTCGATAATTTCATTCCATTATCATCTGGATCACTAAGATAATAATGTGTACAACATATCAATCATAAACACAAAATCAATCACACAAGAGACACATAGTTTCACCGAGGAAAACCAAGAAGGTGAAAAACCCCGCAACTTCCTCAGAGATAAGATAAGCCCCAATACAAGATCACAATGATCAAACCCAATAATATGTCTCTAGCCGATGGTCCTCCTCCTCCACTAGTGCACCACTTTCTCTCTTAGCTATGCGAGCTTGAGAAGTGAGTGAATGATCTAAATGAGAGACACAACCTCTCTATTTATACACTGACTTGACCTTCCAATAATCCACTGGGGCCGACTTGCTAATCAGCCTAATAACAGAACCACACGTGCTAACCAGGGACGACCCCACACTGGTGGTCTAATAACCCATCAATACAAATGACGACACTTGTCGATGCACATGACGACACTTACAAATACAAATGACGACACTTCCAATCAGAGGAATAATACATCTCTATGGGATATACAATAAAGTACAAATGTAATACATATAAGAATATCTTCCAAAGTTACAAATACATTAACATCAAGGATTCACTCATCTGATGATACATCATGGCATCAATCGACTTTGATGAAGCATCACTCAATAACTTTAGGTTTGATTCCATAGGTGTGGCCATGGCCTTGCAGTCCATCATCCTAAACTGCTTCGAGATCTCTACTGCATACTTCCCTTGTCCAAGGAAGATTCCATCTGCACTCTGCCACACCTCCATACCTAGAAAGTAATGCATCATACCCAAGTCCTTCATCTCGAACTCAGTAGCAAGATTCCTCTTTTTGTAGGCAATCAATCTATCCTCACCTGTCACAAACATGTCATCCACATATAGTAGGAGTATCACTGGATTGCCTCCCTCAACCTTGTAGTAAAGGTTGGAATCCGATTTACTCTTGGTAAAGCCCAAATTGGATAGGAAGCTGTCTATCCCGCCGTAGCATGTCCTGGGTGCTTGCAACAAGCCATACAAGGATTTCTTCAATCTGCACACATGTGGCTCCCTATCATGTGTCTCAAAATGAGTGGCTACTCCACATACACTTCCTCCTTGACTGCACCATTCAAGAAAGTTGTCTTGACATCCATCTGGTGTATCTTCCACTTCATCACTGCAGCTAGAGCAAGTACTATTTTGATGGAAGTGTACCTGGCTATAGGTGCAAAAGTTTCTTCATAATCTATCCCTTCTTTCTGGGAGAAGCCACGAGCCACAATCCTTGCCTTGTATTTCTCTATGCTTCCATTTGCAGCATGCTTGATCTTGTAGATCCACTTGGAAGTCACAACAAACTTCCCTTCTGGTCTTGGGACCACATCTCATACATCATTCTTCATGATCGACTGGTACTCCTCGATCATGGCATCCTTCCATTACTGCATCCCCGATCCTGAGAACTTCAGATTCTTCAATATCTTTAATATGTATTTTTTCTTGAACTTTGTCGCTTGTTCTTTGTAACAAATGTCATTGTCCTTCTTTTGTAGGTGATTGCACACGATCTTTCCTACAAGTCAAATTCCATTTCATGATTAGAAACTTCTCAAGGTTTTCAAAACAAAATCTTACACATAAGGACATATGTCATACAATCATGAAATTATCTTAGCCAATGATTCAATACAACATTCATCCATATGCCGTATTCACATGGTAACTTTCTAGATGCCTTCCATCTCTACCATAAAATTTGTTAAGAGTGTGGACAACTCCCAACATGTCAGCAAAGAGGTTTCATTCTAGATAAGTAGCAATGGAATGTTGTACAGTACCATAGGCCACTTACCCATTACTTGCATATTAGTAGTATCTTGTTCATTAATGCAACTTTTCTAATATGCATAATATACATCCTAAATCTAGGAACATAAGTATGTACATGAATTGACAACATCATTTAAGTAATCATATATATAATAAATGACAATTCAAATGCTTATCTTTGTTTAGTTGTTGGGTGGACTCCCTCTCAATCTTTGCTTCCTTGCAGGAACTACTGGAGTGTGCTCCCTCTTGATCTTTTCTTCCTTGCAGGAACAACTATAGTGTGGTCCCTCTTGATCTTTGCTTCCTTTATGATATCTTTTATGCCTTTGAACTTATATCCATACTAGACCACTATGCATGCTTAAGTGTGCACTAGTGTCATCATTGTGTCATCCTCGAGATCTCATACATAATCATACATTCATTAGTATAATCTCAATACTATCAAAATATTATGATTCTAAATAATCATAAACATGTATGGTGAGGGTCATTTCATACACAGGTAATTTATCACAAGCGTTAGTATTCAAGGTTTCAGGGAGGACTTATTTTACCCATGCATATTCTTATTTTACCATAGGACTCTTCTGGTTTGTCATATCATCAATCAAATTAAGAAGCATAATATGCATAATTTAACCCATGATTACTCAAACTTATAACTTCATGAATAATCATTATCAAGCATACAAAAGTATACTTATATGAGATCCTAACACAAGGTAGGATTCTAACTTGATATAGGAAAAACATACATGGATTATCATGCTTGCTAGTTTTGTTTAACATACCCACATAATGTCTTCTTGCTCTCTTCAATGACTTGTGATACTAACCTGCATATATCATCAGTTAAACATTGTAGAACCAAATTATACATACCTCATAAGTAGAGCTTCTATGTGATGATGAATATGGATGAGTCTTTGTCTTCATGTCACCATGGTCATATGTTCTTGATCTAGAACTTGATTTGTCTTTATTGATGTACCTTTAATTTTAGTTGACAACATCATCCTCATACAACACACAGTGCATTAGTACAATCATAAGTGTCATAACCCTAATCAATGAATGTCTTATATCATTCACATGCATTCATACGTTTACTAAGGTGATAAGACAAGTCTAAAATTAATCAAGATTGTACTAACCTCAATAATATGAAGACAATCATATCATAAACTTAATCATGAACAGATTTGAAAACATACATGTATCTCCTCAAGTCATACCTGTTGGGATTGCTTGTAGTCTTATTATGTAAGGCCTTAGCCTCATATCCCTCTGGAACTGAAACTTCTTCACTTATGTAGGTGTCCAATTCATTCTCTTCTAGGATTACCCCAATCCTATACACTTTAATTTGCTGAAACTAGATCTGGAGCTGGTTAGGGTTTGACAGAGAAACCCTAAAAATCCAAACTTGGAAATTAAAACTTCTATCTGGACAGGGAGATGCAGATGACTGAGGTGAGAAAGCTGGTGTGCTCAGATTTTGAAAACTCCAAAAATTGACCTACGAGTTTCAGATCTGCAGCTTCTGTCAAATTCTGGTTTTTTGGGTTCTACCCAACCAAAAAATTCGATCTTGGCCTCTAAATTTCGATTTTGATGAGGAACATCTAGTCGTGGTCTCAGATTCCAAAATTTTTAACTTTTGCAGAAACCCTAACTTGTACGAATTATATGTCACAAAGTACAACGAATCTGAGGCTGATCTTTGGACGCAAGGTACATGAGAATTTCAGCTTCGGCCTATAAACGTTTCAGATCCTGAACCTTCTCCAAAACTTATTTATAGCGAAAGTTACATGATGACTAGTTTTTACTATATCAAGCCCTAGCTTCCAATTTGTCATAAGTGCAACAAATGTCATAAATGCCATACAATTCCTCCCTTTAGGCTAGCTATGATACCATGTTAGTTTTTCATAATTTAATTCAATATGATCTAAGATCTTAACTGAGAGAACAACATGTACAACATATCAAACACAAGAGACAAGAGACACAAATCATTTCACCAGGGAAAACCATCAAGGTGAAAAACCCCGCAACTTCCTCAGAGATAGAATAAGCACCAATACAAAGATCACCAAGATGAATCCCCAAAACAAGATATATTCTCCTAGTATCTACTCCTCCTCCACTTGTGCGCACTCCTCCTCTCTCTCACTAATGCGAAGTGAGTGAATGAGTAAATGAGCAAATAGAGTGGTGCAACCACTCTATTTATACTTTACCTTGACCTGCCTTTTTAACCTAACTAGGCCGACCTCCCTTAGGAGAGTCTAATAACCCATTACCACTTGTCACTGGGATGACCCTACTAGGGTGGTCTAATAACCCTTTAAATCATACCAGGCTGACCCCTCTAAGGTGGTCTAGTAACCCTTTAACTCATACCGGGCTGACTGTAAAATTAGTCATAGTAGATCTATTCAACAAGAATATCAATCACAAAGATGTAAAACAATTTGGAGTAAAAACTGTGCAAGAGAGATGCATCAATGATCTATAATCCATAATGGTAGAATTACAATACAATACTGTCACAATGAGTGAGCAATTCGAATTAGCCAAGGAGGTCATTCGAATATACTACATGGAATAGCTTGTCTCCAACTAGGAGTCCTCATCATCAATAAATGGTGGTCATCAATGCACAAGTAACTGTCAGTCAGGTGTCAAACTGAGTCTAACTGAGTGTAATAAGTGGAACTGATGGTAATGGAACTAATGTATGGAAGGAGGCTCAGTGGAGGGCGCATGAGGAGCTAACTGAAGTCATAATAGTTAGTCAAGTCTCACTAGAGGTCCATCGGAGTGATAACATCAGTTAGGAGTCATTCTAGCCTCAAATCAACGAAAAACAACTAGCTAACTGAAGTGAACTAGAGTGGTAGGTGAGAAAAGGCACCCCTCTCAAGTGGTAGGTGCATGTTGGGTGCACTAAGCACTAGGAATGCTAAAACTAAGTGGAAGGAAGCTCCCAGGTGCTGGCAAACTAGGGACTAGGTGCTGGAGGCATCAAACTGGTGACTGGGATGCATGCGGATGCATGCAAAGTACATACTGAATGATGAGATATCCTAAACCCCCCCCTTAAGCTATACTATGATGTAAAAAATAAAATGTAGGGACCTGGTTACTAAGACCAAAGGTCACCCCAATACAATAATCCAAAAAAAGTAACAATTCATGAACCGAGGAAATGGAGAAAATCTCATGGGAAAAACCCCCCCTCAAAATGGACTGTAACACACCAAAAGATTTAACTGCTCCAAACTCAAGTAGATGTGTCTAGAGGTATCTTACTCTTGGGAGTAAATGGATCATGCTCCAAAAACATGTTCTTGAATTCTCCATCAGTGGATACAAGTGAATGTGGAGACTTTATGAACTTGCTCTTCATACCAAAAAAGGTGAGAACAAATCTGAAAATATGAGGATGATCCTAGAACCTGTGATTCGAACCAAGTGAGGTAGGAATAGCTCCAATCAAATCAAATAGATCTTGAAACTTGAACTTCTTATCAGTGGAAGTTCAATCAGCTCCAATATTTGAAAAATGGTTTCTTGAGATCTCCTTTGAACCAATAGGGGTGAGATCAAAACCAAAATCAGCAAAAATTGCATGAGAATTGAACTCAAGCGAATGGTGTGCTCTTCATCTTCAATAAAACTCCAAGAAACTGTGCAAATGATAGAACAAAAGTTTATAGGAGGCATGCAATCAAGGAGGATGAATGCTTCACCTCCAAAATAAGATTTTACCTTCAAAACATCAAGTAGATCATTATTCTGCATGCCGGCAAACTCATGTGAAAGAGAGGATTCAAGAACCTCTTCGGAATCTAGAGTATGAGCTGGTTTATCTTGCTCAGAATTTGAAATAGAATACTTTAAGAGAATGAGTGTTGAATATACAGTTTCTTCTTCATCTTGAACAATGGTTGAGGCCGAGACATAATCGGAGAGAACACATAAGGAGGTCTCACTGGGATTGTTCTCCAAAAGGCTAGCATGATCCTCTTCTTCCTGCTTTCCAAATTCTCTATTGAGTTGAGTTGGGCCCATAGATCTCTTGGATTTTAAGCAGTAGTACTGAGGTAGTGCATACAAGGAGACATAGCAAGACATATTGGCCCAAAAGCTCTGTCACAATCATTAAGCCAATCATTCTCCTCTTCATCGGAATCAAAATCTCATGTAATACCAATGCACGCATCAAAAAGAAATTGTCTCTTCAAGCATGAAATCATCTTTGGTTTCCATTCATCATAGTTGAATGGAGTAAGAATATTTTTTGAAGAATAATATTCCATCTCTGCAATAGCGAATGCAAATGGAGGAAGTAAGAAACCTACAAATCACAAGCAAACAAGAACCATAAGGTCGAACAATCCACCCGTTTTAGAGTTACATCACACCCGGCATATGAGATCAAGCAATATTGATGATCCAATGATCTATATCCAGGAATTCCGTGGAAAACTTATGGCTTCTGGAGTGGATTGGAGAGATATTTCAGTCTTGCATGCACATGGACGAATGCACATGAGATTTTGCATGCCACTGCTGATTTTTTTTTTTTTTGAGCTCTTCACTCAATCTTCATGTAAAACACCTGCAGAAAAGAATTATTGTCCCTGCCATGGCTCCGATACCATGTAAAATTAGTCACAGCAGATCTATTGAACAAGAATATCAATCACAAAGATGTAAAACAATTTGGAGTAAAAACCGTGCAAGAGAGATGCATCAATGCTCTATAATCCAGAATGGTAGAATTACAATACAATACTGTCACAATGAGTGAGCAATTCGAATTAGCCAAGGAGGTCATTCGAATATACTGCATGGAATATCTTGTCTCCAACTAGGAGTCCTCATCATCAATCAGTGGTGGTCATCAATGCACAAGTAATTGTCATCCAGGTGTCAAACTGAGTCTAACTGAGTGTAATAAGTGTAATTGATGGTAATGGAACTAATGTAGGGAAGGAGGCTAAGTGGAGGGCGCATGAGGAGCTAACTGAAGTCAGAATAGTTAGTCAAGTCTCATTAGAAGTCCACCAGAGTGATAACAGTAGTTAGGAGTCAGTCTAGCCTCAAATCAAGGAAATACAACTAGCTAACTGAAGTGAACTGGAGTGGTAGGTGAGAAAAGGCGCCCCTCTCAAGTGGTAGGTGCATGTTGGGCGCACTAAGCACTAGGAGGGATAAAACTGAGTGGAAGGAAGCTCCCGGGTGTTGGCAGACTAGGGACTAGGTGCTGGAGGCATCAAACTTGTGACTAGTATGCATGTGGATGCATGCAATGCATGCATGCATGCAAAGTGCATGCAAAGTACATACTGAATGATGAGATATCCTAACACCGACCCCTCTAAGGTAATCTAATAACCCATCAAATCTAAGTTACGACACTTACAATGTAACTTGCGACACTTGCAAATACAAATGAAGACACTTCCAATCAGAGGAATAATACATCTCCGTTGGGGATACAATAAAGTACAAACATAATATACAAGTGAATATCTTCCAAAGTTACAAATACATCAACGTCATCATCATCATCATCATCATCATCATTGTCATCATCATGATCATGATCATGATCATTATCATGATCATCATCGTCATCTTCATCATCATCTTCATCATCCTCATCATCGTCATCATCAACATCCTCATCATCATCATCATGGACGTTGTCATCATCGGATTCTTTTGAAGTCATAATTCTGATATCCGATGCCTCTTGTCATCGATGGTATGGCAAGGTCATCGGATCAATCATCACCACCACCATCATCATCATCATCATCATCTTCATCATCATCATCATCATCGTCATCTTCATCACCATATTCATCGTCCTCATCATCATCATCATCTTCATCATCATCATCATCATCATCATCATCATCATCATCCTCATCATCATCGTCATCATCATGAGATTGATTTCCTAAATTTCTCAAATTTTATTGTGAGGGATATCATAAAATATGTTTATATCTTATTATAAAACATAATATAATTAGACAATCTCACTCTTCTAAGCTAATATAGTCCATATTAAGTCAATGTAGCCAATAATTAGGTTGAAAAATAGCCAAAAGCCACTGAATGTGATGTTGGATGGAAATCATAAGTAATATTTTGAATTTAAGGTGAGTAATGAAAGATAAAGACACAATATTAATAGAATTAATAAAATATAGATAGATTATATGTCTTGAGAAGCTAAGGAGAGAATATAATGTTCTCACTTATCATGTTTATATATATTAAAAGGATTTGGTGAATATGATACCTTAATTCAAATCGAGTAGCATGTTCCTTTCCTATCACTTTATTTTAAGGAGAGTAGGAAAAGAATAAAGTGCAATGTTGAAAGCCTACTCACTTTTAGTGGTGAATTACATGAAGCTCTTACTTTTACTATGAAACATTGATCATATTACTTATCACTAACATTCAATTAGATTTTGATTATCCTAATTATTGTGATTTTGATTATCCCAATTATTGTGACAAAGTTGGTACAAATGGAGATACAATAAATGCCAAGTAATTTTATGTTGCTATTTTTTTATGACGTATAAATATATTGTATGTCATATTAAGAGTTACTTGTTTATTGTGTTAGCTTGAGTAACATAACATATTGACGAAGATGATGAAAATGTTGTTGTTTATGATGATGACGCTGATTAATGACAACGATGATGTTAATGATGATGCTTTTGATGATGATGATGATGATCATGACAACGACAATGATGATGGTGACGATGTTGATGTTGTTGTTTATGATGATTGTGATGATGAATAGTGATGATGATGATTATGATGGTAATGGTGATGATGAGGATGATCATGACCATGACGATGATGATCCCAATCATGATGATGACGATGATGAAAATGAATACGGTGATGATGATTATGATGATGATGATGAAGATGGAGATGATGACGATAGTGAAGATGGTGATGGTGATGATGATGATGATGATGACAATGATCATATGTATGACGATTATGATGGTTGTGATGACGATTAATGTGTTGAAGTCCATTGAAGTGTACGAGGTATGCAGTAATATATCTAATCTATATATTTTGATTTAATATTGTGATAGAAATATGGATTTTTTTTGCGGGTACTTATAATAAATTAACTGTTTCTTAGTGAGTTTCCATTTTCCTGCATGTTATAATTAGAAACATTGCTTGTTATAGAGTATGACATAAAACACATTTTTTTTTTGTACATATATTTTTTTGTCGGGGTATGGGGAATTGAGATTGATGTGGGGGGGGGGGGGCATAAAAGCTTCCACCTTCATGTGGTTGGCCCGGTTGAGTAGAGAATATTAAATTATTCTCGAAACAGAAAGAATCTTAGTAAGGAAATGCACAATTATCATGCTAACCCAAATGACGTGCTTGATCACCATCATCTTCATCATGATCATCATCGTTGTATGATATCCAACAAAACTACGTAGAAATACCAACGATGTTTTTCGTTGGTGTTTTAGTGATCTCACCGGATTCTTTTGAAGTCAGAAGCCTGGTATCCGACGCCTCTTGCCATTGGTGGTATGGTGAGGTCGTCGGATTCATCATCATCATCATGTTCATCATCATCATCATAATTATCATCATCATCATCATCATCATCGCCATCATCGTCATCATCATCATAATCATCGTCATCATCATCATGGACGTTGTCGTCGTCGGATTCTTTTGAAGTCATAAGTTTGATATCTGATGCCTCTTGTCGTCAGTGGTATGGCGATGTTGATGAATCCATCATCACCATCCTCATCATCATCATCATATTCATCATCATCATCATCATCATGATCATAATGATCATCATCATCATCATATTCATCATCATCTTCATCATCCTCCTCCTCCTCCTCATCATCATGATGATCATCATCCTCCTCCTCCTCCTCCTCCTCATCATCATCATGGATGTTGTGGTCATCAAATTGTTTTGAAGTCATAAGTCTGATATATGATGCATCTTCTCGTCGGTGGTATGGCGAGGTTGCCAGATCCATCATCACCATCATCATCATCATCATCTTCATCATCGTCATCATGATCATGATCATGATCATGATCATCGTTGTCATCTTCATCGTCATCTTCATCATCCTCATCATAATCATCATCATCATTATCATCATCATTATCATCATCATTATCATCATCATCATGGACGTTGACGTCGCTGGTGGTATGGCGAGGTCGTTGGATCCATCATCATCATCATCATCATCATCATCATCTTCATCATCATCATCATCATCTTCATCATCATCATCATCATCATCATCATCATACATGGGGCCAACGTCATCACCTCCACATCATTGACATTGCTGTCATCATCATTGACATTGTCGTCATCATCATCATCATTGTCATCATCATCATTGTCATCATCATCATTGACATTGTCGTTGTCATCACCACCACCATCTTCATCATCATCATCATCATCATCATCATCATCATCGTCATCATCATCATCATTATCATGATCAACCTCATCATCATCATGATCATTATCATCATTGACGTTTTCGTCGTCATCACCACCACCATCATCAACATCATCATCATATTCATCATTGTAATAATCTGCAAGGGATTTGGCAACTGTAGCAACTCACAATCAAAATCTCAAATATGTTGCAGGAAGAAGAGAAGGAGACACTCAATGATCACTCATAAACACAATAGAATAGAAAATTATCTCATTATTATACAATGAGTAAGAATGTAAGTGAATGAGTACAACAAAACAATAAGGTGCATACTATAGGATTCAAATAGCCCAAGTACGACATTCGAATTCCTAACTCAAAGTGTGGTTTGGATGATAGTGGAGTCATCATCCAGTCAATGTATTAGTCATCAGTGGTAACAGTCAGTCAACTGAGTCTAACTAGAGGTAGGCACTAACTGAATGAAGGAGGCTCAGTGGAGGGCTCATGAGGAGTCTAACTGAGTGAGGCAGGCACTAACTGAATGAAGGAGGCTCAATGGAGGGCGCATGAGGAGCTAACTAGAGTCAGAATGGGAAGACTAGTCTCACTAGAGGTCCATCGTAGTGAAACAATCAGTGGGGGAGTCAATCTAGCCTTAAATCAAGGAAGGACTGAGTGATAATTGACTGGTAGGTGAGAAAGGCGCCTAATTGGCTGTAGTAGGTGAGAAAGGTGCACTTGTCATGGATAAGGGCACTTTTGGTAGGTGGGAGGCCCCCTGGGGGCTGTAGACAAGCTGTGTAGAGCTAGAACCAAGCTCCAGGAGTTGGGAGGTCCACCATGATGATGACTAGATGCATGCAGAGGCATGCAAATGCATGCAGGAAAAGAAGAGCTAGAAACAAGCTCTAGGTGCTGGGAAGACCACCATGATGATGACTGGACACATGCAGTTGCTTGCAAATGCTTGCAACATGCAGATTTGCATGCACACATGCAAACACAAAAATGATGGGGAGAATAATCCAACACCACCCCGCAAGCTATACTATGAGAAAATAACTGAAGAGTAGGGACTTGGTGACTAAGACCAAATGTCACCCTATAAGACAACAAGATAGGGCCCTAGTTACTGAGACCAAAGGTCACCCTGTACAATCAATCTAAAATAAACTAAGTGAGGAAAGAGGGAAAACCCAGCGGGAAGAAATCCCTCCCTCAAAATAGACTGAAGGTGTTCAAGTAGCATATCATTACTTACCCCTGAAGGAGGCAAGTGCCCTTCTTTTCCGAAGAAGGATCAATCGATCTGCAATGGATCAGTAATGTGAGAAGGATGGAACCTTCCATGCTGAAAATCTGATTTGGTTCTTCTATGATCATGTGGATCGCCAACCAAATCATCGACAGATTAGAGTGTAGCAGATTCCCATCGAGGAAGAAGAGGAATATCAGGTAAGAGATCTTCAGGTTCTTGTGGATCTGGATCTCCCATTCGCTCATATTCATCATCAGTTGCTAGATCTCCAGGTTCTTGTGGATCTAGTTCTAGCATTCTATCATCATCATCCCTAGTTGCTAGACCTTTAGGTTCTTGTGGATCTGGGTCTAGCATTCCCTCTAAATCTGGAACAAGTGAAACTGACTCATGCTCACCATGTGCAAACTCTGAAAATGAATACTCATGAGCAAGTAAAACTGACTCATGCTCATCATCTCTTGAAGAAGGAGTATAATCAAAACTGCTCATGTCATGAAACTGCTCTAGAATATGCGAGTAGTCCTCCTTGGAACCATCATAACTGTAATCAATAGAAGAACAAGAACTAGATGATGGCGGATCTTCATTTAGATCAAAGGAGGAGCTCCATTCTGTAACGGGAATTGTTTCATGCATTTGTACTTCTTTAATATTCCTCTTTTTCTCAATCTCTGTTGGTGTATCAATACCCTTTGAGAGAGGAATGAAGTGAGAAAACTCATAGAGTTTGGACGGTTTGCAACTCCTTTGGCAATAGTTTCCCCTGAGACCATGATTTGTACCTTGACTTCATATGGAGTAAAGATCACCCTTTTTGGATCTCTAGTATGAGTCATCTGATATACTGAAAGGATATTGGGTGCAAGAGAAGGAACTTAAATCATATTAGAAAAATATCCAGAGTCAAGATCAATTCTTCCGATACCTTGAGAAGGGATTTCTGAATCATTGATCAATCTAATGGAAGGACCACTGAAGCTTTTGAGACTAGAGAAAAGTTCCTTGGAGGAAACCATATGACAAGATCCTCCTGAATCTATGATAAGAGAAGGACTAGTTGATGCAGATTCTATGAGAGCATTAAATCTTTCCTTTCCTTTGGATCTGGGAGATTCAGAATCTTTCTTCCTTGCACATGCTGGTACAGGAAGGTTGTTCTCTTCAAGTAAATTTTCTATCAAATCTATAGTCTTCCGCATGAAAGCACTCTCATGATGAGGCCCTCTATGACAGTATGTGCACTCTGTCTTTCCCTTTTGAGAATGTTTGGCCTTCTTAGAGTACAAAACTCTAGCTGACTGGTGTGTTGTGATGCACCTGCAACAATTAATAAAAATATGCGAAATAGCAGAAATGACAGAACTCAGAATAACTTTTATATTGATCATAGGCTACTTCGAGGGGGAAACCTCCTATGAGAAATATCAATACAAATAACTTCACGGTGCCTTCATAGGTCTCAACACACACTTATATACTAAGTCTAGGCGCCAATACTATGGGTCAAAACCATGGGCCACTACAAACTATGGATCAACAATACTATGGGCGACTTACAAAGCATATGCGCCAACAACAATAACATAAACTATTGATCAACAAATACTATGGGATGACTTACAAAGCATATGCGTCCAACAAAAATATACTAACAAAGTAAAGACATGGGTTCCTAACATCCCCTCCCCCTTAAAAAAAGATTTGTTCTCAAAGCTTTAGATGTGGAAATTGTTGTTGAATTTGAAGGAGTGGTTCCCATGTAGCATCCTCAGGTTGCATGCCGTGCCACTGAATTAAGACCTCCGTGATAGAGCGAGAGAGAAGTTGACGAGTGCGCCGATTGAGGATGGACTCTGGCTCCAAAAGGATGGATCCTTCATTATCCAGTTCGGGTAAAATCGTTTTTCCACTGATGTTGGTGCCAAGAACTTTCTTCAGACAAGAGACATGAAAGACTGGATGAATGCGGGAAGGAGGAAGTTCCAATTTATAAGCAACGGACCCAATCTTCTGAAGAATCCAATATGGCCCATAGAACTTTGGAGCGAGCTTATGACACCCTTTGAGTTTCAAGGAAGATTGCTTGTACGGCTGGAGATGAAGAAAAACCATATCGCTGACTTGAAAAGTGTGCTCAGAACGGTGTTGATCAGCTTGTTGCTTCATGCCATTTCTTGCCATGTGAAGATTGTCTCGTAAAATGCGAAGAATTTGATCATGATTTCAAAGGACCGTGTCAACTTCTTGAACTGGTGGGGGTGTATGGAAGAAGAACTGGAGGTTCCTGACCATAGAATGCTTCATATGGGATCATTTTAGAGGCAGTGTGGTAAGATGTATTGTACCACCATTCAGCGAGAGGGAGCCACTTTTCCCACTGATGTTGTTGTTCAGAGGTGAAGCAACGAAGATAAGTTTCCAAGCATTTATTGATAATTTCAGTCTGACCATCTGTTTGTGGGTGATACCCTAAACTCATCTTTAGTTTGGTGCCAGTGTGGCAAAATAGTTCAGTCCAAAAATGACTGGTGAAAGTCGCATCACGATCCGAGACAATGGAAGAAGGGATGCCATGAAGATGAAAGATCTGGTCCAGGAAAATTTGAGCGACTGAAGAGGTTGTATAGGGATGGCTGAGAGCACAAAAATGACTATATTTGGAGAGGCGATCAACCACAATGAGAATCACTGTCTTCCTGCCAGATTTAGGGAGCCCTTCAATGAAATCCATAGAAATATCTGTCCAAATCCGTGTAGGTATGGGCAAGGGTTCGAGCAATCTTGGAAGGAGTGTTGTTTCACCCTTATTGCGCTGGCAGGTATCACATTTGGCCACCATCTGTTGAATTGTCCTTTTCATGCCCTGCCAAAAGAAGTTACGCCGTGCCCGTTCATACATTTTGAGGAACCCAGAGTGCCCTGCCGATGGAGAAGCATGGATTTCATAGAAGACAGCCTGTTGAAGATCTGTGCTTTGGGGAAGCACCAGACGACCCTTGTATCTCAGAGAAGCACCATCCCAAGAGTAATGTGGTATAGCAGAAGGGTTGTTGGTCAAGCGTTGGATGATTTGAGATAAGGAAGAGTCATTGACATAAACCTGTTGAACAGATTGCAACCAATTTGGAACAGGCATAGAAATAGCTGAAAGAGAACCTTGGGCATCAAATGTGCGAGAAAGAGCATCTGCCACAATATTGTCTTTACCCTTCTTGTAAGTGATCTCATAGTCATAACCCATGAGTTTTCTAACCCATTTCTGTTGTGCCGGGGAGGAGACATGCTGTTCCAAGAAATATTTTAGACTCTGGTGATCAGTCTTGATGCAGAAATGATTCCCTAATAGGTATGGGCGCCACTTCTATACTGCATGCAAAATAGCCATCATTTCCTTCTCATAGGTAGAGGCAGCTAAATTCTTACCTGAAATAGCTTTGCTGGTGAACGCAATGGGGTGTTCATCTTGAAGGAGAATAGCACCAAGTCCATTGCCGCAAGCATCACTCTCAATAGTGAAGGGCTTGGAAAAATCGGGCATAGCTAGAACAGGTGTAGTACACATAGCTTGTTTTAGTTTGTCAAATGCACACTGAGCAGCATGTGTCCATGTAAAAGCATCCTTTTTCAATAGAGCAGTTAATGGGGCTGCAATCTTCCCATAATCCTTGAAAAACTTGCAGTAGTAGCCCGTCAACCCCAAAAAAGCATGAAGGCTCTTGAGTGTTTGAGGATGCGGCCAATTGTTCATGGCATCGATTTTGGTAGGACCCACGCGAACCCCTTGTGCTGAGATAATGTGCCTGAGATACTCAACTTCCTTCTGTCCAAAAACACATTTAGACTGCTTGGCATGGAGATGATGGTCAGAGAAAAGTTGCATGACAAGATCCAGATGCTAGAGATGTTCATCCCATGTTTTACTGTAGATGAGGATATCATCAAAGAATACCAGAATGAATTTTCGCAAGTAGGGTCGAAATATTTTATTCATTAATGCCTGGAATGTGGAAGGAGCATTAGTGAGGCCAAAGGGCATGACCAAAAACTCATAATGGCCATCATGTGTGCGGAAATTTGTTTTAGGGATATCATCCTCATGAACCCGAATTTGATGATACCCGGAACGAAGATCCAACCTGGAGAAAAAGTGAGCCCCATGAAGCTCATCAAGAAGCTCATCAACAACAGGAATTGGAAATTTATCCATGATGGTGAGGTGATTAAGTGCTCGGAAGTCAATGCAGAGGCGCCATGACCCATCTTTTTTGCGGACAAGAATAACTAGAGAAGAAAAGGAACTAGTGCTTGGGAGAATAATACCTTGCTTTAATAAGTCCCGAACGAGCATTTCAATCTCCGTTTTTTGGTGAAATGGGTAGAGATAGGGCCTGATGTTGGGAGGAACGCTGCCAGGAAGGAGCTGAATATGATGGTCTTCTAGCCTGGAAGGTGGCAATCCCACTGGTTCAGCAAAAACACCTGTATATCGATCCAGAATTTGTTGTAGATCCAAAGGAGTAGTGGAGACCGCGGAAGGTTGCATCTGAATGGAATGGAGCTGAGCGATGACACCATGTGAATTCTTCTTGAGGAGTTTTTCCATGCGATGTCAACTGATGATGCTGAGAGAACCTGGTTGTAATCCTGTCAAGGTGTGTTTTTGGCCATTGAGGGAAAACTGCAGCCAAAGTTCAGCAAAATCCCATAAGATAGGGCCAAGTGTGCATAGCCTTTGAGCGCCCAAAACCACATCACATCAGCCTAAGGTCAAGGAAAACATGTCAGAGCGCAAGGTATAATATCCCATAGAGATACGCACATTTCGACACTTCCCTTTGCAAGGTAAGGTGCCCCCATTGGAAACCATAACTTCAAAGTTGGAGCAAGGATGGATAAAACAATCAGCTTGTTTGGCGATCCGAGGGTCAATGAAATTATGAGTGCTACTAGAATCAATGAGTAT
This sequence comes from Larix kaempferi, assembly GCA_027924585.1. NCBI lineage: Eukaryota > Viridiplantae > Streptophyta > Pinopsida > Pinales > Pinaceae > Larix > Larix kaempferi. The sequence goes on from BSBM01000356.1 coordinate 350,469, forward strand.
TGTAAGAGGAAGCTTCTTGAAGCAACCCCTGACCCGAATTGTTTGGGGGGTGGTGATTCCAGCTAAAGCATGGAGAGATATCTCTAGCTGGTCATCCTGAGACGGAGGATCAATAGGCGGTTCCTGAATGTCGACTGGAGCATCCAGTGTTTCTAGATCTTCGTCACCAATTTCAGAGGCAGGCAGAGAATTCACATCCAAGAGATAGAGCTTTTGCTGAACACATCTATGTCCTCGAGTGAATTTCTCATCACAATTATAGCAAAGCCCCTTTTCTCTGCGTGCTTGCATCTCTGTTTCAGACAAATGCTTGATAGGAGTTGGTTGAGGAGCCTGCGGTATAGGTGGTCGTTGAGAACCCATATTTCGGAAGGGAACAAAAGTGGGCTTGGAGCATTGTTGGGCTGCAATCTTGTCTTCTGCCAACTTAGCCAACCCTAGGGCTTCCATCATTGTGTTGGGACAGAACATTTTGACCTCAGAGCGGATGGCATCCTTTAGACCACTGATAAAACAACTCCGGTAAAAGTCATCAGACAATCCTTCGGTGTGGTTGGCTATATTCTCAAATTCGGTTTGATACTCTCTCACAGTGCCAATTTGGCAAAGTTTAGTGAGGGCTCCTGTGAAGTCATCAAAAGAACTATGACCAAATCGTTGCAAAAGGAGCTGGAAAAAGTCTGTCCATTTGGGCTCTAGATGAGCCTTGATGTACCAACGGTACCATTGAAGAGCTTCCTGTTCCAAATGAAAGGATGCCAGTGGAACTTTGTTGACATCAAAAGTATTATGCAGACTGAAATACTGTTCTGCACGATAGATCCATCCAGTTGGATTGGTACAATTGAAGCGAGGAAAATCAAGCTTCGGACCACGGAAATTGCTTGAAGAAGAGAACCCATTGTCTGATGAAGACTCGGACTGTCGTTTGTTGTTCATAGCTGAATGTTCAAGATGGAGGCCGAGAAATTTTTCATCCAGATCCTGGAGTTTGGCTTGGATGGCTGTAAGTGCGTCCTCCATGGTTTTTGCTCCTGCACAGGTGACAACCATTTTTTATTTATTTTTTATTTATTTTTTATTTTTTATTTTTTATTTTTTATGTTTTATTTTTTATTTTTTATTTTTTATTTTTTATTTTTTATTTTATTTTATTTTATTTTATTTTTTATTTTTTATTTTTATTTTTATTTTATTTTTTATTTTTTATTTATTTTATTTTATTTTTTATTTTTTATTTATTTTATTTTATTTTTTATTTTTTATTTTTTATTTTTTATTTTTTATTTTTTATTTTTTATTTTATTTTATTTTATTTTTATTTTTTATTTTTTTTTTAATTTTTTTATTTATTTATATTTTTTTTAATTTTTTTTTTAATTTTTTTTTTATTTTTTTTTTATTTTTTTTTTTTTTTCAGTTGACTGGGTAGGAAAACAAAAATAGAAACTACTTCAGTAAAGGAAAATCTGGACTTGGGAAAAAATCTGAAGGGTAATTGGGGTTTGACTAGGTTTTGGACACTATTGAATAGACAGGGAAGCAAAAATGAGGATTTCAGAAGCGGGGTGAAAGAATGGGAAAATTTGGCAGAGGGGAAAAAAGAAGCAGAATTCAGAAAGGAACTCTGTGGTAAAATTTGAAGGTGATTGGGTGAAATTTGAGGAAGTTATGGCAAACCCTAAAAATAGACAAATGTGGGATTTCAGGCTTTGGGAAGGGGAATTGGGGATAGGGTCCTCAGGAATAAAATATGCAGAATGGGATGATAGGGGTTCCCCGAAAATTTCAAGGGAAACAAAGTAAAAACAAGGGAGATATGGAGAAAAAACTGGTTTTTTTTTTTCCAGATTAGAGCAGCTACGGCTCGGAAGGGATCTGAAACGACGCCGAATGGATTGAAAATGGCTGGATCTGGAACGGCTTGCAAAATGGATCTGAATGACTGGATGTAAAATGGCGCAACAACGATCGACAACAGTTCAGCTGAAAATAGATATGGACCCCAGGTATGTGCGGCTTCCTAACAGTTCAAGGGTTTCACTCAGCCACCAATGTTGTCTGACAGCTTGCGTATTGGGGCAGTACCCCTCACTCCACAGCTCAGGTAAAACTGATAACCGCTTTGCCACAAACGACAGCTCTTGGTTTACCTCACAGGTGGGAACTAGTCAATCAGGTAGGGGTCGTTGCCTTTTTTGCTGGTAGGTCCTCTCAATGGGCCAGCTACTTCGGGGTTCCTATGGTACTCCTCACAATGAGTTTTAGGGCTTATGCCCAAGTACTTCCCACAGTTAAGCGGATAGGGATTATTCCCAAATCCGAACCTACAACAGATGCAAAAAAAAAAATTGGCAGAAATTTCACCCAGCGAGCCCAAGAAAGTGCTCTGATACCATATGTGATGCACCTGCAACAATTAATAAAAATATACGAAATAACAGAAATGTCAGAACTCAGAATCACTTTTATATTGATCACAGGCCACTTCAAGGGGGCAACCTCCTATGAGCAAGCTCAATACAAATAACTTCACGGTGCCTTCATAGGTCTCAACACACACTTATATACTAAGTCTAGGCGCCAATACTATGGGTTAAAACGATGGGCCACTACAAACTATGGATCAACAATACTACGGGCGACTTACAAAGCATATGCGCCAACAACAATAACATAAACTATTGATCAACAAATACTATGAGACGACTTACAAAGCATATGCGTCCAACAACAATATACTAACAAAGTAAAGACATGGGTTCCTAACATATGTAGACCTTGTATCACCAGGAATCTCTAGCTTTCCTATATCATTCTCTCTCTCTACAACTGTAAGGGTTGAATCCAATTTGGGTATGATCATTCCCATTGAAATCAACTTCTCTTCCTCTTGGGTAAGAGATTGTGTGAAATCATCAAATGAGCGAAACTTCCATCCTGGAATGGACAACCTAGCTGACTGGAAAGTAGAGACAAAAACTAAGAAATTCCCCCCCAACTTTGAGATAATGGCAAGTATAAGTTGCTTATATTCCTTCACTATCTCATATCTTTTCAACTGTGATATCAATCTTTTGAACTTGGTGAGAAAGGCATTGATAGAATCAAAGCTACTAGGACTCATACATATGAGCTCATTCTCCAATTTGTGTGCTACCATATCATCCTTTGGCCCAAAGAGAGATTCGAGCATGTCCCACAGCTATTTCGGAGATGTAAGATTGATGACATGAAAGTGTAGTTCATCTCAAATTGAGAGAAGGAGGAGACCAATTGCTTCATCAAGACAATCCAAGTACTTAGAATTTTCAACTGCATTGGTTGATTCTACCATCATTGCATTGAGTATTCTGGAGAAGCTCTTGGATCTCATGAAGAGAGCCATCTTGACTTTCCACTCAACATAGTTGGAAGATGTAAGCTTTAGATCCATTTGAGTAGAGAAAGTCGAATAGTTGAAGAAAATTCCGAATGGGTGAATAAACCTGCAAAACAATAAAAGATGTGCTGATGGAGAATGCTACACTTTGAATGAACACTACCTTAAGGACACTTGGCACTTGGACTAAGTCCTTCACAACTCGCTAGACCTCACTGGATTTCTCCAATGAAATCAAGTGATATCACCAGGATTTGTTGTGGAAACTCAGAGGCTTCTGGTGCACAAGTGAAAGATAGCTGCTCAAAGAAATGTGCAACCGCTGCTGCTGCAACTGCTACAATTCAAATAGCTGCTTCCTACTCTGATATCATGTAATAGTCTGCAAGGGATCTGGCAGCTGTAGCAACTCACAATCAAACTCTCAAATATGTTGCAAGAAGAAGAGAAGGATACACTCAATGATCACTCATAAACACGGTAGAATAGAACATTATCTCAGTATTATACAATGAATAAGAATGTAAGTGAATGAGTACAATAGAACAATAAGGTGCATAATATAGGATTCGAATAGGCCAAGTAGTGAATTCGAATTCCTAACTCAAAGTGTGGCTTGGATGACAGTGGAGTCATCATCCAGTCAATGTATCAGTCACCAATGGTAACAGATAGTCAACTGAGTCTAACTGAGTGAGGTAGGAACTAACTAAATGAAGGAGGCTCAGTGGAGGGTGCATGAGGAGTCTAACTGAGTGAGGAAGGAACTAACTGAATGAAGGAGACTCAATGGAGGGCACATGAGGAGCTAGCTGGAGTCAAAATGGGCAGACTAGTCTCACTGGAGGTCCGTTGGGGTGAAACAGTCAGTGGGGGAGTCAATCTATCCTTAAATCAAAGAAGGACTTAGTGTTAACTGACTGGTAGGCAAGAAAGGCGCCTAACTGGCTATGGTAGGTGAGAAAGGAGCACTTGTCATGGATAAGGGCGCTTTTGGTAGGTGGGAGGCCCCTTGGGGGCTGTAGACAGGTTGTGGAGATCTATAACCAAGCTCCAGGAGCTGGGAGGTCCACCATGATGATGACTTAATGCATGCAGCATGCAGGCAAAGAAGAGCTAGAAACAAGCTCTAGGTGCTGGGAAGACCACCATGATGATGACTGGATGCATGCAGTTGCTTGCAAATGCATACAGCATGCAAACACAAAAATGATGGGGAGAATATTCCAACACCCCCCGCAAGCTATACTATGAGAAAATAACTGAAGAGTAGGGACCTGGTGAATAAGACCAAAGGTCACCCTGTAAGACAACAAGATAGGGCCCTGGTTACTAAGACCAAAGGTCACCCCGTTCAATCAATCTAAAATAAACTAAGTGAGTAAAGAGGGAAAACCCAGTGGAAAGAAAGCCCTCCCTCAAAATAGACTGAAGGTGATCAAGTAGCATATCATGACTTACCCTTGAAGGAGGCAAGTGCCCTTCTTTTCTGAAGAAGGATCGATCGATCTGCAATGGATCAATAATGCAAGAAGGATGAAACATTCCATGCGGAAAATATGATCTAGTTCTTCTATGATCATGTGGATCACCAACCAAATCACTGGCAGATCAGAGTGTAGCGGATGCCCACCGAGGAAGACAAGGAATATCAGGTGAGAGATCTTCAGGTTCTTGTGGATCTGGATCTCCCATTCGCTCATCTTCATCATCAGTTGCTAGATCTTCAGGTTCTTGTGGATATGGATCTAGCATTCTATCATCATCATCCCTAGTTGCTAGACCTTCAGGTTCTTGTGGATCTGGGTCTAGCATTCCCTCTGAATCTAGAACAAGTGAAACTGACTCATGCTCACCATGTGCAAACTCTGAAACTGAATACTCATGAGCAAGTAAAAGTGACTCATGCTCATCATCTCTTGAAGAAGGAGTATAATCAAAATTGCTAATGTCATGAAACTGCTCTAGAATATGCAAGTAGTCCTCCTTGGAACCATCATAATTGTAATCAATAGAAGAACAAGAAATAGATGATGATGGATCTTCATTTAGATCAAAGGATGAGGTCCATTATGTAACAGGAATTGTTTCATGCATTTGTACTTCTTCAAGATTCCTCTTTTTCTCAATCTTTGTTGGTGTATCAATACCCTTTGAGAGAGGAATGAAGTGAGAGACTCATAGAGTTTGGACTTATGGTTTGCAACACCTTTGGCAATAGTTTCCCCTAAGACCATGCTTTGTACCTCAACTTCATATGGAGTAAAGATCACACTTTTTGGCTCTCTAGTATGAGTCATCTGATATACTGAAAGGATATTGGGTGCAAGAGAAGGAACATAAAGCACATCAAAAAAATATCTAGAGTCAAGATCAATTCTTCCGATACCTTGAGAAGGGATTTCTGAATGATTGCTCAATCTGATGGAAAAACCACTAAAGCTTTCGAGACTAGAGAAAAGTTCCTTGAAGGAAACCATATGACAAGATGCTTCTGAATCTATGATAAGAGAAGGACTAGTTGATGCAGATTTTATGAGAGCATTACATCTTTCCTTTCCTTTGGATCTGGGAGATTCATAATCTTTCTTCCTTGCACATGTTGGTACAGGAAGGTTGTTCTCTTCAAGTAACTTTGCCATCAAATCTATAGTCTTCCACATGCAAGCAATCTCAGGATGAGGCCCTCTATGATAGTATGTGCACTCTGTCTTTCCCTTTTGATAATGTTTGGCCTTCTTAGAGTAAGAAACTCTAGCTGAGTAGTGTGTAGGCCTTGTATCACCAGGAATCTCTAGCTTTCCTATATCATTCGCTCTCTCTACAACTGTAAGGGCTGAATCCAATTTGGATATGATCATTACCATTGAAATAAACTTCTCTTCCTCCTGGGTAAGAGATTGTGTGAAATCATCAAATGAGGGAAACTTCCATCTTGGAATGGACACCTAACTGACTAGAAAGTAGAGACAAAAACTGAGAAATTCCCCCCCCCTCTTTGAGATAATGGCAAGTATAAACTGCTTATCTTCCTTCACTATCTCATATCTTTTCAAATGTGACATCAAGCTTTTGAACTTGGTGAGAAAGGCATTGATAGAATCGAAGCTGCTAGGACTTAGACATATGAGCTCATTCTCCAATTTGTGTGCTACCATATCATCCTTTTTCCCAAAGAGAGATTCAAGCTTGTCCCACACCTCCTTCAGAGATGTAAGATCGATGACATGAAAGTGTAGTTCATCAGAAATTGAGAGAAGGAGGAGACCAATTGCTTCATCAAGCCGATCCAAGTACTTGGACTTTTCAACTGCATTGGTTGGTTAGTACCATCATTCCGTTGACTATTCTAGAGAATCTCTTGGATCTCATGAAGAGAGCCATCTTGACTTTCCACTCAACATAGTTGGAAGATGTTAGCTTTAGATCCATCTGAATAGAGAAATTCGAATAGTTGAAGAAGATTCTGAACGGGTGAATAAACCTACAAAACAATAAAAGATGTGCTGATGGAGAATGCTACACTTCGACTGAACACTACCTTAAGGACACTTGGCACATGGACTAAGTCCTTCACACCTGGATAGACTTCACTGGATTTCTCCAATGAAATCAAGTGATAGAACCAGGATTTGTTGTGGAAACTCAAAGGCTTCTGGTGCACAATTGAAAGATAGTTTCTCAAAGAAATGCTGCAACCACTGCTGCTGCAACTGCTGCAATTCGAATAGCTTCTTCCTACTCTGATACCATTTAATAATCTGCAAGGGATCTGGCAGCTGTAGCAATTCACAATCAAACTCTCAAATATGTTGCAAGAAGAAGAGAAGGATACACTCAATGATTACTCATAAACACAGTAGAATAGAACATTATCTCAGTATTATACAATGAATAAGACTGTAAGTGAATGAGTACAATAGAACAATAAGGTACATAATATAGGATTCGAATAGGTCAAGTAGGGCATTCGAATTCCTAACTCAGAGTGTGGCTTGGATGATAGTGGAGTCATCATCTAGTCAATGTATCAGTCATCAATGGTAACAGATAGTCAACTGAGTCTAACTGAGTGAGGTAGGCATTAATTGAATGGAGGCTCAGTGGAGGGCGCATGAGGAGTCTAACTGAGTGAGGTAGGCACTAACTGAATGAAGGAGGCTCAATGGACGGTGCATGAGGAGCTAACTAGAGTCAGAATGGGTAGACTAGTCTCACTGGAGGTCCATCGGAGTGAAATAGTTAGTGGGGGAGTCAATCTAGCCTTAAATCAAGGAAGGACTGAGTGATAACTGACTGGTAGTTGAGAAAGGCGCCTAACTGGCTGTGGTATGTTAGAAAGGCGCACTTGTCATGGATAAGGGCACTTTTGGTAGGTTGGAGGCCTCCTCGTGGATGTAGATAGGCTGTGGAGAGCTAGAACCAAGCTCTAGGAGCTGGGAGGTCCACCATGATGATGACTGGATGCATGCAGAGGCAAGTGTTGTGGGGAAAATGCACCTATAGTTCAGGGGAGAAACTACCAACTTACGGTGATAAAGATAGACTTACAAGCATTCTGTAAGTACAATAAGTAAATGAAGAGATTAGGGTTTAGACACCTCATTCAGAAGGTTGATCCTAGCTTTGCCTCCCTCGCTCTTCAATGCTTATCCAGTGTTGCAATGCCCAGACCTGCAAAACAACTTGATACCTTTCTCAAACACATTTGACTACATATATAAGATTGATATTCATAATAGAAGAAGACATCAGATTATAAACAAACTGTAATCAAATCTAATACACATCAATAGGTCATTTTTGGAAAGAGAAGAACATCTGATCTTTATTAATGAATGAAAGCAAGTACACAAAGTTATACCTTCTTTCAAGCTTGGCACTTCACGAAACCTAGATTCAAGGTCTCCTGCTTCCATTCTCCAAGGATTCCAGCCTCTAATCAACTGTGCTAGGGTTTACCAAAACTAAAGCACAAGAGAGGGGGATGAGGGTCTCCATTCCTCCAGCATAACTTTGTAATTGGGATTAGTCCTCTCACATGGCCCTTCTAACCTCCTTATATAGTCAATGAGGAATAGAAAAGAAGTTATAACCGCTCAAGAGGTTTCTCAACCAACTTAACTTACTCGAATTTTGAGATTTTGACCAAAACAGGGGTGTACGCTACTCTACAATAGACAAAGTCGCATACACATGGCATTGAACGCTACTATTTCAACACTGGAGTCGCGCTCAGTCGGGTATACACGCTACTATCATGCCTGTGTACCAGCGCTCATATTGAAAAATGGCCAAAAACATGCTTTTCTGCTCATTTTCAGGAGATGGTTTGGTTTGGACAAATGTTCCTAAGGGTCATATACATCAAATGGGTCAAGAATGAGGTAATTTCAAGCATTTTTAGTGTCCCAAATGACTCCTCCATCCACAAATGTCCTGTCGTGTGACTGAAACTTGATCTCAAGAAGTGTCGTCATGGACGGAGAGGTGTCATTTCAAGCTATAACAGCAAGCAAATGCATGCAACATGTAGTTTTTCATGGAGGCAAAGAAGAGCTAGAAACAAGCTTTAGGTGTTGGGAATACCACCATGATGATGACTGGATGCATGCAGCATGCAGTTTCACATGCAAGCATGGAAACACAAAAATGATGAAGAGAATATTCCAACAATCATCATCCTGATTATCATCATCTTCATCATCCTCATCATCCTCATCATCTTCATCATCATCATCACCATCTTCATCTGTTAGTTTTTCATCTTTTAATTCAATATGATCTAGGATCTTAACTGAGAGAACAACATGTATAGCATATCAAACACAAGAGACAAGAGACAAGAGACACAAAGCATTTCACCAGGGAAAACCAGAAAGGTGAAAAACCCCGCAACTTCCTCAGAGATAGAATAAGCACCAATACAAAGATCACCAAGATGAATCCCCAAAATAAGAGATAGTCTCCTAGAAGCTAATCCTCCTCTCTCTCACTAATGCGAAGTGAGTGAATGAGTGAATGAGCACATAGAGTGGTGCAACCACTCTATTTATACTTTACCTTGACTTGCCTTTTTAACCTAACTGGGCCGACCTCCCTTAAGAGAGTCTAATAACCCATTACCACTTGTCACTGGGCTGACCCTACTAGGGTGGTCTAATAACCCTTTAAATCATACTGAGCTGACCCCTCTAAGGTGGTCTAATAACCCTTTAACTCATACCGAGCCGGAACCTCTAAGGTGGTCTAATAACCTAGCAAATATAAGTTACGACACTTACAATGTAACTTGCGACACTTGCAAATACAAATGATGACACTTCTAATCGGAGGAATGACATATCTCTGTTGGGGTTACAATAAAGTACAAACATAATATACAAGTGAATATCTTCTAAAGTTATAAATACATCAACACTCCCTCTTAACTAGGAAGGTATTCTCTTGACACCGGTCATCAATACACATATGCACAAGTATTCAATTCTGGAGCTGGATCATTGTCACTCGATCACAGAACATCATTTCCACTGCTGATGTACTCGTCATCTCCATCACTGTGGCTATCTCTCAATTCTTCTCGTCATAGGAAGTTCTATAGAGCCATCCCTTTTTCATGTTGGATGTAGGCCTAGCCTCCTATAGGTCTTCATCATCTCTGTGAGCTAGCCATCCTGTGGAATCCTTAGGGTTGATTATGTGCATCAATAAAACCTCTAAAGAGCATCCCAGGACTGATTACGAGCTTACTGCTCAACCTGTTGGATCTCCCAGGAATTTTACATGTGACCTCCACAAAACCTTAAAAGAGTGTCTTGCAACTTGCAAGATCTCTAAAGAGCATCCAAGGACTTTTACGTGCCTAGCACAACCTGTCTGGATATCCAGGACTGATTACATGTGGTCTCCACAAAAACTTAAAAGAGTGTCTTGCGACCTCCAAGATCTCTAAAGAGCATCTGAGGACTTTTACGTGCCTAGCACAACCTATCCAAATCTCCAGGACTTATGACATCTGGTCTAGCAAAACCTTAAAAGAGTGTCTTGTGACCTGCAAGATCTCTAAAGAGAATTTGAGGACTTTTACGTTCCTAGCACAACCTGTCCGGATCTCCAGGACTTATTACATGCTACACTCGTACAACCTATCCACGACCACGGAGTACCATCCTGATACTCATACAGCACATCATCACATCATATGATCGTCTTGATCATCATCATAGCATCATCCTGATGCATATAATCATCACATGATCATCTTGATCATCATCATAGCATCATCCTGATGCATATCATCATCACATGATCATCTTGATGCATATCATCATCACATGATCATCCTGATCATCATCATAGCATCATTTTGATGCATATCATCATCACATTATCATCCTGATCATCATCACACAGAACATCATCCGAAGCATCATCCTGATGTTCATCACACAGTGCTTTCATCCATAGCCATGGGAAGGATCCTCCTACCACCATGCTTGGAATGGCTCCTGCAAATGTGTCCCATCACTTCCTCCTTGAAGTATCTTCTATCTGAAGAATACCAAGCCTCTCTATGAAGTACTCAAACTTCACTCTAGCTAGTGGTTTGGTCAACACATCTGCAATCTGCTCATCTGTTGCAAGATAATGGAGCTTCACTACTCCTCTCTGCACCATATCCCTGATATAGTGAAATTTGATCTCGATATGCTTCGAATTGTCATGGAACACTGGGTTCTCTGACAACTTCACACAAATTTTGTTGTCACAATAGATACAAGTAGCATCCAACTGGAGATCAAATAAATTAGACAGTAGCTTCCTTAGCCATACTGCCTCAAAACTAGACGAACAAGATGCGACATACTCTGCTTCGGTTGTACTCAGTGCCACGCAGGATTGATTCCTGCTAAACCAAGAGATCACACCTGATCCCATGTTAAAGCAGCCCCCCGAAGTGCTCTTCCTATCTGCAGCACTGCCTGCCCAATCTGAATCAACATTACCCTCCAGGATAAACTTTTGATTCGCATCATACTTGAGCCCATAATCAATCGTACCCTTTAGGTACCTTAGAATATGCTTTAGAGCAATCAAGTGAACATTTCTAGGATCTGTCAGGAACTGGCTCAATGTGTTCATAACAAAGTAAATATATTGTCTCTTGTTCGTCAAGTACATCAAGGACCCAATCATCTGACGATACATCATGGCATCAACTGACTCTGATGAAACATCACTCAATCGCTTCAGGTTTGATGCCATAGGTGTGGCCATTGCCTTGCAGTCCATCATCCCGAACTGCTTCAGGATCTCTACTGCATACTTCCCTTCTCCAAGGAAGATTCCATCTGCACTCTGCCACACCTCCATACTTAGAAAGTAATGCATCATACCCAATTTCTTCATCTCGAACTCAGTAGAAAGGTTCCTCTTTGTGTCAGCAATCAATCTATCCTCACTTGTCACAAACAGGTCATCCACATACAGTAGGAGTATCACTGGATTGCCTCCCTCAACCTTGTAGTAAAGGTTGGAATCCGTTTTATGCTTGGTAAAGCCCAAACTGGACAGGAAGCTGTCTATCCTGCCGTACCATGTCCTGGGTGCTTGCTTCAAGCCATACAAGGCTTTCGTCAATTTGCTTACATGTGGCTCCCTGTCATGTGTCTCAAAACGAGTGGTTGCTCCACATACACTTCCTATTTGACTACACCATTCAAGAAAGTTGTTTTGACATCCATCTAGTGTATCTTCCACTTCATCACTGTAGCTAGAGAAAGTATTGTTCTGATGGAAGTGTATCTGGCTACAGGTGCAAAAGTTTCTTCATAATCTATCCCTTCTTTTTGGGAGAAGCCACAAGATACAAACCTTGCCTTCTATTTCTCTATGCTGCCATCTGCAACATGCTTGATCTTGTAGATCCACTTGGAAGTCACAACAAAATTCCCTTCTGGTCTTGGGACCACATCTCAGACATCATTCTTCATGATCGACTGGTACTCCTTGATCATGGCATCCTTCCATTACTGCATCCCCGATCCTGGGAACTTCAGATTCTTCACTATCTTTAATATGTAGTTTTTCTTGAACTTCGTCGCTTGTTCTTTGGAACAAATTTCATTGTCCTTCTTTTGTAGGTGATTGTACACGATCTTTCCTACAAGTCAAATTCAATTGCATGATTAGAAACTTCTAAAGGTTTTCAGAACAAAAAGTTACACCTAAGGACATATGTCATACAGTCATGAAATTATCTTAGTCAATGATTCAATACAACATTCATCCATATCCCGTATTCACACGGTAACTTTCTAGATGCCTTCCATCTCTACCAGAACATTTGTTAAGAGTGTGGACAACTCCCAACATGTTAGCAAAGAGGTTTCATTCTAGATAAGTAGCAATGGAATGTTGTACAGTACCATAGGCCACTTACCCATTACTTGCATATTAGTAGTATCTTGTTCATTAATGCAGCTTTTCTAATATGCATAATATACATCCTAAATCTAGGAACATAAGTATGTACATGACTCGACAACATCATTTAAGTAATCATATATATAATAAATGACAATTCAAATACTTATCTTTGTTTAGTTGTTGGGTGGACTCCCTCTCAATATTTGCTTCCTTGCAGGAACTATTGGAGTGTGCTCCCTCTTGATCTTTTCTTCCTTGCAGGAACAACTAGAGTGTGGTCCCTCTTGATATTTGCTTCCTTTATGATATCTTTTATGTCTTTGAACTTCTATCCATACTGGACCACTATGCATGCTTAAGTGTGCACTAGTGTCATCATTGTCTCATCCTCAAGATCTCATACATAATCATACATTCATTAGTAAAATCTCAATACTATCAAAATATTATGATTCTAAATAATCTTAAACATGTATGGTCATGGTCATTTCATACACAGGTAATTTATCACAAGTGTTAGTATTCAAGGTTTCAGGGAGGACTTATTTTACTCATGCATATTCTTATTTGACCCTAGGACTCTTCTGGTTTGTCATATCATCAATCAAAGTAAGAAGCATAATATGCATAATTTAACCCATGATTACTCAAACTTATAACTTCATGAATAATCATTATCAATCATACGAAAGTATACTTATATGAGATCCTAACACAAGGTAGGATTCTAACTTGATCTAGGAAAAACATACCTGGATTATCATGTTTGCTAGTTATGTCCAACATACCCACATAATGTCTTCTTGTTCTCTTCAATGACTTGTGCTAGTAACCTGCATATCTCATCAGTTAACCATTTTAGAACCAAATTATACATACCTCGTAAGTAGACCTTCTACGTGATCATGACTATGGATGAGTCTTTGTCTTCATGTCACCATGGTCATATGTTATTGATCTAGAACTTGATTTGTCTTTCTTGATGTACCTTTCATGTTAGTGGAAAACATCATCCTCATACAACACCACAGTGCATTAGTACAATCATAAGTGTCATAACCCTAATCAATGAATGTCTTCTATCATTCACATGCATTCATACTTTTACTAAGGTGATAAGAAAAGTCTAAAATTAATCAAGATTGTACTAACCTCAATAATATGAAGACAATCATATCATAAACTTAATCATGAACATATTTCAAAACATACCTTTATCTCCTAAAGTCATACCTATCGGGATTTCTTGTAGTCTTCTTATGTAAGGCCTTAGCCTCATCTCCCTCTGGAACTGGAACTTCTTCACTTATGTAGGTGTCCAATTCATTCTCTTCTAAGATTAACCCAATCGTATACACTTTGATTTGCTGAAACTGGATTGGAGCTGGTTAGGGTTTGATAGAGAAAACCTAAAAATCCAAACTTGGAAATTAAAACTTCTGTCTGGACAGGGAGATGCAGATGAATGAGGTGAGCAAGCTGGTGTGCTCAGATTTTGAAAACTTCAAAAATTGAACCCTCAAAATTGACCTCTAAGTTTCGGATCTGCAGCTTCTGTCAAATTCTGGTTTTCTGGTTTTTCTAGTTTTCTGGGTTCTACCCAACCAAAAAATTCGATCTTGGTCTGTAAATTTCGATTTTGATGAGGAGCATCCAGCCGTGGTCTCATATTCCAAAAATTCCAACTTTTGCAAGAACCCTAACTTGTACGAATCATATCTCACAAAGTACAACGAATCTGAGGCTGATCTTTGGACACAAGGTACACAAGCATTTCAGCTTTGGCCTGTAAAAGTTTCAAATCCTGAACCTTCTCCAAAAATTATTTATAACAAAATTTCCACGATGACTAGTTTTTACTATATCAAGCCCTAGCTTCCAATTTGTCGCAAGTGCAACAAATGTCATAAATGCCATACAATGCCTTCCTTATGGCTAGCTCTGATACCATGTTAGTTTTTCATCATTTAATTCAATATGATCTAGGATCTTAACTTAGAGAACAACATGTACAACATATCAAACACAAGAGACAAGAGACACAAAGCATTTCACCAGGGAAAACCATAAAGGTGAAAAACCCCGCAACTTCCTAGAAGATAGAATAAGCACCAATACAAATATCACCAAGATGAATCCCCAAAACAAGAGAGAATCTCCTAGCAGCTACTCCTCCTCCACTTGTGCGCACTCCTTCTCTCTCTCACTAATCTGAAGTGAGTGAATGAGCAAATAGAGTGGTGCAACCACTCTATTTATACTTTACCTTGACCTGGCTTTTTACCCTAACTGGGCTGACCTCCCTTACGAGAGTCTAATAACCCATTTCCACTTGTCACTAGGACAACCCTACTAGGGTGGTCTAATAACCCTTTAACTCATACCGGGCTAACCCCTCTAAGGTGGTTTAATAACCCTTTAACTCATACCAGGCCGACCCCTCTAAGGTAGTCTAATAACCCATCAAATCTAAGTTACGACACTTACAATGTAACTTGCAACACTTACAAATACAAATGAAGACACTTGCAATCGGAGGAATAATACATCTCCATTGGGGATACAATAAAGTACAAACATATTATACAAGTGAATATCTTTCGAAGTTACAAATACATCAACATCATCATCATCATCATCATCATTGCCATCATCATGATCATGATCATCATTGTCATCTTCATCATCATCTTCATCCTCCTCCTCCTCCTCCTCCTCCTCCTCCTCCTCCTCATCATCATCATGGACGTTGTCGTCATCGGATTCTTTTGAAGTCATAAGTTTGATATCCGACACCTCTTGTCGTTGATGGTATGGTGAGGTCGTCAGATCAATCATCATAATCATCATCATCATCTTCATCATCGTCATCATCATCATCATTGTCATCTTCAAGATCATATTCATCATCCTTATCATCATCATCATCATCTTCTTCGTCATCATCATCACCATCTTCATCATCATCATCATCATCATCATCTTCATCATCATCATCATCCTCATCATCATCATCATCATCATGAGATTGATTTCTTAAATTTCTCAAATTTTATTGTGAGGGATATCATAAAATATCTTTATATCTTATTATAAAACATAATATAATTAGACAATCTCACTCTTCTAAGCTAATATAGTCCATATTAACTCAATGTAGCCAATAATTAGGTTGAAAAATAGCCAAAAGCCACTAAATGTGATGTTGGATGGAAATCATAAGTAATATTTTGAATTTAAGGTGAGTAATGAAAGATAAAGACACAATATTAATATAATTAATAAAATATAGATAGATTATATGTCTTAATAAGCTAAGGAGAGAATATAATGTTCTCACTTATCATGTTTATATATATTAAAATGATTTGGTGAATATGATACCTTAATTTAAGGAGAGTAGGAAAAGAATAAAGTGCAATGTTGAAAGCCTACTCACTTTTAGTGGTGAATTACATGAAGCTATTACTTTTACTATGAAACTTTGATCATATTACTTATCACTAACGTTCAATTAGATTTTGATTATCCTAATTATTGTGATTTTGATTATCCCAATTATTGTGACAAAGTTGGTACAAATGGAGACACACTAAATGCCAAGTAATTTTATGTTGCTATTTTTTTTATGACGTATAAATATATTGTATGTCATATTAAGAGTTACTTGTTTATTGTGTTAGCTTGAGTAACATAACATATTGACGAAGATGATGAAAATGTTGTTGTTTATGATGATGACGCTGATTAATGAAAACGATGATGTTAATGATGATGCTTATGATGATGATTAATGACGGCGACAACGTTAATCATGATGCTTATGATGATGATGATGATGATGATGACAACGACAATGATGATGGTGACGACGTTGATGTTGTTGTTTATGATGATTGTGATGATGAATAGTGATGATGATGATTATGATGGTAATGGTGATGATGAGGATGATCATGACCATGACGATGATGATCCCGATCATGATGTTGATGATGATGAAAATGAATACGGTGATGATGATTATGATGATGATGATGATGATGATGATGGAGATGATGACGATGGTGAAGATGGTGATGATGATGATGATGATGATGATGATGATGATGATGATGATGATGATGATGATGACGATGATCATATGTATGACGATTATGATGGTTGTGATGACAACGACGATGACCATGATGATGACACTTATGATGATGATGATGTTATTGATGTTGATGACAATGAATATGATGATGATGACGACGATTTTGTTGTTTATGATGATTTTTATGATGATTAGTGATGGCATCGACGTTGATGATGATGATGATGACGATGATGACAATGGTGTTTTTTTATGATGATGATGACATTAATGATGATGCTTATGATGACAATGATGTTCTTGATGATGATGATGTTGATGATGATGCTAATGATGATGACAATGATTATCATGATGATGACAATGATGATGATGATCAGGATGGTGGTGATGGTGATGATGATCATCACCATCAACACTGATTTGATTAGTGTCATCATCACTTACATCGTCATTAAATTTTTTATTTAATTTTTTTTAATCAATTTTTTTAAATAAAATCTTATTTTAAATTTAATTTTTTTTTCAATATATATATATAGAAGCCGTCTAAAAGTATGATGGTTTCTCCTATCCGGCCAAAGCTTGGTTGGAATCCGATGATATGAAATCTAAAATTCGGTGATTTGTGTTGATTAAATCGTTTTTCTGAACATCTATATGAATTAAGCACCCTGGAAAACCTCCAGGGCATCCAAATTATGCAAGATTTATATTGTTATTTGAAATTCTAAATATTCTATCTGGATTCCGACAAGTTCGTGTTTGAAAAAACGATTTTCTCCGGGTGAAATCGTAGCCATCTTAGACAAATCGACGGGAGGTTGAAAGGTGAGCCTTTGTTGATATATATATATATATATATATATATATAATAAAAAAACACCCATATATATATATAAAAAAAATAAAAAAATCTAATAAATAAAAAAAGCACTTATATATATAACAAATAAAAAAACACAAACAATACTCACCTTTCAAACTCCCACCCATGCACCCCACGTCAAGTTCCTGAGTAAGCTGCGCTGTACTGTGCAGAGCATCCCCTCACAGAGCATGGCGGCTAGAGACTGAGAAAACAACCTAGCAAGTAAGCAATGGTGATTTGGGCTCACGGATTTTGAGCAGAGTTGTGCTGTTGATTTGTTGAGTGAGCCGTGAGCATATCGTCTCGGCCAGAGAAGTGATTTGGGCTTCTGGATACTGAGCATAGTAGAGTTGGATTGCAGTCTTGTAGGGGACAGGGAGGTCGAGAAGATAAACTCTAAGAGGAGCCAATGCCTCCCAAATCTGTGAGTATCGATCCCTAACTAGTTTCCCATTGAGATTGAATCTTGGATTAATGAGTCTGAATGCAGTGAATTTTGGATTAATGATTCTTAAATTGAGTGTTTGTGCTCGGGAAACTACTTTAGTAGGACATTAACCATTGCTAATTGGTAGAACCATTCCTAGGTTCGATCATATTGTATCATTGTGTGGTTATAAAAGCCTGCTCTTCCACTACGGTGGGTAACCATTCGGCCTTGAAGCTACGGGTTTTGCGAGGTTTAAGGATGAATCACTACTACAACATGCATATTCGACCAATATGAATGGGTAATCAAAACCCTAGCTGTAATACTCTGCCATTATATATAAAAAAAGGTTAAAAACAAAATTCAAAATATAATAAAATTAATCCATTCTATAACTCCAACAACCCGTGAAAGACAGGTCCATAATCAGTATCGAGCATAGGTGAATTCCTGAGACACCCAAGGGGTGAATACATGCTACATAGGGAGGTTGATACTTAGTATTATCAATTTGAGTGAGCTACTTCAACAAAAATGAGCACTGATCACCGACCTGCCCTCCCCTAGGTAGATAATACTTAGTATGAACTTGCCTTGGTATTTACCTCTTAAAATTCTATCTAGTTGGCCCTCACATATCGATGTAGGGAATGAGTATTGATGGTGGTATTCATTTTGTGCATCATTCCGATATTTACTGTGAATTTTGACACAAAAAACCTTTAGAATGGAATTAATTGGAAATCGATCCTCATAAATATGTTAGGCCTGAGATTCCTTGAAGTGTGTTGCAGTTCAATATTAGTATTTTTCTATGCAAAAATAAGTGCTTCTCTTTATTTCTCTCATCACTTACACTGGAAAATATTCTCTTTCTTTTTTTTAGCTTCCAGATGTAGTCTAGGGTTACCAAGCCTTGACTAATTTAATACTCAGAGGCTTTAATGCAACCTATCTCCTGCAAAAGTTGAACCTTGCATAAATTATGACTTCTGTCAACAGTAATTTGGGGGAAATCATCCATGTTCCTAGATGCATGCAAGACATGTTACCTAGCTACCACCATGCAAAGAGCCTCACCATCCCCGATGCATTGCCATCACAACGAGCTGGCTGTTGACTTTACTCTAAGCTCTTATGTAATGAAGAATTAATTCATGTTCCAATATCATGAACCATTTGTCAATACATCATGTTTTGATGAAGTTTTCAGGGTATAAATTAACTCTTGCATGGAGCATATGGGGGGTGTAAAAAAAAATTGTTACTTGATTATAAGTGCTCTAATACAATGCATTGAGAGAATCCACTCGACCTGGAGGTGTCCACCAGTTGATAGATATTCTGTTTTAGTTAGGTTTCATTAAACATCAGTCCTCCTCCGAGTCTAGTCCTAATCTTAACTGACAAGCTATATACCTCACTTTATTGTTCAAGGACATTAACTATCGCTGGATTATTCTTATCCCTACCCAATCTATATAGAATTTCAAACTAGAAGGATCAATCATTAAGCCTTTGTCACTCACTAAACATGCTAGTTTTGTCTAGCAACCTTCCCAACAAGCCTTGATGATTGCTCAAGTTCTACTGGTGTATGAGCCACCTACTCAACTGTTTTCACAAGACATGTCTTATAAAAGGATAAAAAAAATCAAAGTAGATCATATATCCATAAATACATAGATCCATATATCATGACACATTCCCTAGGGAAGGAAATTTCCATTTCATTCCCTAGGGATAGATGTTGAGCTTTAGGTCACCAAGGATGTTCCTCTAGGACTATGGTAAGCTTCAAATCTAAAAACTAGGGTTTTAAGATAACAACATTGTTTCTATGGCTGGTTGAATATGCATAGGGCCTCAGATCATGACATAATCCTTCTAAAAGAGTTTTCAACCAAGGAATGTCATTTGGGACCCATGGGATGCCTTTAATTCTAATTTCATTTCTCCTTGGGGTAGTATAGATGGTTTGTTTCTCCTTGGGGTAGTATAGATGGTCTGTTTCTCCTACATGGAAAATTGTTGGCTAATAATTTCTCCTTGGGGTTGCTTCTCTTTTTAAATGGTGGATTGTCCACATTCTACTACATTTCCAGTTCTCTGTTACATGGCTTAATTTTATCTTTTTGCTATTGGTGGGGCCATTTGGCAAACAGGAAAGTGTTGCAAATATCTCAAGTTAAGTGCTAGTGAGGGTCGAGTTTCTCCTTGGTGGATGATAATAACAAACAATCACAATACCATATTCTTAGGTTACTCATTGCTTTCAAATCTGTGTGAAGAAGATATCTCCAGTGGACATTTCCAGTCATTTTTTAGTGTTGAAGTGGTCTCGTGTAGTAGCACGTTGAGAATGAAAGGAAACAACACCTACAACAGTCCCATTGTTATGATTACATCAGCTACTGTTTGAGAGAAGCCGTGGGTCACTTATAGACTTGATAAGTTGTCTTGCATCATTCTTCCTATTAACTGAACATGGCATGTCACCAATTACTTATAATCGTCATTTCCAGGCATGTACACCATTTTCTAATTAAATGTTCATATCTGGTGCATTTCTTTAAAGTCTTTTCCTAGTGTCAAATTGTTGTGCTATGGAAGTTTAATATCTTAACGAATGACATACATTCCCACATGAGAACATGCAATGAAACCATTACACATCAAAATCCTATGTTTCCAAACCACTAAGTATCTACAATAGTTAGATAACAAAGTGTTTAAAGAATATCCAAGTCTGATTTATCAGCAGTCAGTTACAATATAGTTGGGTGTAATATGACAAGCAATTAAAGTCAAGAACAATCATTGAAACTTAATGTTTAGATTGGATAGAAAGACATCTGGATGAGCAGTGGTGTGGGTGATATCCTTAATCCATCTTCTAGATTTCACCTTGTTAAATGATGCCAAGTTATATGGTAAATCACAGTGGGATGCTTGTCCTTAGTTTTCCGCTGAAAATTATTCACACTCAGCTGATCAATATACCTGAAGAAGATCCTATCACCTACAGGACTTTGGGTGATGTTCTACACGTATGCCTTATGAATTTATCCTCCATTATATCCTGGATTATTTATGATAACAAGCTGAAAAATATGTAGGCATTTGTTGTTATTACAAGAGCTCAAAATAATTCCCAGAATGACCTTGACTATTGTCCATTTGATGCACTGGTAAGGTAAGGGGTTAATGTTGCTTCTCTCCTTGACAAATATCTAGGACCCCATTATCTACCTGCATCTGCATTTTCTGTACCATAAATTGACCTTACCAATATGTATTGTTTTAAAATAGCAGGAAAGGAAAAACAAACCCAAAACAAAAAATTCAATTAGTAGAAGGGTTAGGGTTGGAAATAGTAGGCAATCATGTTCACGGGGGTATGCTCGAATGGAAATCGAGCCTACATGTAGCTCCATTTAAAAATGTATAACACTTCCTATAGCATATGGAGGTTAAGTGCCGGATTTTCCTGTTTTGGCAGATCATTGTCTTCATGGCCAAGGTCATGTATTGGAATCATAACGAAGAGCATTCGAAATGAGGAATTATTAGAATGCCAAGAGGCTTGCAAATTCCTGCAAGGATAATTCAAATTGATTAGAGTGGGATCAAGACATCTTGAGCATCTGAATTGGCCACTAAACCATTGGTTATGACAACATTTAGTTAAGAGGGTATGATTGAGAAATCATTACATTTTCTATCCATGTTGACGGATATGTGGAATTATCCTTCAAGAATTGTCAATTTATAAACATTAAGAGTCACCATTGGGATATCATCAAGAGGGATTCATAGATAAATTCCTACTGTATAAAAAAAATGAGCACCCAGTTTCTTGAACTTGGTCAATTTGGTTGCTTTTACCCCATCCCTCAGTTGTAGAACATTAACTATCCCTCCTTCAAGTGAATACTAATTTTCTTAGATAACTCAAATAAATACTCCATGGGGAGTCTTGGGTGATTTCGTTTTTCATTTTGGATTGGGTGATCATATCTACATCCAAATCTCTATAAGTTTTGGATTTTTGTTATAGCCAAGAAGGAAACATTTGCATGACATGCCTAAAACCTTAAGTTGCTTTTCCTTAGGTAGGTGATCCATAAGCAGTGTTTCCATATCCAAACATGCACAAATGCTTTGCAAATTGTTTCATGCCAAGAATATCATCACAACCCAAGCCAAAACTCAGTTGAAGCTAGTAGGTGTTGCAATGAACCTGCAAATTTGCTTTGCTCTAACGCACAACACAAAACTTTGCAACTCGATATCAACGATGCTAATTACAATAACACCATTTCCATAGGATTACCTTTCCAAAGTTACCAATCAAGGCTATTTACAAATGAACCACAGTTGCTTGATTATATGCTTGATCATCTAATGCAACATAGGTCCTAGTCAGTTGTGTCATTTGGAATGCATTTGCTTTAAGAAACCCTAATTTCTCCTACAACTAGATGTAGAGCGAGTGCCTTTGATAAAGTGCCACCACCATATGCCTCACATAGTACATAAATTGCTATTTATTTAAAAATAAGCAAATTAAAATTAAAATTTTAAAAAGAATGATAATTTCACTTATATCTTGCTACCCAATTTCTTTCTAGAAATTTCAACATTTCCTATGTTTGATTCTATTTAATGGAATACTATATTTTCCCTAGTCACTTGTTGCCATTGGATCTTCTTTGTTACCTCCTCTTATGTTTGCAGCAAAACAAAATTCATTACAGAATCTCTAGTTTTAAAATTCCAAAATTGCATGTAGATATGATCTATGTTTGTATCTGTTGCATGTCACGTTTTGTTGTGAACCCTCCATTGAACTTAACATATTTGTTGGTTATAAGCTTGCACTCTTGAACATCCAAATCTCTATAATTTTTTTTATTTTGTTATAGCCAAGAAGGAAACATTTGCATGACATGTCTAAAAGCTTAAGTTTATTTTCCTTAGGTAGGTGATCCATAAGCAGTGTTTCCATAGCCAAACATACACAAAACTTTGCAATTAGATATCAATGATGCTAATTACAATAACACCATTTCCATAGGATTACCTTTCCAAAGTGACCAATCAAGGCTATAGTACATAAATTGCTATTTATTTAAAAATAAACAAATTAAAATTAAATTTTTAAAAAGAATGATAATTTCACTTATATCTTGTTGCCCAATTTCTTTCTAGAAATTTCATCATTTCCTATGTTTGATTCTATTTAATGGAATACTATGTTTTCCCTAGTCACTTGTTTCCATTGGATCTTCATTGTTGCAAATCTTCCCAGAACATGATCGGAAGAGATAGGTCTTCCATTGATGGATATAAGGATGGGATGGAGCCGTCCTCTGTCACACAAGGACGACTCCATCCCATCTTTATATCCATCCTTATATCCATCAATGGCATACCTATCTCTTCCGGTCACATTCTCAGATGCTAGCGTGTCGTTTCAATGTTGACGAGTGCTCGACAATTTGCTTAGGTAATTGGGAGGCCTCTTCTGTTCATTTGATAGAGATGTGCTAGAATTCCCTTACATAATTTAGCTTATTAAGATTTATTTAAGCTGAATCTCTAACTTCTATCATGATGACACTTATTGACTCAACATGTAGACTAAAAAACTCAATTGGCACACCTACGTAGACTCTACACTGAATGCCTACAATTCTTGAGTTTTTCATCTTTGGTGATTATGCACAATATCACAATGTCATGCTTAGGCTTGCTAAGGTTTAAACAATGTCATGCATTTTACTCATTAGAAGTAGAAGAAAGTTATGGTTGGGTTCATTTAATTTAAAAGAGAAGTTATAGTTTGAAAGAACTATCTCCTTACCTTAGCTAGCATTCATTGAAAGGAAAGGCTTATTTGATTCATATTAATCTGCATGGTTTGAGTCAGTCATCACACCATGAGTTGCACTTCCATCACCCCGCTGAGTAATACAACCATTAAAATTTAACTTGCTAACTCAACACACTTTAACCTCGCTTGAGGATAAAAATAATTTGGTAGTTAGGTAGGACACCGGGGATAGACATCCAAATAATTCCTCCTTTTCATTTTCATATGAGACATAGTTGTTGTCCTCTAGGGTGCTAAAAACCTCTTGTACTTGTTGACATGTTCATCGACCAGTTTGTGGAGGGGCGTTCCATTTTTTCAGGGGTTAAGCCGCGGGGATTGATTCCAGATGGACTTTGTGGAATGCCGCACTCCACTTAGTGCCTAAGGCTATCGATCCATTGCCTTCCTTGTACTCTACCATATTGGTGATACAGGGGCTCAAAGATAGAAGTGTCAAATAACCTTCTCCGATGTGTCATGCACAAGGTATCCTAGTGACTTTTCTTCTAAAGCTCTTTTACCCAGGATCCCTTTCGGTAGAGGGATATCCTTCTACTTTGGTCTCTCATTTTGCATTGTTCGACTTGGATTTCATCACCTTGCGAAGGATACGATTTGTCGAGGTCTCAAGCTCTTAGTTAGGAAGTTTGCTTGCTATTTCACCTTTTTAGAGGTTCTTTTTCTTTTATATTGCTACTTTTTGGCATTCTGGCCACTTTTGTTTCAGCTCACTTACTGTGACATCGGTCCCAGTATAGTTTTTTGAGCTTGTTTTTTTGGCCTGTGAGCCTTATCTTTGTTGATGTATATGTAACTTCGGAATGTATTTCACATATATGTATATTGTATTCCTATAGAGACTGTGACATCGGTCCCAGTATAGTTTTTTGAGCTTGTTTTTTTGGCCTGTGAGCCTTATCTTTGTTGATGTATATGTAACTTCGGAATGTATTTCACATATATGTATATTTTATTCCTATAGAGATGGTATTATTCCTCTATAAGGAAGTGTCGTCATTTATATTGTAAATGTCGTAACTTATTCTTGATGGGTTATTAGACCACCTTGTTTGGGGTCGGCCCTGTATAAGTCATGTGGGTCAAAGGGTTATTAGACCACCCTATTGGGGGTCGGCCCAGTCAGCATTATGTTATGTTGTTAAGTTCGAGCCTACATGAGTTAGGTAAAAAGGCAAGTCAAGTCAAGTATAAATAGAGTGCGGGAGGCACTCTATTTACTTACTCACTTCTCACTCATGCACTCAAGGAGGAGTGGCGCACTTATGGAGGAGGAGGATCTGCTGCTAGGTTATGTCTATCTCTTGGTTGTATCATTGCTCTATCTATCTCTGAGGAAGTTATTGGGGTTTTTCACCTTTATGGTTTTCCCCAAGTAAATCTTTGTGTCTCTTGTGTGCTTGCATTATTGTCTCCATGATTGATATACTGTAGATATGCTGTACATGTTGTTCTCTCAGTTAAGATCCTAGATCATATTGAATTAAATTCTGAAAATTTAACATGGTATTAGAGCTATCCTGAAAGAAGGCATGATATGGCATGTATGACACTTGTTGCACTTACGATGCTAGGGCTTGATATAGCAAAAACCAGTCGTCGTAGCACTTTCGCTATAAATCTGTTTTGGCGAAGGTTTCAGATCTAAAATATTTACAGGTCGAAGATTAAATCTCCAGGTACCTTGTGCCCAAAGGACAACCTCTAATTCGTTGTACTTTGTGATTTATGATCTGTACAATATAAGGTTTCTGCCTCTTCTAGATCTGAGTCAAAATCAGGTGACCTTGGGAAAAAGGTCATAACTTGGGCTAGGAAGCTCCAAATGAAATTTCGTAAAAATTAGCAGGTAGTACACAGGTCGAACTATCTCAGGAAAATTTTTCAAAAGCCGAAGATGAACCAGTGACACGTGGCACGCCGTACAAGTTCACTCTCCTGTATTATCCTATAAACAGGTCACGTTACAAAAATTGGCATAACTCTCTCTCAGTGAATCCAATTGAGGTTACCTGTTAGGATGGAAAGATAACAGGTCGATCTATCTAAATAAAAATTTTCAGAGGCCGAAGTTGAAACAGTGACACATGGAATGCCGTACAAGTTCGCTCTCCTGTATTATGCCAAAACAGGTCACGTTGCAACACTTGGCATAACTCTCTCTCAAAGAATCCAATTGAGGTCATACTTATTGGGATGGAAAGATAACAGGTCAGGCTATCTCAGGAAACTTTTTCAGACCCTGTGGATCAAAAAGTTCAGAGTTACACTAGAAACAATCAGGTACATATTTCTGTCAAAACAAAATTATTTTTGAGTACCTTCATTCATGACTTCCGGAATTTAGGGATTTGGAGAAAGTTGGAATTTTTGTAATCGGAGACCACGGTTGGATGCTACTCATCAAAATAGAAATTTAGAGACCGAGATCAGAATTTTTGGTTGGGAAGAAGGCCGGGTTTGATCAAACCTAGTTCAGTACTTTAATCAAAAAAGTGGAAAATTAGGGCTTCTGTAAAAATGGGAATTTTTGAAATCTGTGACCACGGCTGGAAGCTCCTCAGAAAAATAGAAACTTAGAGCTTTGGATCAAACCTTTTGATGGGGAAGAAGAGTGGGATTCATCAAACCCCAGTTCAGGGTCACGTCCAGTGAATCTGGAAGTTTCAAAGGCAAAATTGAGGAGTGAAACTTTGTAGTTTTCAAATTCCAAATATACCAGCTTGATCAGCTCATCAAGGCGCATATTTCTATCCTTTCGGAAGTTTGAAATTCAAAGTTTGAATTTTTGGGGTTTCTCTGACAAACCCATATCCAGCTCCAGCTCCAGTTCTGGCAAATCAAGTGGATTGGGTTAATCCTAGAAGAAGATGGATTGGTCACCTGCATAAATGAAGAAGTTCCTATTTTAGAGGGAGATGAGGCTAAGGCCTTACATAAGAAGATTACAAGCGATCTCGACAGGTATGAATCATTGAGGTATGTTTTGAGATTTGTTCATGATTAAGTTTATGGTATGTTTGTCTTCATGTTATTACGGTTAGTACAATCTTGATTTTAGACTTGTCATATCACCTTAATAAAACTATGAATGCACGATAGAAAATATTCATTGATTAGGGTGTTGACACTTATGATTGTACTAATGCATTATGGTGTTGTATGAGGTTTATGTTGTCTACTAACATGAAAGGTACACCAAGAAAGACAAATCATGTTCTGGTCCAAGAACATATGATCATGATAACATGAGGACAAATATTCATCCATTGTCATGGATCTCATAGAAGATCCATTTACGAGGTATGTATAACTTGGTTCTGTAATGGTTAACCTATGAGTTATACAGGTTACTAGCACAAGTCATTGAACAAGAACAAGAAGAAATCATGTGAGTATGTTAGACATAAATAGCTAGCATGCTAATCCAAGTATGTTTTTCCTATATCAAGCTAGAATCCTACCTTGTGTTAGGATCTTATACTATTGTTGATAATGATTATTCATGAAGTCATAGGTTTGAATAATCATGTTTGTATGCATATTATGTTTCTTACCATAATTGATGATATGACTAACCAGAAGAATCATGAAGGTATATGTTTGAATAATCACAGGTTTTATGCATATTATATCTCTTATCTTGATTGATGATTCAACTAACCTGAAGAGTCATAGGTTTGAGTAATTATAGGTTTAGACATGTTATGTTTCTTATGATTTGACTAACCATAAGAATACTACATAAACCTTGAATGCTAATGCTTATTATTTCTGTTTGAAATGATCATGACTATACATGCTTGAGATTATTGTGTTTTAATAGTATACTAATGAATGTATGATTTTATATGAGATCACAAGGATAACACAATCATGATACTAATAAGCATGCATAGGGACCAAGGATGAATATGAGTTCAAGAACAGGTAATCCAGGAAGTAAAGATCAAGAGGGAGCACACTCCAGTTGTTCTTGCAAGAAAGCAAAGGAGCACACTTCAGTAGTTTCTACAAGGATGCAGATATTCAGGGGGAGTTGACCATCTCTCTACATTCCACAACAGAAAGGTGTAGAAGAAGCTACTTCAGATTAGGAATCCAACAGCTCCTGCAAGGAAGCAAAGACTCAGAGGGAGTCCACCCAACGAACAAAGAAAGATAAGTATTTTAATCATCATTTGTTGCATATTTGTTTGTTTAAATAATACTGTTCAATAATGTATATACTGATGTTCCTAGAATTAGGTTGTGTATTATGCATATTAGAATAGTTGCATTGATGAACAGTATACTCCTAATATGCATGGGTAAGTGGCCTATGGCACTGCACAACATTCCATTGCTACTTATCTAGAATGAAACCTCTTTGCTGACATGTTGGGAGTTGTGCACACTCTTAACAATGTTCTGGTAGAGATTGGAAGGCATCTAGAAAGTTACGGGATATGGATAAATGTTGTATTGGCTAAGATAATTGCATGACTGTATGACATATTTATTTATGTGTAAGAATTTGTTATGAAAACTATGAGATGTTTTCTAATCATGCAGTTTAACTTGTTGTGTAGGAAAGATCGTATGCCATCTCCTACAAAAGAAGAACTACAACATTTGTTCAGCAAAAATATTGAAGTTCCCAGGATCTGGGATGTAGAAATGGAATGCCATGATCCGTTGATCATGAAGAATGATGTTTGGGATGTAGTCCCAAGATGTGAAGGGAAGTTTGTTATGACTTCCAAATGGATCTATCAGATCAAGCATGTTGCAGATGGTAGCATTGAGAAATACAAAAGTGATGAAATAGAAGATGCACCAGATGGATTTCAAGACAGCATGGTGTAGTCATATATGTGTGCAGAACTTGGTATGGTAGGATAGACAACTTTCTATCCAGTTTGGGCTTTACCAAGAGTAAAGCGGATTCCAACCTTTACTACAAGGTTGAGGAAGGCAATCGAGTGATACTACTTTTGTATGCGGATAACCTATTTGTTACAGGTGAAGATAGATTGATTGCCGACACGCAGCGGAAGCTTGTTGCCGAGTTCGAGATGAAGAACTTGGGGATGATGCACTATTTGTTTTTGGCATGGAGGTGTGGCAGAGTGCAGATGAAATCTTCCTTGGACAAGGGAAGTTTGCAGTAGAGATCCTGAAGAGGTTCGGGATGATGGATTGCAAGGCCATGGCCACACCTATGGCATCGAATCTGAAGCTTCTTTGTGATGCTTCATCTGAGCCGGTTGATGTCTTTATGCATCGTTAGATGATTGGGTCCTTGATGTACCTGACGAACACGAGACCAGATATTTGCTTTGCGGTGAACACATTGAGCTAGTTCCTGATGGATCCGAGGAGTGTTCACTTGGTTGCTGTAAAGCATGTTCTGAGCTACCTGAAGGGTACAATGGATTATGGGCTCAAGTATGAAGCGAATTGAAAGTTTAACCTGCAGGGTTATGTTGATTCAAATTGGGATGGCAGTGCTGCAGATAGGAAGAGCACATCTAGGTGCTACTTCAGTATGGGATCAGGTGTGATCTCTTGGTTTAGCAGGAAGCAGTCTTGCGTAGCACTGAGTACAGCTGAGGCAGAGTATGTTGCAGCCTGTTCAGCTAGTTGTGAGGCAGTATGGCTAGGGAAGCTACTATCTGAGTTATTTGATCTCCCATTGGATGCTACTGGTATCTTTTTTTTGATAACCAGAGTTGTGTGAAGCTGTCTGAGAACCCAGTGTTTCATGACAGGTCAAAACACATAAAGATCAAATATCACTATATCAGGGATATGGTGCAGAAAGGAGTTATGAATCTCATGTATGTTGCGACGGACAAGCAGATTGCAGATGTGCTGACGAAGCCACTAGCCAGGGTGAAGTTCGAGTACTTCAGAGAGAGGCTTGGCGTTCTTCAGATCGAGGACACTTCGAGGAAGAAGTGATGGACACATTTGCTGAAGCCATTCCAAGCATGTTGGAAGGGGGATCCTTCACATGGCTGTGGATGTAAGCACTGGATGATGAGCATCAGGATGATGTTCTGGTTTCTGCTTGGAGATGATCGGTTGGATCATGTGTATGTATTTTGTGTATGCATCATGTTGGATGTTGGATATGATCGGTTGGATCATGTGTATGTATTTTGTATATGCATCATGTTGGATCCTGGATATGATCAGTTGGATCATTTATGTATGTACGCATCATGTTGGATGTTGATGGATACATTGTGTGGATCTTGTATCTTTGTATGATCAGCTAGATCATGTATGCTGATGGATACATTATGTGGATCATGTATCTTTGTATGATCAGGTAGATCATGTATGATTGATGGATACATTGTGTGTATCATGTATCTTTGTATGATCAGGTAGATCATGTATGCTGATGGATACATTGTGTGGATCATGTATCTATGTATGTATCAGGTGGATACTTGGTGTGCATCACATGATTGCATTGTATGATCAGGATGATCGTGGATGACGAGCTTCTCCAGATGACATGCAGTAGGATGTTGCAGTGATGATGATCAGGATGATCATGTGTACATCAGGATGATGTTTGATGAGTATCAAATGATACTTTGCGGCCGTGGATCAGGTTGTGCAGGTAAGCATGTAATTTGTGCCCTGGGAGATTTGCAGATGGTCTTTTGAGGTTTTTCCTATGGCATGTAATTTGGTTCCCTGGGACATCTGGCAAATGCTCTTTTGAGGTTTTGCTTGGGAGGACATGTAATTTGTGCCCTGGGAGATCTGCAGATAGTCTTTCGAGGTTTTTCCTATGGCATGTAATTCGGTGCCCTGGGATATCTGGCAGATGCTCTTGCGAGGTTTTGTCCTATGGCATGTAATTTGCTCCAGGGAGATCTGGACAGGATGAAAAAGGCCTCAGATGCTTCAGTTAGGTTTTGCCATTACCACATGTAATTTGCTCCTAGGAGATCTCGACAGGATGAAAAAGGCCTCAGATGCTTCAGCGAGGTTTTGTGGTGGACCACATGTAATGTGCTCCTAGGATATATGACAGGTAGAGCTGTGTGCTCGTAACATCCTAGGATGCTTCAGCCAGGTTTTGTGGTGAGATCACATGTAATGTGCTCCTGGGAGATCCGACAGGTAGAGCCGTGTGCTCGTAATAGCCTGGGATGTTTCAGCCAGGTTTTGTGATGGGTCACATGTAATGTGCTCCTGGGAGATCCTACAGGTAGAGCTGTGTGCTCGTAATAGCCTGGGATGCTACAGCCAGGTTTTGTGACGCACGTAATAAGTCCTGAGGATTCCATAGTATGGCCAGTGATGATGAAGACCTGCAGGTGGTGGGCCTACATCCAGTATGAAAAAGGACTAGCTTTGTAGAACTTCCTATGACGAGTAGATTCAGAGATTGATTGAGATAGTAGCAGCAGTGACGATGATGATGACTCGATGACGATTATCCAGTGACGATGATCCAGAGAAGATGACTTGTGCTAGAAGAACTGTGCTGAGAAATACCTTCCTAGTTAAGAGGGAGTGTTGATGTATATGTGACTTCGAAATGTATTTCACATATATGTATATTGTATTCCTATAGAGATGGTATTATTCCTCCATAAGGAAGTGTCATCATTTATATTGTAAATGTCGTAACTTATTCTTGATGGGTTATTAGACCACCCTATTGGGGGTTGGCCCAGTCAGCATTATGTTATGTGGTTAAGTTCGAGCCTACATGAGTTAGTTAAAAAGGCAAGTCAAGTCAAGTATAAATAGAGTGCGGGAGGCACTCTATTTACTTACTCACTTCTCACTCATGCACTCAAGGAGGAGTGGCGCACTTATGGAGGAGGAGGATCTGCTGCTAGGTTATGTCTATCTCTTGGTTGTATCATTGCTCTATCTATCTCTGAGGAAGTTATTGGGGTTTTTCACCTTTATGGTTTTCCCCAAGTAAATCTTTGTGTCTCTTGTGTGCTTGCATTATTGTCTCCATGATTGATATGCTGTAGATATGTTGTACATGTTGTTCTATCAGTTAAGATCCTAGATCAGATTGAAGTAAATTCTGAAAATTTAACAATCTTTTCCTAGATCCTCTTTTGCACGCTCGGTTTCTTTAGGGTTTTTGAGTTCTTACATGGTCAGTTACCAATTATCTAATGATGTGTGATGTCCTCTTCTCCCAGGTCCTCGAGATGGTTGAGTTAGATGGTATTCTCAAGGGACTGGACACCCCTTGATGGAGCCTCTAACGCTTGACCTTACGAGTAGTCTAGAAGACCACATGATCACATCATCCGTGTGGAATTTTCCTTTTACTGTGATGATGGACTTTCAGGTTATATGGAACACTAGTACATTTGAGAGAACAACTGTTTGATTGAATTTTTCTACCCCACCTTGGTTGATTGAATTTTGGTCCTTTCATTTTGTTTATAATAGTTTTGTGGTACCTTGCCTTTTACCTTTTGGGTCTTTTACTCATCTTTGGTTATCTTTTGAATTGTACCACCTTTTATGTTTTTGGTCTTATGGGTACTATGGTAGTTTGTCCAGATTTGATGTAGAGCTGTTGATCAGGAACGTAATAATTTTTTTTTTTTTTTTTTTTTATAAAAACGTCTTTATCTAATTAATAGAATAAGTTGACATGGCAAGACCTAGCATCGCCTATAATTATCTTTTCTATTTTTCTATACATTACAATTCAAAAAGAATAGAACGCGTTGTTTTATAAGATTCAATCCTATCCATTTTATGTATCCTTTCTCTCCTTCATAGTTGACAATATAAAATGGGTGAAATAAGATAACATAAAAAAAAAAAACCTTAACTTCTCCTATAATCATCATTTCATCTCCCTTCCTGTACTCTACACGTAATTTAGTTTATATAAAAAACTATTCTCAAATAAACTATTCTCCTTTTTGTAATCATCCACATTTTATATTTTCACATAACCATACTTACCATTTTCTTTATAAATGAAATAAGACTTACACTACTTTTCTCTTTTCCTCCTCAACCACATTATGTATAAAGCTATAACAATATTAACATTTTATTTTATGGTTAAAATTTAATAAAAGTAATTTTTTTTTTTTGAAGCACATCGCTATAGACCATCCCATCCTTGGTTCCATAACTTGCTATAAACAAAATAAGTTAAGCATAAATCCCAAACTTTAACAGATAAAAAGATTTAACATATTATTCACTTATTCAAAGAAGACATTTTCGTGATGTTTCGTATTACAATTAGATATTAAAACTTATTCGTTTTCATTTATAAAATACATAAATAAACATGTATGACCTAAACTTCCACTAATGTAATAATCCAATAAATTTTGTTCCACAAAGAAACTAAAGCATAATATCTTTTTCCTTTCGTAAGTCAAGATACAATTATAGTTCTGATAAAGTTTACTTATACTTTATCAATGCATTACTCAAGAAGAAGACAATGTCTATGTTATCGATTTCCCCAAAGTTAGTTTATAAAGGAATTCTAGTTTAGGTAGACCAAACTTGCACATAACGTGTCTAAATATAAGTATAGTGGATCGATCAAGTGGACCAATTAGTAACACATTCCTATGAGCATATATTGGTCAACATTTTGGATAATTTGAATCAAACAATTATAAAACATTACTTAAAATATAATAAGAATCCTCGTCACAATTTCTCAACTAAATTCGAATATAACAACAATTTTTTTTTTTACACCATTATAAAACAATATTAGAAATGTAATAATAACGGAATTCTTGCCACGAATTTCTCTAAACCATATATGGACTGGTGAATTAGCATCGATATGCTAACTATTAAAACAACAACAATTTTTTTTCTTTTTGCACAACTATGAAACAATAAAGAAAAATAATAATAACAGAACCCAAATCAGTTTCTCGGCTTAAGAGATTGTTCATGCGATATCATGATGTAGTCTTATAATCGCACACAGAATTACACCATCTAGCTTTATAAGGAAAAATCGGCTTAATGACTATTAGTTAAAAGATCTTAGGGATAGATTTGTTAAACGGTGAGTCAACTA
The DNA here is from genome assembly GCA_027924585.1 of Larix kaempferi. Taxonomy (NCBI): domain Eukaryota; kingdom Viridiplantae; phylum Streptophyta; class Pinopsida; order Pinales; family Pinaceae; genus Larix; species Larix kaempferi. Next base: position 384,639 of record BSBM01000356.1, read on the forward strand.
TTGGTTATCATTATAGGTGTCCAATTCACCATGTAACATAAGGCACGAGTGGAGACGAGAGAGGAAGATTCTCATTAGTTTCACATCACTCGGCTGAAGTAGCAATCTCAGATCCTACAACCTCGGATTTTTCATCGGCGTCGGTGTTGAATAGATTTTAGGTAGAGGTCGAACTTCCACTACAGGAGACGGTGCAGTTTCAGATCTGGATACTGGGTTCATTGCAAAAGCTGGGAAATGAATAAGATAGGTGTGCAGACAAATTTCGATCAGGGGTTCACGACTCAGCCCAGGATAACACGCCATCGCTGATCGAGGTCCATGAAGGTGTGGGGATCAAATCGGACCTTCGGGTTTAAACCAAGAGTTTGATTTTAAAATGCTAGGAGATCACCGGGAATGATTTTCAGAAAATAATATCTACACAACAACTGAAATCGATCTACACACTGTATCGGTTCAATCAGGTTTTATGACAGATCTTCGTAATGTAAAATGTATAGATGTTCAGAGTCCAAGATGAGCTCTGTATTGAAATGTACAGAGTCGATCCAGATCTAATTAAATGGACAGAGTCGATTCAGATCTTTCCCTCACAAAAATCGGTATAACCTTAAGCTGAAAAAGGAATTCGATGGACTTTAAATTACATACAAAGGATCAAGCTAAATTCTTAACTTCCAAATTTATTTGTTGATGAGACTGAACTCTGTAATTAAATGTACAGAGTCGATCCAGATCTAATTAAATGGACAGAGTCGATTCAGCTCTTTCCCTCACAAAAATCGGTATAACCTTAAGCTGAAAAAGGAATTCGATGGACTTTAAATTACAAATAAAGGATCAGGCTAAATTCTTAACTTCCAAATTTATTTGTTGATGAGACCGAGCTCTGTAATTAAATGTACAGAGTCGATCCAGATCTAGTTAAATGGACAGAGTCGATTCAGCTCTTTCCCTCACAAAAATCGGTATAACCTTAAGCTGAAAAAGGAATTCGATGGACTTTAAATTACAAATAAAGGATCAAGCTAAATTCTTAACTTCCAAATTTATTTGTTGATGAGACCGAGCTCTGTAATTAAATGTACAGAGTCGATCCAGATCTAATTAAATGGACAGAGTCGATCCAGATCATTCCTCTACAAGATCGGTAAATCGTTAAACTGAAAAAGTAATATGATTGACTTTAAAAATAGAAATACAGGATCGAGCTAAATTTTTAACACCCAGATTTATTTGTTTACGAGACCGAGCTCTGCAATTAAATGTACAGGGTCGATCCATGTTGAGTATTCATCCTCAAGGTTCGATCTAATCTTCAATGTCAAATTAATTCAGCAGCAATTCTCCTAATTTTTATTTTTTTTAACCAAACTATACCTTCCAGTATTCCTTTCAAAACGATTCATAATTGTCACCAGAACTATACACGGAGAATATTATTCAATTAAATTTCAGACTGATATAAATCAGAATTTACTGTACATACCTTTCCGGCAGCCGCGTACGAAGTTCTGAAGGAGTATTGAAACTGTCCTCACTGTTCTGCTATTGGAGATCTCAACAATTCACCGACGGACACCTCGGTAGACCACCCAACCACTCTGGAAGTACTCTTCTTCCTTCCAGACCCGTGAGCTATTCGAGTCGTAGAGTTCACACATGTATTTCAGAAATCCAGCTTGGGATTCCCCTCCCACTAGGATTTCTTAGCCAAACCCTTAGATAGCAGCAAGTCTTTGAGGCACTCGAAAATTACGACAATGGTCCAAATTATGGGCCCCTTACCCATTCCTTAAGCCTTCCTTATAAAGGGAAATCTCCTGCGACACATGTCGCTTCATGCATAATTAAATATTTTTAATAATTTAATTAATTAAAACACTCACCCATCCAAGTGTCAGTTTCTCTCGGAAGTGCACCTACATCCCTAAGTTTGCTCTAGTTTGTCCCCCAGATATTTTAATCAACTCCTAGCTTTTAGTTGACTAGGTGTCTAATCTATTTTGCTCCTAAATAATAATTTCTATTATTTTAAATGCTCAACAAAATATTACTATTCATGTGCAAATGTCTTAGCTATTGTTATGCATTTGCTAAGTAATAATCTAGAGTTATTCTCCTAAGTTTTTATGCAGTTTAATTTAACAATCAAACTCACTAGGATCTCGATGCCGTGTCGTTGGGCTCCTGGTTCCTTAATTTTTAATTCTCTGACATGGCACCACTCTGTCGGGTCCAATCATCCATGGTTTCCATTCCTTGGCATGGTACCACCTCGTTGGGTCCTTGCGTCCATTCTTTCCGTTCTCGACAGGGTACCTCATCGTTGGGCCCTTCTGCCACCATATTTCTGTTTTGACTTGCGGGAACTCTTGTAGGGATTTTAGGAATCGTTACCATCCATCCTCCATCTACATGCTAGCTAGGGACTAATGGCACTGAGGAGTGAGTTCGTTCTCACTGCGCGCCCCTCAACTCGTACGTGACCAGCTCCGTCGTGGCCCACCTCGTACGCCCTCACGCATTCCTCTTGAGCAAGCGGATCAATGCTTATCTGCTCATGCGTGGTATTCTTGTCGGGAGTCGACATCGTCGTCGCTTCCCCTGTGTGTGATTTACCCATACTCTACGACCCTTCATGTTCCTTTGTGTGTCCATTGGTGAACCGTCTCACTTGTTTCTACACACACTTCTCACAACAAATTATTAGTAGCACTGTTCTCAACAATCATCATCTGGTTTCTAACTCTAGTATTGTTAAACATTTATGATTTATTCAAACTGCTCATTTATCTTATCCAATATACATTTCGTCGCCAAATACATAATCACCATACAGCTAGTCATTAAGCATTATCCATCAACATAATTTTCCATAGTCATAGCTAATCGTTTAACATATGCAATTATTCATTTACCTCAAGAGTTCAGATACACATCCTCAACAATAAGGTCAAAAGGTTATTTAATTAAAGTTTCAATCAGCCGGGTCACTTAACAGGTGCCCTCAATGTCTACATAAGTCTAGGGGCACTACATACACCCCTACTTATTTATAACTTCGTCCCGAAGTTCAGAATAAAAATGGAAAACTATGACGCATCTCAGTTGCGTCCTCCCAAGTCGCAGAGCTTGGACTATAGTTGTCCCACTGCACTTTGACTTGATCAATCACACGGTGCCTAAGCTGCCGCATTCGCTGGTCTAAAATCCGGATCGGTTCGGCCATCACGGCCCCGTCGTCCGTTATCTGCACATTGCTCAAGTCAATGATATGTGAAGTATCGGGAACATAGTGGCGCAATACATAAACATGAAAAAAATTATGAATTCTACTTAATGATGACGGCAAGTCAAGACAATAGGCAACAGGTCCTATCCGTTCATAAATCCTAAAGGGTCCTACAAACCTAGGTGACAACTTGGCTCCCTTTCCAAACTTTATAGAACTCTTCTGTGGTTTTACTCGTAGAAATACCCTATCCCCAATTTCGTAGTTACAATCAGTCCCGTGTGCATCCGCATAGCTCTTCTGGCGATCCTGTGCTTCCTTTAGTCGAGCACGAATCGTGACCATCTGGTCTTCCATCTCTTGTATTACCTCAGGACCAAGTAATGTCCTATCCTCAAGTATATCCCAACTTATGGGAGTCCTACAAGGTCTCCCATAGAGAAATTCAAATGGAGCCATCTGAATAGAACTCTGATAACTGTTGTTGTATGCAAATTCTACCAAGGGTAGATATTCTTCCCACTTCTTCTGTTGATCCATTACATACATTCTTAGCATGTCCTCCAATACTTGGTTCACTCTTTCCGTTTGTCCATCCGTTTCAGGGTGGTAGGCGGTACTAAAGTTAAGTTGAGTCCCAAGAGCTTCTTGAAAGCTTGTCCAGAACCTTCCCGTAAATACTGATCCTCTATCAGAAATAATTTTCTTCGGAATTCCATGTAGTCTTACTACTTCATTAATGAAAAATCGGGCTATCTCCGGAGCTTGATACGTGTTCTTAATCGGTAGGAAATGTGCACTCTTGGTAAGAGTGTCAACGACCACAAAAATTGTGTCGTGTCTCCTGTTGGTTAAGGGTAAACCAACTATAAAATCCATAGAAATAACCTCCCATTTTGATTCTGGGATTGCATGTGGTTGCAACAATCCGGCTGGGTGGCGATGTTCTTCCTTTACCATCTGGCATTCCATACACTTCGCCACAAAACTTACCACATCCCTCTTCATACCATGCCAAAAGAACAAAGGTTTCAAATCTGCGTACATCTTTTTTATTCCAGGATGTGCTCTATAGACGGCTCGGTGAGCCTCAGACAGTATTAAACCTCAAATTTCTTCATTATCAGGGACATACATGCGACGGTTATACCGTAATAAACCGTCCATGTCCAAAGAGTACCCTTCAAACTTGGGCATCCTCATCTGTTCATTCTCCAACTCAGCTTTTACTTCATTATACCAAGTGTCCTTCTGTTGTAGTGTCAAGATCTTTTCTCTTAAGTTGGTCTTTAATGGTATGACAAAGAATATCCTAGGTCTACGACTAAGTGCATCAGCCACTTTGTTTAAGGTCCCTTTCACATAAGTTATGTCGACGTCGTACTCACTGAGTACTTCCGACCATATTCTCTGTCTAGCATTAAGGTCGCTTTGAGTGAAGATGTGTTGTAACCCACAATGGTCAGTCTTTAATTCAAACTTTCTCCCTACCAGATAGTGTCTCCATAACCTCAAAACATGCATCACTGCAGTCATCTCCATATCATGGGTTGCATAGTTCTCTTCATGCGGCCTATGTCTTCTGGACGTGTACGCAATTACTCTTCCATCTTGCATCAATACACAACCAACACCATCCTTTGAAGCATCCATGCACACCAGGAAATCTTTATCCATATCGGGAACTCTCAAGATTGGTGCCGTAGTCAGTAATTCTTTTAATTTAACAAAGGCCTCTTCACATTTATCTGTCCAAATGAAAGGACGGTTCTTCTTTTGCAATTCAGTAATAGGTCCTGCTACTCTAGAGAAGCCTTCCACAAAACGTCTATAATACCCGGAAAGCCCCATAAAGCTTCGTACCTCATGTACGTTTGTGGGTGTTGGCCAGTCCCAAATGGCTTCAATCTTGGCTGGATCTACAGCTATCCCTTCGTCGGATATGATGTGTCCAAGATAATGAATCTCCTTCTGGAAGAACGAACACTTTGATAATTTTCCATAAAGGTGATTATCTCTTAAACATTTTAGGACTATCCTCAGGTGTTCCTCATGTTCTTCCAGTGTTCTTGAATAAATCAGAATGTCGTCTAAGAACATCTGTACAAACTTGTCAAGGTGTTGCCGAAACACACCATTCATCAGGTTCATAAATACACTGGGTGCATTTGTTAAGCCAAAAGGTACTACGACAAATTTGTAGTGTCCAAATCTAGTTTTAAACGCCGTCTTGGGAATATCTTCATCCTTGATCCTCAACTGGTGGTATCCCGACCTTAGGTTGATTTTTGAGAATACCGTCGCACCCTTCATCTGGTCAAAGAGGTCATCTATTATGGGTAGGGGATACTGATTTCTTACGGTCGCCTTGTTCAATTGACGGTAGTCAATGCACAAGCGCCAAGATCCATCCTTCTTCTTTACAAAAATAACAGGTGCTCCCCAAGGAGACACACTAGGTCTGATAAGTCCTAAATCTAACAACTCCTGTAGTTGAATTTGCAACTCCTTCAATTCTGGTACTGACATTCGGTAAGGAGTTCTAGCTATGGGTTCGGTTCTAGGTTTTAGTTCTATGGTGAAATCCAGTTCACGCCGTGGCAGTAATCCGGGTAATGCGTCAGGAAACACATCCATGAATTCTGAGAACAAGGGGTGATTGATTACTTCCACCTTATCTCCTTCCTTGTTCAATGCAATCACCGCATACAATTGACACCCTTTTCTCATGCTCTTCTTCAATTGCATAGTCGATATCATTCTCAAGGAAACTTTCTTTTTCTTCCCAGTTAACATCCTCTTGTAACCTTCATCGTCGATGAAAGTTAGTTCCTTACTTCGGCAATCCATCATTGCCGAGTGTGCTTCCAGCCAATCCATCCCCAGGATTAGATCGTATGTACCCAATTCCGTAACATAAAAGGATATTCTAGAAGAGCATACTCCTAGGTCGACTTCACAGTTCTCTACCTTAAGAGTCACGCTCTGGACACTACCGGATGCCATCTCGACAGTGTCGAAATCATCTTGACTTATTGCCATCATTTTATTATTTTCTACAACTTTTAAGGAAATAAAACTTTCAGTAGCTCCCGGGTCTATAAGCAAGGAAAATACATTACCCTGTATCTTACCAGTAGTCTCGAGGACGGTGGACTGATGTTCAGCTTGGCGGTTGTTGACGACAGCGTGTATACGATGCGCTCGTCCTAAATCGGCTGCGATAGTTTGTCGCGGTGCTTGGGCTCTTTGGTTTCCCCGGTCCTGCTGAGGACATTCGCTTTGGAAGTGTGGCCCCCCACACCTCCAACATCCTGCTTTGGGCCCTCTTGTTTTGCTTCTAGCAGGTGCATCATTTCTTCTTGGTCCAAACTGCGTCGGTTTTGCAAAAGGCTTTGCATGGTCATTCCATGGTGGCGGTCGGTATGGTGCTCTGTCATCTCTGTTAGACCCTCCGTTGAAAGGTCTCCTTCCATAATTCTTATTCCCATACTAAAGTTTGGGTGCATGCGAAGGTTGACTCCCTCGGTCTGTACTCGTAAGGTTCTTATTTTGCAGTATCTTGCCGGGAAGCTCTTCTTCCGCTATGAGGGCCTTCTGGACCGCATCGTGCAAAGTGGAAGGTGTCAAAATATGAACCTTGTCCCGGATGACTGGGTTTAATCCGTAGATAAAATTATTGACCTTTAATTTCTCCGTGGCAACATGGGGTGCATACCGTAGTAACTCCATAAAATGGATTTCGTACTCTTGTACTGTCCGTAGTCCTTGCTTTAGTGCATGGAAATCATTCAGCTGTCGCTCAATGAATTCGTCTGACAGGTAATGCTGACAGAAATGTTCATCGAACAATTCCCAAGATATCTCCTCAAGCTCTAGACCTAGCTGAGGTCGCAAGGTCTTCCACCAAAGAAGGGCTTCCCCCTTCAGTTGTAGAATCGCCATCCGTACCTTCATGTTAGACATGTAGTCTCTCAAAGAAAAACACATGGCCATGTTTTCTAGCCATGCCTCTACGGCGGTCCCCTCAGTGGAACCCCAAAATTCAGGAAACTTCACCTTTTCTAACTCCCGGTGTATGTTAACCGGAGGTGGCGCCTGTGGTACTACAGTGACTTGAGAACCAACGTTCTCGCGGTCAAGTCGTGTCATCAATGCTTCTGTCATTCTGTGGTAGTTCCTCATCATTGTCATAACCTCGTCCGCAGGTAGGTTAATGGTTTCCTCAGCTCTCAGAGGATTATCCACAGGGGCTGTTGGGGTTGACGGGCGTGCAGCTCGTCCTTGTCCCCTTCCGGCTCTACCCTGGCGAGTTCTTCGATCCATGACGAAGTCTGTTCAGATATAAAATTAAATTTATTAGTCAACTAACATCATAAACTGATTCACGCGGAATTGTCTAGGCCCGAACTAAGTTCGACCTTGCTCTGATACCAAATGTAGAGCTGTTGATCAGGAACGTAATAATTTTTTTTTTTTTTTTTTAAACGTCTTTATCTAATTAATAGAATAAGTTGACATGGCAAGACCTATCATCGCCTATAATTATCTTTTCTATTTTTCTATACATCACAATTCAAAAAGAATAGAACGCGTTGTTTTATAAGATTCAATCCTATCCATTTTATGTATCCTTTCTCTCCTTCATAGTTGACAATATAAAATGGGTGAAATAAGATAACATAAAAAAAAAACCTTAACTTCTCCTATAATCATCATTTCATCTCCCTTCCTGTACTCTACACATAATTTAGTTTATATCAAAAACTATTCTCAAATAAATTATTCTCCTTTTTGTAATCATCCACATTTTATATTTTCACATAACCATACTTACCATTTTCTTTATAAATGAAATAAGACTTACACTACTTTTCTCTTTTCCTCCTCAACCACATTATGTATAAAGCTATAACAATATTAACATTTTATTTTATGGTTAAAATGTAATAAAAGTATTTTTTTTTTTTTTTGAAGCACATCGCTATAGACCATCCCATCCTTGGTTCCATAACTTGCTATAAACAAAATAAGTTAAGCATAAATCCCAAACTTTAACAGATAAAAAGATTTAACCTATTATTCACTTATTCAAAGAAGACATTTTAGTGATGTTTCGTATTACAATTAGATATTAAAACTTATTCGTTTTCATTTATAAAATACATAAATAAACATGTATGACCTAAACTTCCACTAATGTAATAATCCAATAAATTTTGTTCCACAAAGAAACTAAAGCATAATCTCTTTTTCCTTTCGTAAGTCAAGATACAATTATAGTTCTGATAAAGTTTACTTATACTTTATCAATGCATTACTCAAGAAGAAGACAATGTCTATGTTATCGATTTCCCCAAAGTTAGTTTATAAAGGAATTCTAGTTTAGGTAGACCAAACTTGCACATAACGTGTCTAAATATAAGTATAGTGGATCGATCAAGTGGACCAACTAGTAACACATTCCTATGAGCATATATTGGTCAACATTTTGGATAATTTGAATCAAACAATTATAAAACATTACTTAAAATATAATAAGAATCCTCATCACAATTTCTCAACTAAATTCTAATATAACAACAATTTTTTTTTTACACCATTATAAAACAATATTAGAAATGTAATAATAACGGAATTCTTGCCACGAATTTCTCTAAACCATATATGGACTGGTGAATTAGCATCGACATGCTAACTATTAAAACAACAACAATTTTTTTTCTTTTTGCACAACTATGAAACAATAAAGAAAAATAATAATAACAGAACCCAAATCAGTTTCTCGGCTTAAGATATTGTTCATGCAATATCATGATGTAGTCTTATAATCACACACAGAATTACACCATCTATCTTTATAAGGAAAAATCGTCTTAATGACTATTAGTTAAAAGATCTTAGGGATAGATTTGTTAAACGGTGAGTCAACTATTGGTTGTCATTACAGGTGTCCAATTCACCATGTAACATAAGGCACGAGTGGAGATGAGAGAGGAAGATTCTCATTAGTTTCACATCACTCGGCTGAAGCAGCAATCTCAGATCCTACAACCTCGGATTTGTCATCGGCGTCGGTGTTGAATAGATTTCAGGTAGAGGTCGAACTTCCACTATAGGAGACGGTGCAGTTTCAGATCTGGATACTAGGTTCATTGCAAAAGCTGGGAAACGAATAAGATAGGTGTTCAGACAAATTTCGATCAGGGGTTCACGACTCAGCTCAGGATAACACGCCATCGCTGATCGAGGTCCATGAAGGTGTGGGGATCAAATCGGACCTTCGGGTTTAAACCAAGAGTTTGATTTTAAAATGCTAGGAGATCACCGGGAATGATTTTCAGAAAATATTATCTACACAACAACTGAAATCGATCTACACACTGTATCGGTTCAATCAGGTTTTATGACAGATCTTCGTAATGTAAAATGTATAGATGTTCAGAGTCCAAGATGAGCTCTGTATTGAAATGTACAGAGTCGATCCAGATCTAATTAAATGGACAGAGTCGATTCAGATCTTTCCCTCACAAAAATCGGTATAACCTTAAGCTGAAAAAGGAATTCGATGGACTTTAAATTACAAACAAAGGATCAAGCTAAATTCTTAACTTCCAAATTTATTTGTTGATGAGACCGAACTCTGTAATTAAATGTACAGAGTCGATCCAGATCTAATTAAATGGACAGAGTCGATTCAGCTCTTTCCCTCACAAAAATCGGTATAACCTTAAGCTGAAAAAGGAATTCGATGGACTTTAAATTACAAATAAAGGATCAGGCTAAATTCTTAACTTCCAAATTTATTTGTTGATGAGACCGAGCTCTGTAATTAAATGTACAGAGTCGATCCAGATCTAATTAAATGGACAGAGTCGATTCAGCTCTTTCCCTCACAAAAATCGGTATAACCTTAAGCTGAAAAAGGAATTCGATGGACTTTAAATTACAAATAAAGGATCAAGCTAAATTCTTAACTTCCAAATTTATTTGTTGATGAGACCGAGCTCTGTAATTAAATGTACAGATTCGATCTAGATCTAATTAAATGGACAGAGTCGATCCAGATCATTCCTCTACAAGATCGGTAAATCGTTAAACTGAAAAAGTAATACGATTGACTTTAAAAATAGAAATACACGATCGAGCTAAATTTTTAACACCCAGATTTATTTGTTTACGAGACCGAGCTCTGCAATTAAATGTATAGGGTCGATCCATGTTGAGTATTCATCCTCAAGGTTCGATCTAATCTTCAATGTCAAATTAATTCAGCAGCGATTCTCCTAATTTTTATTTTTTTTAACCAAACTATACCTTCCAGTATTCCTTTCAAAACGATTCATAATTGTAACCAGAACTATACACGGAGAATATTATTCAATTAAATTTCAGACTGATATAAATCAGAATTTACTGTACATACCTTTCCGGCAGCCGCGTACGAAGTTCTGAAGGAGGATTGAAGCTGTCCTCGCTGTTCTGCTATTGGAGATCTCAACAATTCACCGGAGGACACCTCGGTAGACCACCCAACCACTCTGGAAGTACTCTTCTTCCTTCCAGACCCCCGAGCTATTCGGGTCGTAGAGTTCACACATGTATTTCAGAAATCCAGCTTGGGATTCCCCTCCCACCAGGATTTCTTAGCCAAACCCTTAGATAGCAGCAAGTCTTTGAGGCACTCAAAAATTACGACAATCGTCCAATTTATGGGCCCCTTACCCATTCCTTAAGCCTTCCTTATAAAGGGAAATCTCCTGCGACACATGTCGCTTCATGCATAATTAAATATTTTTAATAATTTAATTAATTAAAACACTCACCCATCCAAGTGTCAGTTTCTCTCGGAAGTGCACCTACATCCCTAAGTTTTCTCTAGTTTGTCCCCCAGATATTTTAATCAACTCCTAGCTTTTAGTTGACTAGGTGTCTAATCTATTTTGCTCCTAAATAATAATTTCTATTATTTTAAATGCTCAACAAAATATTACTATTCATGTGCAAATGTCTTAGCTATTGTTATGCATTTTCTAAGTAATAATCTAGAGTTATTCTCCTAAGTTTTTATGCAATTTAATTTAACAATCAAACTCACTAGGATCTCGATGCCGCGTCATTGGGCTCCTGGTTCCTTAATTTTTAATTCTCTGACATGGCACCACTCCGTTGGGTCCAATCATCCATGGTTTCCATTCCTTGGCATGGTACCACCTCGTTGGGTCCTTGCGTCCATTCTTTCCGTTCTCGACAGGGTACCTCATCGTTGGGCCCTTCTGCCACCATATTTTTGTTTTGTCTTGCGGGAACTCTTGTAGGGATTTTAGGAATCGTTACCATCCATCCTCCGTCTACATGCTATCTAGGGACTAATGGCGTTGAGGAGTGAGTTCGTTCTCACTGCGCACCCCTCAACTCGTACGTGACCAGCTCCGTCGTGGCCCACCTCGTACGCCCTCACGCATTCCTCTTGAGCAAGCGGATCAATGCTTATCTGCTCATGCGTGGTATTCTTGTCGGGAGTCGACATCGTCGTCACTTCCCCTGTGTGTGATTTACCCGTACTCTACGACCCTTCATGTTCCTTTGTGTGTCCGTTGGTGAACCATCTCACTTGTTTCTACACACACTTCTCACAAAAAATTATTAGTAGCACTGTTCTCAACAATCATCATCTGGTTTCTAACTCTAGTATTGTTAAACATTTATGATTTATTCAAACTGTTCATTTATCTTATCCAATATAGATTTCGTCGCCAAATACATAATCACCATACAGCTAGTCGTTAAGCATTATCCATCAACATAATTTTCCATAGTCATAGCTAATCATTTAACATATGCAATTATTCATTTACCTCAAGATTTCAGATACACATCCTCAACAATAAGGTCAAAAGGTTATTTAATTAAAGTTTCAATCAGCCGGGTCACTCAGCAGGTGCCCTCAATGTCTACACAAGTCTAGGGGCACTACATTTGAGGTACACCCTATTTGTCCAAGTTCTTATGAGTCTTTATACCCACTTCATACCACCCTCCAGACCTTAGTGAGGAATATTGCTTGCTATCATACCTTTCAAAGGTCCTATTTGAGTTACAAGAGGTAGTTACAAGGAGCTATTACATATAAGAGGTAGTTACAAGGAGCTATTGCATATATTTGACATTATTTGACCTTCCATCACTTTGGAATGTCAAATAAAATGTAGTTACAAGGAGCTATTGCAATATATATTTGACCTTACTTGTACCTTCCCCACAATGGTTGATTTACTTTTGGTCCTTACACCCTGTTGTTTATTGGTGTTGTGGTACCTTGTGTAACATACCCAATACTTGAGACATTTTATGTTTGTGGAAAAACATTGTCTTAAATTTTATTGTAAAGTTTTATATTTGACCAAGTGGTCAATGATGACTATAAATGCACAATATTATTATTTAATAAAGTAAAATAGGAGACACTCACTGAAAGAGACTATTGAAAGAGTGTTTACTGACCCACTAGGAGGAATGGATTCTAGGGTAGAAGGAAATGGACAAGTGGCAACATCATGAACTCAGTAACTAGTTGTTGTTATGGGACAACTCCCTTAAACTGTGCTCGAGTTCCCTGGAATGTGGAATTGGAGGTTGAGGCTCATTTATTTGAAACTAACAACTAAAAGACCTAGGCATCTTTTATAAGCCATCGAATTCGAGTGGAGGCTCACATTTTTCTCACGAGAAAATTCACCTTGTGGTTCTACTGTATACACACAAGAGATTCGATGAGGTGAAGCCATGTTTTGAGTTGTAGTGCAAGTCTGTCTAGTTTTTGCTAAGTGCAGAGTTTCCTACTGAGTGCAAAGGTTTTGATATGTATGCAAGTCTCCATTGATTGCTGAAGTACATAGGTGAGGTGTATGCAAGTCTCCATTGATTGCTGAAGTACAACCTAAGTGCCTTGCTTCTACATAGATTCTTCTTCCTAGTGGTTCAGTAAACAGGCTCGAGAGTCCAAGGGAGCAAGTGATTTGGTTGCTTCTTCTGGAGAAGGTTGCGAGGAATAGGCCTCTTTGGGTGTTTGTCCACCCTAGCAAAATTATCAGGTTCTACTTATTTATTTCATTTCATTTCTGAAAGTGTTTATCTATTTCTGAAAATTGTTTGAATGTTTTATAAGTTTTCTATGAGTAACTCATAAATATCAAATAGGTTAGGAAAGGATAGATTTATGTATTGTTAAACTATTTCTGAGTACCAGAATCAATGATCATATTGAGATAGATAAATGATTGAAAACAAATGTCTTCCTGTATTTTTCCTTTCACCCTAAGGTGATGTACTCTAGTACATGAAGTATTTAATTAGCTTAGAATAGATATGATTGCAGAATAATTGATTGTTTCAGATTTGATTTCTTTATCATCTTTTGTTCTCTGTTGAATAAGAGATTATCTTAGAAGTTAAATACATGTTTAAACCGAAATCGAAAGCTTCATATCTTAGAGTTATCAGCAGTAATATAGAGTATTATTATATATATGTATAGCTGAAAATAAGAACAGAGTTATGTATTTACATATCATATATCTATACTAAAATATCGATGCAACCCTTAAACTATAACATTATCATTTTAAATCCTTCAATGTGCAAAAAAAATACTATTTAACATTTCATAGTTTGTACATAAGTTATAGTCTCCTTGCAAACAAACTTATCGAATAAATATAACACAATAAATTCTATTAATATTATAGTTTCCACATAGCAGTAATGAAAAGTCCTTTGATACAAATAGTATACTCATTTGAGTATTGAAACTCTAATCAATTATGAATAGACCTAATATAAAAACCTCCATCTCCATTGAAATATAAATTATAATGTATCGATTATACAAGTATCGAATCATTACACATTATTTATTGTAAAAAAATATAAACATACAGTGGAAAGATAATACATATTATAATTAAAGGGATAACTTAACATAAGCAACATTTCAGGATCGAGACCTATATAGGATCATCTGAGGGTTTAACCCACGTTTTAAAAACAATAACAAAAATTGAAATAACTTTTAGTTTCCTACGTTCAACCATTATGAAGAATCCAAATAAGAGTAAACGATTCGAGTCTCCATTTGGAGATCTCACCCTTATGTTGAGCGTAAGGTTCAATAAATTAACAAGTTTAAATTTATACATTGCTAGGATCAAACCTATACCCCATAGAGAAATCGGGTTGCACAATAAATAAAACCTCAACTTAATACATTATCAAAGTAATGGACGAAACAAAGCCCATTACACAAGTGAACCAATTAAAGGAACTAAGGAGTCTCAATACGAGATTGCCCAAGCTATAAATCATGGATTAAAACATTTCAAGTAATATTATGTAGAACCAACTCTCAGATTTAATATCTCGTAAACACGTTCAGAAGACAAACATCAAAATATTTCAGAATGACTATTCTGGAGTAAACAAAGGTTACGGGCTCAAGTCTCAACTTGCCCAGGCTTTTATCCTTTAAAAGCAATAAACATTTAAAAACTTATATGTTATAATTTAAAATTCATAGACAGGATTAGGGGTTTTAACCCTGTATCCATCTTCATACATTTTCATAAAGCAAAGTTAGGGTTTATCCCTTCCATCAATAACCAAAAGAAACTCCAAACCATTTTTACGCAGAGTTAAATTACATTTCCAAGAAAATGAGCAAACCATTTTTGTTCATAAAATGTGGTATTACATTACAGTTGAACTGCCCCATAGGACTGACGACTTTCCTTTAAAAACAACTTCCTACCAACATATAAGAAAATCCCAACTCAGGTTAATGCCAAAAAAACTAACTATTATAGTAACGTAACCTCGCAACCCATTTGACAATTGGAAATTGCATTAACGAGGAGTAACAAATTAACACATCCTTGTTGACAGAGGAAACCTGGTTAGGACCGAGGCTTATTGGGGAAAATACACCATCGAGGGCTTGTCCATTCATCTTAACAACTTCACCTTGGAACAAAATAACTTACCCTGCCATGAACATAAAAACCATGTTAAACACCAATACAATTCTCAACATAGCACTGTCACAGGGGGTTCACTTAGTGAACTTGGTACATAACACGATCGTTCATAGGATATTAAAAAATATCCATAATTTCAATAAATATTGGAAAATGCCTCCTAAAATTGTATTGTTGAACCCCCCTCCCAATATACCTTTCCAATTAATAAAACCCCTAGTTTCACCAGATATTATAGGTATCCATTATTATAAACCCATTTTTAATACCCCCTTTATATCATATTATCAATTTGCAACAAACAGGAGGCCTAACACATCTTAGTATAAGCAAACATGATGCTAAATAAAATACTAGTATCTAATAATGATCCCACCGGGATTGGAGGGGTGAATGATCATTTTGTAGCGTTAGATAGTGGAAGAACCAACGGAAGTGTAATGGGGAAGGAAAAATGTGTAAAACAAAACCTAGTCAAGAGATCAATGTAACAAATAATGTAAAAGAATGATAGTCCAATAGTCAGTGCAATGCTTAGAAAATATGAGAATTGGAGATGCTTCACACCACAGCCCGCCATAGTACCAATTTTATATCATGTAAATACAAGAATAGCCATAGAGAGCTTATGTTTTCTATAAGCTTAATAAATTGAACTCCATAAAAATGAAAAATTCAAACCCTTTTGTGGATGGACTTCCCTACCTTCCTATAGAAAAAGATCATTGTTGTTAGAACCCAAATGGACATAGAAAAATTCCTCTTACTTTCCAATAACACCATATGATCATGTGCATAACCTCGATTTGGATCATTCACAAGATGCAATGAATTGCATCCACTTCCTCTACCTTTATTCTTGCAATCAAGGGAATTAACAACATTTAGTAACCTTTTCTTGGGTTATATATAGTTTTTTTTATCTTTATAGGAGAAGGAAAAATCTCCATTGTTAATTTTCAATCATGCAATAGTTGTAAAGATACACAGATGGTGAAACGTATATGATACCATTTCATGGTTACGATAGCACATAGGGTATGTAAATAAGGATTTTTATCTTCACCTATGTTCATGTCAATTCCAATACAATATTAAGACGGATGCCTTGAATATAGTAAGTGAAATTACAATTATGAATGTTCCCAATATAACTCACTCTAAAAACTATTCCTAACTGGCAATGTGAAAATGTTAAATAAGAATACAAAAAGTTGAAAGTAATAATTAATCAAGAAAGATTGATCTAAATTTTCTTGGTTCTAGTAAGCTAAAAATGATTGATTGCATTTTTCTTGGTTGTTGTGGAGTAAGGTTTGATTGAATCTCAATACCCACTTAAACCCCAACCTAAAAAATGAAGAGTTAGATCCTTTACTATAATGCCTACAAAAAATACAATACAATTGTTCAACTCTGGAACTCCCAAGTAGCTACATCTCTTACATCTCTTAATTTAAAATATTATTTATATAATTATCGAAAAAAGAGGGTTTGAACATTGAGATCCAAATTGAAAGCACCATCGACGTAATTTAAAAAATATAACAAGAGATCTTTTAAAAGTCATCGATGGGCCATTGATGGTGCTCAAAAGATGAGAATTTGTTTTTGAAAACACAATGATAGATTTTCAACTCAATTCTAAAGAACATTTTCAAAAGCATGCCAACAAGATTGTAAGTGAAATCCTAGAGATGCAACTAAAGTTATTTAAAAGAAGTTGATGGTATAGAAATTAGTACGATGTAACAACCCAAGAGAAACTTAAAAATGAAAAAAAATATAACATCAATTCAAACCAATCCTAAATAATATATTAAATAAGATACTTCCATCAAGATTATTATTGGTACATTATTATCGGATTTATTCAAAACTTAGGATCATAAGCAATATCAAATAAAAATGGAGGGTCCTTAAGTTTTAGGTTGGTATGACTTGAGATGATTTGGAGGTATGAACACATCCCACGATTTGCAGGTACAAATCCATCCCATGATTTGGAGATTATTCCTCAACCCACCAAAATAAAATAACCCCCAATATTTATATTACTATGTCAAATTAAAAACCCCCCTTGACCCCCTAATACAAGGAAATATATTTTTGAGGTTTTTAGGACTATTCAAACCCCCAATATGAATCGACGTGATATGATATTGCCTTGCTAGTGAAGTCCCCGTGAGCACTGTAAATCAAACGAGGGTTTGTATACTGTAACATATCTTACCTTGAAAACAACAAACTCAAAGCCGAGGAGAGAACCAAACTTTGGAAACCCTGTACACGATGCAAACCCATAACTCCCCATGAACCAACACTCATCATATTTTAAACCAACTCGATGAGTGGAGCATGAACGTCAACAAACTATGGCGTCCGAGCAAGCTTAGCCTCCTCATCCACAACGAAGCATAACAATAAACTAAGGACCAAAACCACAAACATCGCAGTAGGGTTTTGACACTATCGAGAGGCATTTACAATCTTCACGTGATCACATTTAATGTGCCAGCTACCACCAACGTCATTGGATATGCAAAAACCCACATTAGTATAGTTTCAAGATATTCCCCATCACATATTTTAATATGGCGTCGGATGAGAATTCATGACCCACTATTACACAGTTAAACCATAACAAATATTAACACCCCAAAGTTATAGTTGGAAACACCAAAGTTCACCTTGCCATGAAGTTATTTATGTCGATTATCAACACAAGAACTCATTCACCAGCCTTTGCAATGTATGGAGACTCCCATAATAGGGTGAGTTTGATAAAATAGAATGATGAAGGGTAGTATTGATCGCAATAGTCTTCTCATGCTTTTTAACATCACACACTAATTTTTTAACATGCTACATAATTATAACCTGGGTGTTTGGACTTACAAGTCTTCACTTTAAAAAGGCTAGGGTTTTTAATATTCTAACATAAGGCTTAATAGAAATCATCGCACTATCTCATCAAACACCAAAAGTATGCAACCTGCAACCTGGAGAGTTAAAGAGATGATGAATTCGCTTTAAGCTAAGTAAGCCTCAAGTATACACTAGAATTCAACTGCCAACAAGAATTTAATTATTAATAAGGGTTTACCAATAAATAAATAATATCATAAGTACCATTTATCAAACCTTAGCATGATTACAACAAATTAGTAATATGATCGCAACTGTTTGTAGGATTCATAACATTATTACCATGCATTAATATTAAAAGATGATGTTTTTCATAATTATAGATATAGCATCGTAATACTTACATTCCATGAAATAGTATGCATGGGCAGAAAATGACGACTCAAATAATAATTACGATAATTAAAACAGACATAGGAGCACTCATGCATTTAATTATCGATAAGACAATTAAAAGTTTTTAAAGATAATTACATGTCATAATTATTTAATATTAAGTATAGGTATTTAATATACATTTATTACTTCCGCATATTATTTAAGGTTGAATCTAATGCTTAGAAAAATTTTAATTTTTTATGAATTTTTGGATGTTACACCTTGCCCTTTCATTTTGGTCCTTTCGTTTTTTTTGTGGTACCTTGCCTCCTACCTTTTGGGTCTGTTACTCATCTTGAGTTATCTTTTTATTTGTACCACCTTTTATGTTTTTGGTCTTGTGGGTATAACTATGGTATTTTGTCCACATTTGAGGTAGTATGCCCCCTTAGTCCCAAGGGTTATGAGTCTTTATACCCACTCTTTTCTTTTTGACTTGTACCTTACTGGTTGGTCTTTGTACCCTTTGGTTGGTCCTTGTACCTTACTGGAGGCCGTGAGTCTCTTTGGCCTCAGTCTGCTGGCTGTAAGCTCATATTTATTGTGATTGTACTGATCCTTTTGACTGTCATTTAATTTCTTTGATTGACCGTACCATATCCCAGTCATCTCTCTCTCTGGTTTGTACTAACCCTATAATAGGATCACTTGGTTCCTAGAGTTGAATGGCCTCTAAGAGGCACAATCATTCCTGAAATTAAGTCTTTTGAGTATACTACAGGAAACGTTTACACCCAGGTAATCAAATATGTGTTGGTAATACTTAAGTAATCAAATTGTTCGTAATCAAATATCTGGTAAATCATTTGTATTAAGTAGTTAAGACTTCTCCTGCTAGAAAAAATTGTTGGTAATCAAATATGTGTTGGTAAATATTTTTAAGAGTGGTGGAACTCATCGACTGAACTTGTGAGGAAAATTATTTTGGAGAATAAGTGTCTTGACTATGGGACAACAAGAAATATATATTCAACAACATATGAGATATTCTGGGCACTAGGTGGGAAAATAATTTTAAACCTTCAATTCCCAAGTACTATAGTGATGAATGACTTAATGAAAACCATGAAAATTCCATCATTTAATAGGATATTAGGACAAAGCCATCCTTGAGAGGTGGAGAATGGATTTGTAGAGTTTTCCACTAAACTTGAGAGATTTAGATGTTACAACATGATAGGGACATGGGGCTAAGAAGGTATATGATTAATGGGCAACACATGGGGTAGCATACACTCTTTTACAATAAGTCATCAAAAGCTTCTATTCTTAGGTTATATCATCCTTTCGTTACAAGAGGAATTGGTGCACATACGAGAACGTGAACATTTTGAAAAATATTGTCTTGAATATAAGAGCAAGGTAAAAATGTTAGCCATACTGCATGTCATCGATGATAACCTTCTGAAGATTATAGAAACATATGCTTCAGACCTAGGATGGGGAGGATTTTTAAAGTAGGTAAGAAAACCTAAAGAAGAGGAAATAGTCCAGTTTGCATCAGGAACTTGGAATAAAACTAAGCAGAACTATGCCACTATCGATAAATAAATCATTGCATCACTAATATGCATAGAGAAGTTCTAGATTCATTTGTTGAACCATGACTTTATAATAAGAACAGATTGCTCTAGCCTTCCATTTGTGTTAAACAACACAATAAATAATGCAACAGCAAAAGGAAAGTTTGCAAGCTCGCAAGCATTGTTTTCATGTTATAACTATACTGTTGAGCACATTTGTGGGAAACCAAATAGCACTTTTTAACAAGAGAATATTTGACACAGAAGTATGCTATTAATTTTTAACAAGCGAGCTTGAAGCAAGCGAGCCTGGAGCAAGCGATCCTGGAGCAAGAGATCCCCAAGCAAGCGAGCGTAGAAGGCCGGAGCATAATCCAGTGTTCCCATAACCCACAAGTAAACATGGAAATATTTGCTTGGACCGGAGGAAAACAACAAATCTATAATATTAATGATAATATGAGTTGATTGGATTATATGCAAACATGGAAACCTAAGTGGGAGTTGAGACATACTGAAGTATTAGATGCTAAATTACAAGGATCTAATGCTTTTATTAAACTAGTGGCAGAACTCAGAAGAATGCCTATGGGATCCAATATTGTACCAAAGATGATTTACAACAACTCCCTCAGAAAAGCAATTGATGCAAGCAATTGGTTAACACAACTCTACCATGATCTTAACTTAATCATGACATAGGTCTCTACACATCACCCCATGTACAACTAGACCATCAATACTACTGTATTAATTGAAAAACGTTCTTTGAAAGCATGGCCACATCAAGATGCTAGTCTCCAATTTCCAAGTATTACCCACACTTATGTGTTGGGCCCTGGAATTGCCCCTTTTTTACCACACTTATTACATCATTTTTCCTTGTTACACCCTATTTTCATAAACCATATGTATGCCTTTATTCCAGATCAATCAAGAATCCTGACACGGTATAATTCATTATTGCTTCATTTGTTTAATTCCTAAGATTGTTATGGTTATGAATTCTAGCTATTGCATATATTTGACATTATTTGACCTTCCATCACTTTGGCATGTCAAATAACAGGTAGTTAGAAGGAGCTATTACAATATACATTTGACCTTATGTGTACCTTCCCCACAATGGTTGATTTACTTTTGGTCCTTACACCCTGTTGTTTATTGGTCTTTTGGTACCTTGTGTAACATACCCAATACTTGAGACATTTTATGTTTATGGAAAAACATTGTCTTAACTTTTATTGTAAAGTTTTATATTTGACCAAGTGGCCAATTATGACTGTAAATGCACAATATTATTATTTAATAAAATAAAATAGGAGACACTCACCGAAAGAGACTATTGAAAGAGTGTTTATTGACCCACTAGGAGGAATGGAATCTGGGGTAGAAGGAAATGGACAAGTGGCAGCATCATGAACTCAGTAACTAGTTGTTGTTATGGGACAACTCCCTTTAATTGTGGTCAAGTTCCCTGGAATGTGGAACTGGAGGTTGAGGCTCATTTATTTGAAACTGACAACTAAAATACCTAGGCATCTTTTATAAGCCATCGAATTTGAGTAGAGGCTCACACTTTTTCTGACGAGAAAATTTACCTTGTGGTTCTAATGTATGCACACAAGAGATTCAATGAGGGGAAGCCATGTTTTGAGTTATAGTGTAAGTCTGTCTGATTTTTGCTGAGTGCAGAGGTTTTGATATGTATGCAAGTCTCCATTGATTGCTGAAGAACATAGGCGAGGTGTATGAAAGTCTCCATTGATTGCTGAAGTACAATTTGAGTGCCTTGCTTCTACACAAAGTCTTCTTCCTAGTGGTTCAGTAAACAGGCTCGAGGGTCCAAGGGAGCAAGTGATTTGGCTGCTTCTTCTGGAGAAGGTTGGGAGGAACATGCCTCTTTGGGTGTTTTTCCACCCTAGCAAAATTATTAGGTTCTACTTGTTTATTTCATTTCATTTCTGTAAATTGTTTATCTATTTCTGAAAACTGTTTGAATGTTCTATAAGTTTTCTATGAGTAACTCATAAATATCAAATAGGTTAGGAAATGATAGATTTATGTATTGTTAAACTATTTCTAAGTACCAGAATCAATGATCATATTGAGATAGATAAATGATTGAAAACAAATGTCTTCCTGTATTTTTCCTTTCACCCTAAGGTGATGTAATCCAGTATAGGAAGTATTTAATTAGCTTAGAATAGATATGATTGCAGAATGATCGATTGTTTCAGATTTGATTTCTTTATCATCTTTTGTTCTCTCTTGAATAAGAGATTATCTTAGAAGTTAAATACATGTTTAAACTGAAATCGAAAGCTTCATATCTTAGATTTATCAGCGGTAATATAGAGTATTCTTATATATATATATATGTATGTATGTATGTATGTATGTATGTATGTATGTATGTATGTATAGCTGAAAATAAGAATGGAGTTATGTATTTACATATCATATATCTATACTAAAACATCGATGCAACCCTGAAACTATAACATTATCATTGTAAATCATTCAATGTGCAAAAAAATACTATTTAACATTTCATAGTTTGTACAAAGGTTATAGTCTCCTTGCAAACAAAATTTTCAAATAAATATAACACAGTAAATTCTATTAATATTATAGTTTCCACATAGCAGTAATGAAAAGTCCTTTGATAGAAATAATATACTCATTTGAGTATTGAAACTCTAATCAATTCTGAACAGACCTAATATAAAAACCTTCATCGCCATTGAAACATAAATTATAATGTATCGATTATACAAGTATCGAATCATTACACATTATTTATTGTAAAAACATATAAACATACAGTGGAAAGATAATATCTGTAATCACTAGAGGGATAACTTAACATAAGCAACATTTTAGGATCGAGACCTATATAGGCTCATCCGAGGGTTTAACCCACATTTTAAAAACAATAACAAAAATTGAAATAACTTCTAATTGCCTACGTTCAACCATTATGCAGAATCCAAATAAGAGTAAAGGGTTTGAGTCTCCATTTGGAGAGCTCACCCTTACATTGAGCGTAAGGTTCAATAAATTAACAAGTTTAAATTTATACAGTGTTAGGATCAAGCCTATACCCCGTAGAGAAATTGGGTTACACAATAAATCAAAACCTCAATTTAATACATTATCAAATAAATGGACGAAACAAATCCCATTACACAAGTGAACCAATTAAAGAAACTAAGGGTTCGAGTCTCAATACGAGCTCGCCCAAGCTGTAAGTCACGGATTAAAACATTTCAATCAATATCATGTAGAACCAACTCTCAGATTTAATATATTGTAAACATATTCAGAAGACAGACATCAAAATATTTCAGAATGACTATTCTGGAGTCAACAAAGGTTACGGGCTCGAGTCTCAACTCGCCCAGGCTCTTTTCCTTTAAAAGAAATAAACATTTAAAAACTTATATGTTATAATTTAAACTTCATAGATAGGATTAGGGGTTTTAACCCTGTATCCATCTTCATACATTTTCATAAAGCAAATTTAGGGTTTATCCCTTCCATCAATAACCAAAAAGAAACTCCAAACCATTTTTACGCAGAGTTAAATTACATTTCCAAGAAAACGAGCAAACCATTTTTATTCATAAAATGTGGTATTACATTACAGTTGAACTGCCCCATAGGACTGACGAATTTCCTTTAAAAACAACTTCCTACCAACACTACAGAAAAATCCCAACTCGGGTCAATGCCCAAAAAACTAACTATTATAGTAACGTAACCTCACAACCCATTTGACAAATGGAAATTGCAGTAACGAGGAGTAAAAAATTAACACATCCTTGTTGATAGAGGAAACCTGGTCAGGACCAAGGCTTACCAAGGAATATACACCGTTGAGGGCTTGTCCCTTCATCTTAACGACTTCACCTTGGAACAAAATAACTTACCCTGCCATGGACATAAAAACCGGGTTAAACACCAATACAAATCTCAACACAGCAGTGTAAACCAAACGACGGTTTGTATACTGTAATATATCTTCCCTTGATAACAACAAACTCGAAGCCGAGGAGAGAACCAAACTTTGGAAACCATGTACACGATGCAAACCCATAACTCACCATGAACCAGCACTCATCATATTTCAAACCAACTCAACGAGTGGAGCATGAATGTCAACAAACTATGGAGGTCGATCAGGCTCAGCCTCCTCCTCCACAACGAAGCATAACAATAAACTGAGGACTAAAACCCCAAACATCACAATGGGGTTTTGACACTATCGAGAGGCATTTATAATATTCACGTGATCACATTTAGTGTGCCAGCTACCACCAAATTTGTTGGATATGCAAAAACCCACATTGGTACAGTTTCAACATATTCCCCATCACATATTTTAATATGGCATCGGATGAGAATTCACGACCAACTATTACTCAGTTAAACCATAACAAATATTAACACCCCGAAGTTATAGTTGGAAACACCAAATTTCACCTTTTCCATGAAGTTATTTATGTCGATTATCAACACAAGAACTCATTCACCATCCTTTGCAATGTATGGAGACTCCCGCACTAGGGTGACTTTGATAAATTAGAATGATGAAGGGTAGTATTGATCGCCATAGTCTTCTCATGCTTTTTAGCATCACACAATAATTTTTGAACATGCTACGTAATTATAACCTGGGTGTTTGGACTTACAAGTCATCACTTTAAAAAGGCTAAGGTATTTAATATTCTAACATAAGGCTTAATAGAAAGCATCGCACTATCTCATCAAACACCAAAAGTATGCAACCTGCAACCTGGACAGTTAAAGAGATGATGAATTCGCTTTAAGCTAAGTAAGCCTCAAGTGTACACAAGAATTCAACTACCAACAAGAAGTTAATTATTAATAAGGGTTTACCAATAAATAAATAATATCATAAGTACCATTTATCAGACCTTAGCACGATTACAACAAATTAGCAATATGATCGCAACTGTTTGTAGGATTCATAACATTATTACCACGCATTAATATCAAAAGACGATGTTTTTCACAATTATAGATATAGCATCGTAATACTTACGTTCCATGAAATAGTATGCGTGGGAAGAAAATGACGACTCAATAATAATTACGATAATTAAAACAAACATAGGAGTACTCATGCATTTAATTGTCTATAAGACAACTAAATTTTTTTAAAGATAATTACATGTCCTAATTATTTAATATTAAGTATAGGTATTTAATAGACATTTATTATTTCCGCATATCATCTAAGGTTGAATCTAATGCTTAGAAAAATTTTAATTTTTTATGAATTTTTGGGATGTTACACCTTGTCCTTTCATTTTGGTCCTTTGATTTTTTTTGTGGTACCTTGCCTCTTACCTTTTGGGTCTTTTACTCATCTTGAGTTATCTTTTGATTTGTACCACCTTTTATGTTTTTGGTCTTGTGGGTATAACTATGGTAGTGTGTCCACATTTGAGGTAGTACACCCGCTTAGTCCCAAGGGTTATGAGTCTTTATACCCACTCTTTTCTTTTTTACTTGTACCTTACTGGTTGGTCTTTGTACCCTTTGGTTGGTCCTTGTACCTTACTAGAGGCCGTGAGTCTCTTTGGCCTCAGTCTGCTGGCTGTAAGCTCATATTTTTTGTGATTGTACTGAGCCTTTTGACTATCATTGACTTTCTTTGATTGACCGTACCATATCCCAGTCATCTCTCTCTCGCTGGTTTGTACTAACCCTATAATAGGGTCACTTGGTTCCTAGAGTTGACTAGCCTCTAAGACGCACAGTCATTTATGAAAGTAACTCTTCGGAGTATACTACAGGAAACGTCTACACCTAGGTAATCAAATATTTGTTGGTAAGACTTAAGTAATCAAATTGTTGGTAATCAAATATCTGGTAAATCATTTGTATTAAGTAGTTAAGACTTGTCCTACTAGACAAAATTGTTGGTAATCAAATATGTGTTGGTAAAGATTTTTAAGAGTGGTGGAACTTGTCGATTGAACTTGTGAGGAAAATTATTTTGGAGAATAAGTGTCCTGACTATGGGACAACAACAAATATATATTCAACAACATCTGAGATATTATGGGCACTAGGTGGGAAAATAATTTTAAACCTTCAATTACCAAGTACTATAGTGATGACAGACTTAATGAAAACCATGGAAATTCCATCATTTAATAGGATATTAGGACAAAGCCATCCTTGAGAGGTGGAGAATGGATTTGTAGAGTTTTCCACTAAACTTGAGAGATTTAGATGATACAACATTATAGGGAAACGGGGCTAAGACGGTATATGATTAATGGGCAACACATGGGGTAGCATACACGCTTTTACAATAAGTCATAACAAGGTTCCTTTCTTAGGTTAGATCATCCTTTTGTTACAAGAGGAATTGGTGCACATATGAGAACGTGAACACTTTGAAAAACAACCGTATTGAATATAAGAGCAAGGTAAAAATGTTAACCATACTGCATGTCATCGATGATAACCTTCCGAAGATTATAGAAACATATTCTTCAGACCTAGGATGTGGATGATTTTTAAAGCATGTAAGGAAATCTAAAGAAGAGGAAATAGTCCAGTTTGCATCAGGAACTTGGAATAAAACTGAGCAGAACTATGCCACTATCGAGAAATAAATCTTTGTAGCACTAAGATGAATAGAGAAGTTCTAGATTCATTTGTTGAACCATGACTTTATCATAAGAACATATTTCTATAGCCTTCCATTTGTGCTAAACAACACAATAAAAAATGAAATAGCAAAAGGAAAGTTTGCAAGATGGCAAGCATTGTTTTCATGTTATAACTATACTGTTGAGCACATTTATGGGAAAGCAAATAGCACTTTTTAACAAGAGAATATTTGGCACAGAAGTATGATGTTAATTTTTAACAAGCAAGCCTGAAGCAAGCGAGCCTGAAACAAGTGAGACTAGAGCAAGCGAGCCCTAAGCAAGTGAGCGTAGAAGGCCGAATCATAATCCAGTGTTCCTGTAACCCACAAGTAAACATGTAAATATTTGCTTGGACCAGAGGAAAACATCAGATCTATAATATTAATGATAATATGAGTTGGTTGGATTATATGCAAACATGGAAACCTAGGTGGGAGTTGAGACATACTGAAGTATTAGATGCTAAATTACGTGGATCTAATGCTTTTATTAGACTAGTGGCAGAACTCAGAAGAATGCCTATGGGATCCAGTATTGTACCTTTTAGTCCCAGAGATGTTCTAAAACTATTTTTTAGAACTGTGCCTGGGCATCAATAATCACTTCAACAAAACTTTACTGAAAACAAAATTTGAATGACAGAAACAGTGTGGAGTTTCAATCTTGACATATTAATGGGCAGTATTTCAATGTGCAAAGAAATCAGACTTTTGAGTAGCAGATGGAAATGGAATGGTGCAAGATAAAGGTACTGTGCAAGTAAATCTTTATTTTACATTTATAGAACGGTGTGCTAAGCCTGTGAGAGGAATTCGACAGCCTTAACAGAATGGATACAGGACACCATTTGAGTAATACGAGGATAAAAATTCAAGATAAATCAGCATAAAAACTTCAAGTACTAATCACCATTGAAGAAATAAATTTAAGCAAGTGCGCTCATATAAATTCAAAACAGTTCTGTAACTCATAGATAAATGAAGATATGAAATACAACAGGAGACACTAACTGTGCACATAAAAAATTTGAATCCATCAAGCTCCAAGATAGGGTAAAATATGTCTTTGTCTATTGATCAACTGTCTATCATAGAATAAATACTTCTTACATCAAAGAGCTGACCCTTGGCTAATGCTTTTTCCCAACGACATTTAGAAAACAAAAATACAAAATACAAAAGTTTGTTTCAGCCCAATGGCTTAATAAGGACTACTCATGATTCTTAACCAAAATTTGTTATAGAACTAACAACCTTGAGAACTAGAAACGATCAAATAGTCTGGGACACGGTAGCCTATTGTAGGGGCATGCCATGCTGGCTAGATGATAGCTCGGCTATGGACACCTACTTTGAAGATGCGGCCTCCACTTGATCTTTTGTAAACTGCTCTCACTTCTTGGTCGAGATGAATTTGGCGATGGCCTTCCACTACTTACCCATCGGATAGGTGTAATACTTGAGTTCTCTTAAAGCAACATCCAAATCAGTACAGCGATCGAAAGAGGCCTTTGGTAAGCTCTTGAAAATAACATGGAGGCGATTTAGGATCTCGAAATTAGAATGTAGTTTATCCACTACCTCCTTCCCACTGAGCTCCTGAAGGGTATCTGTCAGACGAATCTCAAAATTTTGTGCCTCTGCCATTTGGGGAAGGTAATCTCTTTCTGGATACAAATCACCATTCCCATCCCAGAAAGATGGGAGGCCTAATGTGAAAATTATTTGGAACTGCTCCTTTAAAATATGCACTTCATGCTTCAGCTGCACGGCCATATCAGCCACGTTCTGGGCCAATGATGCTTTGGTGACTACCCTATTAACATCCATTATTATACTAGTATGGTATTTGATGGAATGAGCCTGAAGCTCTTTGAAATTCTTCTCATTTAGGAACTCAATTACTTCCCGGGCGATTTCATCCTTTTTGGCTATATTGCTCTCCACAGCCCATGCATCTTGTGCGGCAGTCCTTGAGATTTCAATCTCCTCTTGAATGATAGTGAAACGGGTCCATTGTGCACGTATCAGTGCTGCCATCTCGTTCCATATTGCAGTCTTGCAACCCTTTATTAATGGTTTGCCGGTGAGCTTCCTAGTCAAGTCCTGGATTTCAACCCGGAGCTCATCCCCCATCTACTGCATTTCCGTGATGAGTTGATCCCTCTTGGAAAGCTTCTCGTTAACTGTGAAAAGCTAATCTGACTTGGCCTTTAATTGATCCTGTACCTGGTTGAGCTTGGCCTCCTTGAGACTCATTTCGGCCACTGCTTGGACTAACTTATTGGCGTGGTCTCAGATTGCAGAGACCTGGAGGGATGTTGCTTTCTGTTGAAGAATTTCCTGATTTTTTCTCTTGGCGACCTCCAAGTCGCCTTGTAGTGAGGCAATCCTTTCTCTGAGTGCTTGACAATTATCTGTGTATTTATCCAACTCGGTCTGTATTGCAACCACCTCTGTAGTCTGCAAGTGTTCGGTAGTAGGAATGTTCAAGCTCTCCCTTAATGTCACAATATCGTTGTCTTTCTCTTTCAACACAACCTCTAAGGGAGACCGGTCGTTGGGATCTTGTACTGCTCTTAAGACCTTTTGTTCAAGCTCAGTTATTTTCAGTTGCTTGGCTTTATTTGAGGCTTTCTCATTTTTCAATTGTTTCTCTAGCATATGCACCATAGCCTGCAACCTATGAGTGCTAAGAGTAAATTTGCGCAGATCTCGGTATACGGCTTCACCCATTTGCCGATGGAGCTCCATAGTATCTCTACATGGAATCTCATCCAAATTTATGATCATTTGGGTGGCCTTAAAATTAGAGGGGCTTATTTTTCCTCCCGACGTAATTTGTTCCAAGATGGCCATCTTCAGGGTTCCCTCCTTAAGGTCAAGAGCTGATAGCATCCTGGACTGCCTTCCAGCATCTAACTCCTACTTCTGAAAAAAGGGAATTTTCCATGCCTGCACTGTCTTTCTTTATTTGAGAGTAATGCCTGAACAGGCTGGCTTTATAGGGTGAAGTAGCAACTAAGGCTCCTTCATTAGGTTGTTGCTTCTGACTCTGTGGCCACGTAGCCGAGGGAAAATTCTCAATAATGACAGGTGTTACATGGGTGGATGCTGACATACCTTTTGAAGTTGGGGTAGAGGTATTTTATAATTTCAGCTTCATTGTACCGGTCCCCTTGCTTCCTGATCTCTCACTCTGGGTTGAGCAAGATGGTTCTGACCTTTCCATTTTCCCAGATTCCTCCAGCTTGAGGGGTGTCGGGATAACTTATGTGTTCGTGACACTACCAGGCTTCAACGCAACCAGACCTTCCTCCCAACTATTCAAATTTTTTATCTTATCCAGCAAAGGGTGTGGCATGTGATGATAAACTGTAGAGTGAGCTGGCTGTCTTTTTGAACAAATGATGCCTTTGGGATCGTAATTACTCTTCATACTTTCTGGAAAGTTGTAATCATCCAACCATCCCTCGACTATCTTCTGAGTGGCTCTGCCCTTTATTTTAAATGGTACTGCTTCACAAGGGACCTTGAAAGTCCTGACACTATTTCCCCTCATGAAGTGTACATTGTCATAGTTGAATCTTTGACGAATATATTCTAGTGAAAACCACTGAGGGGTCAAAAACATAGGCAATTTGTATGGAGCTTGCTCTGCCCCATATACCCGAATTTCCGTGTGCTTCTCAAAACAAAACCAATCGCCCACCGGCTCTTTTGGATTTAGCTGCAGCAACAACTTACTTTCTGGGAAGACTCATCGGGGAGGTGCATCGAAAAGTAGAGTATATATGGAGGCCACTACTGTATCCACAAATAGGGTAAAATCTTCTTGTGGGGAGGCTATCAGTACCACCCTTTCCAGATCATCCTTACTAAACAAGGTGTTGTTTTGAAGATGATAAGATATAAGAGGATAGAGCAGAAATGGAACAACTTTTTAGATGGGAAAGATTTTAGCTAGAGATGGATGGACTGAGCCAAGAAGCCATCCCAATCTAGCTTTACTGGATTCTCCTACTGTGACAAGTTCATTATGACCAGTAAACCAGACACCACATCGTCTATTATCAGGTCGTTTTAATATCCAAGGTGAACACAGATCATCGACAAAATCGGTTTAGCCAAGTCCAAAAACACAACTAGGCTGCACAGAGAGCTATTTTCTGGAAAGCTTTCCCTGGGTGGTAAAAGTAATCGGATGAAGGCATCCCTTCCCTCTGCAGGGAGTTCCTACATTTTATTGCTCAACACTTCTTCATCAAATTGAAAACCTGACTCCTCTCAGGTGTTTGTCATCTTCATAATAGGCCGGCTGCTTATGGAACAAACCACATTTCCCTTTCTAGACATTATGGCTCTCTTCTCAGGCACATAACAAGACGTGCACCACTGTATTAACTCAGGAAAAGGTTTGGTCATCGGCAGGATAATTTTAGCTAATCCGGAAGTTGACGCATTAAACATGTCATTCCCATTTCTTGATTGCTCCTGGGCCTCTAGAGCTGATGAGTGCAGGTTATGGAAGGAGGATACGGGGTCATGGACGTCGAAGAACTCATCGTCGATATGGTCATCTAAACTGCTGGTGGAGGGCATAGAGGCACCCTCAAGGACATGTTTGGAGGTCATGTTGGAGCAGGGGAACTTGCAGAATACGGATTCAGGGATGTTTTAGCGAACGTGGGAAATGATCTAAGAGCCTCGGAGTCAGGGAAAACAGTTAATCAAATGGCTGCTCAAGGTGAGTATTTATAAGGAAAACCTTCGGCAAGTCAATCATAAATGCGAGCAGTACGTGGGGCTCTCAGATTGGCTTTAGGGATGGGGGTAGATAGCCTCTTTAAATGTATTAGGAGCCGAATGACATAGATAGTGGAAGGAATGACCGTTTACGCGTGTTTGGGGTTAATGCGAAAGGATAGAAGTACAGAATCTCGAGAAATGGCGAGTGGTGGCTAAAGGTGGTTTCAGGGCTTCTTTAGAGTGGGTCTGGAAAACCATCTTTGAGGTCCTGAATGCGGGACAAGGAGCCACGTGGACCTGGTGGTTTTTATTCAGGAAAGGTCTTGCCGGACTAAAGATCGGGTAGCTTGGGTGCCCTGAAATACTAACTGTCGTCGATCTTTTGGGCTGTCTCCTTGGGATGGGTGCTCATTAATACGCCTTTCAGCGCGTGACCCACTTTCCTCATGATCTAACTCCCTGGTGGCTCCCACCTATGAAAACAACCCTGATCACCTCCCAGTGGTTTCAGGGGATCAAGGATGTGGTTTGGACAAACCATCTTTCGCCCCCTAAATAACTAGAGAGGTGACACATGTCCCTAGTGCTTTTTTTAATCAGGGGCACTCTCATGGGATTAAAACCTGGGCTTATCTTCATCCCTGACTGGGTCTCATTCGTTGATGGACCATCCTTCAAACTCCCCATGAAACTTTAACTGGCTCTTCCCATCTTGGCATGACAAGAGTGTTGCTTTAGATTCTCATTTCTAAAGGTGGTGATTCTCCTTTTTAGCACAACCAAATTATTTGCGGATAATATTACTAACATCGGCTTCAACGGGGATGGCCTTTTCCTCTGGAAGAGGCTGAGAATAGTGGACTAGTGCCTTTCAAGTCTATTGGGTTATGGAGTCATGTCCCTTTCCCTTTTTTTCTTCCTTATGACACGTGACTGTCATTGCTTGGGAAAAAACGATCATGCAGGGATGCTAGTGTTATAGTCATGGTACAGAATTTCGGATTTTACATCTATGGCATGGGGGAGGTCTTCCTGCTCACGACGGATGAAGATTTCTTGCACCCATTTTCCTTGGAGTTAACCCCTAAGAGTTCCCCATGGCTCATAGAATTTTCTATGATTTGCCTTCTTCTCCAAACATTCATTTCGAGAACTGCCATTCCAAAACCTCCAGTTGGTTGTCGCTTTAAACTTGCTCCGATGTTTATTTTTAGCATTCCTGCTCACGTGACCACCTTGAGGTCAACCCTCATTTGGGATTCCCAAGGCAAGTTTGCGTGTTTTTTCTATTGCCTTCAAACTTAGTAGCGGGCAGTGCTTCCCTAGCAATCCAGCTCTTCCCTAGGCATTCCGTCCAATGTCGATCGGGATTTTTGTGATCCAAAGATCCGGGTGTGTGGCCTCATCTTCTTTTATATCATTGGCCTTGGTGGAGCTTGCTATACTGGGCCCCTCGTTTTCATCTTGGATCAATGAGAGCAGTTTTCTTTTATCCCCGAACTTGACTTCTGCTATGTTTCTTTCAAGATGTGTCTTTTCAGCTTCGACCATACTGCCTAATCTAGTGCCCCTTTGTTCATCTGAGGACAGAGCTTCTCTTCGTGAGTGAGAAAGGGGGTCGTGAATGCTTCTGGATTATCAAAACAAAGATCATGTTGAAAAACTGGGGTATGATCATTTAGAAGTATTGAACTGTGTTCCCTAGCCTTCCTGGCCTTGATTAACCAACTTTTGATACCCTTTCGATACAACGGATTTTTTATTAATTCAGTGAATTGAATAGCTATTTTTAACTCACCAAATTCTTGTTCCAGGTCAAAAAAGACAGAGGTTCTTTGATAGGAATCCGCTCGAAATGATTTCTAAGATGGCTTCACGAGAGAGGTACTATTTGATTCCTGTGTCAAAAAGGACGTGGCCCTCTCGTCACTTCTCTTTCATAGTTCTCCTGACAGCTCTTTTTGTGAGAATTTATATCCTAGGACTTCAGGGGCATCCTATCTATATGCATACAATGA
This sequence comes from Larix kaempferi, assembly GCA_027924585.1. NCBI lineage: Eukaryota > Viridiplantae > Streptophyta > Pinopsida > Pinales > Pinaceae > Larix > Larix kaempferi. The sequence continues at coordinate 418,202 of BSBM01000356.1, forward strand.
CTCGTAATCCTCTCTAGTGAGGTAAACGGGGGAATAATTTTCTTCCATCTAGTTCAGGTATCCATTTGACCCTTCACTAAACACCCCTGCCTGGCTCTTGTCCAGGCCACTCCTTTTCTTGATAATAGGTGATTTCAAAGGTTGTTGTTCATTTTCTTTCTTCTAGCATACCTTTTGGGGATCAGGAAGTCGATCATGGCATATACCGAATTTGGTCAGCATCTGCTTATTAAGTCTACTTCTATATAACTCTATCTGAAAAATTTTGATGGCCAAATGCCTGACAACGTGAGCCATTTTGTCTATCTTTGCGCCCCGCAAATCTCCCACTACTGCAGCAACGTGACTCTCTTTAGGTTTGGTCTTATTAATCATGCCATGCTTTTTAAGTGGATTGAGGTGTTGGGTAGGCCTATAATTTAGGGGTGTGGGTAATTGCAAGGGTCCATGACGGCTTGCCGCCCATCTTGACATTCTGGGTGGTGGTGGAGGTGGTCCTCCTCCTCTTGACATGAGCTGACTGGTGTCCGGAATCACTGATTGTGAGGTAAAAAGGGTTTTGAGTGGATTGACCTGAACCGAACCCTCTTGGTTTTCAGCGGGAAACTTTTGGAAACTAGGGATATTACAGGGAGTATGTGGGTCTTGGGAAAACGTTTCGCTAGCTGGAGATCGGACAATAAATTCAAACTGGGGAAACTGGGGGTCGAACAAAGGTGAGGAGAAACTGCGTTGATAACTTGGTGAGGTAGATTGATATCTTCCATGTCTCTGTCTCCAAGAGATTGACTCTTCCAGAGCCATAAATTATTTGTGGCTAGGGTTCTGGCGAGTGGGTCTTTGTCAAGATGCCAGGTTTTCTATTGTGGAGTTTTCAGGTGGATAACAGCCCGCAACTCAATTTCATCCACCATGAAACTAGGAGCGTATGATCTTGTCGGAAGATATATCTTCTTGATTATGTTCCCCAACAATGGTGCCAAAAAAGATGTTAGTCCCAAAGACATTCTAAGGCTGTCTTTAGAACTGTCCCTAGGCATCAATAATATCTTCTGAATTTTTCGCTGAAATAGAAACACAGCTGACAGAAAATAATGCAGAATTTACAAGGAATTAATATGGAATTTCGTTGGCAGCTGTTACTAGTAGATTTGGGGATGAGATATGCAAACTTTCAGCTCATAGGCCATTCCATTGGGCATGGAGTCATAAAGAAAAGCTTTAAAAACTAAATTGGACATAATATCAATTTGCAAAGGAATTTCATTGAATGGAATAGTGAACCAGCTTTAAATGAGGATGGATTTAGAAGGTGAAAATGAGAAGACTAAAGGAATGCCTCTTGGACAGATTCCTAAAGGTCTAAGGGTAACAAGGAGAAGACTAAAAGGAGTGCATCTTGTACAAATTCCTGAAAGCCTAAAGGTGACAAGAAGAAGACTAAAAGGAGTGCCTCTTGGACAAATTCCTAAAAATATTAAAAGTCTTGATGAAATAATAGACATGCTGAGCCTCAATCCAAGTAGTCAGCAGTTTCTAACAAGCTACAAAATATTCATGAATCAACTTGTCAACAAACAAATTGCATATATAATTAAGCAAAAAGCCAACCAAGATTGCAGTCCCTACCCAACACAAATGCATATGTATCATTTAACAAAATATCCAAAAACTCTGAATAATTGCTAAACTATTGCTCAAATCTTTTATTTCAAGAAAGATCAGCAGAGAGGAAAACATTGTGGAAATACAAGAGAAACACAAGCTGCTACATCCAATGATCTTAATCTCTGCAAAAACACTACATCTGCTCCTCTATCAGAATCATGAACCCAATGATAGGTTCCTCATCACTGGAAAGAATTACAAGATGGCATGCTAGCCATGGCTGGCTCAACCCTCTCCCTTCCTAAGAAAATTTGCTGCCCTTATGAATTCGAATTGCCCTGCTTAAATAGAGAGAAGAGTTTGTAACAAAAAAACTGATCTGATAGTTGCTTGCAACAGAAAATGGTTTCTAGAAAAATCCATCTCAAAAGGTCTGTAATATATCACAAATGATGCATTTTTTTTTAAAACGGCTTGCAATTGAGGTAAATTGGCCCATTTGTGAAGTGGGTTTTCAACCGTTTGAGCTGATTCCTCACGGTTTGCCCAAGATAGCTCACGAAAAATGTGTTTTCTATAGGTGCACGATTTTACAAAACGTCTTTCATGAGTTGGCGGTTTCAGGGCCCTCAAAAAGTTGTTTGGGAAAACCACTTGAAGGTCCCTGAATAACTCTATGACTGCCATGTGTCCGCAGTGGTTTCAAATCAGGCCCATGTGCCTTTGGTTATGTTTCATGCCACTCATCGAGCCTGAATTCATGAGAACTTTAGATATGCTCATGATTTACCTTTCTAAAAAATTACCACATGTATTAAACCTCTTTTATCAGCTTGGTGGTTTCAGGGCCACAAGAAAATGGTTTCTGATTACCACTTTGGGGACCCTGAATCGATGGGAGGTTGCCATGTGTCCAAAGTGGTTTTGAATTCAGGCCCATGTGCCTTTGATTATCCTTCATGCAACTTTCCAAGCCTGACTTGATGAAAGCCATTGATCTAGGATGCTTGTCTTTTTCCACAAATATTATAATAATATAATATGAAAGACAAAACTACCACATGCATTTAAAACACCTTTTATCAGCTGGTGGTTTCAAGGCCATAGAAAAGCAGTTTCCAATTACCACTTTTGGGACGTTGAATCGATGAGATCCTGCCATGTGTCCAAAGTGGTTTTGAATTCAAGCCCATGTGCCTTTGATTATCCTTCATGCAACTTTCCAAGCTTGAATTGATGAGAGCCATTGATCTAGGATGCTTGTCTTTTTCCAAAATTTTTATAATAATATAATATGAAAGACAAAACTACCACATGCATTTAAAACACCTTTTATCAGCTGGTGGTTTTAGGGCCATAGAAAAGCGGTTTCCAATTACCACTTTTGGGACCCTGAATCGACGAGAGCCTGCTACGTGTCCAAAGTGGTTTTGAATTCAGGAGCATGTGCCTTTGATTATCCTTCATGCAACTTTCCAAGCCTGAATTGATGAGAGCCATTGATCTAGGATGCTTGTCTTTTTCCAAAAATATTATAATAATATAATATAAAAGACAAAACTACCACATGTATTTAAAACATATTTTGTCAGCTGGTGGTTTCAGGGCCATAGAAAAGCGATTTCCAATTACCACTTTTGGGACCTTGAATCAACGAGAGGCTGCCACATCATCATAGCAGTTTTGCATTCACGACCATGTTCCTTTTATTATCTTCCTTGCAGCTTTTCAAGTCTGAATTCATGACAGCCGTAGATCTAAGATACTCATGATCTACCTTTTTCCACAAAGATTTTACAATATAATAAAAAGGAAAATTAACCTTTCTCTTGATATTTAATTCACAAATGAAATATGTGAATTTAGACCATCCAAGACATCAAGATAATTGCAACAGGTAGATATGTGCCCAGTTTAAGGCTCAATTGCTTATAAAATGAAAGGGGTCAAAATTAGTACAAACATTGGCTCCAATGGGGACAACAAATCCTTGTGATCTGTTGAGAACAGCAGTTCCAGTGCCTTTCTCCAGCAACTTCAAATTTTGGCCTCATTGACACTCAACCTGTACTTTCTTGTCAATACTTTTATGCTTTTGACGGTAAATAAATTTGAGCTTCTGAATATACAACAAACTGCAAATGGAAACCTTCTTGAATACTTTAGACATGCTCATACAGGATCTTTTAAAAGTGGAAAACATAAGAAACAAGGAGAAAAATGATCCTTAGAAGCCTTCTTTGCAAGATCTGCTAGATCTTCTTTATTATTTTCTTTCTTGCTTAAGGCAACTTGTATATCCATTGAACCTGAGTATGATCCCCAGTGGAATCACAAAAATGTGGAGTCACCAAGGTGAATTGCTTGAACAACCGGTGTCTAACTCTTGTTCACCTTCAAGAGCCAGCTCTTTAATCTTTGTTGTTCTTCCCGGGGAAACTTTCTTTCACTTTCGTGTCCCCGACAACGACGCCAAAAAAGATGTTAGTCCCAAATATGTTCTAAAGCTGTTTTTTAGAACTGTGCCTGGGAATCAATAATCACTTCAACAAAAATTTACTGAAAACACAATATGAATGACAAAAATAGTGTGGGGTTCCGATCTTGAAATATTAATGGGCAGTATTTCAATGTACAAAGAAATTAGAATTTTGAGTAGCAGATGGAAATGGAATGGTGCAAGATAAAGGTACTGTGAAAGTAAATATTTATTTTACATTTATAGAATGGCGTGCTGAGCCTGTGAAAGGAATTCGACAGCCTTAAAATAATGGATACATAAAACCATTTGAGTAATACGAGGATATAACTTCAAGATAAATCAGCATGAAAACTTCAAGTACTAATCACCATTGAAGAAATAAATTTAAGCAAGTGCACTCATATAAATTCAGAACAGTTCTGTAACTCATAGATAAATGAAGATATGCAATACAACAGGAGATACTAACTGTGCACATCAAAACTTTGAATCCATCAAGCTCCAATATAGGGTAAAATATTGTCACGTCCCCATTTTGGCCCCTTTGTATTAAATCGTAAATGATGTAAATATTATTACTTAATCATGGTGAGGAGCTCAAGGCCAAGGCCCCACCATTGATTTAGCATTTTATGTGACAGCAATTAAAGAAATAGATGCCTATGGTTCTTGTGCTAGATGGGCACGATGTAAATAAGACATCATGTAAATACGAATTTTAATGAAAAATACCCACAACTAGCTATGCAATGCAACAAAGAGATGGGGCATGATTCTACAAGGAATAGGGAGGGAAAGTATTCAAACCCTTGAGCCAACGGTGTTAATCCATGTGTCAATGGGGAAACCCATAAACCACCAACTACCCATTTTGTCTCATGCACCCAATCATTTAATTCTTCCCAAAGATTGGTTGGGGCAATTATTGTCTTGGGATTGGAGAAGTATGGAAGCCATATTTTCGTGCATGGGAAAACCATCAACATGAAAATCGTATTTTTGGCTTGCTGGGAAAGAAAAACCCCCACAAAATGTTGCCTAAGGAAATTTCTCATGCATTACGTCCTTCCTCTCATGCAGACTGAGCTCCCTGGAAGTTATCCTCACGTTTTTCACCATAACCCTGCATTTTTCCATGCCCAGGAACTCGTTTTTGGTATTTTGCAGTAGCTGGGGAAGGAGGGGCGCGATTTTGGACTGAGGGAGAGGTCGTTTTTTCCCTTGGAGCGTTTTTCTGGAATGGGTTGCTCTCCTAGTCGAATTTTCCTAGTTGCCAATTCGTTTTGAGTCTACCCACGTTTTTCTGAAGCTCAGGAAACCCCACCTCATGCATTCCACTGTTGAAACGTTTTTTTTCTCATGCTCAGCAAGTGTAGTTTCGCTGTTATGAGCATCCTTGTTTGATTTGAACCTGTAAGCAAGTAACTGGAGTAGTAGTGGACAGAATTAGCTTGATAAACCTAGTGTAGGGAGTAACCTCTCAAGAGGATCAAGAGGGCTGGCTACTTTTCTATACACACCTTGAGAGCACTAGAAAGGAAGGTATGGCTTGAGGGACTGTGTGGCAGTGAAGAGAATACTTCCTGGTGTTGGGTGTGTAAGCATTGTGAGTGCCAAGCTGAATAGATCTGGGAGGGGTACCCATAGCTCTGTGGTTGAGCTCACTAGCTTAGCAATTCTTCCTTTCCATCTCCTAGCAGCCTGATAAACCCAATTGTAGATTGGCTTGGCTCATCTTGGTGTATGCTTGGCTATGTGTGAGTCTGTTGTTCCCTGGTTCCTTGTAGAGATAATGCCCAGCTCGGGGGTGGCAGTGGTGCTGAGAGATTAAGGAGCACACTGGCCTATGGTTGGGTGGAACGTTGCAGTTGCATAGCCAGTTGCTTGGGGCTACTGTTATAAGATAAGTATTCTCCTGTATATTCTTGCAATTATTTAATTGATGGATATCTGAATGTATGTGGATGTGTTAAACGAATTTACTTCTGCTGTGTTTTCAAATGGTTATGCACTTGCATATGTTCATCTTCTTTTAAATTGAATGTTTGTTTATAATGTATGGGACCGGATGCCCGGCTTAACCTCACGATCCTCTCCATCTAGCTGTTAGGATGGGAGGGGACGTGACAAATATGTCTCTGTCTATTGATCAACTGTCTAACATAGAAGAAATACTTCTTACATCAAAGAGCCGACCCTTGGCTAATGCTTTTTCTGCCTTATATAGCTTTTTCAAAACTTTAGATAGCTATCAAAAAAATGTTTTTGCCAAACGACATTTAGAAAACGAAAATACAAAATACAAAAGTGTGTTTCATCTCAACGGCTTAATCAGGACTACTCATGATTCTTAACCAAAATTTGTTACAGAACTAACAACCTTGAGAACTAGAAATGATCAGATAGTCTGGGACACACTAGCCTATTGTAGGGGCATGCCATGCTGGCTAGAGGATACTTTGGCTATGGATAGCTGCTTTGAAGATGCAGCCTCCACTTGCTCTTTTGTAAACTGCTCTGACTTCTTGGTCGAGATGAATTTGGCGATGGCCTTCCACTGCTTACCCATCAGATAGGTGTAATACTTGAGTTCTCTTAAAGCAACATCCAAATCAGTATAGCGTTCGAAAGAGGCCTTTGGTAAGCTTTTGAAAATAACATCGAGGCGATTTAGGATCTCGAGATTAGAATGTAGTTTATCCACTACCTCTTTCGCACTGAGCTCCTGAAAGGTATCTGTCAGACGAATCTCAAAATTTCGTGCCTCTGCCATTTGGGAAAGCTAATCTCTTTCTGGATACAAATCACCATTCCCATCCCAGAAGGATGGGAGGCCTACTGTGAAAATTATTTGGAACTGCTCCTTAAAAATGCGCACTTCATGCTTCAGCTACGCAGCCATATCAGCCACGTTCTAGGCCAGTGATGCTTTGGTGACTACGCTGTTAGCATCCATTTTTATACTGGTATGGTCTTTGATGGAATAAGCCTGAAGCTCTTCGAAAGTCTTCTCATTTAGGAACTCAATTACTTCCTGGGCGATTTCATCCTTTTTGGCTATATTGCTCTCCACAGCCCACTCATCTTGTGCAGCAGTCCTTGAGATTTCAATCTCCTCTTGAACGATAGTGAAACGGGTCCATTGTGCATGTATCAATGCTGCCATCTCGTTCCATATTGCAGTCTTGTCACCCTTTACTAATGGTTTTTTGGTGAGCTTCTTGGTCAAGTCCTGGATTTCAACCCGGAGCTCATCCCCCGTCTGCTGCATTTCTATGATGAGTTGATCCGTCTTGGCAAGATTCTCATTAACCGTGAAAAGCTCATCCGACTTGGCCTTTAATTGATCTTGTACATGGTTTAGCTTGGCCTCCTTGAGACTCATTTGGGCCACTGCTTGGACTAACATATTGACGGGGTCTGAGATTGCAGAGACCTGGAGGGATGTTGCTTTCTGCTGAAGAATTTCCTGATTTTTTCTCTTGGCGACCTCCAAGTCGCCTTCTAGTGAGGAAATCCTTTCTCTGAGTGCTTGACTGTCAGTTGTTGATTTATTCAGCTCAGTCTGTATTGCAACCACCTCTGTAGTCTGTGAGTGTTCGGTAGTAGGAATGTTAAGGCTCTGCCTTAATGTCGCAATTTCCTTGTCTTTCTCTTTCAACACAGCCTCTAAGGGAGACCGGTCGTTGGGATCTTGTACTACTCTTAAGACCTGCTGTTCAAGCTTAGCTATTTTCAGTTGCTTGGATTTATTTGAGGCTTTCTCATTTTTTAATTGTTTCTCTAGCTTATGCACCGCAGCCTGCAACCTATGAGTACTTAGAGTAAATTTGTGCAGATCTTGGTATATGGCTTCACCCGTTTGCCGATGGAGCTCCATAGTATCTCTAGATGGAATCTCGTACAAATTTATGATCATTTGGGTGGCCTTAAAATTAGAGGGGCTTCTTTTTCCTCCCAGCATAATTTGTTCCAAGATGGCCATCTTCAAGGCTCCCTCCTTAAGGTCAAGAGCTGATAGCATCCTGGACTGCCTTCCAGCATCTAACTCCTGCTTCGAAAAAAGGGAATTTTCCATGCCTGCACTGTCTTTCTTTATTTGAGAGTAATGCCTGAACAGGCCTTCTTTATAGGGTGAAGTAGCAACTAAGGCTCCTTCAAGAGGTTGTTCTTTCTGACTCTATAGCCACGTACCTGAGGGAAAATTCTCAATAATGACAGGTGTTACATGGGTGGATGCTGACATACCTTTTGAAGTTGGGGTAGAGGTATTTTCTAATTTCATCTTCTTTGTATCGGTCCCCTTGCTTCCTGATGTCTCACTCTGGGTTGTGTGAGATGGTTCTGACCTTTCCCTTTTCCTGAATGCCTCCAGCTTGAGGCGTGTCGGGATAACTTTTGTGTCCGTGACCCTACCAGGGTTCAATGCAACCAGACCTTCCTCCCAACTATTCAAATTTTCTATCTTATCCAGCAAAGGGCGTGGCACATGATGATAAACCACAGAGCGATGTGACTATCTTTTTGAACAAATGATGCCTTTGGGATCATAATTACTCATCATACTTTTTGGAAAGTTGTAATTGGCCAACCATCCCTCGACTATCTTCTGAGCGGATCTGCCCTTTATTTTAAATGGTCCTGCTTCACAAGGGACCTTGAAAGTCCTAGCATTGTTTCCCCTCATGAAGTGTACATCGTCACAGTTGAATCTTTGACGAATATATTCTAGTGCAAACAACCGAGGGGTCAGAAACATAGGCAATTTGTATGGAGCTAGCTCTGCCCCATATACCCGAATTTTCGTGTGCTTCTCAAAACAAAACCAATCGCTCACCGGCTCTTTTGGATTTAGCTGCAGCAGCTGCTTACTTTCTGGGAAGACTCGTGGGGGAGGTGCATCGAAAAGTAGACTATAGATGGAAGCCACTACTGTATCCACAAATAGTGTAAAATCTTCTTGCGGGGAGGCTATCAGTACCACCCTTTCCAGATCATCCTTACTAAACAAGGTGTTGTTACTGAAGATGATAAGAGATAAGAGGACAGAACAGAAATGGAATAGCTTTTTAGATGAGAACGATTTTGGTTGTAGATGGATGGACTGAGCCAATAATCCAGCCCAATCTAGCTTTACTGGATTCTCCTGCCGTGACAAGTTCATCATGAACAGTAAACCGAATACTACATCGTCTATTATTCGGTCGTTTTCATATCCAGGGAGAACAAAGATCATTGACAAAATCAGTTTATCCGAGTCCGAAAACACATCTAGGCTGCACAGAGAGCTATTTTCTGGCAAGCTTTCCCTGGGTGGTAAAAGTAATTGGATGAAGGCGTCCCTTCCCTCTACAGGGAGTTCCTGCATTTTATTGCTTGGCACTTCTTCATCAAATTGAAAAACTGACTCCTCTTGGGTGTTTGTCATCTCCATAATAGGCTGGATGGTTATGGAACAAACCACATTTCCCTTTATAGACATGATGGATCTCTTCTTAGGCACATAACAAGATGCGCACCACTGTATTAACTCAGGAAAAGGTTTGGTCGTCGGGAGGATCATTTTAACTAATCCAGAATTTTATGCATTAAAGAGGTCATTCCCATTTCTTGATTTCTCCTGGGCCTCTAGAGCTAATGAGTGCGGGTTATGGAAGGAGGATACGGTGTCATCGACATCGAAGAACTCGTCGCCGATATGGTCATCTGAACTGCTGGTTGAGGGCGTAGAGGCACCCTCAGGGATGTGTTCGGAGTTCATGTTGGAGTAGGGGAGCTTGCATACTATAGAGTTAGGGGTGTTTTAGCGAAGGTGGGAAATGATCTGAGAGCCTCGGAGTCAGGGAAAATAGTTAATCAAATGGCTACTCAAGGTGAGTATATATAAGGAAAACCTCGGGCGATTCAATCATAAATGCGGGCAGTACGTGGGGCGCTCGGATTGGCTTCAGGGATGGGGGTAGATAGCCTCTTTAAATGTATTAGGAGCCGAATGATGTAGATGGTGGAAGGAATGACCGTTGACATGTGTTTGGGGTTAATGTGAAGGGACGGGAGTACAGAGTCTCGGGAAATGGTGAGTCAAGGCTAAAGGTGGTTTAAGGGATTTTATAGAGTGGGTCTGGAAAACCATCTTTGAGATCCTGAATGCGGGACAAGGCGCCACGTGGACTTGGTGGTTTTTATTTAGGGGCGGTCTTGCTGGACTAACGATCGGGTAGTTTGGGTTCCCTGAAACACTAACTATCGTCGATATTTTTGGTTTTCTCCTTGGGATGGGTGCTCATTAATATGCCTTTCAGCGCATGACCCACTTTCCTCATAATCTAACTACTTGGTGGCTCCCACCTATGAAAACCACCCTGATCGCCTCCCAATGGTTTCAGGGGATCAAGGATGTGGTTTGGACGAACCATCTTTCGCCCCCTGAATGACTAGAGAGGTGACACCTGTCCCTAGTGTTTTTTTTAATCAAGGGCACTCTCATGGGATTAAAACCCGGGCTTATCTTCATCCCTAACTGGGTCTCATTCGTTGATGGACCATCCTTCAAACCCCCCTTGAAACTTTAACTACCTCTTCCCATCTTCGCATGAGAAGTGTGTTGCTTGAGATTCACGTTTCTAAAGGTGGTGATTCTCCTTTTTAGTGCAACCGAGTTATTTGCAGATAATATTACTGATAGTATGAAAGATGATTTACAACAACTCCCTAAGAAAAGCAACTGATGCAAGCAATTGGTTAGCACACCTCTACCATGATCTTAACTTAATCGCGACATAGGTCTCTACACATCACCCTAGGTACAACTAGACCATCAATACTACTATATTAACCGAAAAACGTTCTTTGAAAGCATGGCCACATCAAGATGCTAGTCTCCAGTTTCCAAGTACTACCCACACTTATGTGTTGGGCCCTGGGATTGCCCCTTTTTTACCACACTTATTACATCATTTTTCCCTGTTACACCCTATTTTCATAAAGCATATGTATTCCTTTATTCCTTATCAATAAAGAATCTTGACAAGGTATAATTCATTGTTGCTTCATTTGTTTAATGCATAAGATTGTTATGGTTATGAATTCTAGCGTTTGATTTATGCTAACTTGTGTTGATTTCATTAAGTTAAGATCAAAGCACAGGTGTATCAGTCGCTAAGCCTTTGGAAAGAATCACACGTGGTTCCAGCCGTTACTCTTCATATTCAGTTCCTCATATATATAGGGAACATCTCACCTTTCCACGTGGAGTTATCACAGGACTTCGTTGAAACAAAGCATTGCTGCAACAAACAGGACGCCTCCCGATTGGTTAATCTGTTGATCCATTGACTGCGAGAGTAAGGACGTCCTTCATGTCCAATGGCCTCATTCAAGATGACTGTCACAGTTCAGTTGTAACTCCGCAGCATGAAGATCATAGATCTTCATTGCTGCACGAAATTAGTGGATCACGAATTGCACTTTGCATGTATAAATATGGGAAGGCTTTCTGAATCTCAGGTTGGTTAATTATCATTTTGTATGGGCTGTAATAGAGAGTTGAGACTATGGATTACCATATTTAATAAAAGAGCATAGTTTTTAATATTTATGTGTCTTAATTTTTGGTAGTTCATGGTGTCTCTATTAGAAGGCCAGGGCCCGCCTTCTCACAGATATTGCCGAATTGCATTAGCCATGATTATTGTTAGCTGCAACAGAGAGTTTATAATTGCATTCTTCTTTGGTAGTTTATGATTGCATCCTGAATAGCTGCAACAGTGTGGTGTGACAGTCGACTGTGTAGTTTAGTTGAATTAATGCATGGTGTTTTAGATGAGCCGTTACATCTGAACTTAGCTCCAATTCCTTTCAGTCATTTATTCTTTCTAGGATTTACGTATTAATGAAATTAGAATTCAAGCTTGCTTTTAGTCTCTGGTTGCTGTTGTATATTTCTTGAATTCATTAGATTGAACAGATTATGGTTGAGTAACGATAGTTGTTAGATGAGTTAGATCAATAGAGATTAAATACTGTAGTTTGATAATTATAGGATTTAACTTCTTGCAAAAGTAAGTCTAGTTCATTTTATCTTTAGATCAGTAACTGTTGGATTGATAATTGTAGGAAGGTAATTGTATTTTGAATTCTTAGATGGATAATTTAGATTAGTTTTACTTATGGAATGAGTTTGGATTAGCAGATAGGTAGGATAGTTTATCTCCATTTTATTTAATCAGCTACTTGAAATGCTTATGCATAGACTGTGCGTATTGCCATTGAAATAAAAGACCTACCCAGGTTGACAATTCATATTGAGAATCCTGTGTGTTAGTTGAAATTAATTGACATATAGGGTGACCAACATTTTGGCGTTGTTGTCGGGGATGGTAGTTTATATGCATAGATAGTAGTTGATTTCATTTTAAGTTTTTATTATTAACAGCATGCATGAATAAAATAAAAACAAATCGGGAACCCCCTTTGAATAGTAACATTGCAGGTGGAAGAGGTCGTGGCCGTAATATAGGTCTGGGAAGATAAACATTTATCAACGATATAATTGCTAAAGCTGATTCTTCTACCAGACCACCACAGACATCTACAAGAAGAGGAAATTTTGTTCCTTCCAATCTTCAGAATTCGGCATCAACCGTGGAGAATGCAATGGGACCCTCTACTTCCATTGCAGAAAAGAAACCCCATGAAGACAAAGGAAGCGTTGTGGGAGCACCGAATAGAGAGGAGATCTATCATATTAATGGGACCATAGTTACTAAAGAAGTGTGGTTGGAAAATCGCCGAGAAGCAGAGGAAGAGAGAAGGCGAGAAGAAGAAAGGAGGAAAGCAGAAGAAGCAAAAGTAGAGGAAGAAAGAATAAAGAAATCCATTGAATTTTGGACCAGCATGGCTAATAGAGAACATGAAGGAGAGAACGAATGCCATTAGGAGGAAGTGGAATATAATCAGTAGGGTGACACTGTTATCACACTTGAATTCCCTATCCTCCAGATACCAGGGGCAGCTCCTATGAAAAGTATTTCACAATCAGTTTTCCTGAATTTCCATGGTAAGTCCTCTGAAGATCCTGATGAATTTCTTTTTGAGTTCGACATCCTCTGTCATAGTTATGGATATACCTCCAGTGCTCAGAAGATGAAACTATTCCCATCCAACTTGAAAGGAAATGCTCTGTTCTAGTTCATGAGTCTAGGTCGTGAGACCATCACTACTTGGGATAAAATGAAACAAACCTTTCTTTCTAAATATCAAGAGTATTGTAGAACTAGAGATAGAAAGGAATAGTTGTTTAAGATGGTTCATAAGGAAGAAGAGATCCTGGAAGATTTTTTTGAGAGATTGTTGGACAATTTACAGAGGTCTGGTCATACAGCGATGGGAAAAGATGTACTCAAGATTATCTTGCTACGAGGAATTAGAGAAGATTGCCTTGATATGTTGAATTTGTTGGGGAAAGGGGATATCTCAAAGGATCCTTTTGGTAAGATCAGTGAACTATGTCGAAGGTATTCAAGGGGATCCTCTAGAACTATCAAACAGGACAAAGATCGAGATCAAGATGTCTTCACTAGGACACATAAGTCAGCTAGTGGAGGAGCCACTCGAGCAGAAATAGGAAACTTACTAGAGAATTTAAAAACAGATATGATGAGCTCCATTTCTTTTGAGTTAGATGTCTTGAGAGAAAAATAGAGGCAAGTAGTAGAAGATCTTACATGTGGAGTATTCTATCCCAAATGCAGAAAGAAAGCACCCACTGAAAGAATGCCCGCTGGATAAGGTAGAGATATGTATGTTCATGTATTTGTAACTTCAAAAGATATTCTTCTATGTATTACACTTGTACCTTATTGTATGTATGATGGATATGTATTATACCTCCAATCAGAAGTGTCGTCATTTGTATTTGTAAGTGTCGCAAGTGTCACAAGTGTTGTAAGTGTCGCAACTTATATTTGATGGATTATTAGACCACCAGTGTGGGGTCGACCCTAGTTGAGTTATCTGGTTGGGTTATTAGACCTCCTTAGGAGTTCGACCCTGTTAGGTTATTGGTAGGTCAAGTCAATGTATAAATAGAGAGTGAGTGTGTCTCATTCTATTCATTTAATTCACTCATCCAACTCGCATAGTTGAGAGAGAGAGTTGCGCACTAGTGGAGGAGGAGTAGCTGTTGGAGACATCTATCTTTTGGGAATTGATCTTTGTGATCTTTGTATTGGGGATTATTCTATCTCTGAGGAATTTGTGGGGTTTTTCACCTTCTTGGTTTTCCTCGGTGAAATGCTTTGTGTCTATTGTCTCTTGTGATTGATATGTTGTACATGTTATTCTCTTAGTGATCCTAGATAATATTGAATGAAATTATCGAAAAATTAACAATGTAGGATATGTGAATTGGAGCATGATACCAAGGAATGTCCTTCATTACCCAAGGTTAAAGCAGTCCTGCAGGCATCCACTTTAGATGTGGAACAAGCTTACTTTATTGCACAGAAGAAACCTTGGCAGCCTCGCAATCAAGGTATGAATCAAGATCCATCGTTTTTCTTGAATAATATGAATAAATTGAATACACAATTCCCTTCACATTATTCGAATAACCAATGGCATCCATCTCAGAACCCAATGCAAAATCCTAACTCTTGGACACCATGGTCACAACAATCGAACCAGCAAGCTCCCTAGAATCCGAATTGGAGAAATTCTTACCAAGGAAATAATTTCCCGCACCACCAGACTCCTTACCAACAATATCCTCCTCAGCAGTTTCCTCACCAAAAATATCATCAGCGACAGCTGCAATTCCAAAACAATGCCACACCTATGAATGTACCACTGCGAACACAACTACTTGCACAACCTAACCCAAACCCGAATAATAAAGCAATTCATCAATTTGAGACTGCCAACATGCCTTCGTATTCCATTTCCCAAATTCCCTACAATGAAATACAATTACGATCAGGGATGGTAGTGGAACCCATCATCACTAAGGATGTTTCATTCCCAGTGGCTAAAACTGGAGTGAATCAGCACTTTGAGAATACAGTCAATTCAGCAATCCCCATCATTGAGGATGCTGACATTTGTACTGAAACAGTAGCTAAAACTCAGGAAGTAGCACACGATGAAGCACAACCTACACAATCGATAAGGGAACCGCCATATCCTGAATGATTGGCCCTACAAAAAATAGTGGAACAACCTCGATTCAATCTCTTAGGAGAATTGAAGAATTTGTATGTCAAAATCCCACTGTTACAAGCCCTCCATGATGTGCCCATTTATGCCAATACTGTTAGAGATCTATGTGTAAAGAAACTAGGAAAAAAGCCTAGGGAACCTCCCACTGTCCATGTATTGGGAAAGCTTTCCGGATTAATAATGGGGAAGACTCCTATGGAAAAATATGATGACCCTGAAAACCCTACTATTACAGTTCACATAGGAGACACACGGATCCCCAACGTATTGGTAGACTTAGGCGCGGTTATCAATGTTATGACCATAGAAACTATGAATAAACTTGGACTCACTAATTGGTGGCCAACCCCTACCATTTTAGAACTTGTTGACAGATCAACAATCAAGCCTGAGGGAATCCTAGACGACCTAGTAATCTCTGTTGACTCGTGGGAATACCCTACGGACTTCTTGGTGTTACAGCCGAAGTCTCAGGTGCGGGGACACCCGCTGATCCTAGGAAGACCTTGGTTAGCCACAACGGATGCCTGCATTAGCTGTCGGTCAGGATCCATGACTATCTCAAATGGGACTAAAATCAAAAGCCTAACTTTATACCCTCCAGCCCGACCAAGCACAGAAGCTGAAACTCCACTTTGGGTGGATTTGGAGGAGGAGGAAGGAGTTCAACCATTATTAACGATAGGGAGAGCCTTAAATTTTAAGGATGAAATCGAGGATGACACCATTAACAGTTTCATCAGTGAGCCCACGTCTGTCAATAAACATGTTTACTAGATCCTGAACAGTACTTTAGACGAGAAAGAACAAGAAAATACTACAGAAGAAACTCTAGTCAGTGATGCCAGTATAATTCTAGTGCTCAAAAATTTGAAAAGTGTCCCAGTAGAAGTTGAGCCAGGGAAAACATTGAGCATCAATCCAAATCTTGTGCCCAATGAGCTGGAACAGCTGATTACTTTGCTCAAAAAGCACAAGGGATATTTTGCATGGGAATACACAGATATGAAGGGTATTCCTTCTAATCTGTGTACCCATCACATTTATATCAAGAGTGACTCCAGGCCAGTGTGCTAACCACAACAAAGGATGAACCCGAACCTAAGGGACATAGTGAAACAGGAAATCCAAAAACTTTTGGAAGCAGGGTTTATATACCCAATTTCACATAGCGAGTGGGTTTCTCCACTCGTGATTGTACCAAAAAAGAATGGGAAATGGAGGGTCTGCATGGATTACAAAGAATTGAACAAAGCAATGCAGAAAGATCACTTTCCCTTACCTTTTATTGATCAGGTCCTTGATACCTTGTCTGGGAAGAAGTGTTTTTCCTTTCTAGATGGCTTTAGTGGCTATAACCAAATCCAGATTGCTCTAGAAGACCAAGAAAAAACCACTTTCACCTGTCCCTGGGGAACTTTTGCATACAGGGCACTTCCTTTCGGGTTGTGTAATGAACCAGCCACATTCCAAAGTGCAATGATTGGAATCTTTTCAGAGATGGTAAATGACTGCATGGAAATTTTTATGGACGACTTCACCCCATACAGTAGTAGTTTCGAAGAAGCATTGAAAAAATTAGAAAAGGTTTTCAAACACTGTGAACAAAGCCAGCTATCTTTAAGCACTGAAAAGTGCCATATGATGTTGAGTGAAGGCATAGTTCTGGGGCACTTCATCTCTTCTGAAGGTATCCAGGTAGACTCATCCAAAATTAAAGTAAATTGAATATACCAACTCCTAGAACTCAAAAAGATGTACGTAGCTTCTTAGGGTATGCTGGTTATTACAGAAGATTCATAGAAAGTTTTTCCAAACTAGCTTCTCCTTTGTTCACTCTGTTGATGAATGATGCACAGTTTTTTTGGAATGATGCATGCCAAACCACATTTACCAAACTTAAGAAGAGGTTGTCTACAACACCTATCTTACGAGGGCCTAATTGGGATCTACCTTTTCACATCTCATCCAATGCTTCAGACACTGCCATTGGAGCAGTTTCAGGATAGCAATAAGGTCATGCCCCATATCCAATTTATTACATTAGTAAGAACCTACCCCCTATTGAACTAAACTATACTGTCACAGAGAAAGAATTCCTTTCCATAGTTTATGCCATCAACAAATTTAGACACTACAATACTGGATATTCCACTTTTGTGCACACTGATCATTCGGCCGTCAAATATCTAATGAATAAACCAATCATGAATGCTAGAGTAACTAGATGGAAACTACTATTACAGGAATTTGACATCACAATTATTGATAGACCAGGGAAGGAAAACGTTGCCGCAAAATTTTTATCTCGACTTATTAATAGTGATGACAATTTACCAGTCAAAGATTCCTTCCTTGATGAACATTTGTTTACAGTATCATCCCATTCCCCCTGGTACGTGGATATTGCTAACATTTTGGCTTCCGGAAAGCTTCCAACACATCTATCGAAGAGAGAAAAGAGAAAAATTATACAATAGAACACTCGATACTGTAGGATCGATGGGCACCTTTTTTACACAAGTATTGATCTGGAAATCAGAATATGTGTAAGAGAAGATGAAGTTTTCAGTATCCCAAAAGATTTCCATGATGAACCCTATGGGGGACATTTTGCTGACAAAAGGACTGGTTATAAGGTTTTAAGGATGGGATATTATTGGCCTACATTGTTCGGGGATGTGAAGAAGTATGTGCAGGCGTGTGATAGCTGCCAGAGGATGGGCTAGCCCAACAGATTAGATGAAATGCCTCTTCAGCCACAACTTGTGGTTGAACCTTTTGAAAGATGGGCTCTGGATTTCGTAGGGCCTATCAACCCTCCCTCAAAACAGAAAGTTCACATCTTGGTTTGCACAGACTACATGACCAAATGGGTAGAAGTTGTAGCCTTGGTTTGGAGTACCCAAGGAAATCGTTACAAATGGTGGACCACAGTTCGTGTCTCACAAATTGGAAGCCCTGTTGTAGAATTTTCACATTCAGCACAAAATAACCTCACCATATCATCCTTAGGCCAATGGCCAAGTGGAAAGTACAAATAAGGTCATCGAGTCTATTTTAACAAAAATAGTGAAAAGTCACCATAAAGATTGAGCTGACAGACTCCCAGAGGCACTATGGGCCTATCGCACTACATGGAGAAACACCACTGGTTTTTCCCCATATGAATTGGTGTATGGAAAAAATGTTGTTTTCCCGATTGAATTTGAAATCAGAACTTTGAAGATATTCGTAGAAGCAAACCTTGACTTATCAGAAGCTCAAAGGAACCAATTGAATTAGCTTATTGAATTGGATGAGAAGCGCACAACTGTAGTGCATCATACAGCTTTAATGCAACACCAGCGCTCTAAATGGAATGATAGATTTATAAAGAAGAAATTCTTCTGAGAAGGAGACTGGGCTCTATTGTATGACTCACGGTTTAAAAGGGATTTTAAAGGAAAATTATGCACCCGTTGGTTGGGCCCTTACCAGATAGATCGAGTGTTTGATAATGGAACAGTTCGGTTGATCACCATTGATGAAAACAATACACCAATATTTTCCAATCGTCATCGGCTATGACTGTATCACAAACCGATCTCAAAGAATGCCTTCATTTCACATGATGCAACTGATCCAGATTATCAATTAACGCCAGGGAAGGGATTTTTCTCAACCCCTGTGAATTTTTAAAACAGGAAATTTCCACACACAAATTTATATATAAATAAATTGTTTTCTCTCTTTTATTTATTTATTTTTCTCTTCACTTCATTGGATTTGTTTTGAAGAACTGTGCACAGGAATTGACTTGAGGAGCGGCGATCGTGACTGGGCCAGACAATTATAGGCACCTTAGCTGTTTTCCTAATTGAATAAGCTCCTTGAAAAGATGAATGATTCAACACCCTTCACCAGCCAGCTGAATATTTTCCTGTTACTCCACTTTGTGCAGTTGCGACTCCATCATACCTTGCTCATTTTTCCTTTTTCATGCAGTTGTGACTCCGCTATTCTTGATCAATTTCACCTTTTTCGTGCAGCTGCAACTCCTCTATTTTTCATTCATTTTTCCTTTTTCACGCAGGTGTGACTCCACTATTCTTCATCCATTTCACCTTTTACATGCAACTGCAACTCCGCTACTTTTGTCCATTCTCCCAATTTTCACAGGTGTGACTCCGCCAAATTCTGCCACTTTGTCTTTTTCCACACAGCTGTGACTCTGCCATATTTCGCCGGACTCTGCTAGTCTTACAATTTTGACTTATCTTCGCCAGCCCGTGTTATCTTTCTCTACAATCACCATGCACTCTTATCGATTGATATCAACTTTGACATACCTTATCTGTCCAATCGACGATAGCCAACCCATGGAGGCACGTGCGTATTTAGTCCTCTACTAGTGATGTGACTATGAGATAGAACCACCATGGAAGAATGATGACTTGAGCATTAATTTTAAATGTATGAGTTCTAACTATAATCATGATTAGGCATACATCGACGTTGCAAGCAATAATGATTGTGTTTTTCGTTTATCCCTGACATCTGGCCGCAGCCAATTAACTGAACCAAAACCACGTTTAAGGTTTTACTCATACTTATGATTATGACCGTCATTCTACCTTACTTGTGCGATAATCCTGCCACGGATTTTATTCCAAAACTAACTGTGCCACCTTTCCAAAAATGCTCAATTCAAACTTCTACTATCCATCCACCATGTTTGCATGCAGTCAGCTCAACGTTTGAAACTATAACTGGTGCACTTGCTAGAATATTTCGCAAAAGCTCAGTAGTAAGGGTATCCCTGTGAGATATGATCCTTTAACATTAGAATATCTGTATAAGAATAGGGAAGTCTTTGCTATCTTTCAGGAAGAGGGTGGAAAAATTATTTTCAACTTCTGAATTGTTTTCACGAGGTTACAGCCCTTGAATTTTCTCAAAATCTGACTTGCACCCATTCATAGGTTCAAGGTATAAGGATAGATGTTTCAGAGGGAATCTTGGCAGAGGTAACAGGACTGCCCAGAACCGGGAAACACTGGTTTAGTCGGAAGCACCATCATTTGACTACAACTGAATATTTTCTGGCAGCAGGAGAAAGTGTTCGACCACGGGGCAGAGGAACAGCGTTGGAGACCCTTCCAAGTCCTTGGGACCAAGTTGAAATCTTTTTGAATAAATACATCACATGTGAGGGGAGGTACAATGTTGTTTACTTTTTTGAATTTTTCATCCTATCACATTTACATCATCGCAGGCTGTTAAATATGCCATACTATCTTTTTAAATCTCTGCAACACATGGCTTATTATGTTAAAGGTGCTCAACACCCCTTATCATCCTTCACTAATTACGGGCTAATTAATCTATTAGTCTTATGGGCCCTTGCACACCACAATTTGACATGGGAACAATTTCTGGTTCGTCCAGGGGTACCCCATGAACTTTCCTTAAAAGGAATGGATGAGGACTGGAGTTCCTTGGACTCAGTTGAGAGGAGGTTTGGAACACCAAAAGTTCGATTGGAGGACGAAGAAGAGATAGATAAAGAGGAGGCTGAAACTAGAGCAGCTAAAACTAAAATAGAAGAAGAGGAACATCAAACAAAAATAGTGGAAGGAAGAGGCATAGAAATTCTAGATGTTGAATCCTCCCCTAAAATAAGAAGGACTTTAATTCAAGAGGAGGGATTTATCCCTGTTCCCAAAGTGATAAGAGTTTCCTTGTTTCAAAGGGGAAATTAAGGGCTAATGAGCAAGGGCCAGATGTCCAGCCCAACGAAAAAGAGAAGAATTGAAATTTGTACTGCAGCAGAAGCGGTTCACTTGATCGGGGTAAATATTGGAATTCCCATCTTAAAACCTCGATCACCTGTTGATACACAAGAACTTGCTGTAGAAGAACCTCAAATAGAGAATCTTCTTTTTGAAAATGAGTTGTTAAAGGAGGAGGTGCAAATGCTTCGTGAAGAATTAGATATATGGAAGGAAACATGCAGGAAGTAGGAAAAGAAGCATATGAATACAATGGTAGAGGATGCAGACCAGCTGGAGAATTTATCTTCCGTTCTGATGAATGAAGGACAAAAAGAAATGATATGTCCTGAATGCGGAGATATATTTAATCTGGCAAGGCATAAAGTTACAGTGTTGGACTTAGCGGTACAAAAATCTAAAAAAGGAAAACAACCAGAGGAACCATTCCTAGGATCAGTATCATTTTTTTGAAGGCGTTGAATTAACCCCAGCAGGCTAAAAAGAAATGAGAAACAGTACGTTGTTACACAAGAACCAGCGTCCTTGAAAAATTTGTTGGAAGTACAACTCAGATAGAAGATGTTGAGATTGAGATACAAAAGAAAGATGTTGTTCCACAAGAACCAACATCCTTGAAAACATCTGTTGAAATTCCAACTCAGACTCAAGCTGCTAGGGAGAGGGGAATGTTGTTACACAAGAACCAGTGTTTCCAAAAATTAATTTTCAAGGTTGCAATATAAACAAAGGCTACTACAAAATTTATGGAAGAAAAACCGTTACGGGGGATTCATTGGTAGAGACTTGAGTCCAATTACTACCCCTTGGATGGTCAGCAGAGCAATAAAGGGATAATTACACATGGGCTAGGTAGAGGAGAAAGACAGTATTGGGGACATTGGTTTGTTATAATGAAATCTCTGTTATAGGTCAGGAACCTGCTATTTCCTTCAATTCTTTTTCCCAATATGAACAAGGATTAGATTCAGATTCAGACTAGTCAGGTGTTACATGAGGACATGCAATTGGATAGTTGGGGGGAGGTGTTGGGCCTTGGAATTCCCCTGTTTTGACAAGACTTATTACATCATTTTGCCCTGTTACACCCTATTTTCATAAACCATATGTATGCCTTTCTTCTAAATCAATCAAGAATCCTGATAAGGTATAATTCATTATTGCTTCATTTATTTAATGCTTAAGATTGTTATGGTTATGAATTCTAGCCTTTGATTTATGCTAACTTGTGTTGATTTCATTAAGTTAAGATCAAGGCACGGGTGTATCAGCCGCTAAGCCTTGGGAAAGAATCACACGTGATGCCAGTTGTTACTCTTCAGATTCAGTTCCTCATATTTATAGGGAACAACTCACCTTTCCACGTGGAGCTGTGACATGACTTCGCTGAAACAGAGCATTGATGAAACAGACAGGACGCCTCCTGATTGGTTAATTCGTTGATCCATTGACTTCCAGAGTAATGACATCGTTCATGTCCAACAGCCTCATTCAAGACGGTTGTAACAATTCAGTTGTAACTCCGTAGCATGAAGATCAGAGATGTTCATTGCTACACGAAATTAGTGGATCACGAATTGTACTTTGCATGTATAAATATGGGAAGGCTTTCAGAGTATGGGGTTGGTTAATTATCATTTTGTACAGGCTGTAACAGATATTTGAGACTGTGGATTACCATCTTTAATAAAAGAGCATAATTCTTCATATTTCTGTGTCTCAATTTGTGGTACTTCACGACGTCTCTGTTAGAAGGCCAGGGCCCTCCTTCTCACATAGATTGCCGATTTAAGTAGGTAGTTTAATTTCTTTCCTGTTGTGTGGTGTGGAATTACATTAGGCCTGATTACTGTTAGCTGCAACAGAGATTTTATAATTGCATTCTTCTTTGGTAGTTTATGATTTCATCCTGAATAGCTGCAACTGTGTGGTGTGGCAGTCGACTGTGTCGTTTAGTTCAATTTATGCATGGTGTGTTAGATCAGCCGCTACAGCCGAACTCATCTCCAATTCCTTTCAACCATTTATTCTTTCTAGGATTTACGTATTAATCAAATTAGAATTCAAGCTTGCTTTTAGTCTCTGGTTGTTGTTGTATCTTTCTTGAATTCATTAGATTGAACAGATTATGGTTGAGTAACAGTAGTTGTTAGATGAGTTAGATCAATAGAGATTGAATATTGTAGTTTGATAATTATAGGGTTTAACTTCTTGCAAAAGTAAGTCTAGTTCATTTTATCTTTAGATCAGTAACTACTGGATTAATAATTGTAGGAAGGTAATTGTATTTTGAATTCCTAGATGGATAAGCTAGATTAGTTTTACTTATGGAATGAGTTTGGCTGAGCAGATAGGTAGGATAGTTTATCTCCATTTTATTTAATCAGCTACTTGAAATGTTTATGCATAGACTATGTGTATTTCCATTGAAATAAAATACCTACCAGGGTTGACAATTCATATTGATCATCCTGTGTGTTAGTTGAAATTAATTGACATATAGGGTGATTAACATTATGAAAAATATAAAAAATTATGGTAGTATTTCTTGAGAAAAGAAAATAAAGATAGAACATATTATACCATGCTAAAGTTTGGACACCCAAGTACACATATCCATGAGGATCCTCCATTCTACGGCCCTGATTGGATGAGAGAGTGGTCGCAGTCATTCGGCATCAACTTGAAAACATTAGAACCAATTGTTATTTATAATCTAAAACAGGACGTTGGAGAATCTCTTGAATAACTCAAAGATATTTTGTAGACAAAGATTACTGAGTATCGAATCCTTAAGTACTACATTCAGAAGAAAGAACAATGGCTTGTCAAAACTCGCATAGAAGTCCACATGAATCAGAATAGACGCATGGTCTTGAGGTATCTTTATTCAAAGGCATGGGATACTCAATCTCATGTTTTTTGAGAATTATATGGTCCCCCATATTTCGATGATTTGTAAATATCTCAAAATTATTTGGCTATGAGTGGGGCTTGTCCATTCAGATTGTCAAGATTCCATTCGGCTAAGAGAGTGGCCCTGTCCTATCTAAGTTTTAGGTAGAGAACCATTTGAGGCATTTGAGTTTGGTCTCTCTCTGCTCTGTCTCTGAGTCTGAGAAAAGGTGTATGCTCTGCAACTAGCCTTTGTGGCATTAGATTGCAACAAAAACCTTGTCTCTCCTTAAGTCTAGCATCTGTTAGGAAAAGGAATAACAGGAGTATGCTCTGTGGCTAGCCCTCATGGTATCATATCACTCCAGAAACCTGATACTTCCTTAAGTATAAATCTTGAGTTTGTATCTGTCCGAGGAATTATGCTCTGTCTGTATTTCAGTTTAGATTTTGAATAAGATTATACAAGTTTCACAACATTATATAAAATATTGTTTTTGAAGATTTGTGAACACTTATTAACCACCGCAAAGATCTTAGTTTTGAAAGTCATAAAAACTTTTAGAAGTTTTCCATAATGGTTAGTTATTTTTATTTTATATTATTATTGCTAAATATAAATATCTTACTAAATGTGAGTGTAATTCAATCACCGAGGTGATGAACCCAAACCGATGGGATGAGAGAGACTTTAGGGCCATGACGACAAAGATAGTTAGATGGTGTGATATGGGACTCAAGACCTAAAGGATCAATAAAATAAAGCTCATAATTGCATGAATTTCTACTCCTAAGAAAGATAAAGTGATCCTCTTCCTCATCACTTGAATGCCTACATTTTGAGAAAGGGAATGCGGTACAAGTCACCTTATAAAAGACGCTACACATCACCTTTTAAGAGGCGTTATGCCTTGCGGTCCTATCTAAACTTTTTTCCCATGGTGCAGGTAGAACCAAACAGGTATTTGTTAGATCTGTCTTCCTCAAGTGAGGGGAGGTTAGGAAGGATAGAGGAAAGTGAGACATCCAGTACGTCTACAAGAGTTTTATCAACTAGATGTCAAAAGACCAGAAGAAAATTCCATAAACGCATGGAATTTTTTCGGGCTCAAGGGGGGTCATGTTCCTATGATGATGAGAAAATAGGCGACGTCGAGGTGCCCTTGAGGTATAGACATTTAGTGAAACAATCGGTACCCAAGTATCTTCCTCAACCGAACACATATTTTTGTGTGAATGAGAGGATATATCGAATTGCATCGTCGTCATTACATGGTTTGGGTTTGTTTTGCATGGATGGCATAAAGGTTCATTACGACACATGTACATAATTGATGGAGTATGTTGGACCCTATTACAACTACAAATATTGGATGTGCCTGGTCAAATTTACACGAAGTATGCGTAGATATGGATTGTCAGCAAACTATTTACAGCTGAAATACAAAGATCAAAACAAAGGAGAAATGTTGTACATTGACGGAAGGCCAAAGGCCACAGGGAATATTGCAAGGTTTATAAACAGTACACAACCAAGGTCTACAATTAAGCAACCAAACTGCGAATTTGAGGGGCTTGAAGGAAACTGTGTTTTTGTATGTGTCATTAAATCAATATATGTAGGGGAAGAGTTGCTTATTAATTAAAATTTGAATCGAGTAGATACAAACATGGATACTATGGCGGTGGTACATATAACAATTTACCCAACCTTTTATTAATTAATTTAACATCTTAAGGATTTTTCATTAGTTTATTTCGTTTAAATTTTCCATATTTACTTCGCAGTCTAGTGATTGGGAAAAATCCCCACCAGCAGATGGTCGGAGGAGTACATCTTCCTCGAGGGAGCAGGTATACATCTTTGTAATAGTGAAAATATAATAAGAAAAAAGATTTTTTTTAGTTGTTTTTTCATTAGTATATTGGTTTGGTTTGTATAATGTTATCTATATTTGATGCAGAACATTGATCAGGAAAGCCACCCGAATGTTCATCAGATGATAGCAGCCTCAGGGAAACAAGTAAACCTGATTGTAATTGTCCAATTTACATATGTCACAATGTTTTCTCATTATATTAATGTTTCAATGAATATTTTGGTTTTTTTTAGGTAATTTTATCTATATTTTTTATGTAGGCCGGTTCTGTAAGGGTCAGAGTAGATCGTACCATACCTGCCTCGACGCAATAGGTATAAATATTTGTAATAGTAAAAATATAATATGAAGTATAGTTTTTTTTTGCTCTGTTTTTTCATGAATAGTTTTGGATTCGTTTAGGTGATTTTCTCTATGTTTTTGATTTAGGGTTCTGTAAGGGAAAGCTTCCAGATATTAGCAAATCGGGGCAAGTCACCTATGACCATTGATCCGATGAGTGGATCACGATCCTCAAGGTTGCAGGTGTAATTCATTGTAATTGTACCAATATAATACGTAGCATAATGTTTATTTTGTTATGTATTTTTCTTGTGTATATTGGTTTCATTATGATAATGTTTTCTACTTCTTTTTTGCAGGGGCCGGATGATCGAGGCAAGTCCACAGTTGTGGCTTAGATGACACCATCGTACAGGCATCAGGTAAACCTAGTTGTAATTTTAGGAATCTATCATGATAGATATGTTTTGTTAATATAATTTTAGGAATCTATCATGATAGAACTTAGTAGTGTTTTATATATTTTTGTTGCAGACCAATGAATCATTGTATGAAACAACATCGCAACAATATTCAATAGATATTGAAGTGGCTGAGATGTTTACCGATCCTGAAATAATTGATGAAGGTACAAACCCATTTAAGGTGATAGCCAAAATCTTGAATAAATATGGTGCGGAAATCGTTTCTCTGCTATTCAAGGTTCCACAGATAGACCAGATTATAGCAAGGATTAAATTGTTGGAATGTAGATCTGAAACCTTGCGAGTATGTTGAGGAATCTTGAATCATAAAATAATTCATTTATAACTTTATAATTTTCACTTTTATATGATAGTACTGAACGTATAAAATGTGGTTTGTATTTACAAAATTATCTGAGACCACACAATAGTGGTCAAGGCGGTGTTGGCCCCAGTGAGGCTCGTGGAGATACGTCACATCATGAGAAAATGATTCACGTGCATCGACTCATTCACCATTGTTGTCGACTGAGTAGTCAGAAACATGTTCTAAAATACCATGGACCCCAGCTATGAGCGCATCGGCCGCTAGTGACCAACGTACACCAGATCGTCCAGAAGAAGGGCTCGGCACCGAGCCTCCTAGTAATATTGATATCTCCGAAGCTGCATTTCCAAGATCTTCCCGTGTCACCAGCACGGGAATAGTCGAGGCAACATTTTTGGTGGACGAAGATCTTGTCCCAATAAAGATAGAGAAGATCCCAGGTAATTAATATACATTGATCAAGTTAGGGTTTATAATTTCATTGTAACATACAATAAAACATTTTTTTCAACTAATTATGATCATGGCATGATCGTTTTGTAGGAAATGATGTTTTCTATAAACAAATGAATGAATTGTCCTTGGAGATCTATCTTCAGGCCCACCATTCGAACAAGGTGGGATAGACAACTGAAATATTTAAAAGATGATCTCACTAATCGGTTTGTTGTCCTGTTCGGCGACAAGTCCTTCGATCAAGCCATGGTCCTGAAAAAGGCTGGACAACATATGAAGATTGTCCAAGACAAATATAGGGTCCACCTGGAAAAAACCATAGGTATGAGCACCCTCCAATGATTCCAGCAATGGAGTGGAAAGCTCTAGTGGATGATGGAAAGGAGAGGGATTAGAGAAAAGAAGGAAAGATAGCACCATGCACAGGGAGCTATTCAATACTCTCCGCAATGTAATTCTAAACCTTGTTATTATTGATTTCTATATCGAATTTGGAACATCTAACGTATTTCAACACTTGCATAGGCTGTCAGACACATCAAAGGCCACAAAGGAAATACTAAAAAAAATAGGTCAGCACAAGCTTGGGCTTGGTGGTTATTCAAATTTGGTGGCACAAATTGTAAGTTTCAAAAAACCAATAATGCATACAAATAATAAATTGCAAATTATTTTTCGTTTTATTGCACCGCAAAATGTTAGTTAACAACGTTATGCAAATATGCAGGCCGATCGATTCAAAAAAGTGCCCACTGAGGAAGACATGAAGCTTGGCTTCCAGCATGGCTTTGGAGCTGTTGTTGAACGCCGAAAAAGCTTTTCTGGGCAA
The DNA here is from genome assembly GCA_027924585.1 of Larix kaempferi. Taxonomy (NCBI): domain Eukaryota; kingdom Viridiplantae; phylum Streptophyta; class Pinopsida; order Pinales; family Pinaceae; genus Larix; species Larix kaempferi. The sequence continues at coordinate 446,417 of BSBM01000356.1, forward strand.
ACAAAGTCTTCTGGTACTAATCCATCTGGTGCACAGGTATATAGAATCTATATAGTTTAATGAATTTTATTACTTGTGCAATCTATTTGTTATAAATAATTGACATAAAATGTTGACTCTGTTTTGAGCAGGAAAGCAATGATCCTCTTAATGTCAAGGAGGGACAACAACAAATTGAAGATCATGCTTCGAATCCTAGTAATGAATGTATTCATATGCTACAATTTTATGTATAGAATTGCAGATGGTGAACATAATTGTAGTTCACCATATTTCAACTGCAGAGCATGTAGAGGGTGACACTGTACAGGTTTAGCCTGGACAAGAACATGAAGAACATGATGTGGCCACGGCAGGTAAAAAAAAACCTTTGTAATTTTTTTAAAATGAAATACTTGTCATTACAATAGAAAAATATAAAGATGTAACATTTTCACATTGTTGCAGCAAATTCGAACCCCTTGCCACAAAATCCATGTCTGGATCAGCACTCTAGGATGCAAACATCACAACAAGCTAATGAAGAACGAAGAACTGGAGGATAGGGTCTAGAAGATGATATTCTTAGAGATTATGTACTGAAGAGAAGAAAAATTAAACACAAGTGACTGAAAAAATATTGTCTAATTATTTTTTATAATAAAATGTCATCCATGATTTTTGGCCTCATCAATGAATGGATGATTTAATGAATGCTTTAATGGTTTAATGATACAGTGTAGTAAACTATTCCCTTTATTGAATGTTAGCTTTTATTGAATGAATGTGTTTACTGAATGAATGAATGGTTTATTCAATGTTATCTTTTATTGAATGAATGTGTTCACTGAATGAAACAGTGATTTACTGAATGTTAGCCTTTATTGAATGAATGGTAGATGAAATTTCATGATGAAATATGCATGAATTTGCATGTAATTTTTTTTCAAGTACATGCATTGGGTATGGGGAATTTAAAGTGATGTGAGGGGGGGGGAGGGGCCATAAGATCTTCCACCTTCACGTGCTTGGCCCTATTCAGTAGAGAATATTAAATTATTCTCGAAACAGAGAGGAGCTCACTGAATGGTTACTATGCTGGCTTTCTACAACCCACTCGTGTGTCATCTAAATTTTGACAATTTATTGGAGCTTGCTGTGATGTTTGGTTGCTCCTCATAACCAATTTCGAGTTTCCACAACTTCAAAGGCTGAGTAAATGATGCATTGGAACCAATATCCTTAACCTTCTCTTTAATTTCCTTGAGAATATTTGAATGAGATATGTCTCAAATCCTCTAGATCATTTGCATCCTCTCCATTATGTCCAATCTTCCTGCAATAGAGAATATATCTCGTCTCTTTTTCTGGGGAGAATAATGTGGAGAGTGAAGATTAAAGAGGATGAGAGGTTGTTTGTATCCCTAACCCAAGTATAAGAAATTGTTTAGAGAGTTATAAGAAAACTGAAGGTCAACGCTATCAACGAGGTGGACATAAGTCCATGGACATCAAGGGAAAATCCTATTTAATTGTTGTCGTTTATATTACAAGTGAATATTTCCTTAGTGTATATGTATTAGGGATTGGTAAACAAACGTTAATTATAATGGGGGTTCATTGGAACTCCATAACAGCCGTTGGAGAAAATAGATGTTGGATAGTTCATGAAGGTTGTGTTTGCACACATAGGTTACCTTTCAAATTGACTTTGTTATAGAGATGGAGTGAGATGCAAGCATTGGAGAATCATTTCCATGTCATAAGAAATTGATCCTAGCAGAAGAGGGTATACCACACTTCATTTAGTGGACTTGTTGCATGATGGAATATTATGCTTGTTGGGATCTTATAGAACAAGAAAAGACCTGAATTTGACTTGGTTGTCATTTAATTCCAAGATGAATTGTATCCAAGTCTAATAATGAAGAGATACTTGCACACCAAAGATGGGAATGAATTCTAATTGAATATTTTGAATATGAATATTGATTAGAGTCTAGGGTTAGTGAGAAGACTTCTACACTATGGGAGCAAGTGGAGCTAGAATTAGAGCTAGAACCATAGCCATAACTAGTAGACCAGTGAGCTAGAGCCAAAGCTCATTGGTATACTAGTAGATCGTGGATTGGTAAAAAAACACATCAAATTATAGAGCCTCGAGCTCATAATTACTCATGTATCTAGAATTTTCGCAAATTGAGCCATTAACAAATTTAATGTGTTGTTATTTTTCAATATAAAAGGTAGATTGTCGAGACTCAAACATGCAATGAGTCACAAGGCTCCAGTTGACTTAGGCTTGATTCCATTTCCCCTCCATCCCATACCTATATATTGTCGCGACAACTGTTGAACAACAAAATTTGATGCCCATGCCCCTATGATGCTAGCGTTGCAAACTTGCTTGTTATGGATGATTTTTTTTAATTTTTTTTTGAGCTATGTATTATTTTTTCTTAGGCACCTAATGTCCATCATTCTTACACCTCTGAAGCTTGGATGGTTTCCCTCTCACCAGTTTGAATTAACGTTTTGGTTGGTTTTATATGTATATTTTGGTCATAGGTTTATTTTAGCTTTGTTTTGCTTAGTGACTTCTTTTTGTACATAGTTAACAATAAGTAATTTTCTCATGGTTCTAGTTTTATTTTAATATTATATCTAGTTACAACGTCTTACACTATGCATAAGATCACGCAAATGCCCCAATATGGTTATTGCTTAGTCTAAGTATTTTTTATGTATAATGAAGTTTTGTCTAACCCTGAAAAATACAACAAAATAGTTGTTATTTTAATGAACTGTAAAATTAATGTTACAAATATATCAAATTAATGTGTTCAAATTCATTTTTATTGAAAAGATACCATTTTATCATGTAGATATTAAGGAGTGCTCAATTGTTTAAGATTGTAAAAATTTGGATGAGCAATATTTGTTTCTTGCATTTTGTTGGGGGAAGGGTTTAGTTAAGTTATACTTGTCAATTGATGTAATGTCCCCAGTTTGACCCCATGGCATTAAAATCGTAAATGATGTAATATTGTTATAAAACTGTGGGGAGGAGCTCAAGGCCAAGGCCCCGCCATCGATTTATCAATGCATATGGTTCACGTGCTAGCCATGCACAATGGAATTGCAAACATTATGTAAATATGCATTTTAAATAATGTTCCCACAACTAGCTATGCAATGCAACAAGAGATAGGGGCATGATTTTACAAGGAATTGGGAGGGAAAATATTCAAACCTTTGAGCCAATCAAGTCAAGCCAAGTGTCAATGAGATAACCCATCAAACCCTCAACTACCCATGTTGACTTTTGTATCCAATCATTCATTCTCCCAAGAATTGGTTGAGGTAGTTAATGCCTTGGGGAATGGAGAGGTATGGCTGTCCAAATTCGAGTATGGGCAAGCCACCCTTCATGGAAAAACATGTTTTTCTTCTTGGGCAAGAAAACAGCCATGAATTGCTCCCCAATCCATTACCCATGAAGCAGTTTTGCCTCTCTCACGGTTTTGGAGCTGCTGAGCGTTTTTCCTCCATGTTTTTCCTGTGTCTTCCTGGTTTTCAGTGGGAAAAGAGGGAGTTTTTTCTCCATGTTTTTCCTGTGTCTTTCTGGTTTTTAGTGGGAAAAGAGGGCGTTTTTGTGTTGCAGAGTGGTTGGGAGTATGGGAGCTTGATTTGGGGTCGTTTTGGCCATTTAGATGCCCAAAATACCCATGGAAAATCGGGTTGGTTCCCTGTGGATGATTTTCTCACCCCCAATCCGTTTTAGGTGTGCCCATGTTTTGGGAAAAACCTATGGCCATCATGTTTGTGAATTCCATTGCTGGAAATGTGTATCTATGCCCAATGTCTGTGCTTGTTGTGTGAGAAATGAGAATGTTGGGGTATGGGTTATGAGTATCCGTTGATTTGGCTGTGTATGAGCTTGAATGTCCCCTTTCCTTGTAAGAATCATGCCCAGTTCAGGAGTGGCAGTTGTGTTGAGAGAATTGATTAACACAACTGGCCTATGGTTGGGTGGAACGTTGCAGCAACATAGCCAGTTGCTTGGAACAATTGCACAATGAAGATAAGTGTTCTCTATGTGTATTTTACTTCTGAAATGTTTTAATTTGATGTTTATTATTGATATGTTGAATGCATATGATGTGTGTGTGTGGATGAGTTTTTAATTTCGTTGTGCATAGTTGTCTGATTGGCATCTGCACACATTAATTTTATGGCTATGAATCTAAAGAATGGGCTAAGTTTGTATAAAAGCCCCACAAATTGTTATTATGTTTCCTTTCTTCGAATTGGGTCCGTGGGAGGGGACATTACATTTGGTATCAGAGCAAAGGTTGCAGCATTGGGCCTTCATGGGCTACCTACCACAGTTGCAGAGGTAAGTATGCCTCCTATCCAGCACTAAACATCAAAAAAAGAAAAAAAATATTTCAAAAAAATTTCTAACTATTTTTGAAAATTTGAAAATTTTTCTAAGTGTTGGAAATTTTGCTTATGTCTTTGTCGACGATTTTAACCATAACTGTTGTGCCAAGGTCAGCGAAAATTTGGTTAAATTTTGCGTCGAAACGGTTGTGGAGAAAAGACACTATCGGCAAAGATAAGCCCAAAAACGTTGAAACAGGCGGCGATTTTAAGCTTAAAAGCTGTGACGCAGGCGGCAATTGTAAGCTTAAAAGCTACGACATAGGCAGCGATTATAAGCTTAAAAGATGCGACATTGGCGGCGGTTTTAAACTTAAAAGCTACGACACTAGCGACGGTTTTGAGCTTAAAAATTGTGACGCGGCGGCAATTTTAAGCTTAAAAGTTGCGATGCGGTGGTGACTCGGTGGCAATTTTAGGATTAAAATTTGCGATGCAGGGGATAATTTTAGCCTTAAAATTTGTGACACAATTGTAGCGACGAAGGATTGCGGGTGGCGAAGATAAGGTCAGGACCGGCAAAACAGTCGCAAAAGTTAATGTTAAAACCTGTGATTTGGCGGCAATCTTAGGGTTAAAACCTATGATTCGGCGGTAATCTTAGGGTTAAAAAATGCGATGCAGCAGTAGTTTTAGGGTTAAATCCAGCGCCAAGGTCGGCGATCTTAAGGTTAAATCCAGCAACGGTCGCAGAGATTGGGTCGCGACTAGTAATGGGACGAGCTAAAAAAAAAAAAAAAGAGTATAGAGCCAAAAACTTGATTTTTGGGTAGGAGCAGTCGGGCTCAGAATGGGATGATTTTTGTGGGGCTCGGAGGCCATTAACGAGGCCATGAAAGAACCGTAGAGGGTCCCGTACCCAGTATGCTCCAATTCGACAGAAAATGGAGAATAGTGACTTTTGTAAGAGGATGTCCTGAGGCTCGACGGAAGGTCAGTTGGAGCTGAAATCGATATGGCACAGCCATGGAGCAGGCACAGTGTTAAGTTTGGAATCTTGGAGCCGAACTCCAAAGGATGTGGAGTCAAGGTGAGTAAGAAGGCCAAAAAGAACTGTTCGGGGCCACTTTTTCGGGATTTTGAAAAGCTTGTGGACAGTAAAAGCGACCCTAAATGTTGGAATCAAAAATTTTACTGAACTAGACATTTCATCTTCTTATTAAAATGGGCAGTTTCCGTTAGACACAAAATTTTCAGAAATGCATAGTTTTGGAGATAGCCATTTTTAGCCAAATTTTGAGATTTTGGGGGAAAAGTGAAAAGTGAAAAGTAGCCAAACCCCAAATTTTATAGAAGTTGACTAGAGCATCGGAACAGGGATTCAAAGGTTGCTAAGTGTTCCTTGTTATATGGACTACCTTCGCCCGGTAGATAAGTTTTCATGATTCTTCCTAAATTTGATTCTACAAGCAGCTGAAGTTGGCCTCCCAGAATAAATTATAGCTGTGTAAAAGTGCAGAAATTTAGGTGAAAATTTACATTTTTGAAAGAATGTAAATTCCATGTCCTAGATCGGAATGGAGCACGGGGATAGGCGTTGGTAATCTTATCCATAGGAGAACAAGGATGCATGACCAGAGTTTGAATGAGGTCCACATATATCATAGATATTTTGTGTAGAAGAGTGCCAGCGATTGTTTTGACAAAAAAAAAATTATGTCAATATGGGCAATTTATATAATTGTATGACTGGAAGGAAACCGGACCAACTATGATATGGAAGAGAGATTTCATGCTACGATGAGGGATTGGAAAGGGATAATTCCTTAACCCCTATTTTGCTATCGTATTTATAATTATGAAATTGTCATGCATATAAACTATGGCATAAGAATGTTGAAAATGCAAGAGATTACATAGATGAATATACACTAGATGACATATCAATAAGCATTGCACAGTGCATGTGAAAATGTTTTTGCATGTATATGATATTGCATATTGGTAAAATAGTGAGGTTTTACATATGCAATGAGCCACTTAAGATAATGATTGTGGTTGCTAATAATTAGTTGTGTTCGCATTGGTTATAGGACCAAAGGCAACTGAAGCATGGCTAAAGATGAGGATGATGTTGTTGCATATGACCAACAACCGTATGAGGAAATGATGGTGGGTGAATCCATGAAGATGGGTGTCTATTTTGGGGGGTTCCTTGAGAAAATAATTCTGAATTTTTCATGTTTTCCATCTTTGGGCGAATAAAAGTGATATTTTTGTTCGGAATTTCACTTTTCACTTAAAAGCAAACTTTTAGAGAATTATGTTAGCTTGCTATCCATGTTTTTTTCAATTTTTTATATTGAGATTTGATATGTCGATTCGACAAATGTTTGACAGTGTGTTCTTATAAAATGAAAGGACTACAAAATAGCCATGTTTTGTCGCACACGTAAAATCATTGTTAAACTTGTTTTTTGCAAAAAACAAATATGCTACGACAATCTACACACAATATACTACTGCATGACTATACGTTTGTAGCAAATGGATCTATATACTAATTATTATATTTATTCGAATTCGATCAATGGGGAAACCTTGTCGATTTTCAACCAATTTTTTTGTCGCAAAACTTTTCTCTCAACTGAATATAAAACTAAAAATTCTATGAATACCCTTTTGAAGTAGACACACCAATTAACTGCACAATAGTTTTTGCAATTTTTTTCGTGGTGTATTTCTAAAGTTATAGATTTTTCATTTAACCGCATTTTGAAAGAGATGAAACTAAACTCTATACCTGTTAAGAAAACAAACAATTACAACTATCAGATCTTACCTATACATAAAGAAATCTATATATTCGAAAAGTAGATTCAATAACGAAACTAATGGTATCAAGTCCGACAGTCGGTTTATAGTGTAAGAGATCATTTTTACCTTCCGAAAATGGAGAAACCTGAAAACTGTGAGAGACAATCAGATTTTCAGGTTTCAGAGGTTATTCGGGCGAATAATTATTCGGTCGAATAACTGTTTTCCATAATGGTGACGTCAATTTAATCAAAGGTTATTCGGCCGAATAACCAAATGTAAAAAAAAAACTCGTCAGCCGGGAAAATAATAATAATAATAATAATTATAAACTTATATAAATAAAACTAAATACTTCAATTAATTTCGCACATTTTAATTTCGCATACTTTCTGGTCAAAATATTTTTGAAGGGATTTTCTAAGGAGCTTTTTTTGCAAAGGGAGTTTTTTTTATAAGGTATTTTTTTTCTTACTTCCTTCTAAGGAATACATTGAAAGAACTTTTTTGCAAAATGAGTTTTTATTCCAAGCTTTTTGCACTTCTTATTTCTTTGCAATGGGTTTTTTTTCCAATGATTTTTTAAAGAGTTTTTTTTGCAAAGAGAGTTTTTTTATGAAGTATTTTTTTTCAAGCTTTTTGCACTTTTTATTTCTTTGCAATGGGTTTTTTTTCCAAGGATTTTCTAAGGAGTTTTTTTTGTAAAGAGAGTTTTTTTTATGAAGTATTTTTTTTGTTACTTCTTTCTAAGGAATACATTGAAAGATTGCTTTTCTAAAGCATTTTTGCAAAATAAGTTTTTATTCCAAACTTTTGCACTTCTTATTTCTTTGCAATAGTTTTTTTTTTCAAATTGACGATTTTAAAGAGTTTTTATTCCAAGTTATTTTTTCAAAGGAGTTGTCTTTTTCTTTCTTATTTGTTTGAAAATGATTTTTTCAAATGAAATTTTCAAAGTTTTTTTTCTTCTTCTAAGTATTATTGCAAAAAATGTTTATTTCCTTATTATTTCTTTGAAAATAGGTTTTTTCAAAGTCTCTCAAGTTATTTTTCCAAAAAAGTTATTTCGTTGCAAGGGTTTTTACAAATAAATATTTTTCCCAGGTATTTTTTCAAAGAAGTTTTTTATTTTTTCCAGTGGATTTACAAAGAAGATTTATTTAGAAAGTGTTCTTATTCCTATCCAATGGATTTTTTCAGCAAATGTTTCTTTCCAAAGTGTGCATTTACAGAGTTTTTATTCCAAGGCATTTTTGCAAATAAGATTTTATTTCAAGTTATTTTTACAAAGGAAATGTATTTTTCCTTCTTATTTATTTGAAAAGGGATTTTGTCAAAGTCTCTCTAGTTATTTTTGCAAAAAAATTATTTCGTTGCAAGGGTTTTTACAAAGAAATATTTTTCCTAGGTATTTTTTCAAAGTTTTTTTTTTTTTAAGTGGGTTTACAAAGAAGATTTATTTAGAAAGTGTTCTGATTATTTTCCAATGGATTTTTTCAAAGGTGATTTATTGTCAAAGATTTCTTATTTAATTCAAAGAAGGTTCTTTTCAAAGGAAACTTGTTTCCAAAGACTTTTTCTTCAAAAGACTTTTACAAGATTTTTGATAAGGTGAAGTAAATTTCAGTTCATGTGTTCATAAATTTCGTAACTATTTTTAAATTTTCATTTTATTTTTTTACAATAAAATGATGATTCTTTAATTTATCATTTATAGATTAAACAATCATGGGCAGTAAGAGAAACTGTCAAAGAAAATATGATCGTAAATGCGCTGATGATGATTATAATAGAGAAAAGAAAAAACTTAAATATCATGCCAACAAAGCAAGCCTTGCAAAAACACAAGCAACGATTATTGAAGATACAAATACAGTTTTACATGATAATGTTGATGAAATGGAAATTGAAAATAGAGTACAAGAGGAACAAATTGAAGTTGAAGAAACCATTGTTGAAGATGTAAATAGTGATGTACATACTAATGTCGATGAAGTCAATATTGAAGATCAAGTTTAAGAACTAGAAATTGGACCAGGAATGTATATATCATGTATTTTCCAAATTCATTTTTTATAATGAATTGTATTTTTGGATACCTGTTTTAAATTAAATTTAACTTGATGTATAGGTACTTTCACCATTGATGATGAAACGTTAGAAAACGTTGATTGCAACAAATATGAAAAAAAAATACCCATACACGCTGCACGATATCAGGCTCAAAAAATTTATGATGATGTTCTGAAGAATTATTTAGCAACAGGACAAGCACAAATTTTGAGATGTTTATTAGTGACCAAGAAGTTAGAAGATGCTACATCATTATTGGGTATTCACAAGGCGACCAAAGAGTCGAAATTAAAACATAAGTGATAGAAAATATAGGTGATGCAATAAAAAAGTTTGGAAAATCTAGGAAGAAAGACATTAGTGTTGCACGAAGAGCAATTCATATAGCAATTATTTCGACTAGTACTAAACAAAAACGTTTGACAACATAGCTAGCAAAAACAGTTGGAACATCAAGAAAAACATTATACAGACATAGCAAATTCAGAATGCAAATAGATGAAAATGATGAACTTGCTTGTTGGGAAATTATTTGTAGACAGCCTTACAAAGATAGAATGGGATCAGGTGTTAAAGATATTGTACGGGAATATTGGTTGACACATGCTCGAGTTTCACCAAATTCAAGAGATGTAATACAACAAAGAGTATCACGAAGAGTATATGTAAGTAGTCCAAAACATATAATGGATATGACACAAGTACAATTGTTCAATAAATTCAAGGAAAATCATCATGGAATTAATGTGTCAATCACTACATTTGTGCAACTAAAACCATGGTATGTTAGACCTATTACTATCCGTGACACATGTTGTTGTCGTTATCATGTGCAATTCCAATTATATTACGACACATTTCTTGAATTTGGTAAAATGTTTTGGACAAATTCACCACCTCCGCCCACAATACGTGAATTCGTATCTCAAACCCTATGTGACAGAAATCACGATGAAGTATTTTATAATAAGAAATGTGTCAATGGAAAACATTGTAATCATTGTGGAAATTTGGTTTTATTCCACAATAAATATCCTATCGATACTGATCACTCATTTTCAAATGTCACCGTTGATTAGAGAAGATATGAATACATTACAAGTACTAGTGATGTACATTCCAAAAGAATTGATTTGCGAGAAGATAAAATAGGTGTGGCAGATTTTCTCAACAAATTCGAAAGTAAAATTTATAAATACACCAAGCATTCACATAGAGCACGATGGCAAGACCTTCAATTCAAACAGTCTTGTAAAATTTTTCCACCAGGAACAATTTTGTCAGTGGTTGATTTTGCAGAAAATTATACATTTGTTGCACAAAAAGAGATATAGAGTGAATAATATCATTCTGACCAAGTTTCAATATTTTTTCATGTTTTATATAGACATTCTCAACAGGATGTTGATGGCATTGAAAGCACGTGTGACAATCGAGATGTGATTAAAGAATATCACTTTTATATCAGCGATGATCGTACACATGATACACATTTTGTTCATCATTGTATTGAAAGTATTTTCTACAATTCACTAAAGGAACGTAACATTAAATTCAATGAGCATTGGATATGGTCGGATGGATGTGCTGGACAATTTAAATCTCCATGATCATTTTATTGGTTATGTCGAATTCATAAAGCATTGAACATTAAAAATCAATGGAATTTCTTTGAAACTAGTCATGGAAAATGTGAACATGATGGTGTAGGAGCATGCATAAAAAGAGCACTTCGAAGATGGCAAATGAACCATAGTTCTGCATGATTCCATTCAGTTGCAGAGATTGTCCAATGGCGTAAATCACATCTAAACCATGATTATAATCAACAATAAAAAAATGTGCGTAGGTATGTACACACAAATGTTTTAATTTATATTTTATTGTCAATTTAAAAAAAAGGTATGTACCTAACATCAAAATTTGTCATTTGTGTACTAGGTTTTTTTTGCATGTTGGGGTCCAAGATATAAATAGATCAATACCATACGACGCTAGAACCATACAAGGGACTAGAGATTTTCACTCTATTCAAACAAAAGCCTTCCAAAACATTTATGCATTTGACAGTAGAAAGAAATCATGCTTTTGTCATATTTGCATTGAAAATATTGAATCTATAGAAGTTTGTGAAAACATAACGAACAACTATGTAAAACATTAGAAACACATAGAGATTAATCCTAAAGGAAAAATGCCACTAGCAAGCATAGAAGAATTAGAATCAAAAGATATAACAATATCATCTTATGGTGACAGAATTTCAGATCTCGTTAGAGAAGGTAATGATCAAATACCACTGTTTTTTCAATTGTTCATTCTTGTCATTCACCTTATACACATGTATATTAGTTAATTTATTTGAATTAAAAATCCTGACATCAATTGTAATTTGCACAGGAGATGTTTTTGCTGTGATTGCACCTGTAGACAACAACGAAAATGTGAAGTATTATTTGATGTGATGCACTGAAGGAAAAATGAAGTTATTGGAAGACTACAATGACAACGGATATACATACGAGAGAGGATCCATCATTTTAAAGGGCTATTTTTTTCAGCAGACCCATATGACTCAAAATTATGTCTACTTTCAAGATTATGAACCTGATGTTATATGTTGTCAATATAGCCATTTAGTATGTGCATCTCGAATAAAATTGGTTCAAGTTCCATAGAAAAAATAAATAAAAAATAAAAAATGGAAACTGTTCAAATATGACCATGAATGGATAATTGAAGACGACATTCCATTGCGATGTTTTTAAAACTATATATTTAAAATTAATAAATCAATGGTTTTGTCGATGTCATTGTTAAATGTTGTGTACAATATATTTTTTTCTTTCTATGTCTATGATCTTGAAAAGAACTGGAGTATAAGAGTTTAAATGATCGTATTCTAGTATGCTGAAATTTGAATTCAAAAATTATTTGGTAATGAAAACCTCAATGTGTACAATTTTTGTCTTAATTATGTCTGAAATACTTTATTCAGGTCCCCATTTGTCTATTAGACCAATTAAGGGATGAGATAACGGATCTGTGGATATCGCCACTCTCCGCCCCGAATCTTTAATTTAAAATATCGCTTGTGTAAGTTCACATAACTGAAATCATAGCAAATGGAGACAATGATCATTTGATTTTTAATAACAAGAAAAGATTCCAGGATTGTGAAGCTTATGCTAAATTAGAGAAATGATTATTTACAACAAATCGATAAAAACTCATCAAATTGTTGTTTAAAATCATTGCTCTAATTTAGCACAAGCTTCACAATCCTGTAATCTTCGCTTATGATTAAGAAACAAAAAATCGTTATCCCCATTTGCCATGATTTCAGCTGCATCAAATGTACCTGGACATTGAAAATAAGAATTATTAATTAAAAATTCATATCAAAATTTGAACAGATAATATTCATTTTTCAACTTCCTAACATTCATATTTCAATCAAAACTTCCTAACAAGTTCTGGAACTTTGATCTCAGGTAGCATTCATTTTTAAACTTCCTAACATTTATATTTCTATCAAAACTTCTTAACATTCATTCATTCATTGCACCTTATTATAAATTCCTTAACATCCATTCTTACCATCACATTCATTCTTAACATTCCTATCAAAATTTAAACCTAACATTCAGATTTCAATCAAAACTTCCTAACAAATTCCTAAAATTTGAACTTAACATGTTCATTTTTAAGCTTCCTAGTTCATCCATATTTTTATCAAAACTTTTAACATTCATAAACTTCCTAACTTTCAAAGATAACTTTCATGTTCTTAATATTCATTTTTATACTTCTTAGTTCATCCATATTTCCATCAAAAATTCTAACATTCCTAAACTTCCTAACATTCCTAAAATTTGAACTTAACATGTGTTCCCTTTTAAGATTCCTAGTTCATCCATATTTCTATCAAAACTTATAACATTCCTAAACTTCCTAACATTCAAAGATAACATTCATATTCTTAACATTCATTTTAAACTTCCTAGTTCATCCATATTTCTATCAAAACTTCTAACATTCCTAAACTTCCTAACATTCAAAGATAACATTCATGTTCTTAACATTCATTTTTAAACTTCCTAGTTCATCCATATTTCCATCAAAACTTCCAACATTCATAAACTTCCTAACATTCCTAAAATTTGAACTCAACATGTGTTCACTTTTAAGCTTCCTAGTTCATCCATATATTTATATCAAAACTTCTAACATTCCTAAACTTCCTAACATTCAAAGATAACATTCATGTTCTTAACATTCATTTTTAAACTTTCTAGTTCATCCATATTTCCATCAAAACTTAGATAACATTCCTAATCTTCCTAGAACATTCCTGAGCTTCATAACATTCCTAAACTTCCTAGTTCATCCATATTTCTATTAAAACTTCTAACATTCCTAAACTTCCTAACATTCAAAGATAACATTCATGTTCTTAACATTCATTTTTAAACTTCCTAGTTCATCCATATTTTCATCAAAACTTCTAACATTCCTAAACTTCCTAACATTCAAAGATAACATTCATGTTCTTAATATATTCAATCTTAACATTCATTCATGTTTCAATTAAAACTTCCTCATTCATGAACTTTAAACCTATGTTCATCTATTTTTAAACTTTCTTTAACATTCATAAACTTCATAATATTCAAGAATATCATGTTCTTAATATTCTTGATCTTAACATTCATTCTTACATATTCATTTAAACATGCAAGTACATATTCTAAACCTTTAAATCACACCAAATATGTTAAATAAACAAAAATAAACTTAGAGCATTTAAACCAAGTTTCACAAAATATGTAATTTCAAAGAACATGTATATAATCCTCAAAAAAATGCTCATGAACATGCAAGTTCAATGTACATATCTGTATCTAGTCCAAAAATAAATCTCTTCGACATGTCCAAAATAAATCTTTGCAATCTATGCATATCAACAAAAAAAAAATGTCCACCATGCTATCCTCCACTAGGGCCTCCCTCTGGACTCAACCCACCCTACAACATGTATAAAAACAGATTATGAATATCATTTAAATTATTTAAACTATATTCAGAAAATTAAAATATTATTTACTTATATATCAAAAAACAATTCAATTATTAACAATATTACATCAAATTATCCAAATATTTGTCAACCACCATCCTCCAAAGGAGTTTTCCCTTTGCCTCCAAAAGATTTAAGAGACCCAAGCTGCAACATGTATAAAATCAATTTATGAATCTCATAAATTACTTGAACAAATTTTAACTAAATCCATAAAAATTAAAATATTAAAGCAGAGAACAATATTAAAGCAGTGAACAAAATTACCTTCTTGCCAATATCTGCTGCATGAAGCAGAGAACCTATATCTCCCCCCTATAATTTAAATTGTATTAATAAATAAAACATAATGCAAATCAAAAAAATTACTGTGCCAATTAACTTAAAACTAAAACAAAAAGATTAAAAAAACATTAGCTCACAATAGATGGTAAATCATTTATAAAGTTCGTATCTAAAGAAACCTGCATGGATAAGTCAAATTAACAATAAGATGCATAGTTAAATTAAAATTATATATATATATATATATATATATATATATATATATATATATATATCAAGTTCAAACATAATTACAAATATGTAAATAATAAATATGTACCTCCCAAGTATTCTTTAGATTTTCGCTAGTTGAAACATGTAAAGAATGTTCATTCATCATTCTTGAAAATTGCAACCAATTTAAACATTTACATAATGTACCTACTACTTTACATCAAAAAACATAATTTATCATTCATATAATGTAACAAAAAAATTCAATTCAAAATGAATAAAATATTTAATTAAGATCAAGTCATATCATAATCAAGAAACCTCTCCCAAACTCGATGTGTCATTGGATAAAACATTTGCCGCTAGATCGCGACAAACCTTGGCATATGCCCTGAGATCTTCAATGCTCATTCCATCTATCTCATCATTAGTTTTGTAAACAAACTTTTGATGAATAGCAGAACGAGCCATTTCTCAAACCAATCCCACATATACTCCAACTAATGCTAACGATAAACCATCGCCAACAAAATTCCTTGCAATTGTCCCAAGTTGAGATGTGGGCTCTATCTCTGATCTTAATGCCACCAACCTAGGTGGGCGAGATATCTGGGGTGGAGGTTGAAGAGTTGTAGGATCTCTAAGAGCACCTTCTCGATTATATATTCAACCCTTTCCAACTCCATAAAATTTTGAATGAACATCGGTATAGTCTCGCTTCATATTTAAGAAAAACTCAGCATAAAAAAATCTAGAAAAATATTGAGAAACCTCATCATTCCATGGAAACTGACCATAGGCTGCGAGAAACCAATCATAGAGTAGATGTGCAAGATCAAGATGCTTGAAATATTGCACTTTCAACATTTCTCGCTTTAGACCTTCTTTGAAGTTAAACATTGATTTGGCTTGTTCTTTCGTCACTCTCTCCTTCACAACATCCCACTTGTCTGGACCCATCACTTGTTCCCTTTGTTTTCGCATCAAATCAACAAAACCATCTTTAGTTGGTCCGAGATTCTCATATGCCTGAATGAAGTTTTGCAATGATCCCAAAACAATCTCCAAAATTTGTTTACTCTCTGGAGGGAGATCCATAATAGACAAATCATTTTCCAACTTGTCGTAGTGGGATCTACATCTTTCAAGAGTCATTCGATGATCACTACTTTCCCATGGAAGCTCCCAAGGTAGATCAGATGGATTTGTTGTAATGGGTGTACAACCCTCAGTTAATTCAACATATTGCGTCCTAGCTCGACCATCATCACCTTGTATGGAATGATGATGTAATGCCCATATTTTGATTCGGCATATTTATTAGTTAGACACACCATACTTTATTTCTTATATATTCTATTGAACTCAGCTCGACTGAGTAAACTATATTGGACCTCATTATATGATGTTACTATGTTTTATGATTTCACCATGATTATGATGTTACTATGTTATGCGATTATAATGTCATGATTATCATATGATTTCGTTATTTTACGATTACAGTATATGTTTATATGTTTTCATTAATGAAATGTCAAATATACGATTCGGTACGTGGATACCATCTTCTTATATGAATTATTGAAGTGTTATGTGTCATATGCACCTATGATGAGCTAAAAAGGTTACATGAAATAAAATGATTTTTGATAACATGGATCAATTGGCGATCAATGAGAAATGCTTTCTATAAATTTGTATGTTGCAAAATACTAACCTACAGGACACAAGGGCTATGGGATAGCCAGTTACTTGATCTGATATAAATTGGAAGGGAAAAACATGTTCATACAGTAAACCTTAGCAGCCAAAATGAGGATACGATAACACAAACTTATAATCCCGATAGCAGCAAAGTATGAGTTGATAAGGGCGTAGGCCCAGTATGTTGAGAGGGATGGATGTGTTTCCCACCCTATGTTTCCATGAGACCCGAGGTCGTGGGAGGGCCGTGTTGAGACACGCTCCCCATGTTGTTGTGATGACGATGGTCGGATGCCTGCTAGGGGAGGATAGGTCCGCTGTTCAGCCGACGCTATCGCTCTCAAGTTCTATGTGGTCAGATCGGTGAGTCCGACATCCACTTTTGTACTAGCAGAGGAAGGATAGGGAGGATGCTGGACGTAGGTTATGATGGGAGGATGTGTTAGTTAGTACTGTTGAGGGTTTAGTATTCCTTGATTCCGAGTTAGTGGTAGTAGGTACCCTTCCTTGTACATGATTGATTAAACTAATGTAAAGATAAAGATAATGATGTGAAATCGTAAAGAACTAACTGTTAAATAACTGAGAATGTTGAAGTAATTGTACTATATATATTATGTTTGTTCTTCTACATGGGGGTAAATACTACTATTAGTGAGCAGGTATGCATAGGCGGGATGGGGTTTGTCTATAGTACATTTATGATCTGTGCATACGCTGGCCACGCATGCACACCTTGCACATGTACACTAGTATCGATATACAAACACTCGACATATTGAATAAATGTATAAGTTGTCATAAGTAATTAGGTTAATCATGTATTGACTGAATTCAAATAATGGATATAAAGTTATCTAAGATGTGTAAAACAAGTCAATTAAGTTATGCATTACTCGTTGGTAAACGTTGTGATATACAATTGAGACAAGTGTCATCAGTTAACATTGTCGTCTGAGAATTGTTGTAATAAAGTAATGGAGCTGTCTAATTAATTAGTAAGGTTATTTAAGCACTTAAGGGTGCTTCGTTTAGAAGAACGACGATACTATATAGATGTTAGGGTACTCATGTGATAAACAAATGATGTAAAAGACATCTTTATTAAAATTCACCATTATTGTTACCTTATGGGGATTTAATTAATATTATTACTTAAAATTTATTTTAAATATTACTACCCATGTCATAACAATTGCAAAATAGATAAAATGTAAATAATGATTAATGAATGATTAGAATGTGATTATTTTACATTTCTAAAATTAGACATAATAGGATAACAATTTTTGGAATGAACGTGATGTGATGGAAAATGGGTTATTAATATTTAATTATTCAATATGAATCGTAGAATTTAAATCTCAAGATAAGTGATCTCGACGGATAAGGTAGACCCTTAAGACACGCCATGTCCAAGTTGAAAGGGGTCAAATATTTATATAATATTTTATTAAATACCTTAATAACAATAAATACAAGGGTTGGTGAAAAGACTTGTAATTAATAAACCTTGTCCCGAATGGATAACATTTGGGTGATAATTCCCACCGTAATAAATACTTACGGCCGTCAATCCAAAACCAAATAAATTTTCCATGAGAGTAATTAATTATACATTTTTATAAAGAACCGTGTATGAATGAACTGGTGATAGGAGTAAATGTTGAGGGGCTCGAGAGGGGGATTTTGGGGCGGTGGAGTAAGCCCAAGATCTTCTCGAGGAAGGGAAAGTATATAGAGGGGGAGAGCTTGGAGTAAAGGGGAGGTTTTTTTGGGGAAGAAAAGAAGTTTGGGAGAACAGAGAGTTTTGAGAATAGAAAGTTTGGAGAATAGAAAGTTGGGAGAACCGAAGAGAGGATTGCTCTCAGGATTATCAGATTGTGGGCTCGGGGGCTTGGAAATCCTTTGATTTCCAAGGGCCAGCAAGATAATAGCTGGTCGGTAGGGTGGACACTTCATTTTGGCTGTCTAAGAGGATATACAACCTGCTACAACCTACGGTTAGCATCAGCATCAGGTAATTTCTGTGTTATTTACGTTATTTGATTATTATGCTTAAACTTACTGCAAACATGCATAACTTGCTATTTACTGATTTACTAAGTTGTGAAGCATAGGCTGGAACATGATTATAGAAAAGAAAATATTGATATGTTTGTTTGTTTTAAATTACGAATGTAAGGTTGATAAAACACGACAGTACACTGAATATCATTTAGACGCATAATAATTGTTAGAAATTTACTCCCATACACTTGATAAAGTTTAAAACGTAGAAAATTAACTGAGAAATTTTACATAGTGCTCTGCTGTAAAAACCAGAGCACTACAGATGGTATCAGAGCTTACGGCTCAGACACTTTAGACCTTTCGGGATAACCACTGTGAAGATTCAAGATGTTAAATCCTACAAGAACTTAGGACATAAACCTGGATAGAATGGAGGTATGAACAACACCAAACTTCAGCCTCTTTTACCTGCACGAACACAAAATTGGAACACCATTATAAAATCTGGGTATGTTAGAAAACTGCATATTTATACATATGTGTTTGTATTTCAAAATAGATACATATTTGAAATATATTTAGAAATAAAAATAAATAGAGCAAATATATTTAGAAAAAAAAAAAAATAACACGAGCGAACAATATTTTTTTTATTATTATTATCATAGTAATGCTTGTGTAAAATTTATAACTAACCGAGGAAATTTAGAAGTAATAAATTTCTGTAAAAACTTGTGCGAATAATAGAAGAAGGTGAAACCCTGGCGCAGCTTCAAAATCTAATTCTCAAGTATATACCAAAACTAAACACCACAAACCAGAATCTCTGTAAATATGAGTTAGAACTCTATGCAATAATCTGAAATCTAGGATGAAGATCAGCCCAACCTTCTTCCCTGAATTTCCATGACATGAGCTTACCTGCACAATATAACAAAAGACAACTTAAGTAATTTGCAAAACAAATAATTTTAAAATTGTGCAAAGATACATAAATTTAATCTAATTTACATTGTGCAGATATATATATATATACATGGGAGTTACATATTTTCCGCTTACACCTGCAAGCCGCAACAAACAAGAGAAGTAAATATATATGTAATAAGTAAATAAATAAATAAATGTATAGCAGAGAAGGATGAGTTAGATTGGTTGGTACGCTATTGCAAAAACAAAATAATAGTACAAATCCCTCATACGAAAGGTGAATTATCATAGTGGGAAGTTATTTCTGTCGAGGTCTGCGAGGGACTCATATTCCTCTCTATCTCCTCATTTATTTACTTAACCCAATCTTATACTAAGATTCAAAATACTGGTGTTTAGAAAGAAAAACTTTAGTGAAGTAGAAAGAACGACTATGATCTATAACTTTAAGATTTTCACATGTAATATTTTGCTTCGACTGTTGATTAGCTGGACATTTCCAGGAATTACAAATGTTTTACTTGAATAAAGGCGAATGCTTGGGGCTTTTGCCCACCCATCTACGTTTCCATATATAAGCATTTTTTTCTGTTAACAAATTTTATACTTTTCTTACTGTCACATGCGCCCAGGCTATTTACAAAAAATTAAATGGTAAAACGTACTAAAAGAAATTTACAGAATTTAAAAAGGAACTAAAGTCTATCACTACGTAACTGCTAGGATAATCTTGAGATCTCCCTACAATCGTAAAATAGACATACAGAAGAACAGTACATTTCTGAAAATGGCTTTTTCATAAACTGAAACCAGACCCATCACACTCAGTGAGCAAATTTGAATAGCTGCTTGGTTTTCAAGAGACTCTACGAGCTGTTTTTCACTTTATGAACGAAATTCAATCAAAAGATCCAAGATAATTTCAGGCTTTTAATATAGCAATGAGTTGCAACAAATGGCTTTAAAGTTATCCAGAAGTTCTTCAGAAAACAAGAACAACAACATTTTAATTTTTAATCACCAAATGGACGATACAGCATCAATAGAACATTTGCTGCCCAAACATTTTAATGTTTTACTTTGCTGCTAAGCTTTAATTGGCCCATTCTAAGGAGATCTTTGTTGATGGGTAGAGGATTTCTTTCGTCCTCCAGCCTCTGTAAATCCTCGTAGACGGCATCGTCGCCCTTGACGAGAAATTTGGCACGACATGCAGACTTGTTATCGAGCCTTCTCTTCTTCGCTCTTCTGTGAGGGAATTTCCCAACAGATTTCGAGTCTCTCCTTAACCACTCGGACAAGTTGACCATTTGTAACTCCTATCTAGAATATAGATAATTGTTGAAGCTCCAAATATTTTATTATCAGGAAGGTATTAGTATAACATCCAAGAAAAGAGCTCAAGGAGAACGCCAACCTTGGTCAGGCGTTTCGAGGCTGCAATCACCGACTTTCCCAAGCCTTCCGTCTCTGCACAAACCCTGAATCAATACGCAATAGCTGAAGGCATTCGGAACGATGCCATTGTCCTTCATTTTCTTGGCATCATCGAGCTTCATTTCCCTGCAAAACCCTTCAACGACGGCCGTGTAGAGAAATGGGGATCTTCCCCCGTGTTTGTGCAGAGAGTGGGAGAGCCGCAGAGGGAAGAGGACCGACGGCTGCGTAGAAGAAGGAACCGTGGAGAGCCCACCGGCCTCACTGGTGTTCAATGAAGGCGAATGAGTTTAATAAGGCTCTATATAAGAAAATATCACGGTTATAAAACACCCTATTTACAGGAGGACGTTAAGCATTTACAGGGAAAGGAATACACTTTAGCATTGTATCTATTACCTGGAGCTTTCGATAGAGGCAGAGGAAGCAGCAGGGAAGGGAAACCTACGTTGGTGGACAGGGGGAGAGCTGGCCGTTGATCGGCTATCTGAAGACCAGGTAGAACAAAAGAGTCAATTAAAGCTCAGGAATGAGCTAAGGCTGCACTTCGCTTCTCCATGAAAAAGCAGACAGAAAACACTGAGATTGGGGGTGGGTTAAAACAAAGATACCAATGTATCCATACCTGGCATTTTAGCGACGCCCTCATAACCTCCTTAGCTAGGTTGTTTCAGAGAGTCACATCTCAGGAACCCTGTAGATCGCATAAAAACGCAATAAGAAACTAGAAGCTCGAGCAGAAAGAGAGAAAAAAATAACTATACCCCGTCCTGAGGGAGGAACTGAGATGTCGAAGTGGAAGGTGGATGCATAGTCTGGAAGGTGGCTACATAGTCTTCCACCTCCAACTGAAACCCTAAACGAAGCTTGCATAAAGTTGCAGAGCTAAAACTCCGAAAGACAGGGTGAAAATGGCCGCGTCTTGGGGATTGACCCTATTTAGGGTTTCCCCCACTTTCCCAGGGAGGTGGGTTGCTTGGAGAGACCACGTGTCTTTCATGCGTACTCGCTCTTTGCATGGCGGTGAGAGGCCGCGTGGCGTTCAAGCCTTTAGACATAGGATCTACGTTCTATTTGTATATGGTTTGTAAATCCACGCTAGTTGTATATAGTTTGTAAATATACGTTCTATTTGTATATAGTTGTAAGAGTATATATATATGTGTTTGTAAAATATATATATAGAAGGCGATAATATACGTTGTATTAAAGTTTAAAATTATTGTTATATATTCTCATAGAATATATGTTTTATAAAAAATTTAAATTTATTCACATTTTGGTTAGAATATATGTAATATAAAAATTAATTTTACTTTTCTGTCATAATATAGGTTATATTAAAGTTTAAATTATTTTATATATTCTCATAGGATATATGTTTTATAAAATTTAAATTTATTCATATTTTGATTAGAATATATATATTATAAAAATTAATTTTTCTTTTGTGTTATAAACATATGTTCTTAAAAATATGTTTTATAGGAATTTTAATTTTTAGTATTAAACTTAACTATGATCGGTTGAGGTTTAACAATTAATGTTAATTAGGTTGTTTAGATTAAAGGGTAACATTTAAAGTTAACTAAAATAGAGATATTAAAAATTTTGTCGAGATTTCAACTCCTAGTCGAAGGGATGAAAGAGACCCAAAATCTCAAAAACAAGACACCATTAAGACCAGCATGACGAGCTGAACACCATGACAAGATTGTTTAAATAAAAATGACTATAGATTTTACTGCGCTAATCTTGACAGTTTGTTATCTCATGATGCAAGTTATTTCTTACGCATAAGTATAAGTGTAGGAATACCTACATTTTAGTTCCGCGTATATTTGATTGAACAACTAAGGATATTATTTTATTGCAATAACTCAGGAACTATCATGGTAACAACACGCAGAGGTCGAGGTCGGGGTCAAGGTCAACCCCCGTCACCGCCACCTCCGCCACCGTCGTCGCCGCCAACACCGCCACAACCAACCTCAACACCAGAAATGCAGATCATAATGAGGTCTTTGGAGGCTATTATGACCACAATGAACAGGCAGTCGGAAAGGGCTGCCGAGGTGGAAACCACTCAAGTGAGTCAAGAGAACTCTGAAAGGGCACATGGCCCAAGACTGGAACCGCTTTAGGACATATCGAGGGAGTTACAAAAGATAAAAGTTCCAGAGTTTTCAGGAGGACGACCCGGTAAGCATGCAGAGGCATGGCTGGAAGGCATGAAGAGATGCTTCGCATTGAATGAGTACACATCTAGTTCCAAGGCTAGGATGGCCGTCTTTCAGCTTAAAGGTGATGCTTTGAATTGGTGGTCAGACCTCGAGAAGCACTTGCACCTTACTCCTCTTACAACTTCTTGGGAACTGTTCGAGGAGAGGTTCCACATGAAGTATTTTCCAAATTATTACAAGGAAGAACAGGAAGGTGCACTCCATGCCTTAGTACAGGGAGACAAGACAGTGGAGGAGTATGAATCTCGATTTATGGAACTGGTAAAATATGTCCCTTACCTTGATGCAGATGATTGTCAGGTAGAGCGTTTTGTGTATGGACTTAACTACAATATTAGAGCTGCGGTGCGGATGTGGAAGCCAACTTCAGTTGCCATGGCAGTTGAGTATGCTCGTTATGCAGCGGATATGTCAGATGGAAAAGGGGGTAGTAAGTTGACCGGAACCAATCAGTATGTTTCAGGGAAGGCATCACGTCCTTACTTCAGGGCAGGACAATCTAGACCTCCTCCTTATGGTAACAGGTTCACACCGAGGGGCAATACTTCAGTTAACTCAATCTCGCAGGCATCGTCCGCAACCCACCAAAGCCAGGGACGTACACAGGGAAGTTCCTATAGAGGAGCAAGGGGTTTTAGAGGAACCAGGGGAAGGAACTCATCTCAGAGGATTCCTTCGAGCAACATGCAAGCCCCTCCCAGTCTCTCTTGTTGGGGATGTGGAGGTCCTCATTTCCAGCGAGACTGTCCCAAGGGTCAGTCAAGCAGCAGGCACAGGGAAGGAAAGGCACCCATCGATGGTTCGGGTAACAGTCATCGGATTCATGCAGCGGTGCATAACCACCAAGCAGAACATCAGTCTACCGTAGTAGAATCCACTGGTAAAGTAAACAATGTCAAACTTAAAATTTTGTTTGATCCAGGAGCAACTGATAGTTTTATTTCACCATTTGCATTAGATAAATGTGGGTTGGCAGCCTACAAGCACGATGATTTCAAACTGGTTGAAATGGCTTCAGGAGCTAAGCAACCAGTAGGTCTTAAAGTGAGAAGTTGTGAGGTTGACTTAGGAGTTTGCACCACTAAGTTGGATTCTTATGTCACCAATTTGGGGACTTATGACCTCATTATTGGCATGGATTGGTTAGAAGGCCATAGAGCTTTCTTAGACTGCTATGCGAAGAGGGTGTTGTGCCTCGATGACGAGGGAAGGACAATTCAAATCCAAGGCTTGAAGAGGAAGGTATCCCTCCGTTTCATCTCTATGGTGAAGGCTAAGCGGTGCCTAATACAAGGATGCCAATTGTTCGTAGTGGAGGCCGTGAGCGATAGTAAAGGACCTTCCTTGAATTCTTACCCAGTGCTTTCCGAGTTCAAGGATGTCTTTCCGAAGGAATTACCAGGACTACCTCCAGAAAGAGAGCTCAATTTCACAATCGAACTAAAACCTGGTGCAGAACCTATCTCAAAAACTCCTTATAGAATGACAACTCCAAAGCTCCGTGAGTTACAAATCCAGTTAAAAGAGTTGCTAGATTTGGGACTGATTAGACCTAGTATCTCACCGTGGGGAGCACCAGTGATCTTCGTTAAGAAGAAGGATGGATCTCTGCGACTGTGCATAGATTACAGAGATTTGAACAAGGCCACCGTGAAGAACAGATATCCCATACCAAGAATTGATGACCTCTTTGATCAAATGAAAGGTGCGTCAGTCTTCTCAAAGATTGATTTGCGATCAGGGTATCACCAGTTGAGGATCAAGGAAGGCGACATTCCTAAGACTGCCTTTCGAACTCGATTTGGGCATTACGAGTTTGTAGTGGTACCATTTGGTTTGACCAATGCTCCAGCTGTATTCATGAGCCTCATGAATGGGGTCTTCTGAAAATACTTGGACCGCTTTGCTCAGGTCTTCTTAGATGATATTCTTATCTATTCTAAGAATGAGAAGGAGCACGAGGAACACTTGCGGTTAGTCTTGACATGCTTAAGGGAACATAAACTTTATGGTAAATTGTCAAAGTGTTCCTTCTTCCAAAAAGAGATTCACTACTTGGGGCACATCATCTCAGGTGAAGGGATCTCTGTAGACCCAGAAAAGGTAAAGGCCATTGAATATTGGCCAATTCCAAGGAATGCTCATGAGGTGCGCAGCTTCATGGGGTTAGCAGGCTATTACCGGAGGTTTGTGGAAGGATTTTCTAAAATTGCAAAACCTATTACCACCTTGCAACGCAAGGGAATCCGGTATGAATGTACCGATGAATGCGATGCCGCTTTTACAGAGTTAAAAAGATTGTTGACAAGTGCACCGATCTTGCGGGTACCAGACATGGATAAAGATTTCATGGTATGCACCGATGCCTCGAAGCAAGGATTAGGAGCGGTGTTGATGCAAGAAGGTGGGGTAATAGCTTATGCATCTCGAAAGTTGAAACCTCATGAGGAGCAGTATGCCACGCATGATCTAGAATTGGTAGCAGTAATGTTGGCACTAAAATTATGGAGGCACTACCTAGTTGGTAGTGTGAAAATCCTCACAGCAGATCTAAGAGATGATGTATACCTCACAAGAGAATAGTGGATTAAGCAAGAAAATAGAAGAAGAGTGATACATGCAGTATAATGAGCAACAGAATAATATGGTACAGTAGAACTCAGATAGAAGCAATAATACTTCGGTCATACTAAATTATTAATCACAAATGGACATATAAATAATAAAATGCATGAGGAATTCGAATGCCTAAGGTGGCAATTCGAATTAGCCTTCATTGAGTGATCAAAGGATCACTGGAGTGTCATCGGAGCACAACTAGGTGTCCTCATGATCATCGGAGCGCAACTGGAAGTCTTCATTATCATCAGTGGAGTCATCAATGCTCAAGTAACTGTCAACCATCAGTCAAACTAACTCTGGTAGGTGTAACTAAGTGTAACTAAGTGTAACTAAGTGTAACTCAGTGTAACTAAGTGTAACTGAGTGTAACTGAGTGTAACTCAATGTAACGAAGTGTAACTCAATGTAACTAAGAGTAACTGAATGTAACTGAGTGTAACTCAATGTAACTGAGTGTAACTGACTGTAACTGACTGTAACTGAGTGTAACTGAGTGTAACTCAATGTAACTGAGTGTAACTGACTGTAACTGACTGTAACTGAGTGTAACTGAACTGGTAGGTGAAGAAGGGCGAGTTGCTCCCTAAAATCAAGGAAGAAGGGCGCACTAAGCAACTGGAGGGCTAAAACTGAATAGTGAGAAGCTCCTGGGGGCTGGCTAACTGAGGGCTAGGTGCTGGACTGATGACTGGGATGCATGCAAAATGCATGCAAACCCTAGAATGCATGCAAACCCTAAAAGGTGCATGCATGACTGAAAATGTAAATGATCAAAATACTGGTGGGACTAGGATGGAGTATAGGAATATCCTAACACCCCCCCTTAATCCATCCTGGGCCCTGGTAACTAAGACCAAAGGTCACCCAATACAATGAATAATAACAATCAATAAACCAAGGAAGTGGGAAAATTTCATGGGAAACATACCCCCTCCTCAAAAAATAGACTGTAAGGCACACATAAAAAATAAAAGCTCCAAAATCAAGCATGTGTGATGCTTGGTCATATGTCTGGAGGTATCTTCTTCTTGGGAAGAAGTGGATCATGCTCAAAAAGCATGTGCTTGTACTTGCTCTTCAGATCGAATGTGATGAGAACAAATCCAACAGTATTAGAATGATCCTTGAACCTGTGATTCGAATCAGCTGAGGTAGGATCAAATTTTTGAATGTGCATATAGTCCTTTGTCTTCTCCTTCGAACCACCATGGGTGAGATTATGCCAAAAAGAACTATTACATGTTTGCTTGAAATAAAAATCAGATTTAAGACTTTCAAAACAGTTTCTTGAGATCTCCTTTGAACCAGTAGGGGTGAGATCAAAACTATCATATGATGCATGAGAAATTATCTCAAGCGGGTGGCAATGGCCATATTCTTCAATAACCTTCTGAAAGCATGTGCTAATGATCATATAGTAGTAAATAAGAGATGTTTGCTGAAGAGGAGCGAATGCATTACCTCCAATAGCTGATGTTACCTCCGAAATAATCATGTGATCATGATGCAAACCAACAAACTCTGGTGCAAGACAGGATTTAGGACCTTCTGCAATATCTAGAGTGTGAGCTGGCACAGAAAGAGAAGAAAGTTTGAGCATGAGCGGAGAATCTGCAAGTTCTTTGTCAACAACTTCAATATGAGATGATACTGGTTCATGATCTGAGAGATCATCAAGGGGAGCGAATGCAACATGATCTGAGAGACCATCAGGAGGAGCGAATGCATCATGATCTGAGAGACCATCAAGTGGAGCGAATGCATCAACTTGCTTGCTTTTGAAGGGATTTGGACCAAATCCATCATTCTTTTTGCCGAATCTTTCATCCAGATGAGCCCATAACTCTTTTGGAGTTTCAATATCAAAGATGGCCGGGTACAATATGTAATCAGTCATAGCAAGCTTCATTCTTCCAATGTGCATGTCACCTTTATTCAACCATTTAATCTTCTTTGTAGAGGATTCGAACTCTCTTTCAAAATAGCAATCAAAGAGATCATGGCTCTTCAAATATGCTATCATTCTTGGTTTCCATTCATCATAGTTGAATGGAGAAAGAGGAGTAATTTCTTCTAAATTCATTGAAGTTGTAGAAGACCTGCAAAAACAATATAGAATAACTGCAACTGCTACTGCTGCAAAAATGCAGAAACTGCTGCAACTGCTGAACTCGAAATCTTGGTAATAACCTGCAAAAAACTCTCAAGAATGGAGATAAACAATTCTCTCAACATGCTCTGATACCATGTGAAAATCCTCACAGCAGATCTAAGAGATGATGTATACCTCACAAGAGAATAGTGGATTAAGCAAGAAAATAGAAGAAGAGTGATACATGCAGTATAATGAGCAACAGAATAATATGGTACAGTAGAACTCAGATAGAAGCAATAATACTTCGGTCATACTAAATTATTAATCACAAATGGACATATAAATAATACAATGCATGAGGAATTCGAATGCCTAAGGTGGCAATTCGAATTAGCCTTCATTGAGTGATCAAAGGATCACTGGAGTGTCATCGGAGCACAACTAGGTGTCCTCATGATCATCGGAGTGCAACTGGAAGTCTTCATTATCATCAGTGGAGTCATCAATGCTCAAGTAACTGTCAACCATCAGTCAAACTAACTCTGGTAGGTGTAACTCAGTGTAACTAAGTGTAACTCAGTGTAACTAAGTGTAACTGAGTGTAACTGAGTGTAACTCAATGTAACTAAGTGTAACTCAATGTAACTAAGAGTAACTGAATGTAACTGAGTGTAACTGAGTGTAACTCAATGTAACTGAGTGTAACTGACTGTAACTGAGTGTAACTGAGTGTAACTCAATGTAACTGAGTGTAACTGACTGTAACTGACTGTAACTGAGTGTAACTGAACTGGTAGGTGAAGAAGGGCGAGTTGCTCCCTAAAATCAAGGAAGAAGGGCGCACTAAGCAACTGGAGGGCTAAAACTGAATAGTGAGAAGCTCCTGGGGGTTGGCTAACTGAGGGCTAGGTGCTGGACTGATGACTGGGATGCATGCAAAATGCATGCAAACCCTAGAATGCATGCAAACCCTAAAAGGTGCATGCATGACTGAAAATGTAAATGATCAAAATACTGGTGGGACTAGGATGGAGTATAGGAATATCCTAACAGGTAGAAGCTTCACCCTTAAAACAGACCATCAGAGCTTGCAATACATCTTTACCCAAAGGGATTTGAATGCTAGGCAAATGCGATGGAGTGAGTTCATGAGTGAGTATGACTTTGGTATCTCTTACATCAAAGGAAAGGAGAATGTGGTGGCAGACACTCTAAGCCGAAGGCCGAGACTTTTCTCCCTAATTCCCTTGAAGGTTGACTTAAGGGAAAGGGTACTAGGACAACTGTTGGGGGATAGTTGGTATCTAAAAGTAACCTCAGCTATTCAGAATGGAAAGGAACAGGAATTGAAGTATGATGGGTACCATCTTGAGGAAGATGGATTGTTGCGGTATCAGGGAAGGATGTATGTTCCTAAGGAAGGTGATATCAGGGAAATAATCCTTAGAGAGGCCCATAGATCGCATTACTGTGCGCACCCAGGGGTGAAGAAGATGTATACTGACATGAAGCAACTCTTCTTCTGGCCAGGTATGAAGATGGATGTAGTGGATTTTGTTTCGAAGTGCCTTGAGTGTCAACAACTGAAGGCAGATCACCATCACCCGGCCGGTCTCCTACAACCGCATGATATTCCTATGACTAAATGGGAAGTCATTTCCATGGACTTCGTTGTAGAATTACCACTCACATCTCTGAGACATAATGCTATTTTGGTGGTAGTCGACAAACTGAACAAAAGTGCTCACTTCATTCCAGTCAGAGACACCTATGATGTGACAGATGTGGCAAGGGTATTCATAAATGAGATTGTACGTCTTCATGGAGTTCCTAAAAAGATAATCTCTGACCGAGACCCTAAGTTCACCTCCATATTTTGGACAAGCATGTAGTCAGCATTAGGGACACAGTTGAACTTAAGCTCAGCTTATCACCCCGAGACAGATGGACAGACAGAGAGGGTGAATCGAGTGATGGAGGACATGCTTAGGATGTATGTTATGGATCAACAAACCCAGTGGGAGAAATATCTTCCTTTAGTGGAGTTTTCATACAACAATAGTCATCACAGATCCATTGGTATGCCGCCATATCAGGCATTGTATGGGAGGCCGTGCAGGACACCACTCAGTTGGGACAGGTTAGAGGATCGAGTTTTAATAGGGCCTGAATTGATTCAGGAAATGGAGGAGCAAGTGTTACAGATTAGGCAGCGGCTAAAGGAAGCACAGGATAGGCAAAAGAGTTACGCTGATGCGCACAGATCAAATAGAACTTATGAAGTAGGGGATCGTGTATTTATTCGCATCAGACCAAATAAAAGTACCATTCGGTTTGGGAAGGGTACCAAGTTGTCACCTCGCTTTATAGGTCCATTTGAGATTATTGAGAAAATCGGACTGGTTGCTTATCGTCTTGCGCTGCCACCCCACTTGCATAAAACTCATAATGTATTTCATGTTTCTGTATTACGACATTACATAGCTGATGAGACTCACAAAATTCATTGGAAGGAATTGCAGGTCTCGGACGAGGGAACCTTCAGGGTCGAACCATTACGTATATTTGATCGTAGGGTTCGACAGCTCCGTAGTCGCCATGTGGACCAAGTTAAGGTCCAATGGGACAAGTATAGCCCAGGGTCTGCTACCTGGGATGATGCAGAGACCATGAGTCGATATTTTCCCTCACTATTTTGACCATAACTTCGGGACGAAGTTTCCCGAAGGGTGGGTGTATGTAATGCCCATATTTTGATTCGGCATATTTATTAGTTAGACACACCATACTTTATTTCTTATATATTCTGTTGAACTCAGCTCGACTGAGTAAACTATATTGGACCTCATTATATGATGTTACTATGTTTTATGATTTCACCATGATTATGATGTTACTATGTTATGCGATTATAATGTCATGATTATCATATGATTTCGTTATTTTACGATTACAGTATATGTTTATATGTTTTCATTAATGAAATGTGAAATATACGATTCGGTACGTGGATACCATCTTCTTATATGAATTATTGAAGTGTTATGTGTCATATGCACCTATGATGAGCTAAAAAGGTTACATGAAATAAAATGATTTTTGATAACATGGATCAATTGGCGATCAATGAGAAATGCTTTCTATAAATTTGTATGTTGCAAAATACTAACCTACAGGACACAAGGGCTATGGGATAGCTAGTTACTTGATCTGATATAAATTGGAAGGGAAAAGCATGTTCATACAGTAAACCTTAGCAGCCAAAATGAGGATACGATAACACAAACTGATAATCCCGATAGCAGCAAAGTATGAGTTGATAAGGGCGTAGGCCCAGTATGTTGAGAGGGATGGATGTGTTTCCCACCCTATGTTTCCATGAGACCCGAGGTCGTGGGAGGGCCATGCTGAGACACGCTCCCCATGTTGTTGTGATGACGATGGTCGAATGCCTGCTAGGGGAGGATAGGTCCGCTGTTCAGCCGACGCTATCGCTCTCAAGTTCTATGTGGTCAGATCGGTGAGTCCGACATCCACTTTTGTACTAGCAGAGGAAGGATAGGGAGGATGCTGGACGTAGGTTATGATGGGAGGATGTGTTAGTTAGTACTGTTGAGGGTTTAGTATTCCTTGATTCCGAGTTAGTGGTAGTAGGTACCCTTCCTTGTACATGATTGATTAAACTAATGTAAAGATAAAGATAATGATGTGAAATCGTAAAGAACTAACTGTTAAATAACTGAGAATGTTGAAGTAATTGTACTATATATATTATGTTTGTTCTTCTACATGGGGGTAAATACTACTATTAGTGAGCAGGTATGCATAGGCGGGATGGGGTTTGTCTATAGTACATTTATGATCTGTGCATACGCTGGCCACGCATGCACACCTTGCACATGTACACTAGTATCGATATACAAACACTCGACATATTGAATAAATGTATAAGTTGTCATAAGTAATTAGGTTAATCATGTATTGACTGAATTCAGATAATGGATATAAAGTTATCTAAGATGTGTAAAACAAGTCAATTAAGCTATGCATTACTCGTTGGTAAACGTTGTGATATACAATTGAGACAAGTGTCATCAGTTAACATTGTCGTCTGAGAATTGTTGTAATAAGGTAATGGTGCTGTCTAATTAATTAGTAAGGTTATTTAAGCACTTAAGGGTGCTTCGTTTAGAAGAACGACGATACTATATAGATGTTAGGGTACTCATGTGATAAACAAATGATGTAAAAGACATCTTTATTAAAATTCACCATTATTGTTACCTTATGGGGATTTAATTAATATTATTACTTAAAATTTATTTTAAATATTACTACCCATGTCATAACAATTGCAAAATAGATAAAATGTAAATAATGATTAATGAATGATTAGAATGTGATTATTTTACATTTCTAAAATTAGACATAATAGGATAACAATTTTTGGAATGAACGTGATGTGATGGAAAATGGGTTATTAATATTTAATTATTCAATATGAATCGTAGAATTTAAATCTCAAGATAAGTGATCTCGACGGATAAGGTAGACCCTTAAGACACGCCATGTCCAAGTTGAAAGGGGTCAAATATTTATATAATATTTTATTAAATACCTTAATAACAATAAATACAAGGGTTGGTGAAAAGACTTGTAATTAATAAACCTTGTCCCGAATGGATAACATTTGGGTGATAATTCCCACCGTAATAAATACTTACGGCCGTTAATCCAAAACCAAATAAATTTTCCATGAGAGTAATTAATTATACATTTTTATAAAGAACCATGTATGAATGAACTGGTGATAGGAGTAAATGTTGAGGTGCTCGAGAGGGGGATTTTGGGGCGGTGGAGTAAGCCCAAGATCTTCTCGAGGAAGGGAAAGTATATAGAGGGGGAGAGCTTGGAGTAAAGGGGAGGTTTTTTTGGGGAGAAAAGAAGTTTGGGAGAACAGAGAGTTTTGAGAACAGAAAGTTTGGAGAACAGAAAGTTGGGAGAACCGAAGAGAGGATTGCTCTCAGGATTATCAGATTGTGGGCTCGGGGGCTTGGAAATCCTTTGATTTCCAAGGGCCAGCAAGATAATAGCTGGTCGGTAGGGTGGACACTTCATTTTGGCTGTCTAAGAGGATATACAACCTGCTACAACCTACGGTTAGCATCAGCATCAGGTAATTCTTGTGTTATTTACGTTATTTGATTATTATGCTTAAACTTACTGCAAACATGCATAACTTGCTATTTACTGATTTACTAAGTTGTGAAGCATAGGCTGGAACATGATTATAGAAAAGAAAATATTGATATGTTTGTTTGTTTTAAATTACGAATGTAAGGTTGATAAAACACGACAGTACACTGAATATCATTTAGACGCATAGTAATTGTTAGAAATTTACTCCCATACACTTGATAAAGTTTAAAACGTAGAAAATTAACTGAGAAATTTTACATAGTGCTCTGCTGTAAAAACCAGAGCACTACAGATGAGCCTCTTGAGAACCTTGCTCTGCACCCTCATCTGTCTCCCTTGCTTGCTCTGTCTCTCTCCCTATAGAATTACAAGCATCTTCTGAACCATGCTCTGTTTCAAATAAAAACAAAGTTCTGTTTAAACACAAATACAATTTTTGCGTACACAAAAAAACAATTTGCATGTACATGTTAAAAGATCGATATTCATATACCAATAGAGGGTCGAGATCAACGTTCTCCCACAGAAGATATAGGGGAATCATTTGTACCCCTTTCACCTTGTCGATGTGAATTATACAATAAACTAGAATCCCGAGGGGAGGTTGACAACCTCCGATTATCACTTGTAACACCAACCCCAGAAGTTTGTGAAGACATCCTATGCTGTCGCCTCAAAGAATCCTCTCTTTCCATTTGATATATAATGTCTACACTTGCACAAATATCAACTAATTACATATTCAAATCCTACATGTTAATTCTACA
Organism: Larix kaempferi; assembly: GCA_027924585.1. Taxonomy (NCBI): domain Eukaryota; kingdom Viridiplantae; phylum Streptophyta; class Pinopsida; order Pinales; family Pinaceae; genus Larix; species Larix kaempferi. Next base: position 480,263 of record BSBM01000356.1, read on the forward strand.
AATTCTAAAACCTAGCTGCTAAAGAGACTAAGTTATTTAATAAGAACCTATATTTACCTAATATCATCTAATAGTTCTTAAAAGGAGTATAGCTAATATTGTTAGATGTGTGAAGAATTAATGTACCAATGTTCTAATTGTTTTTTATGTTTAAAATGAATGGAACCAATATAGTTAAATACTAAGTGAAGGGTTCATTTCTTTATGTCAAAGAATGAGTTCATGAACCTGTTTTAACTTTTAATCTAAATCTTAAATTAATAACTTAATTGATATTTTAATACTTTAAACATAAATTATATCTTCAAATATTTTCATTATTCCATAAAATAAAAAAAATTGACAATTCATGGTATTATGTTTCGAGTTTGACATGTTTTCCAAATTTTCCATGTTCGATAATGGTCTTCAGTTTCTTAAATTAATAATTTAGTCAAGATATTTTAATACTTTAAAAATAAATTATATCTACAAATATTTTAATTATTCCATAGAATAAAAAAAAACGACCATTCATGGTATTATGTTTCGAGTTAAATGACATGTTTCCCAAATTTGCCATGTTCCACAATGGTCTTCAATTTCAACCTAATAACGGTAACGATTCTTGGTATTATGTTCTCCAAGTTTTCCATGTTGCAACCAAAGAAAAACTTAATACCAAGAATCGCCACCTTTACAAGGATAAAAATCAAGACCATTGTGGCATAATATCATCTAATAGTTTTTAAAATGACTATGACTATTATTGTTCGAATGTATAAAAATTACTATACTAATCTTCTAAATGTTTTTGTTATTTCATAGTACATCTAAATTAAAGTCTATTCATGTCTATAGTTTCGTTGTACCTAAAGTCAATTTTAAAGTTTTGTTGTATCAAAAGTAGAGTTTGATCGTCTAAAGTTTCGTTGTATCTATAGCTATCCATCAACACAGTTTGTAATAGAACTAATATATTGATCTCTGCACTCTGTCAACGTAGACAGAGTTCATGAACTCAGTCCATGTCCATGTTGACAGAGTTCATGAACTCTGTCCATGTCCTTGTTGACAGAGTTCAACAAATAAACCAAGCCTATATATAAATGGGACATATCATATGCAAATGCAATTACAGTCCTACTTTTATTTTCATTTCTAAACACATAAGCAAAATCAACACTTTAACAAAATTAATTAACTAAACACTCAATATATTCCTCTTTTATATTTAAATTTAAATAATTTTCAACATACGATTTGACCAGAGTTCATGACCTCTACCCAATTGGACAGAGTCCATGAACTCTGCCCAATTGGACAGAGTCCATGAACTCTACCCAATTGGGCAGAGTTCATTTACAAGGACAAACTCAAAACTTTTCAAACCAATAATTAACTCTTGAATTTAAAAAAAATTCTACTTACCTCTTTAGATGCAGCCGAAACGAAAGCAGACAAATTTAGATCTGGCCGAAGAGAGCCCCAAGAGGAATTTTAAACAGCCGAAACAAAACGAGCCAAGCAGCTAAGAAAAGAAAACCTGCAATAACAATAACAAATTAAATAAGAAACTTAAAGAAAAAAAAACAATTACAAATTAAATATGCCAAAAGACTTACCTCTGCACACCGTCGGGTCGATAGGTCCCCGGCTACAGCACCTTAATGTTGTGCGAACGTCCACAGGAGAACACTCCAATGCCAAAGCTCCACCAACAGAAGTGCAGATGCACGCTAAACCTACAGATGTCCAGACGTAGACTCCACCAAAGAGCGTCCAAACGTCCAAATAGAAATACGACCCAGCGACAGAGGCAGAACCTCGCATATAAGTGGGTGGGGGAAACAGAAGGTGGCAGACAAGTGAATGGCAGAGGTAGAAGCTGGCATCCTAACACTCCAGCAACGATGAACCACCGAGCAAATCCTGACGCACAGGGTGGTGAAGAAGTGACACACAGCAGCGAGGAATCGGGTGGCGGAGTTCGACGACAACAAACTAGACGAAAGAGCGGGTGGATAGGTGACAAACCAGACTAGTGATGTGGAGGTGGGACCACCAACAGCACCAAAGGGGTCCATGGAATCAGCCAAAAGTGACAAACAATGGCCGCAGCCGAGCTTTTATGCAGAATAATTATTCGGTCGAATAGTTATTCGGCCGAATAATTGCACAGCGCCGTGCATTTTCTCCATCCGGCTAAAACCTCGCACACACATCGAGGACACCATTAGGTCTAACGGTGGCCCGTTAATTGTTATTCGGCTGAATAAATAATAAGTTATTCGTCCGAATAAGTTTAATTATTCAGCCGAATAACTTCCACTATGGTTCTTCGACGACCGATTCTCACCAAAGTGTAACCCACCTTCGCGTTTCCACCCTGGTGCAACAAATCTATGATCATGAGGTTGGAAAAAAGTACTGTGTAGCCTTGGTAAGAGGCCAACTGATAAGGTAACATCAAGTGATGTTAATCACAACCATGCAGGTAATGGTTATTGGTGCTTAATTGCATGAATGTTGAAAGACAATTTGGTAAGATCCCTTCAACTATGTTTAAACTATGTTGATTTAGTTTGCATATGGTATTGAGTGCCGAATGGGAATGTTAACCTACCAAGTATGGTGAGACGTGGGTAAGTGAAGGCAATAATCCTTACACCCTATGATTGATTAGAAATATCAATGCATTCATATGAAATTATATCATGCCATTTGTGTATGCCGGTTGTGAGTTTAACAACCAAAGCAAGTGAGGACTTATGGTCCTGTTGTGGTAGTGCATGCTATGAGATATGCATGGTTAGGCCATAATATGTTGGAATGCATAGTACTCATGGATGAATGCAAGGTTGTATTGAGGGGTTATGCATTGAGTGAATGCACATTAAAAAATTATGAAAATGTTGTGAATGTGCATGCATATGTGCGGGTGCACATGTTGAGATGCATTGTGTGAATACATGGTTGTGATATATATATGTTTCAATGCAGTTAGATAATAGATGAAATGGTGAACTATTGTTAATCATGATACCATTTCATGAGCTACTATGAATGCAAGGGAAAGACTGCATGAAGAAGGTAGACATGTGATGGGCTACCATAGCACTCTGTTGGAAGGACATAATTGCATGGAATGTCAAGTAATGAGTATTTATAGTTTATTTAAATTGCATGGATAGTGTGACTGTGTCTTGCAATTTTATTGTGATAATGATGCATATATAGAAATGTATATATTTCATTGCATTTCAAATGTTAACAACTGAAGATGTTTGAATTATTGAGTGTTATAATTCTGAGATCACTTCAGTGACTGTTGTAGCAATGAAAGGATTATATGTATAAAATACTCACAATGTGTTTGGCTGATTGAAGTTTCAGATTTTAGGTAGAAACGTCTTACGTATGGCAATGAGGATAAGTCCATAGTAGAGACTGGGATCTATCATGTGCAGAACCCAAAAGTTATGAGAAGATTCTCATGGGTAAATCTCATGGTGGTAAATCTAATTTCTGTAGGAAAACATATTTACAAATTTCAGATTTGAGAATCGCTTATAATTGCTAATCGTTGTTTGGCGTATATAAAAATTGTGTCTAAAGGACATGTTGTAGGTGGATGTTCAAGTATGGTAGCAAGGGTGAAACCATAATGGACAGAGTGATACCACTTTCGAGAGCCAAACAATATGAGGATAACCTCATTGCTAAGCAAATCAATTTCTGTAGGAGACAGAATTGTAAATTCATGTTGAATTAATTATTAATGCTATTGATTGGTTATGAAACAATCATACATGAAGCTTATTGCTAAATGTTGCTGACTATTTGGCTATTTGAAAAGTGTGCCAGGATGACACATTGCAGGAAGATCATGTGTTATGGCCTGCAGAAGCCAAACTAGATGGGAAAGATCCCATGCTTTGGAAATGGGTTTCGGGTGAAACGCCATTGTAAATATTGATAATGTCTCAGCCAAACTACATTTTGGTAAGGCATGTGAGTGAGACAATAAAATTATGCCCAGAAGGCATGTGTTGGTCATGGAATGTGAAAAATGATCGGGTGGCAAACCTAAGGACTGTTGACTTAGAGAAGGGATCCCCCATTCTTCGCAAATGAAGAAAATATACATCTGTAAAATGAATGAGTATTATGTGACCTTAACTAAGGATATACATGTCTCGTTATTAGATTTAATATGCAGAGCATGTTTTATTATTTCATTATTATTCCAAACTGCTTGAGTATGATTAGGGCCTACATGTCTCACATCCGAAAGGGAGTGCACACCTTTCTGGTGCTAGGTTATGATAGGGTTGTCAATATTGACTACACCCTAAGGGAATGGATGCATTCTCGGTGTTTCAATACTTGATAGTGAATGTTATGAAAAATGGTTATGATTTTAGAGCAGCAATACTGATGAGTCTGCTTATCCTTCTTGTGCTATCAGCTTACACAGATGCAATTTGATGTTGCACGTTAAGAGGAAAAGTGAAGAAAGGGTGCTCAAGAGGACTGTATGGGCAGTGGTAACCTTTCTACGCTCACACTAAATGACACTAGAAGGGATGGATAGGCCCACGGAGCTGTGTTACAGAAAAGGGGTATCATCCTTGTGTAGTGTGAGTGGGTATTGTGGGCCATGCTAGCCTGTAGTCAAGAAAGTCACCTATAGAGTTCCTAAATGGAATCGCTGGTTTGCACAGGAGAAGGAGTGCCATCCTAGTGTGGATGAAGAGTTATTGGATGTCTGACAAACCCAGTCAGTGTACTGGCTTGGCATTGGTTATTTGCATGTTGGGGAGGTATTGGTGAAGGGTGTTATTTCCTGACAAACCCAGTCGGAGAACTGGCTTGGAAATGGTCGTTGTAGTAAACCCAGTCGGTGTACTGGCTTAGCATACTGATATTTGAAATGATTGATAAACCCAGTTAGTGTACTGGCTTAGCATACTGATTTTAGGGATGCTTGATAAACCCAATCGGCGTACTAGCTTGGCATTGCCTATTCGGATGATGCTGTGGAGTAGCATGTGTGCTGGCCAAGCATCCACCCCACAGGTGATCCAAGGCTTGTGAAGCAGAGAGGGAAACCTGTGGAGTAGCGAGAGAATGCACAATACAGATAAGTATTCATTTTCATTTATTTCTTGCTTGGAATAATGAAGATTTTAGGTATAATTTTTCTAATAGCTAAGCTGATACACTATTGTTTCTTTGTTGGAAACCTTGGTCATTGAAGGAAGCAAGGACCTTGAAAGAACTATAAATGCTTATTAAATCCAGAGAGTAACTGGTTGAGCGCTATAAAATTCTTGGTAAATCCAGAGAGTAATTGTTTGGGTGCTATAAATGCTTAGTAAATCCAGAGAGTAACTGGTTGAGCACTATAAAATTCTTGGTAAATCCAAAGAGTAACTGGTTGGGAATTAACTACGTGATGTAGTGGTGTAGCCTGTGTGCTGGCCCAACATTCATTATTGTATCCACGAGCAATCCAAGGCTTATAAAGCGAAGAAGGAGCCTGTGGAATAAAGTGAAGACATCCAATACAGATAAGTATTTGGTTATCTTGCAGCTTCTTGCTTATGAATATACATGTGTATACGATTTGGTTATGATTTTATCAAACTTTTGTTTAGAGATAAACCCTATGAAAGTAAACTAAACATGTGAATTGATTCAACGTTTGAGTATAGGTACTGTTGGAAGCAAGGACTATGGAAGCATCTAGAGGATGCATGTGGGCATGTGACTGTCCTAAAGAGCTCAATATGAGCGGTAATAAAAGATGGTGCTAGTGGACATGTGTGGGTCCTGGTGGCCAAAGGTTCTGTAAGCAACAATGGGGAAGGGTTCCATAGTTGGAAGCATTAGACAGGCCTTAGGCACTAAGTGTCATAGCCAAGAAAGGGCAAGTCAAGCATTCACATTGAAGTGAAAGAGGCTAAGGGGCATAGAACCACAAGTGATGGTGTGGCCCCGGATTGGAACAAGACTAAGAGGGGGGAACTTTTACTCTTCTCGTTCCTTTTGACTGATGCATTTTAGAAACAAAATATTGTTGAGTGCATGTCATGGTTGAAAATAGCTTGTGTTTAATTGCTTGAAATGAATTGTGAATGCTGAAATAGTTAACTCCCTGTGAAGGGATGAACATGAATGAGTTCATGTGTATGTTGGGAAATCATGAAAAGTGTGGAAGTCTCATGAGTAAAGCATGGACATTCCCTGTCAATTGAGCTTATAATTGACTAATTTTAATATTGTGTTATGCTTGTCCTAATAGGAATTGCCATAATGAATCTCCCATGTGAGACATTGAAATCCATTGTTTGCACCTGTTACTAGCCAAGTGTTGCTAGTGAGCAAAGTGTGGGCCAGTTGTGCACATTGATCATGGAAACGGACCAAAAGATAATTGTTTTGGTTGAAAATATTCCTCAAATAGTTGTCAGGGCAGCAAGAAAGATGGCATCCATGAAATTCCAGACTTGTAGATCAGTTGGAAGGCAAATAAAAGAAAGGGATAGCTATAGAACAATGCCCACCTGCAGAGTTGGTAGATCAAAGCTAGCGGGAGTATTTGTGGAAGCCAAAGGACTTGGTCCTGAAAGCTCAAAGTAAAGAGATGAAATGCAAGACAGACCTGCCACCATTAGAGGCATGTGTAAAGTGGGTATTTATTTCTAAGTGTTGGAACACCGAGGATGGTGTTATTCCAGTAGGCTTGGCATTGCCTATTCCTAAGGGCTCCAAGAAAAAATTCCCTTCCAATAAAAATTAAGACCCACCCTTCAAATTTGATCAAAACATAATAGTGTATTTTTTTTTTAAATTACCGTAATTTTGTCGGATATCCGACTTCCTCCTCTAAGATATTCAACGTTCTTTCCATACCATCGACGGCTAAGAACGTCGGATATCAAACATTTTTACATGGAACTGTCATCGGATATCCGACTTCCAATTCTAAGATATCTTACGTTCTTGCCATACCACCGACGGCTAAGAACGTCGGATATCAGCCATTTTTACATGGAACTGTTGTTGGATATCTGACTTCTGCGTCTAAGATATTCGACGTTCTTTCCATACCACCGATGGATAAGAACATTGGATGTAAGCCATTTTTACATTGAACTGTAGTCGGATATCTGACTTTATATTAAGTTCTGGCCGTCAAATATCCAATGCCCACCTTTAAGATATTCGACATTCTTGCAATGCCACCGATGGCTAAGAACATCGGATATCAACCATGTTTACATTGAACTGTCGTCAGATAACCGACTTCATATTAAGTGTGATTCGTCGGATAACTGACTTCATATTAAGTGCTAGTTGTTGGATAACCGACGTGATATCCGTCGGAAGTTGGTGTCGGATATCCGACGATGCGGCCTACTGTCGGATATCAGTTGAATTTTGACCGACGTTTAAAAAATATGAAGGTTGTCGGATGGTCGACAACAAGATGTAGAAAATACGACATATATGCTGTTGGATTTTGGGTCCAAAACACCTAGTGATAGGTCGTATCAACTATTTAAATTTTGTGGTTTATTTTGTTGGAAAAATGGGTGGGCCAATAGCTTAGCCCTCGACCCATGTGTATTGGATATGCCAACACCGAGGCACATATGGTATGCCAACATAATTGACGGAACAACCATATGCCAATGCATATGCTAAGAGCCAAATCATATGCCAACATATCAAATCGACAAACCAACGAATGAGCCAATAAATCAAACTAACAAATGAGCTAGCAATGCAGATCATATCACGTTAAGAGGGGAGGGACGAGAGGCCTGCGAGTTTGACCCCAGCTCCTTTGTTCCCCATTACAACGTATTACCAATGGGCCACAACCCATTTTTTTTTAAGGATATGGTGTGATATTCTTAAAAATTTTGTGGAGATTTGGAGCCCAAAAAAGGGCACATAGCCACCATTTTGGGGCTCCAAAAACACTATATAAACCCCCTTTTCAGAGCCATGAAGGTGTAGTTCAGCGCCTAGTGCTTGCACAGATTCTGATGTAGGTTAAAGGTACAGGAGGTACGATGCCATACAACGCATCCAGGAGTATTCTCGATTTGCAGGCCAGAGGAGGGCTTAGGCAAAATAGGTCAAGTTTATACTCATTCTTCTCAAAATTTCGAGAGGAACACAATGGTGTAGTCTGTTTCCAGGTTTGACTGACAGAACTCAGAAGTGTTTCCATATCTCATGTATGTAATATTTTGAAGACTCAATAGGATCGTCCTTCTCATTGGAAGTGGGCCAAAGACGTAGCCCAGGAAGGGTGAACTCCGTTATCATCTGTTGTCTATAGTTGTATGGTTTGCATACTTGTTTATTTGCTTATGTGATTTGGTTAAGCATTTAAAATTATTCTTTAAAAATTACTTTTATGGAGTTAAGCATTAAAATTTCACTTGCAAATTAATGGTTAAAAAGATCCTGAAATTTTTAGATCAAGTTTGGTATCAGAGCAACTTAACCATTGTATAGTGAGTTGTGAATGTTAACATAATCAATACTTCAACGTGGTGAAGGAGATCTTGAAGAATTTGATCCAAAGATCGGTTCAAGAAGAGGAAGAATGGATTCACCAAAAGAAGAATATGGGACTTCTTCAATCCCATCTGAAGGAGAATTTTTTAAGGCTTTTATGAGGATGCAAACTATGGTGGAAGTGCTTTACATGGATCAAAAAAAGGGAGAACAAGGTGGTCCATCTCATGCTAAAGGTAAAGAAGAAGGAGGTGGTGATGAACCTCCTAAAACTCCACCATCTTCACCATCTTTTCTTGATGGTTCCTTACATTCTTCTCCTGAAAAACAAAAAGTTAATTTTAATGTGCCTCAATAAAAGCTTGATATTAAGTTTGAATTACCTGTTTACAATGAAGAACTTAATGCTGAGAAATTGGATAATTGGATCCGTCAAATAGAATTTTATTGTAGGATTCAAAAGTTCACTGAAGATAGCATAAAAATTTAGTTGGCTTTTCTCCGGCTTGGAGGGACTGCTCTCATATGGTGGGAGAGCAAAAACTAAAAGGATATTGTCTCAAAGGGAAACATCATTTCCTCTTTGCATGAGTTCACTTCAGCATTAAAGAAGTAGTTCTATCTGTTTGGCTACCTGAAACAAGCCATGATGGTTTGGAAAAATCTGAGAGAAGGTAAGGGACAAAGTGTGCAAGAGTACACACAACAATTTAGAAAAGGGGATTTAATACTTGGTATACCTCTTTACACTCAAGAAATTATCCTTAAGTTTATAGGAGGATCACATAGTTATTTACGTCATATGATACTTATGTTTAATTCGACTAACCTTGATGAGGTATGCGTTCAAGCGACTCATATGGAGTCTAAAAGGAAGAATACAAATGAAAAAATTTCCATGAAAACTTTCAAACCTGAAGGAATCAAATTCAAAGGTATAGGGAAAGGTGAGCATACAACAAGCTACAATGAAGAAGGGAGGAGATAAACCTACATTCTCACATTGCCAAAACAAGGGTCATGATGCATCCAAATGTTGGAGACTTCATCCAGAACTCAATCCTGAGAAGTTTCAGAATAAGGAGGACAAGAAGACCACTGCTACTGCTAGAAAAACAGGATTGCAGAGCAATAACAATAAACAGAAATGCAAATATAATCACACATACACATTACAAGAGAGACACAGATATATCGTGGTTCACCCAACTTAGGCTATGTCCACACTGAATTTGTCAGTCCTTATTATTATTACCGTCCAGCAAGGTGAAGGGATACAACCTGCAGCACAACCGCAACACTTCCTCTTCTCTGTTTCACAGTCTCTCTCCTGATCTCAGAGATCTTTACAATGCATAAAACCTAATACATCATCCTCCCTAGCCATATTACAATGTCTTTATTTTATAAGGGAAATACAATGGGAAAATACCACGGTATACCCAAAACCATGGCCCCGCAAAACAGCTGGCGAAAACAGCCCCAAAAATTTTCTTCGGGGGCGCTGCCCCCGGACCCCCCAGCTAGGGGGGATGGAACCCCGCTGGGGTGACTATACAGTCCACCTACATATCATATAAAACTGGGGTACAAACACGACTGATACAATATCATCTATGAGACTAGAAGATATGGCTCCACAACTAACAGCTACAACCATCCAACATGATTTGGGATCTGACTCAGGGGATGAAACTAATATTGTTTCTATGGGGATTCAAGGTAAAAATACTTCTACTTCTATTTCAAAGCATGAACTTGTTGTTGATGAAATAAAGAGAAGTGAGTTATTTCATATCAAAGTAATCTCTAAGCATACAAAAATAGATACTCTCTTTGATAGTGGGTCACAAGCCAATCTCATTTCAAAAGAGATAGTTAAAAAACTTCATTTGGAAACTAAGTTACAACCCTAAGCCATATCCACTTGGATGGGTATGTGATAATGCACAACTGCAAGTGACAAAACAGTGTAGACTTAGGTTTGCTATTACTTCTGGATTTGTTGATGAAGTTGATCTAGATGTGGTTTCGTTGGATATATGTGGTATTGTGTTGGGTAGTCCTTATATTTATGATAGGAAGGTTGTCTTTTATAGGAAGATAGCAGGTATCATCTCACTAAAGATGGTATTGAATACATTGTTCATGCACACCGCATGAAAACTAATCTTTCTTTGTTTTCTGCAAGTCAAATGAAGAGGCTAGTAAATTCTACTAAGAATTTTATTCTTATGATAGTTAAAGCAAAGGATGTTGGTCAAAATGAATCTTTTAAGGGATGTGATCCAAGGCTTAAAAATGATTTGGCTAAAGTTGTATCTGAATATGATGTTTTATTTCAATAACCTAAAGGATTACCTCCAAAACAAGAAATCCAACATGATATTATTTTACAGCGGGATGCACCACTTCCTAATATTGGCAGGTACAGGTCTTCAGTAATTGAAAATGCAGAGATAAAGAAGCAGGTTCAGGAATTGCTTAAAAGAGGGGACATTCTACCAAGTTCCTCTCTGTGTGCTTCACCAATTGTTTTGGTGCCAAAGAAGGATGGCACATGGCATATGTGTGTTAATTACATGGCAATAAACATAATTGTTAAAAGGTTAACAAGGTAAGTTATTCTAGAGAGGGCATGAAAAGTTTTGCATGCTCATATGCATGCAAAAGTGAGTTTTGCATGGAATCGCCATAGGTTTTTGGTAAACCTAATTTACTAGTGAGTTGATATAAGAAGACATAAGGTATCTAACAGGACTACTGAGCCAACTGATTTGAGATAGATCTAGTTGAGAGGTGAGTGACTTTCCTAAGGAAGGAGGGTGCATTTTTTGAGGATAGAGAAGCTCGTACTGCTTCCGGTTGATTGATTGAGCTACTGATACTTTCCAAGTGTCCTTGTCTCAGCGATTGAGAAAGGACTGTGATGATCAGAGCTTAGATCTGTTGAGATATGATTCTGTACGAGAATTTTTTATCTTGAGGGAGGGCACACTTATCCATGCAGATGAGGACACATTCATCTATTGGGATTATTCTGTATCAGAGAAGATCAGAGCAAAGCAGTGGGAGAGGAAGTACAATAAGAGATACTTGTAGACAGACTCAGATCCATATTGACAGCTAGTTCCCATTTCCTCTGTGCATGCATCAGTTGATGCATGCAGATCTAGGGTCTTAACTCAACTAGGATTGAGTGTTACATCTGAGGCAACATTGTATGTACTTGTTTGTTTCATATATTGCTCTGGGCTCGAGATAGAAGAAAGCCCCACAGGTTGCTGGTTTTCCCCGTTTGGGATTTCCAGGGTATATTCAGTGTTATGTGTGTGATTGATTGAGTATTTCAGTATTTAAGTGTAAAGATATCTATAGCATTTTATTCTTAAATATTTAGAGTATTATTGATTTACAGAGACTCAAACTGCTTGAGATCTCAGTGCTCTCAAGAGGGAGTAGTGATCTCTAGATAAAATTTAACATGGTATCAGAGCTGAGGTTGGAGGATCACACCCTTTGCACACATCATTGTGCTCTGTGCTAAACTCGAGCACTCCTATCACAATTTCCCTCAGGATCTTCAGGGCAGGATGGTGTAGATGAGCCATCCTCCTTTGCCAAAGATCACATGTTTCACAATAATCATCTCGGCTACTATAACTCAAGGCATGATGAATATGTGTTGAGCACTGGTCTCACCTCCAGGGATTTCCTGTTTAGGCCTACTGAAAGTTGAGCCTGTATAGTTTTCCACCGCTGACTCCAATCCTCATAGCTAAGGTATCGCTGGATCCCTTGGGATGAAATAGAACATTTACATCTTTGAACATCACCCATAATCCCCGATATTCAATAGTAGATACATAGATCAATTTATTCTTTAGACTTGACTCATAGTAGCCGAGATGATGATTGTGACTCCTATGAGCTTTGGCATAGGAGGATGGCTCATCGATATCATCCTGCACTGAAGATCCCGAGGGAGATTGTGACAGGAGTGCCCGATTTTAGCACAGAGCACATTGATGTGTGCAAAGAGTGTTCTCTCGAGAAGTACGCCATGACTTTTTTTCCCAAGTGTGACAACAGATCTACAAGAGAACTTGATTTGATTCAGTCTGAGCTCTATGGTTCGATGTCCACTACATCCTTGAAAGGATACAAGTACTATGTATCCTTCATTGATGACTACTCCATAAAGACCTGGATTTATTTTTTAAAGAGTAAAGAATCAAAAGAAGTATTACAGAAGTTTTGAAGAGTTCAAGGCACTTGTGGAAAATCAGACAGAAGGAAAGATCAAGATTTTCAGATCTGATAATGGAGGTGAGTATACCTCCAAAGAGTTAAATGAGTTTTGCATCCAGGAGGGCATCAAAAGGAAGTTTTCTATGCCCTGTACACCTCAATAAAATGGGGTTGTTGAGAGGAAAATAGGGCTATTTTTGGTGATGTTAGATCTATGTTGCATGACCAGGGTTTGTTATTTTTTCTTTGGGATGAGGAATGTAACACTAAAAATTATATACAGAATATGAGTCCTCATAAAGTTTTGGGGAACAACACTCCAAAAGAGGATTTATCTGGAAAGAAACCTGAAGTTGGGCATCTCAGGATTTTTTTATGGCTTACCTACTCACATCTTCCTTTACAGAAAAGGAAAAGGTTGGAACCTACAACATAGAGGGGAATTCTTGTTGGATATGACGAGACTTTGAAATCCTATCTCATTTACATTCATGCACTCAAGAAGAATGTTGTGAGGAGGGATGTGAAATTTGAGGAGGATCGGGATTTCTGAAAGTCATGTGATTCAAAAAAGGGAAAACAACAGATTGCTACATCTCTGGATGACACAGCTCAGAGTACTATTCCACAACCAAAAGGGTCCCAAGTATCTGGAGTGATAGATTCCCAGATTATGGGTTACATAGACACAAGAAAAAGAACTGGGATAGCATCTAAGGTTGGTGATCAACCAGGATCAGGGTCCCAGATTATAGGTTCTTGGGCTACAGGATCGACGACTGTAGGTACCTATACTGGAGGCATTCATTCTCATACGGGTGATTGGGATGAGTACGAGGATTTCTCCTCACAATATGTCACTTTAGGGAAGAGGAATCACAAGTGGCTTCAAGATACCTTGAAGGAATCCCAAGTAGTGGGAGCTTCTAAGAAGAGTGTGTTAACACCCAAAACGTACCCCACAGTTGTGGAGAGGCAAAATAGGGGTAACAGCAAAACCACTTTAGACTTGTGCTACTGACCCAGCACACTTAGAGAGGGATCTCTCAATATTTCATAGAAGACTGAAAGTAAAACAAGCATGAACATACAACCTCTCTTATCACTCAAGATATACATTCAAATAATACACAGAAGGTCAGACTTCTAATGAGACAAATTGTGTAAAAGTGTTGGCGGGATAATCATAAGGAAAAAACCTTGGGCGATGGAGTCAAGGCATTACACATAAATTGGATAACATTGCCGCAGTGCGGACTATTAAAACAGAGGCAAGGTAGCCACCCTCTTGTTGTCGTAATGTTATTTTCTAGTGGTAAAAGAAGAAAGTAAGAATAGACCATTGATACGAGCATCCAACAAAGATGAATTCGATATCAACTTTAGTAGCAATATTGAGTGAACGCCTGAGATAATAACCAATGCTTGTTTCCAAGAATTCTAAGCTATTATACACTGATCTCAGATATGAAAGGGAAAACAGAATGTAAATGTTTAACAGGAAGAACGATCACATAGAGAAGAAAGAAAAAACATACTACAAGTAAAGCAACACATGAATCTCTGCAAAATGGTCTTCCAGAGGCACTGGACAATGTATTAATGTAAAATTCTCAAAATAGATCTTGATCCTCAAGCCTTAGCCAAATGATTTTCCAACCCTTTGCTCTTCTATTACAATGCTATTTATATGATTTTAGCCTTGAATTGATCATTAGGAAACAGTTAAAACTATGCTGCCACCTTGACAGCCTCAAAATTGGGGAATATTACATACGTGTTGAGCTCAAAACAGATTGAATAAGATGGGAAACAGGAATACGGTGAGTAGAATGTCACCTTACTCCTAAGCCTTTAATCGGCCATGCGGATCAAACAACTTCTCTATTCTCAAAGAGCTGTCTACCTGCGATTCATGTGCTGGAGGGGGAGGTGTTGTGTCCTCAGTGGAGATTACAAAATCCTTGAGGATCTTCGTGTCTTGGTGGATGTCTCACTTATATTTAGGGGTCTCCTTCTTCTTCTGACGTCAAACCCTTCTACACACCTGTCGCTCTTCAGGCTCTTCATCTTCGCTAGTGGTGCTAGTTTCCACATGGTCGAATACCACAGGAGATGAAGGAGCATTTTCTTCTTCCACCTCAGACCACACCTGCTCGGTCATAAAGACCACTTCAGATCCTCGATCCTTCTCCATGACCAAACTCTAACTGAAAGATACCTAGGCTGCCAGGTGCACCACCTTTCCTATATACTGATTTTGAACAGGGGACGTAGGGGCCATGTCTATAATGGCTGTGACAATGATGGAAGCTATTCCCAATCAACATCTCCATGCTGACGTAACTTAATCTCCCAATCGAGTAACAATGATGTCTGAGGCTTGAGCTAACGTGAAACATGCTTAGCCAGGATTTCCACATAGATGGAAAAGCTTAAGACGCCGCTGAGGTGGCCCCTGTCCTATTTGTAATCATTTCGGTGGCAGTAGAGATACATTTAAGCTGTCTATCCACACGTTCAAATCCACATCATAGATCTTAACCTCATTTTCACGTCGACCGTCGGATGGCTTGGGTCATACCATGTTTGCAAATTTTAGGCCCTCTAGCTCTGCAATTCCAATCGCATCTACTAATAGGGAAGCTAGCCACTTTAGTCTTCTCTTTAGCCTCTGGATCTTCTACCTTTTGTTTCAGGTTTAATACAGGTGGTCAAAAGGGTTTAGCGGTTCCCAGGGGAAAAACTGCCTATATGCAGCGATAACAAACTCCTGAGAAAACTCTTGGACTCGGGGAAAGTCATAACTTGGTCAATGCAACGAAGGACAAAAGGTGACTGAAACCCTCTATGCACGTCCAAACCCTCTTCCAACAAACCCTCTTTCTTCTCTTAATTTCAGGTATAGACAGCCTAAACTCTGTATCAAACGCGTTGAGACCCTACCTTCCCGAGCGAATTTAACCCTAACCCTTCCAGAAACTAGTTCTTCATCCATTTCTCGTTGTAAATAGACTTAGATTTGCTAATAGCAGCGGTTATGAGGCCTTACCTGTCATTGAAAACTCTGAGAATGACCCCTCTTGTCGCCTTCTTTGTCTTCTGCACGCCCGGAAACTTCCGACCTCGACAACTCCTAGACACAAATGTCAACTTCTCATGCCAACTTTTATATATATAACCCTTTTTCCTTTAAACTTCGGCCTTCTTTGCCAGTCGTCCCTCCTTTCTATTCGTTGATCTCTTATGCAATGATCTAGGCCATTAGATCTGATCCCCCTTTATTGATTTGACACTCCTTCCACATTTGCCATCGGATCATCTCCCGTGCTTCAATCTTAGCTGCCCACTTATTAGCACCATCTACCAATGAAGTGGTGTCGCATTTCTCAAAAATGGTTTTTATTACCACTTATTCTCTTCACGACGAGTCCAGGCGCTGACACCTATTAGGTGGTATATTTTGTCGCAACCACCCATATCTCCTAACTACCTCGCATCTTGCTGACGTGACAACCTTCCAGGACCATCGATCCTTTCCTGCTTTTCATCCATGGTGGAAATCTGAAACGCATTTAACTTTTCAATGCCTCCCATTAGTGGGCTCCCTACCACTATCCTCTGTGCACTTCCAATTCGCATCGCCATTGGTTCAATATCCTTTGCAACCCAAGCCATTGATCGCATGAGACTTATCCAGAGAATAACAACATCCCGTCCTGACCGCCAGATCTTCGATCGTGAATCCCAACTATCGATCTTCAGCATCTTGTCTCCCGCCATAGCAATGTTGCATCCTATTGAGGTGGTTTTACTTACTGCTTACATTGCTTACGACGCACTCTCTAGATGCCACCTGTTCGTCGACATTCTCCATCGCGACCACTTATCTCCCATATGCTCCGCACGGTTTGGCTATGTGACGATCAACGAGGACCATTGATATCCCATTCACGCCCAATCAATGGTACAACCTGCCCCAGATTTAACCTTTGCAATGTATTGTTTTGGAATATAGTATTTTTACCTCCTTTTGCTCAATTTGGTCGCATTTTGCACTTTCCTTTGGTTTTCCCTTGGTTTCTTATACTTAGCACTCCCCAAATCAATTCTTTCTCCTACCTTAGCACCTAGATATGAAAATGAAAACATCTTCAATCTTTCTTCAAGGAAATTTCGAGATATCCATCCATTTCACCCTATTTCTCATGCTGAAAAACTAGGTGCTAACAACTGGCTCCAACTGGGGATGTTATCCTCCCCATGAGGTAGCAAAGAACCTCAGGAAGACCAAGTGCCTATTCCATTGGGCGGTGCTTGCAAGAAAATATTCCTTGTAGAACAAAACCTGTCACGTCCTGCCCTGTTTGGACCACTCCGGAAACTACACTGAAAATTTCAGAAATGAAATTGAAAACCAAAACTGATTGTTTATGCTGAAAATTGAAACTTACTACTAAAATTGGAAATGTTGAAAACTTGGGATTATTTATATATAGACTACTCTATCCTAGAGGCTACGACTTTAAGTTACACAAAAGTGCCAATGTAACCAGTCCAGCAACCGACACCCCAGGTGGATCCTCCCATCATGCCCAATTAACATCAGAACAACGGGGGTCAATGGCACTAGGAGATGATGATGGGAGAGGACCTCTTGAGTGAACCCAAACTGCATACTCCAGCCAATGAAATTTTTCATATACTCTGCCGCTGGATTATATAAAGCGCAATACGCTCTACATTTCTCTTGCATCCTAGCAGATTTTCTTTCAGAAGAGCTGTAAGTAGGCCATTCATTTCCCCAAGTGTTCATGTCAGGCCTAAGGATTGCGCACCTTTGACAAACTCCGATCAAGACCCGAAAATCATGCCTACTAAAATATCTGCACGACCTGGTGAGACTAAAACGAGCAACTTCGAGCACCTCTCCGCAATGTGGTTGTCCCTTTGTAACTTCAGAGGTTTCTCCCACACAAGAGCTACCTATAACATCTCCTCTTGGGATACTTATGATCCCTGGGTTGAAAACCCGATTCTGCTTTGGAACTTCAAAAGAAACTTCGCCTTGTCCCCTGAAAGGGTTGAGAAAAGGCCATTCTTCTTGAAATCCAGACTCCAGGTTTCAACCCTTTCAGGGGACAAGGCGAAGTTTCTTTTGAAGTTCCAAAGCAGAATCGGGTTTTCAACCCAGGGATCATAAGTATCCCAAGAGGAGATGTTATAGGTAGCTCTTGTGTGGGAGAAACCTCCGAAGTTACAAAGGGACAACCACATTGCGGAGAGGTGCTCTTGGGATACTTATGGAGAGGTTCTCTTTCAGGGGACAAGGTGAAGTTTCTTTTGAAGAAGAATATGTGATCCTTGAGGGAAAATATGGAATTCTTGAACAAATTCTTGGGTCCGGCATGTACCTTCGACTGGTTGACCATATAGTTGAGATGCTAGAAGATGACCAGGCTGGCCCACGTGATTCTTATACGAAATCCAATTTTTGGACTGAAGATGATTATAGAATCATTGAAGAAGTTTTTGGGCCTGGCCAATATCTCCAGCTAGCTGACTAGATAATCGAGGTGCTTGAGGGATAAATCAGGAGGAAAGATAGAAGCATAATGTAACTTAGCAGCATTCTCTAGGGGCTGAATTTCCTTTGGCATGTTATTATAGAAGCTTTCAAACCTCCTCTTAAAGATAGATATGGCTTCATCTTCTTACCTTCTCATGGAGTAAAACTCTTAAAGAACTAGGTCCCATGGCCTTCTCCTACCCCAAAACCCCAAAAAGACATCAGACAACTATTCCTAGGTATCAATAGACTCGGGATGCAAATCCTTAAACCACTTTTTCACATCTCCTTGGAGGGATTTGGAAAAAGCCCACATACAAACGTCATAATGTCCTATTACTAAAAGGCCCAGGAAATGTTTGAAGCCTTGAAGGTGCTTCTGAGCAGTAAGAATCTCGGATTCTCCATCAAAAACAGGGAGGTGTTTATGGTAGTTCGGAGGAAATTCATGAAGAATAGGGGGCAGCTTTAAAGTGTTGTATCTCAGCTGAGCTCTTGAAGGCAAAGGAGTATGTGTAGAGAGAATATCACTGGCCTTACTCTTGGGGGATTCATAAGGCTGGTTATGGCTCTTACATGGTTCAAAGGAAGGGATGGGGTCAACTCTAGGGGTGAAAGGAGAATGTACATTTTCAAATTCAAGTGAAGGATATACAAAAGAGCCTCTCTCATGACCTAGAGCTCTTCGTTGATAACGGAATTTTTTGATATATATACATAAAGGAAAAAGGAGACCAACACAGAAGAATAGGACTCTTTGAAGAGATTGATACTTTGATACCTGGACCTTAATTACTCCATATCCAAGGTAGCTGAGCTCGTTCTCCAGTGGAGTCTGCAAATCGAATTCAATCATGAGTGGAGTCGCCAGGTGAATGGTATACAACCTTCTCAATGTCTGACTGTTGTTCACCATCAACAATCAAATCTGAAACATGTCGTTCTCCCAGGGATGATAAGACAATCGTTACCCGGAAATGGCTCCAATTTGTTACCACCCAAAACGTACCCCACAGTTGTGGAGAGGCAGAATAGGGGTAATAGCAAAACCACTTTAGACTTGTGCTACTGACCCAGCACAGTTAGAGAGGGATCTCTCAATATTTCATAGAAGACTGGAAGTAAAACAAGCATGAACATACAGCCTCTCTTATCACTCAAGATATACATTCAAATCATACACAGAAGGTCAGACTTCTAATGGGACAAATTGTGTAAAAGTTTTGGCAGGATAATCATAAAGAACAAACATTGGAAAATGGATTCAAGGCATTACACATAAATCGGATAACAGTGCCTAAGTGCAGACTATTAAAACAGAGGCAAGGTAGCCACCCTCTTGTCGCCGTAATGCTATTTTCTGGTGGTAAAAGAAGAAAGTAAGAACAGACCATTGATATGAGCATCCAGCAAAGATGAATTCGATATCAACTTTAGTAGCAATATTGAGTGAACTCTTGAGATAATAACCATAGCTTGTTTCCAATAATTCTAAGCTATTATACATTGATCTCAAATATGAAAGGGAAATCATAATGTAAATGTATAACAGGAAGTACGAGCACATAGAGAAGAAAGAAAAAACAGACTACAAGTAAAGCAACACATGAATCTCTGCAAAACGGTCTGCCAGAGGCACTGCACATTGTATTAATGTAAAAGTATCAAAATAGAGCTTGATCCCCAAGCCTTATCCAAATGATTTTCCAACCCTTTGATATTCTATTACAATGTTATTTATAGGCTTTTAGCCTCAAATTGATCATCAAGAAACAGTTAAAACTATGTTGCCACCTTGACATCCTCAAAATTGGGGAATATTACATATGTGTCGAGCTCAAAACAGATTGATTAAGATGGGAAACAAGAATATGGTGAGTAGAATGCCACCTTACTCCTGAGCCTTTAATTTGCCTTGCGGATCAAAGAAATTATCTATTCTCAAAGAGTTGTCCTCCTGTGATTCCTCTGCTGGAGGGGTATGTGTCACGTCCTCAGTGGATGTCTCACTTATCTTCAGGGGTCTCCTTCTTCTTCCGACGTCGAACCCTTCTGCACACCTGTCGCTCTTCGGGATCTTCATCTTCGTTGGTGGTGCTAGTTTCCACATGGTTGAATACCATAGGAGATGAAGGAGTGTGTTCTTCCTCCACCTCAGACCACGCCTGCTCAGGCATAAAGACCACTTCAAATCCCTGATCCTTCTCCATGACCAAATTCTAACTAAAAGATACCTGGGCTACCAGGTGCACCACCTTTCCCATATACTGATTTCAAACATGGGATGTAGGGATCATGTCTATAACGGCCATGACAATGACACCAGCTATGAAAGATCACCTTCACCATGATGACATGACTGAATCTCCCAATCAAGTAACAATGATGTCTAAGGTTTGAGCTAACGTGAAACATGCTTAGCCAGGATTTTCGGATAGATGGAAAAGCATACAACGTCACTGAGGTGGCCCCTGTCCTATTTGTAATCATTTTAGTGGCAGTAGAGATACATTTAAGCCGTCTATCCACACGTTCAAATCCACACCATATATCTTAACCTCATTTTCACCTCGACCATCGAATGGCTTGGGTCATACCATGTTTGGAAATTTTAGGCCCTCCAACTTTGCAATTCCAATCACATCTACTAATAGGGCAGCTAGCCACTTTAGTCTTCTCTTTGAGCCTCTGGATATTCCACCTTCTATCTCAGGTTTAATACAGGTGGTCGAAAGGGTTTGGCAGTTCCCAGGGGAAAAAATGCCTATATGCGGCGATAACAGACTCCTCAGAAAACTCTTGGACTTGGGGAAAGGCATAACTTGGTCAATGCAACAAAGGACAAAAGGTGACTGAAACCCTCTATGCATGTCATTCTTCTCTTAATTTCAGGTATAGATAGCTGAAACTCTATATCAAATGCATCAAAACCCTACCTTCTCAAGCGAATTTAACCCTAACCCTTCCAGAAATTGGTTCTTCATCCATTTCTCATTGTAAATAGACTTAGATTCACTAATAGCAGCAATTATGAGGCCTTACCTATCATTGAAAACTCTGAGAACAACCCCTCCTGTCGCCTTCTTCGTCTTCCATACGCCCGGAAACATCCAACCCTGACAGCTCCCAGACACAAATGTCAACTTCTCACGTCGACTTTTATATATATAATCCTTTTTCCTTTAAACTTCGACCTTCTTTGCTAGCTGTCCGTCCTTTCTATTTGTTGATCTCTTATGCAATGATCTAGGCCGTTAGATCTAATCCCCCTTTATTGATTTGACACTCCTTCCACATTTTCCGTTGGATCATCTCACATGCTTCAATCTCAACCGCCCATTTATTACCACCATCTACCAATGAAGTGGTGTCACATTTCTCAAAAATGGTTTTTATTACCACTTATTCTCTTCGCGACGAGTCCAGGCGTTGACACTCGTTAGGTGGTATATTTTGTCGCAGCCACCCATATCTCCTAACTGCCTCGCATCTTGCCGATGCAACAACCATCCAGGACCATTGATACTTTCTTGCTTTGCATCCACGGTGGAGATCTGAAACGCGTTTAACTTTTCAACGCCTCCCATTAGTGGGGTCTCTACCACTATCCTTCGTGCACTTCCAATTCTCATCGCCGTTGGTTCAATATCCTTTACAACCCGAGCCATTGATCGCATGAGAATTATCCGGAGAATAACAACATCCCATCCTGACTGCCAGATCTTCGATCGCAAATCCCAACCGTCGATCTTCGGCACCTTGTCTCCCTCCATAGCGATGTCGCATCCCATTGAGGTGGTTTTACTTACCGCTTACTTTGCTTGCGACGTGCTCTCCAGCCGCCACCTGTCCGCCGACATTCTCCATCGCGACCACTTATCTCCCATATGCTCCGCATGGTTTGGCTATGCGATGATCAATGAGGACCGTTGATCTCCCATTCACGCCCGATCAACGCTACAACCTCCCTGGATTTAACCTTTGTAATTTATTGTTTCGGACTATAATATGTTTACCTCCTTTTGCTCAATTTGGTCGCATTTTGCACTTTCCTTTGGTTTTCCCTTGGTTTCTTATACTTAGCACCCCCCAAATCAATTCTTTCTCCTACCTTAGCACCTAGCTATGAAAATGAAAACATCTTCAATCTTTCTTCAGGGAAATTTCAAAATATCCATCCATTTCACCCTATTTCTCATGCTGAAAAACTAGGTGCTAACAGAGTGTAAGAGAGAGGAAGGAACCACATAGCTTCTGCAGTTACTTAGCTTTGGTAAGCAATATCAGTGAGTTAGAGCCATCCTCATATGAGCAAGCAGCAGGTGAGCAGGCCTGGAGAGATGCCATGTTGGAAGAGTATGCTTCCATCATGAAGAACGATGTCTAGGAATTTGTTCCCAGACCAGAGGAAAAGTTAGTAGCCACCTCCAGATGGCTCTATAAGATTAAATATGCAGTAGATGACAGCATTGTTAAATATAAAGCCAGATTTATGGCTAGAGGGTTCTCTGAGATAAAGGGAGATGACTATGGTGAGACATTCACTCCGGTGGCCATATATTCTTCCATTATGACTGTGATCTCTGTAGTAGTAGAGTTGGGATGGAAGATTCACCAGATGTATGTCAAGACAGCTTTTCTCAATGGACTCATAGAGGAGGAGGTGTACATTGAGAAACCAGAGGGCTTCGAGATACTTGAGAGAGAGTCTCATGTATGTAGACTATAGAAAGATCTATACGGCTTGAATTAAGCACCTAGAACTTGGTATTATAGGATAGATACCTACTTGAAACAGTTAGGTTTTCAGAAGAGAGAATCTGATCCCAATCTCTACTTCATCGTAGTGAATGGGGATCCTCTTATTCTTGTGTTATATGTAGATGACCTATTCATTATAGGGGCAAAAAAACTTATCAATGATTGCAATAAGGACCTTGCTTCTGAGTTTCAAATGAAGGACATAGGATTGATGCACTACTTCCTAGGAATGCAGGTCTGGAAGAAGGATGAGCATATCTTCCTCAGTTAGGGAAAGTATGCAATGGACATATTGAAGCAAGTGAATTTTGAGAGTAATTTGGTTGATCCCACCTGGTACCAACAACTCATTGGTTCCTTGATGTACTTGGTCAACACCAAGCCAAATTTGAGTTTTGTTTTCAACACCTTGATTCAGTACATGGTAGAACCTAGATATGTACACTGGGTGGAAGCAAAGCATGTTTTGAGGTACATCAATGGAACAATAGAGTATGGGTTGAATTATGTGAGGCAGGGTGGAGAACAACTTGTTGGATTTACTAGTTTTGATTGGGCAGGCAGTGCAGGTGACAGGAAAAGCACTTGCAGGTGTTTTTTCATCTTGGGTTCGGTAGTCGTGTCATGGTTTAGTAGGAAACAAAACTCTGTAGCATTGATTTTTGCTAAGGCAGAATATATGGAAGCTAGTTTAGCCAGTTGCGAGGCCATTTGGCTTCGCAAAATGTTGGTGAGTCTATTTGATTAGCAGTTGGAGCCTACGGTGATTCACTGTGATAATCAGAGTTGCATCAAACTCTCAGAGAATCCAATATTTCATGATAGGTCCAAACACATAGATATCATGTATCATTTCATTATAGATCATGTTTAGAGAGTAGAAGTTGAGCTCCAGTACATATCCATGGATGAGTAGGTTGCAAACATTCTCGTAAATTCCTTCATGAGAAATAAGTTTGTGTACTTCAGGGATAAGATGGGATTTGTTCAGAATCCTTTCCTGGTTAAGACAGAGTGTTAAAGAGTTAACCAGGGAAGTTATTCTAGGGAGGGCATGAAACGTTTTGCATGCTCAGATGCATGCAAAAGTGAGTCTTGCATGCACTCACTTTAGGTTTTTGGTAACTCTAATTTACTAGTGAGTTTATATAAGAAGAAAAAAGGTATCTAACATGACTATCGAGCCAACTGATCTGAGATAGATCCATTTGAGAGGTGGAAAAATTTCCTAAGGAAGGAGGATGCATTCTTTGAGGAGAGAGAAGATATTATTGCTTCTGGTTGATCAATTGAGCTACTGAGACTTTCAGAGTATCCTTGTCTTAGCAATTGAGAAAGTATTGTGACAATCAGAGCTCAGATCTATTGAGATCTGATTCCGTATGAGCATTTGTTATCTTGAGGGAGGGACCACTTATCCATGTAGAGGAGGATGCATTCAACTATTTGGATTCTTCGGTATCAGAGCATATCAAATCATAGTAGTGGGAGAGGCAATACAATCAGAGCTACATGTAGACATACTTAGATCCAAATTGGCAGTTAGGGGAGATTTCCTCTGTGCATGCATCAGTTGATGCATGCAGATGCAGGGTCTCGACTCAGCTAGGATTGAGTGTTACATCTGAGGTAACATTGTATGTACTTTTTTTTTCATATATTGCTCTGGGCTCAAGAAAGAAGAAATCCCCATAGGTTGTTGGTTTTCCCCGTTTGGGGTTTCTAGGTTATATTCAGTGTTATGTGTGTGACTGATTGAGTATTTCAGTATTTAAGTGTAAATAGATCTATAGCATTTGATTCTTAAATCTTTAGAGTATTATTGATTTACAGAGACTCAAACTGCTTGAGATCTCAGGGCTATCCAGAGGGAGTAGTGATCTATGGATAGAATTTTACATGGTATCAGAGCTGAGGTTGGAGGAGAACACCCTTTGCACACTTAATTTTTCTCCATGCTAAACCCAGACACTCCTGTCAAAATCTCCCTCAGGATATTCAGGGCAAGATGGTGTAGATGAGCCATCCTCCTATGCCAAATCTCACAGGTGTCACAATCATCATCTCGGATACATTGACTCGGGGCATCATGAAGTTGTGTGGAGCGTTGGTCTCACCTCCAGTGATTACCCATTGCGGCCTACTGAAAGTTGAGCCTGTATATTTTTTCGCTGCGGACTCCAATCCTCACAAATGAGGGATCAACTAGAACATTTCCATTTCTAAACATCACCCATAATCCCCATTCTTGAATAGTATATATAGTGATCAAGTTCTTCTTTAGAACTGACTCATAGTAGCCGAGATGATGATTGTGACACCTGTGAGCTTTGGCACAAAAGCATGTATAATCTATACCATCCTACGTTGAATATCTCGAGGGAGATTATGACGGGAGTGCTCGATTTTAGCACAAATCACAATGATGTGTGCAAAGGGTATGCTCTCGGGAAGTATGTCCAAACATTTTTTCCCAAGAGTGACATCAAATCTACAGGAGCACTCGATTTGATTCATTCTAACCTATGTGGTCTAATGTCAACTACATCCTTGAAAGGATACAAGTACTATGTATCCTTCATTGATGACTACTCCAGAAAGACCTGGATTTATTTTTTAAAGAGTAAAGAATCAAAATAAGTATTGTAGAAGTTTCAAGAGTTCAAGGCACTTGTGGAAAATAAAACAGAAAGAAAGATCAAGATCTCCAAATCTGATAATGGAGGTGAGTATAACTCCAAAGAGTTAAATGAGTTTTGCATCCAGGAGGGCATCAAGAGGTGGTTGATTGTGCCCTATACACCTCAATAGAATGGAGTTGTTGAGAGGAAAAATAGGGCTATTCTTGGTGCTGCTAGATCTATGTTGCATGGCCAGGGTTTGCCATTTTTTATTTGGGATGAGGCATGTAACACTATAGATTACATACAGAACAAGAGTCCTCATAAATTTTTGGGGAGCAAAACTCCAGAAGAATCTTTCTCTGAAAAGAAACCCGATGTTGGGTGTTTTAGGATTTTTGGATGCCTTACCTACTTGCAAAGTTCCTTCAGAGAAAAGGACAAAGTTGGAATGTATAGGAAAGAGGGGAATTCTTGTTGGATATGATGAGACTTCGAAATTCTATCGCATTTACATTCTTGCTCTCAAGAAGACTGTTGTGAGGCAGGATGTGAAATTTGAGGAGGATCGAGCTTTCCGAAAGTTATGTGAGTCATAAAAGGGAAGACAACAGATTGCTACATCTCTGGATGAGACAGGTCAAAGTATTATTCCACAGCCAACAAGGTCCCATGTATCTGGAGTGACAGATTCCCATATTACGGGTTCCATAGAAACAAGAGCAGGAAATGGGATAGTATCTCAGGTTGGTGATCAACCAGGATCAGGGTCCCATATTACAGGTTCTCAGGCTACAGGATCAATGACTGTAGGTACCTGTACTAGAGGAATTCACTCTCATATGGGTTATTGGTACGAGGATGAGGAGTTCTCCTCATAGGATGTCACCTCAGGGAATAGGAATCCCAAGTGGCTTCAAGGTACCTTGAAGGAAGCCCGGGTAGTGGGAAATCCTAAGAAGAGTGTAAGAGAGAGGAAGGCACCACATATATTCTACAGTTACTTAGCTTTGGTAAGTAGCATCAATGAGTCATAGCCATCCTCATATGAACAAGCAGTAGCTGAGTAGGCCTGGAGAGATTCCATGTTGGAAGAGTATGCTTCCATCATGAAGAATGATGTCTGGGAAGTTGTGCCCACAACAGAGGGAAATTCAGTAGTCATCTTTAGATGGCTCTATAATATTAAATATGCTACAGAAGGTAGCATTAAGAAATACAAAGCCAGATTTGTGGCTAGAGGGTTCTCTCAGATAGAGGGAGTTGACTATGATGAGACATTCACTCCGGTGGCTAGATATTCTTCCATTAGGACTGTGATCTATGTAGCAGTAGAGCTGGGATGGAAGATTCACGAGATGGATGTCAAGACAAATTTTCTCAATGGAATCATAGAGGAGGAGGTGTATATTGAACAACCAGAGGGCTTCGAGATACTTGAGAGAGAGTCTCATGTATGTAGACTAAAGTAAGATCTATACAGCTTGAAGCAAGCACCTAGATCTTGGTATTCTAGGATAGATACCTACTTGCAAGAGTTAGGTTTTTAGAAGCGAGAAGTTGATCCCAATATCTACTTCATCATAGTGAATGGGGATCCTCTTATTCTTGTGTTATATGTATATGACCTATTCATTACAGAGGCAGAAAAACTTATCAATGATTGCAATAAGGAACTTGCTTCTGAGTTTGAAATGAAGGACATATGATTGATGCACTACTTACTAGGCATGGAGGTCTCGCAGAAGGATGGGCATATCTGTCACCTACCCAAATTTCTAAGAGTTATTATTTTATTTGCAAAAATACTTTATGTTAATTTAAATTACAAAGTTTTGTAATTATGATCAGTTTTGATCATGGATGAATGTAATTACTGAATATTATTATTTAAATAAATTAATTAGGAGACAAACACCCAAGAGGACTGTTGAATTAGTGTTCACTGGCCCACTAGGATGAATGGAAGTTGTTGGAAGGTATGGGACACATGGAAGCAGTTGCATCACACCACTAATTGTTGGTTATGGGACAAATACCACTAAAAATAGGGCATTATCCCCCAGGTGGAGGGAGTGAGCAGGCCACTCATTTAATGACCCAGTAACATCTGAAAAAGGCCTAGGCAGCCTAAAAAGGCAAATTCGAATTGGGCACGCAGCCCTTAATCAATATATTTCTGCAGAATATTTTCCTCTTGTGAATCAAGTGATTACAAGAGAGGTTCGAATAAGGGAGGTTAGTGGTGACTGTAATCTTGAGTCTGCATTATTGCTGAGAGGAAACGGAAATACTGTTGCAAGTCTATTGGATTGCTACTTGTTGAACATTCAGAAGTGAATTTCTATAACAAGAAGAAGTCCTCATTCTTGAGTTTCTTCCTCCTGGTGGTTCAGTGAACAGGCTCAGGGGTCCTAAGATAGTACTTGACTGTTTTCAGGAATTGGTTGGGTGGAACAGTCTTCTTGGGTTGTTTGTTGCCCTACAAATTTTCTCAAGCTCTACAGAATTCCTAACTTGTTCTCAGTAAATATTTCTGTTCTGTTTAACTAGTAAATTCTACTTATTTTTTTTCGAAAAAGAATCTAATCATAGAATTGTTTCAAGTATGAATGTTTAAGTTTAATGTTGAAGTGAATTGATAAACAATTACCTATATTTTTCCACATGTTTTTTTGAAGCATCGTGCTCCAGTAGAGATACGCAAATTAAAATAAATTAGAAGATAGGAAAATTGCCATTTGAAATTCGCTAGATAGATAATAATTATATATTTATCAGCTTTTTGTCCTATGTTAAAGACTAGTAGAGAGTTCTATATAATATTCATGTATATATTATAAATGTTTCAGAGTTATAGGAAAAACCAACATTGCATATTTTCTGTATAGTTGCATCACATTATTCTTATGCATAAAGGAAAAGATAGAATTTATATATCTACATACTATATTATCATTGCATTGTAATAACATAGATGTCAATGAAGAATGTGATCATCTTATCAAGACTGTACAAAACAAGTAGTCACGCATTTTTTCACATTATACATACATACACACTGTTTCAATTCTTGTTCTATTATTTTTTATATAAATTTATCTAGTTCAAACAAATAATGGAGATCATATAAATATTCTGCTGTTGACAGTTATTGTATGCAGTAGACAATCGAAACTATAAGAATCATTTTCTTCTCTTGTTTCGTTTTGCAATTTCTTGATTTACAGACTTAGGATCAAACCTAAGCTACTTGAAAATTTACAAACCCTAGTTCGGAAATCACATTATCCACTTACGGCCGAGACGTTTAACTTAGACATTTTTCACAGAGATTGATAACACAGACTTGTCTTTTACTTTCACGCCCTCATTTTCAGTTGATACTTTGCTAGAAACCAACTAAGAAATCATCATGAAGGGCATAGCCCATTATTCTTTTCTTTCCATAGTAAAACAAAACCTACTCAATTATTGTATAAATAAATTTTAGACTTTCAACACAGTTTTCGTGTTCATGCAACAAGTTTGACAGACACGATTTATAAAATAAATTTCAACCACTTAAGTCCAGACAGCGACAATGTATTATTATTCTCAAAAGACAGAAATGTATTCACTATAACGAGCCTCGACTCCTTACATCATTCACATAACTTAAACAAGACAATTCGTGGCTCAATGGCTAAAGCCATTACAAGTTTCCACTTCAAATAAACAAAGATGATATGCCCAAAAAATGGAAGTTACACCATGTCATTCCAAATCGATACATTCAGGGTTTGTACCCAATCTAAAAACAGCTTTAAATTTCCTGTTGAGACAAAGTTGCTCATCATGGTAGAAAAACCAAAAACTATACAAACAAAATGAGAGCCACAGCTCAAAGTAGACATCTTTGTTTCGAAAGTCTCCAAATGATAACCACAACGGATCATGACAGGGCCAGCTACACACCCTTGAAACTTATTTCAACCACAGTCAAAGCACCTACGAGAGTTTTCGAAAGGACCCGGAGCTTGCCAACTCTCGAAACCCTTGCTCGTTGTCCCTGCTACATCACCTGCAACTGACACAAATCGATAGCTTAGAATTTAGTTAAAGGAAATATTTTCAAAACTGAAAGTTAAAAACATATTGAATGAGGTATTCTTTCAGAAATCGTTGGTCGTTAAAGCAAACATTACCTTGCTAAAAAACTAACAAATCTTTTCACCTTTGTCAGAGGTCTCAATGACTCCACACTGGAAATGTAACGAGAAAACCCTCGATCCATTTACACTAGGGAAAGATTTCAACTCAACTTAAACGACGAGTACCAGAACTTCAACCTTGACAGTAGAAACTAACTACACAATCTATCAAATGACGCTGATGCGGGAAGAAGATCAACTGTAAACTTCCACAAACCAAAGGTCTCAAGGTCGAATCTCATACCAAGTTTAAACTAAAATTTTGGCAGCCTGTCGACCGCAGACTGAAAATAATGGAGCCATTAAACCACAATTGTCAAGTTCATAAACCAAAGACATCAACCTATTGTTAGGGTTTTGATCCAACAATCAATAACGATGTCGATCAACGATCAAAATTTTGCCAACATAATTTGCATTGGAGCGAATACTAAATTATTAATTGCACATTCATTACCATCACACGGCCCTTCCAGGTAAGGTTACATTGGATGCATTGTCGACCAGTTCGAAGAACTACTATCAAATATATATGACATGGAAACCATCTTAACTATGGCATGCATTGGTTTGCATTACGTGGAATGTTCTTTCGATCCTCGTCAACACATTACAGTGGATGGTCATTAATACAGACAAGACTCACAATCACCAACGCCGGATTCGTATCAATTACATATCCGTCAACCTGACATTCATTAAAATCTTGTCAGAGATCTTATTGTTAACACCCAAAAAGTGTTCACTACCTCATCTACCACATTATATGACTCATTTGTCCATTTTCCTACCATATTTCCCAAAAACTCCCACTAAAAAGCCTCCAAAAGGCCTAAAATGCCTCCAAAAGGCCACAAAACCATCAAAATAGCCTCAAAAAGGCTAAAAAACCCCTTTTTCCTCCAAAAATATCCAAAATTCCTCTAAAATAGCAAAAATCCCCTAAAAAGGGAATAAAAAATATAAAATAATGAGGAAAAGGAGGAAAAAAACCCTATACAGCTACCCTAAACCATATGGTTCCCAAAACCATGGGCCAGCACTCCACCACCAAAAAACTATAAATAGGTGATGGAGACCCCTTATTCCACATCCACAATCAAGTATACCCTTACTCTGCCAAAATCTCTCTTGAAACCCTAGCTCACCATTGAGCCACTTTCACCTTGAGAGCCCCTTTTGGCCCATTTCCACCATTGGAGAAAGAGAAGGAGCACATTGGAGCTTGGAGCAACCCTCTTGGACATTGCAAGAGCTTCATCAACCTCCACATTGGAGGTAATATCAATACAAAAACCATTATTTACATTTTGTTGTTTATGTTTCATGCACATGTTCTAGAATAGTTTCATCTCTGTTTTAGCTTAATAATTTACATTTACTGAACTGCTACTAAGGAGTCCCTTCTCCTTAGTAGGTGTTCATTTGCACAACCTAGGGATAAAACCCTAGCTACACTTATCCCATCGATTTAAGTTCAAAACTCTAAGTTATGATATTATAACATATATATTATATGGTGTCATATCTCTAAGTTCGTATGAACCTTAAAGTCATGCTCCATATCGATTATGTTAATGTTTAACATACAATAGTTATATTTATTTCCAATATTGAATCACATCCGATAGTCATGGAATGACATAGGAAGACTTTTCAAAGTTTACACATACTTTTATTTATCACCCCAAGTTTTATGTCGTAACAATGGTTTATAATATTGTATAGAACAATATATCTAAGTATATATATCCCGAGATGTTGAATTGTGGACTTAAATATTAAGAGCTAGGACTTAGATATAAGTCTTTCAACAAGGTTATAAGTATCACTAGGGCTACGAAGGAGATAACCCTTATTTAGCAGACTATGTTTGTGACCCTTGTAGTCTCTGATCGTGATATTACAAACTCTATTAGTGAAACTATAAAATTATATAGTTATGGTATAGTATTCATTCGACAGATCCAATGACTTTAGGTTAGCATGAAGACTGACCGATGCTTTGAGTTATTTTTACCATACTCTCTCATTTAAACATTTAGTGACTTGCGATACATATATTACATCAAGGTTAGAAAGATAATGATGACATTATAACTAGCTAGTACAATAACAAAACCATCAGCATATTGATGTATATAGATGACATTATTTTAAACATTATGGAGTCATCAGACACTAGCTCAGAATGGTATGTGTAGTATCGAAAACCGTACCTACTCACTTCTGAAGAGTTGCAACAGAAATTATAAAATTCTATTTATTTATGACGCTGAAATTGTTTTACACGAACTTCATTCTTACCTGTCCTCTGCACATAGGACATTCAATAAGCTTTAGCGTTACAGCTAAGTAAGCTCCAGGGTACCTCGTAGGACACACTTATGCAGTAGAGACAAACAATCAGTATCATTGCAAGAAGAAATTAGTGCCGCATCAAAATACCAATCATTTAGTACTTTTGTTATCATCATCAAAGTTATTAGTTATATGTTAAAATTGTCATGATCAATTGCTGCTAAAACAGAAGTTAAGTATGTGTATCATAATTATGACTTATTAGTTCATTTAATCATAGTTGTTATGGATGTAATTAAGTTGGCACTATTGCATTAGTCATAACAGAATTTTATTTGTGTTTAGTACAAACAGTTGTTAGTTAATGTTGTTACATTTAGCAATCATTATCTTCCGCAATTATAAATTATCGTAAAATAAGCTATTATTGCTATTATCAAAAATTTTAAATTTCTATGAAAATATGGGATGTTACATGTGGTATCAGAGCACAAATTCGAACATTAGGCCTGAATGAGGTCCAAAACACGCAGCAGAAAATTTTCATACTGCAGAAAATTGTACTAACTTGAAAATTTAATTATTATGTTATTCAAAAATTATTTCAGCTACGGGTATGGAGAACTCGGCTGAACATTTAAGCAACAGATTCTAGCCAAACAGCCATAGTTTGGGACATCACTTTGTAGAGGAAGGTCACAGGGAATTAAATAACAATTCAACAAAACTGTTATGTGCCTTTCAAGAATTAAAAGCAGAAATCAAATATGTGAAACAAGATAATGAGAGGATTCTGCAAGCACAAGAACAACTCAATCAAGTGTTGTTTGAACACAGCTAGACAGAGGAACAAGAGAGAAACAATGAAGATATTTCCAAAGTTAAGGACATGCCTCACACTGATAAAAATCAGAACATAAAATTAAGCGAAGTAAAAGACAACTCCACTTCATCAGGAGATGCTATTGCAGAACACAAAAAGAAACATAAATATACCAGTGATAGGAGTGAAGAAGATTCCAAACCAAGAAGGAAACATCATAAAGAATATGAGCAGATTTCTAGAGAATTCAAGAAAATAAGACCTCCAACTTTCAATGGAGAAACTGAGAAAGGCGAGACAGGTGAAGCTTGGCTGTCAAGGATGAAGAAATACTTCCATAACTACAACTATTCAGAGTTATTAAAGGAAAAAATGGCTATATATAACTTGACCGGAAAAGTGGATATCTGGTGGCAGGATGTCAAAAGGGTAAAGGGCATCAAGGATAAAGATGTAAGCTGGAGTGCTTTCAAACGATATTTCAAAAAGAAGTATCTATCTGAACAGTACTACAAAGAAAAATCTAAAGAGTTCTACGATTTGAAGTTGGGAAGTATGAACATGAAGGAACTGAACAATAAGTTTCTGAACTTATTGAGATATGTACCATACTTCATAAAAGAAAAACCAAAAATTCAAAGGTATTTGAGCTGTTTACCATTCAACATTAAAGACATAATTGAGTATGACAGTCCTAAAACATTAGAGGAGGATATGAGAAAGGTAGTTTTTTGTTATGATACAAATCGTAAAAGAGAGGGTATGTCAAATTGGAAAAATCATAAGCCCAACAATTTTGAACAGAAGAAGAAAAATTTTAGATTCAGTGGAAATTCCGGATTTCCAAGGAAGAATTTTCAGAATCGAAATTCCCAAGGGAATAATTCCAGAAATAATTCACAACAGAATTCTACAACACCGAGAAATGCACCTAATACTGCCAAGACTGTTGATGTATATGTAACTTCGGAATGTATTTCACATATATGTATATTGTATTCCTATAGAGATGTTATTATTCCTCTATACGGAAGTGTCGTCATTTATATTGTAAGTGTCGTAACTTATACTTGATGGGTTATTAGAACACCTTGTTTGGGGTCAGCCCTGTATAAGTCATGTGGGTCAAAGGGTTATTAGACCACCCTATTGGGGGTCGGCCCAGTCAGCATTATATTATGTGGTTAAGTTCGAGCCTACATGAGTTAGGTAAAAAGGCAAGTCAAGTCAAGTATAAATAGAGTGCGGGAGGCACTCTATTTGCTCGCTCACTTCTCACACATGCTCTCAAGGAGGAGAGGCGCACTTATGGAGGAGGAGGATCTGCTGCTAGGTTATATCTATCTCTTGGTTGGTTGTATCATTGCTCTATCTATCTCTGAGGAAGTTATTGGGGTTTTTCACCTTTATGGTTTTCCCCAAGTAAATCTTTGTGTCTCTTGTGTGCTTGCATTATTGTCTCCATGATTGATATGTTGTAGATATGCTGTACATGTTGTTCTCTCAGTTAAGATCCTAGATCATATTGAAGTAAATTCAGAAAATTTAACATGGTATCAGAGCTAGCCTGAAAGAAGGCATGATATGGCATGTATGACACTTGTTGCACTTACGATGCTAGGGCTTGATATAGCAAAAAACCAGTCATCGTAGCACTTTCGCTATAAATCCGTTTTGGCGACGTTTTCGGATCTGAAATTGTTACAAGACGAAGCTAAAATCTCCAGGTACCTTGTGTCCAAAGGACAACCTCTAATTCGTTGTACTTTGTGATTTATGATCTGTACAATATAGGGTTTCTGCCTCTTCCAGATCTGAGTCAAAATCAGGTGACCTTGGGAAAAAGGTCATAACTTGGGCTAGGAAGCTCCAAATGAAATTTAGTAAAAAGTGACAGGTATTACACAGTCTATAGTATCTCAGAAAACTTTTTCAGAGGCCGAAGTTGAACCAGTGACACGTGGCACGCCGTACAAGTTCGCTCTACTGTTTTATCCCATAAACAGATCACGTTGCGACACTTGGCATAACTCTCTCTCAGAAAATCCAATGGAGGTCAGACCTGTCAGGATGGAAAGATAACAGGCCGAGCTATCTCAGAAAATTTTTCAGAGGCCGAAGTTCAAACAGTGACACGTGGCACGCCGTACAAGTTCGCTCTTCTGTTTTATCCCAAAACAGGTCACGTTGCGACATTTGGCATAACTCTCTCTCAGAGAATCCAATTGAGGTCATACCTGTCAGGATGGAAAGGTAACAGGCCAGGCTATCTCAGGAAACTTTTTTCAGACCCTGTGGATCAAAAATGTTAGAGTTACACCAGAAACAATCAGGTACATATTTCTGTCAAAACAGAATTATTTTTTGGTACCTTCATTCATGGCTTCCGGAATTTAGGGCTTTGAAGAAAGTTGGAATTTTTGTAATTGGAGACCACGGCTGAATGCTACTCATCAAAATAAAAATTTAGAGACCAAAATCAGAATTTTTGGTTGGGAAGAAGGCCGGGCTTGATCAGACCCTAGTTCGGGACTTTGATCAGGAAAGTGGAAAATTAGGGCTTCTGTAAAAATGGGAATTTTTGAAATCTGAGACCACGGCTGGAAGCTCCTCAGAAAAATAGAAGCTTAGAGCTTTGGATCAAACCTTTTGATTGGGAAAAAGAGTGGGATTCATCAAACCCCAGTTCAGGGTCACGTCCAGTGAATCCGGAAGTTTCAAAGGCAAAATTGAGGAGTGAAACTTTGCAGTTTTCAAATTATGAATATACCAATTTGATCAGCTCATCAAGGCGCATATTTCTATCCTTTCGGAAGTTTGAAATTCAAAGTTTGAATTTTTGGGGTTTCTCTGACAAACCCATATCCAGCTCCAGGTCCAGTTCTTGCACATCAAGTGGATTGGGTTAATCCTAGAAGAAGATGGATTGGTCACCTACATAGGTGAAGAAGTTCCTGTTTCAGAGGGAGATGAGGCTAAGGCCTTACATAAGAAGATTACAAGCGATCTCGACAGGTATGACTCATCGAGGTATGTTTTGATATTTGTCCATGATTAAGTTTATGGTATGTTTGTCTTCATGTTATTACAGTTAAGTACAATTTTGTTTTTAGATTTGTCGTATCACCTTAACAAAATTATGAATGCATGATAGAAGATATTCATTATTTAGGGTGTTGACACTTATGATTGTACTAATGCATTATGGTGTTGTATGAGGTTTATGTTGTCTACTAACATGAAAGGTACACCAAGAAAGACAAATCATGCTCCAGTTCAAGAACATATGATCATGGTGACATGAGGATAAAGACTCATCCATTGTCATGGATCTCATAGAAGATCCATTTACGAGGTATGTATAACTTGGTTTTATAATGGCTAACCATTGAGACATGCAGGTTACTAACACAAGTCATTTAAGAGAACCAAAAGACATTATACGGGTATGTTAGACATAACTAGCTAGCATGCCAATCCAGGTATGTTTTTCCTATATCAAGCTAGAATCCTACCTTGTGTTAGGATCTTATACTATTGTGTTGTTGATAATGATTATTCACAAAGAGTCATAGGTTTGAATAATCATGGTTGTATGCATATTATGTTTCTTACCATAATTGATGATATGACTAACCATAAGAATCATGAAGGTATAGCTTTTATGCATATTATATCTCTTATCTTGATTGATGATTCAACTAACCCGAAGAGTCATAGGTTTGAGTAATTACAGGTTTAGACATGTTATGTTTCTTATGATTTGACTAACCATAAGAATACTACATAAACCTTGAATGCTAATGCTTATTATTTCTGTTTGAAATGATCATGACTATACATGCTTGAGATTATTGTGTTTTAATAGTATACTAATGAATGTATGATTTTATATGAGTTCACAAGGATAACACAATCATGATACTAATAAGCATGCATAGGGACCAAGGATGAATATGAGTTCAAGAACAGGTAATTTAGGAAGCAAAGATCAAGAGGGAGCACACTCCAGTTGTTCCTGCAAGAAAGCAAAGGAGCACACTTCAGTAGTTTCTGCAAGGATGCAGATATTCAGAGGGAGTTGACCATCTCTCTACATTCCACAATAGAAAGGTGTAGAAGAAGCTACTTCAGATTAGGACTCCAGCAGCTCCTGCAAGGAAGCAAAGACTCAGAGGGAGTCCACCCAATGAACAAACAAAGATAAGTATTTTAAATTATCATTTCTTGCATATTTGTTTGTTTAAATAATACTGTTCAATAATGTATACACTGATGTTCCTAGAATTAGGTTGTGTATTATGCATATTAGAATAGTTGCATTGATGAACAGTATACTACTAATATACATGGGTAAGTGGCCTATGGCACTGTACAACATTCCATTGCTACTTATCTAGAATGAAACCTCTTTGCTGACATGTTGGGAGTTGTGCACACTCTTAACAATGTTCTGGTAGAGATTGGAAGGCATCTAGAAAGTTACGGGATATGGATAAATGTTGTATTGAAGCATTGGCTAAGATAATTGCATGACTGTATGACATATTTCTTTATGTGTAAGAATTTGTTCTGAAAACTATGAGATGTTTTCTAATCATGCAATTTAACTTGTTGTGTAGGAAAGATCGTATGTCATCTCCTACAAAAGAAGAACTACAACATTTTGTTCCAGCAACAAAGATATCTATTGAAGATATTGAAGTTCCCAGGATCTGGGATGAAGAAATGGAATGCCATGATCCGTCGATCATGAAGAATGATGTTTGGGATGTAGTCCCAAGATGTGAAGGGAAGTTTTTTTATGACTTCCAAATGGAACTATCAGATCAAGCATGTTGTAGATGGCAGCATTGAGAAATATAAAAGTGATAAAATAGAAGATGCACCAGATGGATCTCAAGACAGCATGGTGTAGTCATATATGTGTGCAGAACTTGGTATGGTAGGATAGACAGCTTTCTATCCAGTTTGGGCGTTACCAAGAGTAAAGCAGATTCCAACCTTTTCTACAAGGTTGAAGAAGGCAATCCAGTGATACTATTTTTTTATGCAGATAACCTGTTTGTTACAGGTAAAGATAGATTGATTGCCGACACGCAGCGGAAGCTTTCTTCCAAGTTCGATATGATGCACTATTTGTTTTTGGCATGGAGGTGTGGCAGAGTGATGGAATCTTCCTTGGACAAGGGAAGTATGCAGTAGAGATCCTGAAGAGGTTCGGGATGATGGACTGCAAGCTATGGCCACACCTATGGCATCGAATCTGAAGCTTCTATGTGATGCTTCATCTGAGCTGGTTGATGTCTCCATGTATCGTCAGATGATTGGGTCCTTGATGTACCTGATGAACACGAGACCAGATATTTTCTTTGTTGTGAACACATTGAGCCAGTTCCTGGCGGATCCAAGGAGTGTTCACCTGGTTGCTGTAAAGCATATTCTGAGGTACCTGAAGGGTACAGTGGATTATGGGCTCAGGTATGAGGCGAATCAAAAGTTTAACTTGCAGGGTTATGTTGATTCAGATTGGGCTGGCAGTGCTGCAGATAGGAAGAGCACATCTGGGTGTTGCTTCAGTATGGGATCAGGTGTGATCTCTTGGTTTAGCAGGAAGCAGTCCTGTGTAGCACTGAGTACAGCTGAGGCAGAGTATGTTGCAGCCTGTTCAGCTAGTTGTGAGGCAGTATGGCTACGGAAGCTACTGTCTGAGTTATTTGATCTCCATTGGAAGCTACTGGTATCTTCTGTGATAACCAGAGTTGTGTGAAGCTGTCCGAGAATCCAGTGTTTCATAACAGGTCAAAACACATAGAGATCAAATATCACTATATCAGGAATATGGTATAGAGAGGAGCTGTGAAGCTCCTGTATGTTGCGACGGACGAGCAGATTGCAGATGTGCTGACGAAGCCACTAGCCAGGGTAAAGTTCGAGTACTTCAGAGAGAGGCTTGGCGTTCTTCAGATCGAGGAAACTTCGAGGAAGAAGTGATGGACACATTTGCTGAAGCCATTCCAAGCATGTGGGAAGGAGGATCCTTCACATGGCTGTGGATGTAAGCGCTGGATGATGAGCATCAGGATGATGTTCTGGTTTCTGCCTGGATATGATCAATTGGATCATTTATGTATGTACGCATCATGTTGGATGCTGGATATGATCGGTTGGATCATGATTATGTATCTTTGTATGATCAGGTAGATCATGCATGCTGATGGATACATTGTGTGGATCATGTATCTTTGTATGATCAGGTGGATCATGTATGTTGATGGATACATTGTGTGGATCATGTATCTATGTATGTATCAGGTGGATACTTGGATGATCGTGGATGACAAGCTTCTCCAGATGACATGCAGCAGGATGTTGCAGTGATGATGATCAGGATGATCATGTGTACATCAGGATGATGTTTGATGAGTATCAGATGATACTTTGTGGCCGTGGATCAGGTTGTGCAGGAAAGCATGTAATTTGTGCCCTGGGAGATTTGCAGATGGTCTTTCGAGGTTTTGCCTATGGCATGTAATTCGGTGCCCTGGGACATCTGGCAAATGCTCTTGCGAGGTTTTGCTTGGGAGGACATGTAATTTGTGCCCTGGGAGATTTCAGGTCGGAGTTGTGTACCCGTAACATCCTGAGATGCTCTTGCGAGGTTTTGTCCTATGGCATGTAATTTGCTCCTGGGAGAACTGGACAGGATGAAAAAGGCCTCAGATGCTTCAGCCAGGTTTTGCCATGACCACATGTAATTTTCTCCTGGGAGATCTGGACAGGATGAAAAAGGCCTCAGATGCTTCAGCCAGGTTTTGTGGTGGACCACATGTAATTTGCTCCTGGGAGATCTGGACAGGATGAAAAAGGCCTCAGATGCTTCAGCCAGGTTTTGTGGTGAGATCACATGTAATGTGCTCCTGGGAGATCCGACAGGTAGAGCCGCGTGCTCGTAACAGCCTGGGATGCTTCAGCCAGGTTTTGTGATGGGTCACATGTAATGTGCTCCTGGGAGATCCTACAGGTAGAGCTGCGTGCTCGTAATAGCCTGGGATGTTGCAGCCAGGTTTTGTGACGCACGTAATAAGTCCTGAGGATTCCACAGTATGGCCAGTGATGATGAAGACCTGCAGGTGGTGGGCCTACATCCAGTATGAAAAAGGACTGGCTCTGTAGAACTTCCTATGACGAGTAGATTCAGAGATTGATTGAGATAGCAGCAGCAGTGACGATGATGATGACTCGATGATGATTATCCAGTGACGATGATCCAGAGAAGATGACTTGTGCTAGAAGAACTGTGCTGAGAAATACCTTCCTAGTTAAGAGGGAGTGTTGATGTATATGTAACTTCGGAATGTATTTCACATATATGTATATTGTATTCCTATATAGATGTTATTATTCCTCTATACGGAAGTGTCGTCATTTATATTGTAAGTGTCGCAACTTATACTTGATGGGTTATTAGACCACCTTGTTTGGGGTCGGCCCTGTATAAGTCATGTGGGTCAAAGGGTTATTAGACCACCCTATTGGGGGTCGGCCCAGTCAGCATTATATTATGTGGTTAAGTTCGAGCCTACATGAGTTAGGTAAAAAGGCAAGTCAAGTCAAGTATAAATAGAGTGCGGGAGGCACTCTATTTGCTCACTCACTTCTCACACATGCTCTCAAGGAGGAGAGGTGCACTTATGGAGGAGGAGGATCTGCTGCTAGGTTATGTCTATCTCTTGGTTGGTTGTATCATTGCTCTATCTATCTCTGAGGAAGTTATTGGGGTTTTTCACCTTTATGGTTTTCCCCAAGTAAATCTTTGTGTCTCTTGTGTGCTTGCATTATTGTCTCCATGATTGATATGCTGTAGATATGCTGTACATGTTGTTCTCTCAGTTAAGATCCTAGATCATATTGAAGTAAATTCATAAAATTTAACAAAGACCAGTAAGCCAAAGACACATATTAAATGTTTTGAATGTCAAGGTCCCCATTACGCATCAGAATGCCCCTTAAGGAAGCAGGAGGCAAACAACATCAACTCTATACAGACTGAACCTACTGTTGGAGACGTAGCAAGGGAGATGCCAAGAATTAATGCATCACTTGACAACAGACAAGCGGATCATCAAATCTCTATGGTAGAGATTGAAGGTATGATACATGACCATCCTGTTACTGTTTTAATTGGCCCAGGTGCTAGTTTAATTTATATATCACGAGATGTTGTGGAAATTCTTAAGCCGAAAACTGAAAAGTTTAGTAAATCATGGCTAGTTAGACTAGCAACTGGAACAAAGAGGAAAGTATCAGATTTTATAGAAAACTGTGTGTTGTCCATGAATCATTTACAAACACGAATCAAGTTGAATATTCTACCTTTAGGTTCTTATGATATTATCGTTGGGATGGACTGGTTAGAAGCCCATCATGTCATCCTGGACTGTTATGGAAAAAGTTTTACATGTTTGAATGATGAAGGGAAAACTGTAGAAAT
This sequence comes from Larix kaempferi, assembly GCA_027924585.1. Classification (NCBI taxonomy): domain Eukaryota; kingdom Viridiplantae; phylum Streptophyta; class Pinopsida; order Pinales; family Pinaceae; genus Larix; species Larix kaempferi. The sequence goes on from BSBM01000356.1 coordinate 521,799, forward strand.
AAAAGGCATTCCACAGAGAGTAACCCTTAGACAGATTTCAGCCATGCAAGTTAAGAGGGCAGTTAGGAAGGGATTCCAAATGTTTGTAGTAAACGTAGTAAATGATGAGTTTTTGGATAAAGAGGACAAATTGAAATTAGAGGACATACCTGTCCTAAAGGATTTTAAAGATGTATTTCCTGAAGAGATTCCAGGATTACCACCCAAAAGAGATTTAGATTTTACCATAGAGCTAATGCCAGGAGGAGTACCAAATTGAAAAGATCCATACAGAATGAATATACTGGAGTTAAACAAATTAAAATTTCAGTTCAAGGAACTTATTGATAAGAAGTATATTAGACCCAGTGTGTCTCCTTTGGGAGCACCTGTCATCTTTGTTAAGAAGAAAAATGGAACCTTAAGACTGTGCATAGATTATCGCCAGCTTAATAAGATGACAAACAATAATAGGCACTCATTGCCCCGCAAAGATGATCTATTTGATCAACTACATGGAGAAACAGTATTTTTGAAGATCGATCTAAGATCAGGGTATCATCAAGTAAGGGTTAAGGACGAAGATATTTTAAAAACAGATTTCCGAACTCAGTATGGACATTACGAGTTCGTAGTCATGCCGTTTGGATTGACTAGTGCCCCGGCTGTATTTATGTGTTTGATGAAAAATATTTTGCATAAGTACTTAGACAAGTTTGTTGTTGTGTTTATAGATGATATTTTAGTGTACTCAAAAAGCAAAGAAGAGCATGATGAACATTTACGGATTATCTTACAAGTATTAAGAGATCATCAATTGTATGCCAAATTTAGTAAGTGTGACTTCCACAAAGACAAAATTCAGTATCTAGGACACATAATTTCAGTAGAAGGAATCTCGGTTGACCCCGACAGGATAAGGGCCATTAATGACTGGCCGGTTCCTAAAGATGTGTCGGATGTAAGGTCATTTATGGGCATTATGGGGTATTACAGAAAGTTTACAGAGAATTTTTCAAAAATTGCCAACCCCATAACTTCCTTGCAAAAGAAAGGGAAGAAATTTGTTTGGGATCAGAAGTGTGCTGACAGCTTTAAGAAATTAAAAGAACTATTGACGACAGCACCTATATTGAGGATAGCTAACCCCAAAAAGGATTTTGTAGTTTGTACAAACGCATGCAATGACGGAATCGGTGGAGTCTTGACACAAGAAGGACATGCGGTGGCATTTGAATCTAGAAAACTGAAAGTACATGAAAAGAACTACTCTACTTATGATTTATATTTATTAGCAGTTATTCATGCCTTAAAACTGTGGCGTCATCACCTTATTGGCAGAAAGTTTACATTATTAACAGATAACATGGGTATGAAACATTTATTGGATCAGACAAACCTGAATGCTAGACAAGCTAGATGGTTGTCGTTCTTAAGTGAGTATGATTTCAAAATTCAGCATATTAAAGGAAAGGAGAACAAAGTTGTAGATGCCTTGAGTTGCAAGGCAAAACTAAATTTCATTTCAGCAATCAGTAATTATTCAACTGATTTGGAAAATCAGATTCTGGAAAAAGGTGAAACATATGAAGAATATAGAAAAATGAAGGAAAAGACAGCCAATAACAGTTCTAAAAATTGTATGGCAGATTACAAAATTAAGGAAAATGGTCTATTACTGTATAAAAAAAGATTGTATGTACCAGATATACCAGAAATAAAATTTCTGATATTAAATGAGATGCATAAAAGTCACTATTCTGGTCATCTAGGATATCAAAAGACCATCACTATGCTGAGAAAAGAATACTATTGGCCCATAATGAAAGATGAAGTAGCATAATACATCGCAAAATGCTTGGACTGTCAAAAGGTGAAAGTTGAACACCAACATCTTGCTGGATTGTAACAACCATTACCAATACCAAGCTGGAAATGGGAAGTGATCAGCATAGATTTCATTACTGGATTACCTAAAAATCAGAAACACCATGATTCTATCATGGTGGTGGTGGAGAAACTCAGCAAGGAAGCACACTTTATACCAGTGAAGACCACGCATAAAGCCCCAGATATTGCAGAAATTTTTATGAAACATATTTTTAGACTTCATGGAATACCAAAAGTAATAATTTTAGATCGTGACTCGAAGTTTACAGGAAACTTCTGGAGGTCACTGTTTAAGGTATTGCATACAACTTTAAATTTCAGTACAGCATTTCACCCATAGATGGATGGGCAGACAGAAAGGGTAAATCAAGTGTTAGAAGATCTATTAAGAATGTATGTTAAGGATCAGCCTAGTAAGTGGGAAGATTATCTGCACTTAGCAGAATTTGCTTATAATAATCATTATCATGCTTCAACCAGACTTAGTCCTTTTGAAATTCTTTATGGTAGGAAATGCAATATACCTGTTTCGTGGAATGATCCAGTAAATAGAGTTCTTTTGGGACCTGAATTATTACAAGAGTTAGAACTAATTGTGAAACAGGTGCAAGGACATTTAAAAGCTGCCCAAGATAGGAAAAAAAGTCAAGCAAATTCAAAAAAACTCCTAAAGAGTTCTAGGTGGGAGAGCATGTGTTTCTCAAGGTAAGACCGAAAAAGAGTTCACTGAAATTGGGAAGTTGTGCCAAGTTGGCACCCAGGTATTGCGGTCCTTTTGAAATATTATCCAAGGTTGGAGCAATGGCATACCAACTGGCTTTGCCACCTAATCTGAAAATACATAATGTTTTTCATATATCGTTTTTAAAGAAATATGTGCATGATGCTACTCATGTTGTAAACTGGAATGATGTACAGGTGGGACAAGATGGAGATTTTCTGGTGGAACCGGGATGTATCCTCGGAAGGAGCGAAACTATTCTCTGGAATCGCAACATTGGGCAAGTGAAGGTGCAATGGAAGCACCTTAGTCCAGAAGAGGCAACCTGAGAGTTGGAGAGTAGTATGCGAGCAGCATACCCAACTCTATTTCAGGAACACTGAAGGAGTGATTAGCCAACATCGAGGACAATGTTGAGACTTAAGGGGGGGTGTATGTCACCTACCCAAATTTCTGAGAATTATTATTTTATTTGCAAAAATACTTTATGTTAATTTAAATTACAAAGTTTTGTACTTATGATCTGTTTTGATCATGGATGAATGTAATTACTGAATATTATTATTTAAATAAATTAATTAGGAGACAAACACCCAAGAGGACTGTTGAATGAGTGTTCAGTGACCCACTAGGAGGAATGGAAGCTGTTGGAAGGTATCGGACACATGGCAGCAGTTGCATCACACCACAAACTTTTGGTTATGGGAAAACTACCCCTAAAAATAGGGCATTATCCCCAAGGTGGAGGGAGTGAGCAAGAAACTCATTTAATGACCCAGTAACATCTGAAAAAGGGCTAGGCAGCCTATAAAGGAAAATTCGAATTGGGCAGGCAGCCCTTAATCAATATATTTCTGCAGAATATTTTCCTCTTGTGAATCAGGTGATTAGAAGAGAGATTTGAATAAGGGAGGTTAGTGGTGACTATAATCTTGAGTCTACATTATTGCTGAGAGGAAACGGAAATACTAGTGTAAGTCTATTGGATTGCTACAGTAAGAAGAAGTCCTCATTCCCGAGTGTCTTCCTCCTGGTGGTTCAGTGAACAGGCTCGGGGTTCCTAAGACAGTACTTGACTGTTTTCAGGAATTGGTTAGGTGGAGTAGTCTTCTTGGGCTTTTTGTTGCCCTACAAATTTTCTCAGGTTCTATAGAATTCCTAACTTGTTCTCAGTAAATATTTTTATTCTGTTTAACTAGTAAATTTTGTTTATTTGTTTTCGAAAAAGAATCTAATCATAGAATTGGTTCAAGTCTGAATGTTTAAGTTTAATGTTGAAGTGAATTAATAAACCAATACCTCTATTTTTCCACATGTTGTTTTGAAGCATCGTACTCCAATAGAGATACGCAAATTAAAATAAATTAGAACATAGGCAAATTGCCATTTTAAATTCGATAGATAGATAATAATTATATATTTATCAGCTTTCTGTCCTAAGTTAAATATTAGCAGAGAGTTCTGTATAATATTCATGTATATATTATAAATGTTTCAGAGTTATAGGAAAAACAAACAATGCATATTTTCTGTATAGTTGCATCACATTATTCTTATGCATAAAGGAAAATATAGAATGTATATATCTACATACTATATTATGAGTGCAGTGTAATAACATAGTTGTCAATGAAGAATGTGATCATCTTATCAAGACTGTACAAAACAAGTAGTCACGCATTTTTTCACATTATACACACACACACACTGTTTCAATTCTTGTTCAATTATTTTTTATATAAATTTATCTAGTTCAAACAGATAATGGAGATCATATAAATATTCGATTGCTGACATTTATTGATGCAGTAGATAATCGAAACTATAAGAATCATTTTCTTCTCTTGTTTCGTTTTGCAAACTCTTGATTTACAAACTTAGGATCAAACCTAACGTACTTGAAAATTTACAAACCCTAGTTCAGAAACACAACGAAAATCACATTATCCACTTACGGCCGGGACATTTAACTTAGACATTTTTCACAGAGATTGATAACATAGACTTGACTTTTACTTTCACGCCCTCATTTTCAGTTGATACTTTGCTAGAAACCAACTAAGAAATCATCATGAAAGGCGTAGCCCATTATTTTTTTCTTTCCATAGTAAAACAAAACCTACTCGATTATTGTATAAAGAAATTTTAGACTTTCAACACAGTTTTCATGTTCATGCAACAAGTTTGACAGACACGATTTATAAAATAAATTTCAACCACTTAATTCCAGACAGAGACAATGTATTATTATTCTCAAAATACATAAATGTATTCACTATAATGAGCCTTGACTCCTTACATAATTCACATAACTTAAACAAGACAATTTGTGGCTCAATGGCTAAAGCCATTACAAGTTTCCACTTCAAATAAACAATGACGATATGCCCAAAAAACGGAGGTTACACCGTGTCATTCGAAATCGATACATACAGGGTTTGTACCCAAGCTAAAAATAGCTTTAAATTTCCTGTTGAGACGAAGTGGTTCATCATGGTAGAAAAAACAAAAACTATGCAAACAAAACGAGAGCAACAGCTCAAAGTAGACATCTTTGTTTCGAAAGTCTCCAAATGATAACCACGATGGATCACGACAGGGCCAGCTACACACCCTTGAAACTTCTTTTAACCACAACCAAAGCACCTACGAGGGTTTTCGGAAGGACTCGGAGCTTACCCGAAAGAAAGCTTTCCAACTCTCAAAACCCTTGCTCGCTATCCCTCCTACATCACCTACAACTGACATAAAATGATAGCTTAGAATTTAGTTGACGGAAATCTTTTCAAAACTGAAAGTTAAAAACATATTGAATGAGGTATTCTTTCAAAAATCGTTGGTCGTTAAAGCAAACATTACCTTGCTGAAAAACTACCAAAGCTTTTCACCTTCGTCAGAGGTCTCAATGACTCCACACTGGAAATGTAACAAGAAAACCCTCGATCCATTTACACCAAGGAAAGATTTCAACTCAACTTAAATGATGAGTACCCGAACTTTAACCTTGACAGTAGAAACTAACTACACAATCTATCAAACGACGCTGATGGAGGAAGAAGATCAACTGTAAACTTCCACAAACCAGAGGTCTCAAGGTCGAATCTCATACCAAGTTTAAACTAAACTTTTGGCAGCCTATCGGCCGCACACCGAAAATAATGGAGCCATTAAACCACAATTTCCAAGTTCATAAACCAAAGACATCAACCTATTGTTAGGGTTTTGATCCAACGATCAATATCGATGTCGATCAACGATCAAAATTTTTCCAACATAATTTGCATTGGAGCGAACGACTAAATTATTAATTGCACATTCATTACCATTACACGGCCCTTCCACGTAAGGTTACATTGGATGCATTGTTGACCAGTTCGAAGAACTACTATCAAATATCTATGACATGGCAACCATCTTAACTATGGCATGCATTGGTTTGCATTACGTGGAATGTTCTTTCGATCCTCGTCAACACATTACAGTGGATGGTCATTAATACAGACAAGACTCACAATCACCAACGCCAGATTCATATCAATTGCATATCCGTTAACCTGACATTCATTAAAAGCTTGTCGAATATCTTATCCCATCGATTTAAGTTCAAAACTCTAAGTTATGATATTATAACATATATATTATATGGTGTCATATCTCTAAGTTCATATGAACCTTAAAGTCATGCTCCATATCGATTATGTTAATGTTTAACATACAATAGTTATATTTATTTCCAAAATTGAATCACATGTTATAGTCATGAAATAACATAGGAAGACTTTTCAAAGTTTACACATAATTTTATTTATCACCCCAAGTTTTATGTCGTAACAATGGTTTATAATATTGTATAGAATAATATATCTAAGTATATATAGTCCCGAGATGTTGAATTGTGGACTTAAATATTAAGAGTTGGGACTTAGATATAAGTCTTTCAACAAGGTTATAATTATCACTAGGGTTACGAAGGAGATAACCCTTATTTAGCAGACTATGTTTGTGACCCTTGTAATCTCTGATCGTAATATTACGAACTCTGTTAGCGAAACTATAAAATTATATAGTTATGGCATAGTAGTCATTCGACAGATCCAATGACTTTAGGTTAGCATGAAGACTGGCCGATGCTTTGAGTTATTTTTACCATACTCTCTCATTTAAACATTTAGTGACTTGCGATACATATATTATGTCAAGGTTAGAAAGATAATGATGACATTATAACTAGATAGTACAATAACAAAACCATCAGTAGATTGACGTATATAGATGACATTATTTTAAACATTATGGAGTCGTCAGACACTAGCTCAGAATGGTAAGTGTAGTATCGAAAACTGTACCTGCTGACTTCTGAAGAGTCGCAACAGAAATTATAAAATTCTATTTATTTATGACTCTGAATTTGTTTTACACAAACTTCATTCTTACATGTCGCGTGCACATAGGACATTCAATAAGCTTTAGCATTGCAACTAAGTAAGCTCCAGGGTACCTTGTAGGACACCCTTATGGAGCAGAGACAAACAATCAGTATCATTGCAAGAAGAAATTAGTGCTGCATCAAAATAACAATCATTTAGTACTTTTGTTATCATCATCAGAGTTATTAGTTATATGTTAAAATTGTCACGATCAATTGCTGCTAAAACAGAAGTTAAGTATGTGTATCATAATTCTGACTTATTAGTTCATTTAATCATAGTTGTTATGGATGTAATTAAGTTGACACTGTTGCATTAGTCATAACAGAATTTTATTTGTGTTTAGTACAAATAGCTGTTAGTTAATGTTGTTACATTCATCAATCATTATCTTCCGCAATTATAAATTATCGTAAAATAAGCTATTATTGCTATTATCAAAAAATTTAAATTTTTATGAAAATATGGGATGTTACAATATCTTCCTCAGTCAAGGCAAGTATGAAATGGACATACTGAAGAGATTTGATATGCAATATTGCAAGGCCATGCCTACTCATATGACAACCAACTAGAAGAAGCAAGTGGCTTTTGAGAGTAAGTTGGTTGATCCCACTAGGTACCAACAGCTCATTGGTTCCTTGATGTACTTGGTCAACACCAGACCAGATTTGACTTTTGTTGTCAACAACTTGAGTTAGTACATGGTAGAACCTAGAGATGTACACTAGGTGGAAGCAAACCATGTTCTAAGGTACTTCAATGGACCAACAGAGTATGGGTTGAATTATGTGAGGCAGGGTGGAGTACAACTTGTTCGATTTACTGATTCTAATTGGGAAAGCAGTGCATGTGCAGTAAAAGCACCTTCGGGTGTTGTTTGAGCTTGAGTTAGGAATTCGTGTTATGGTTCAGTAGGAAACATAAGTCTATAACATTGAGTTCTGCTGAGCCAGATTATATGGCATCTAGTTTAGCCAATTACGAGGCCATTTGGATTCGCAAAATGTTGGTGAGTCTATTTCATCAGCAGTTGGAGCCTATGGTGATTCACTATGATAATCAGAGTTACATCAAAGTCTCGGAGAATCCAATCTTTCATGATAGGTCCAAAAAATTGAGATCAGGTAGCATTTTCATTAGAGATCATGTTCAGAGAGGAGAAGTTGATATCCAGTACATATCCACGGATGAACAGGTTGTAGACATTCTCACAAATTTCTTAATGAGAAATAAGTTTGAGTACTTCAGGGAGAAGATGGGATTGGTTCAAAATCCTTTCCTGGTTAAGAGGGAGTGTTAAAAAGTTAACCAAGGAAGTTATTCTAGGGAGGGCATGAAAATTTTTGCATGCTTAGATGCATGCAAAAGTGATTTTTGCATGCACTCACTTTAGGTTTTTGGTAAACCTAATTTACTAGTGAGTTGATATATGAACACGGAAGGTATCTAACAGGACTACCGAGACAACTGATCTGAGATAGACCGAGCTGAGAGGTGGGCGACTTTCCTAAGGAAGGAGGGCGCATTATTTGAGGAGAGAGAAGTTTGTATTGCTTCCAGTTGATCGATTGAGCTACTGAGACTTTCACAGTATCCTTGTCTCAGCGATTGAGAAAGGATTGTGACGATTAGAGCTCAGATCTATTGCGATCTGATTCTGTATGATCATTTGTTATCTTGAGGGAGGGCACACTTATCCATTCAGAGGAGGACACATTCATCTATTGGGATTCTTCTGTAACAGAGTAGATCAAAGCAGAGCAATGGGAGAGGCAGTACATTCAAAGCTACCTGCAGAAAGAATCATATCCAGATTGACATCTAGGGCACATTTCCTCTGTGCATGCATCAACTGATGCATGCATATCTAGGGTCTTGACTCAGCCAGGATTGAGTGTTACATATGAGGTAAAATTGTATGTACTTGTATGTTTCATATATTGCTCTGGGCTCGAGATAGAAGAAAGTACCACAGGTTGTTGGTTTTCCCCATTTGGGGTTTCCAATGTATATTCAGTGTTATGTCTGTGATGGATTGAGTATTTCAATATTTAAGTGTAAATATATCTATAGCATTTGATTCTTAAATCTTTAGAGTATTATTGATTTACAGAGACTCAAAACGCTTGAGATCTGAGGGCTATCCAGAGGGAGTAGTGATCTCTGGATAAATTTTTACAAGAATCACAACTAAGAACAAGTATCCTCTTCCCCAAATTGATGATCTTTTGGATCAACTAAAGAATGCAACTTATTTCATTAAGTTAGACTTGCAAAGTGGCTATCATCAAATTCAAATGCATGACAATGATTAATGGAATACTGCTTTAAAAACTAAACAGGGATTGTATGAATGGATGGTAATTCCCTTTGGGCTTTGTAATGCACCCACAACATTTATGAGGGTGATGATTGATGTTTTTAGGCCCTTTATTGATGATTTCATCATAGTCTACTTAGATTATATTTTGATTTTTAGTCGTACTTGGGAAGAACATGTCAAGCACGTGAAACAAGTTTTGGATGTGCTTGTAAGGGAGAAATTGTACTTAAAGATGTCCAAATGTGGGTTTGGGAAGACATCTTTGGTGTATATAGGTTACATTGTAGGGGGTGGTGAACTTAGGATTGATCCCTCTAAAGTAGAGGTCATTGGGAATTGGCCCAATCCAAATAATGTAATCGAGATAAGGAGCTTCTTGGGAGCATCCCACTATTGGAGGAAGTTCATTGTGAAATTCTCCTTCATAGCTTCTACATTACATGCTTTGACAGGTATGAACAAATTCTTTCAGTGGGAAGGAAAAGCACATAAATTATTAGACATTCTGAAAGAAAATATTAACACAACTCTAGTACTTGCACTTCCAGATATACAACAACCATTTGAGATAGAGACTGATGCTAGTGGTTATGCCATGGGGGCAGTCTTAATGCAACTTAAAAAACCAATATGCTATCATTCTAAAACCTTTTCTAAAGCAATAATTAACTATCCTACCTACAATAAATAATTGTATGCATATTTAGTACAAAGTGTGAAGAAGTGGAAACATTAACTAATGGATAAAGAAACAATTATACATACTGATCATCAACCACTACAATATCTTCAATCACAAACTAAGCTACAACAATCAAGACATTTCAGGTGGATGGGTTTTCTACAACAATTTCATTTAGTCATTAAATACAAGAAAGGAATTCAGAACAAAGTTGCAGATATGTTATCAAGACCTCCAACAAATGCTTCTATTGTTATTCAACAAAGTCCTTTGGTACATTCAAGTTATGTTGAACAATATACTAGGGATGAAGACTTCAAAGAAGCATATGAATCACTAATACATGGCTCTCAAAATGAAGAATTGAATTATCATGTTCATGACAAGTTGTTGTATCATTGTGGAAAATTTTGTATTCCACAAAGTGAAAGAGTACATGTGATAAGAGAAGCTCATACTTCTCTCATCTCAGGACATTTTGGAGTAGGGAAGACTGTAGTACAATTGAAAAAGTTTTTTTATTGGCCTTGGATGAATGATACTGTATCCAAGTATGTAAAATGATGTGTTATGTGTGAAACAAGTAATCCAAGTAACAACAAGTTAGGCTTGTACACTCCACTTCCTGTTCCTTCTCGTCCATAGGAAAGTGTGTCGATGGACTTTGTACGAAGGTTACAAATGTCTAGAAAGGGACATGATTACTTATATGTTGTTGTGGATAGATTCAGTAAAATGTGCATTCTAACGCCTTGTAAAAATCATATCAATGCTGAGGTGACTGCTCATTTGTTCTTCCAACATGTATGGGTCCATTTTGGACTACCTACTTCTATTATATCCGATCGAGATTCCTGCTTCCTTGGGAAATTTTGGTCATCTTTATGGGAACTTATGGACACAAAGCTAAAGAAGAGCACAACATTCCATCCATAAAACGATGGACAAACTGAAGTGGTCAACCATACCATAGTACATCTTCTCTGAGGTAATTGTGCTAAGCATCCTAAGATTTGGGATGAGCCGTTGCATTATGTTCAGCATGCCTACAACATAGATATAAACTCTTCAACACAAAGGTCTCCATTCAAGACATGTTTTGGATATTTTCCAAAGTATCCCTTATACTTTGTTTATGGGAAAGATTCAGTGGGATATGGTCAAGTTGACACAGATAAAGTTTTGAATTCTATTCAGCAGATCCAGTTGGTACATCAAGCAGTACAAGAGCAGTTGGAATCAAGTCAAGACAAGTATAAAGAAAGACATGACAAGCATCGGGTGTATCATCACTTTCAAATTGGTGATAAATTATGGCTTCATATTAGCAAAGATCGACTCGAAGATGAAGGTAGAAAGTTGAAACCAATAAGGTATGGACCTTTCATAATTTTGGATCAAGTTGGTAACAATGCTTTTCGGTTAGATTTTCCTCCTTATATGCAAATGTATTCCATTGTTAATGTCGAAAACTTAAAATTGTATGAGACTCCTATGATTATGGATCAATATGTATAGGTTCAAGTACCTTTTGTTAACGAGTTTACTCCTGAATACCTCAATGAACTTCAGTAAGATGTTATACTTGATAAGAAGTTGAAATCTTCACGAAAAGGTGACATGGAATATCTCCACATGGGGATTAAAGGAATGCATCCAAGAAATGGACGATGGCTAGAGACTTGAAGAGTGAGGGAGTTGTACTCTCACATGTTTTCTGAATGATTCCATGCTTTTGGTGGCCAAAAAGCTTCCGAGTGGGAAGGTTTGATCTAGGAGGATCTCCAAGATTGATCAAAATGAAAGTCTTCAAAAGGTGAATGGAATCTTATATATGTGTAGAGCTCGTCGAGAGATTTCTAGCAACATTTTTTTCATGCGAAACGGCCTCCGGACGTGAAAGTTATTGAGTTCTGAAAATCCGATAAAACATGTGAAAATGACAAACAATGGAAAAAAGGGGGCCACGTGGTCTATATGGTGACATGGCAGTTGAATTGGGCCAATAAATGGTGTCCATATGGACCAATCAGGGCCTGCCATGTGGCATCCCTGTTGGCACTTAATTCGGCAGTTTACCGAAAAGTTATGGAGTTGGGGAGGGTCGAACCCTTGACCTCCTCTCTACCAAAGCCTCCACAATATCCGCTAGCCAAGATTCCCGCATTTGTTTCTTAACCATATAAGTCGTATCCACTATTTAAATTTTGTGGTTTATTTTGTTGGAAAAAGGGGCAGGCTGAGGGCTTAGCCCTCAACCCATGTGTAATGGATATCCCAACACCAAGGCCCATATAGTACGCCAACCGAATCAGTGGAACAACCATATACCAAGAGCCAAATCATATGCCAACAGATCAAACCGACAAACCAACGAATAAGCTGACACATCAAACCAACAAATGATCCAACAATGCATATCATATCACGTTAAAAGCGAAGGAACGAGAGGCCCGCGGGTTTCACCTCGAGACCTCCGTTCCCCATTACAACGTATTAATAATGGGCCACAACCCATTCATTTGGAAGCATATGGTGTGATATTTTTAAAATATTTGTGGAGATTTGGATCCCCAAAAAGGGTGCGTAACCACCATTTCAAGGCTCCAAAAACACTATATAACCCCTTTTTCATAGCCATGAAAGAGTAGTTCATCGCCTAGTGCTTGCACAGATCTTGAGGCAGGTTGAAGGTACAAGAGATACGATTTTGTACATCGCAGGCATGAGTATTCTCGATTTGCATGCCAGAGGAGGCCTCGGGAGCAGGACAAGTAGTGAATCTCATTTTTTTTGTTCAAAGCAATTGACAGGTAGTCAACCAAATATAAGGAAGGCTGTCCACGGGTGTCGACCAAAATAGGTCGACGCGTGGCGACTTGGAAACCCCCATATTGAAATCCTTGGTATGGTCGACGCATAGGGTTGATTTAAAATTTGGTTGACCTCCAACGAGTTACACATTTGGTCGACCTCCGACGAGTTACACATTTGGTCGACCACATTTTACTTCTGTTGAAGTTGGGCTTATTGCTTGACGTAGGAGAATAATGGAACCATTTGTTAAACACTACCGATGCCAAATGACCATCAAAATTGCTATTCGACTTGCTATTTAACCCACTGGTGCTTTGACAGTTAGTCCATTGACCTGAATAGTTACGCCAAATAGAGGGATAGGAGGCCGAGCCTTATTTTTTTCCACCATATATACTGCGATCATCAAGTTTGAAGTTGTCTACAAAGTGGATGGTGACAAATTAATTTTTTTTATATACATTTTGTAATCGATGTAAGCATCTTAATATATGTTACTGGTTGATATAAGTATCATGGTCAGACTCAAAACTTTAGTTGGTCGACGCCAATGACAATTTATGGTCGATGACTAATTTCACTTGATATAGTTTATATGGTTGATGTGGGTTGTGTCACTATGCTTTTCTATATTTGTGGGCCAAGTGTGCTTGTAAAGGTCTAGTCGATGTTGTAATTGGTCGAGTCACTAAAAGTAGTGAATACTAATTTTGGTCAAATAAAAGTTGTGGTCAGGGTTCGACTAGTGAATTTTGGTCGAGGTCCGACCATATATGGTGAGTAAAAGTGGTCATTTTGTTGTAAAAGAAGTCGGGTATTTAAAATTAATCAAAGTTGTAAAATTTTAAGAAGTGTTTTTCAAAGTCTATTTGAATCATGAATATTCATAAGTTGTAATTCAAGTCAGCGTCTAGCCGAGTTAGTAGGTCGAGTTGAGCCAAGTTGGCCACGAGCAAGATCATTATAGTAGTCGGTATTGACCACAAGCAGCAAACCATTCATAAACTTGTAGGAAGCCTCACGACAGAAGTTGTCAACGAATCTATAGACCATTTCGATCAGATTACTTCATCAACCAGAAAATTCATCTTCGATCGTCGACAGACTATGGAGACATTTTCTGGGCAGATCCTCGACAGTCTTTATGGGAATATGGTGCATATTATTAGTTAAAGGGACATAACATATTTTTCAAGCCATTTCAACAAAGCATTACAGGAAAACTTTTGAAGGCAATAAACCTAAATATTATATAGGCTTCAAAAGGTTCTACGCGTTTCGAGCAAAATAGGTCGACAAGTGGTGACTTGGAAACCCCCATCTTGAAAGCCTTGGTATGGTTGATGCATAGGGTTGTTTAAAATTTGGTCGACCTCGGACAACTTACACATTTGGTCGACCTCCGACGAGTTACACATTTGGTTGACATGCCTACAAAAAAAATGTTTGGTGGTTATGAACTTTATGGTGCCTTTGGTGGAAGAGAAACATATTATATATTTAATCATTGGAAGAGTGTTTATGGATAATTTATGCGAAGTTTTTGAAAGAAAGAAATACAAATGCTCTTGAACAATGTTTAAAAAGAAAAGAAGTATAAAGTTGACAAAGCAATGTTAATTCTAGGCACAAATTTGAAAGTGGCAAGATAGGGTGAAATAAATATGTAATTTAACACAATGTTACAACAAAACAAATTAATATAATATTCAAGACTGTTCATTGTTGGTTACAAGTACAACTTAGGTAGCAGTGTGTATACAAAAATGTGTAGTTGCTATAGAAAGTACAGAAAGGAGGAATTGAAAAGTAGTATTTTTGTGGGGAAAGTGTTTTTGAAGGTAGAGTTCAAAGCTTGCGAGCAATTGGACATTTATTAACCACAATGTGTTCTCTTTCACCAAGTGAATGAACAGGTGCTGATGATTGTGAAACCTCCTCTAACATGACCAGAAGCACCTTCAAGCGATCTTTTGAATTAAAATTCTCTGTCTTTACTGATAAGGTCATAAGGTACTGCCGAGAACAAACATGTTGAACAGTTTCCAGTAGATATGTTGGATCATTTGATAGAAGGCATAAATATTTTGCAGAGACCCCCAAGAGTTGTTGTGCAGGATCATCAAAAGCTATGATACCGTATAGTTGTCCAGTAGAATCCATCAAGTCAAGTTTGAGTATGTATCGGTAAGCACACTCTGTAAACTCCCCATCACATTTGTCACAATGCCAAACATTACCAAACTTTGTGGGAAATTTTTTTCATGCATTGTATTCCATCAACAAATAGACGGCATGCAAGGAAATGAAAGTCATCGATGTTAATATGGGTGATTGTAGCAATAATTGAATACCAAGTTTCCTTCTCAGAGGGTTGGGGAGATTGTAGCGTAGATATGGAAATGCGTTTGCAGGAGCTAGAAGAAGACGAGTTGGATTTTCTGCTCAAAGATGGGGAGGCTGAATGAAATCCATTGTCAGCAAACCATGATTGGAGAAGTTGAGATTCTTGAATATCGGGGTTTATAAGGAGGTTGGTGTTGGAGATGGTTCCAATGGTTTTTCCATTGAACTCTGTAACACACCCATCTTTTATTTCAAGGATAAGGGGAGTAGCCAATCCTCAAAGATTTCCAAGTTGGGCACCCTCAATTGTGCAATGCTCCCCCCAAAGTGTTATGTATATGCTATACCCGGAAATGTCCCTCAACGCAATTGTTCAGCGAATGGTTTTAGAGCCATCTCTTTTGCATGTTGTTGATGAAGGGGAAACAGAAATGACAATTCCAATAAGGTCAGCCATGGAATTGAGGGATGTAGTTTTGATGTCATGGATAGATTTAAAGTGGAAGCAATGAAAAGGAGTCAGTGGGCACTCTTCCAAGCATCGTTGAATTCTTGAGGAGGGGTTAAGGAAAATATCGAAAGCACTTTTCAAATTGTTGTATGTTGGGTTGACCAATTTGATTGTGCCATTTGAGACTGTAGACTATGCCAACTTGCATTTGGTCATATAATGAGGTAGCTAGTTCATTGAAAGCAAAGATATGAATCTCATCTATGGTATCACTAACAATGTCAAACCCAAAGAGTTGTCTAGGCCTTTTTGGTTGTTGTAGGCGTTCATACTTGTCTTTGCAATAACTCACCCTTGAATGGTCCAAGTTTTTTTGGAAGGGTTGAGTGATGTGAATTGAAGAGTAGGTGCAACAAGGTCTGGGGTTGGATTTTGTGAGCAAGGTATGGCAAGTGAAGGGTTTTGGGGATCAAGGACGTTGTTTTCTGAAATAGATGAATTGCTGTGGGAGGTAAAGCTAGGGGTGAAGTTGAAAGGGGATGGGTCTCCAACAATTGTTGTTTCCAATGTGACAATTTCAAATGTTCCCAATGCGATAGTCCTGGCAAGAAGAATTAAGGTAAGTAAGTATAAGTAAAAAATATGTTACAATTATTGGGAGTGCAAAATAAAATAAGTTAAAAATAAGATGCGGAAAGAAAACCATACGTTGCATCGTGTATAGTGTTCCATGTACACTTGATGACTTTGATGATCGAACCTGCTTGGAGTTGGTGGTTTTCCACAACACTATTGTAGCTAGTTGGAAGCAATGTATTGTGCTTATGAATTCCATCAAAGATAGAGATTCAGAAGCGGGCAGTTGCTAAGTTAAGAGAGCTTACTCGACTGAGAGCAACAACTTGTACAAGTGGGCATAGGTCAACAGCACTATGCATCAGAAGTGAAACAATATTTTCGGTCAACAGAGTGTCCATAGCGTGGTAGCGAGAATAGTTGGACTACAAAAGTAAGCTGGAAAAGGGGGCGATATTGATATTAAGTGTGAAGATAAAAGATGCAAGAGAACATTCGTATTAGAGTAATAAGGAAACATGTAGAAACAACCTCATATATCGTTTATTTTATTTTGAAATTTATATCGTATGTTATTGAAAGAGTTAAGATGTGACAAAAGGTTACAAGAGTAGTTGGGACTACAAAGGTAGGCGATAAGGCAACACAATGCTGGATAAATTTCCTCTTAGAACTGTGAATGATAGAATAGTTGTTGAGAAAATTGTAAGAAAGGTTATTATGAATAAATATTTCAATTTGACACTAATGGTATGAGGAAGAAATACTCCCTTCTATTAGACGAAGCTTCTAGGACTTCATAAACAAGATCAATCACAAGTATAAATATTAAGAAAAGCTTTTGATAAGGCAATCTGAATAAATTTAGGTACAAGGATATTGTCAAAATGAGAACATTCATGGTTTATTAGGTCAGGCTTGGCATCTCATAATAAGAGGTTCCTTTTACATTAGGCTGCTAATCATCTTCCCAAGCATCAAACTGATGGTTAAAACAACATGTTGCATGACCGAAGGCTGGTTCTACCACTTAACATAGTGGAAACTCCAATAATTATGAGAACAAGATAGCATTGTTCATATACAAAATGCCTATATAAAATTTTAATTGCACCTAAAAGAGTTACCAACATCCCTCACATCTCTCTCACACACTATCGCAGTGCACAGTGTACTGATAGAAATAGATTCTAGTTTCCAACAAAAAACACTAAAAAAGGTAGCACATTTCTGGGTAAATTTCCTCTGAGAAACTTTTTTTTAAATATTAAACAGGAATACTTAGAACACGATAGGATTGTTCATATACCAGATGCCTAAATTAAAGATTAATTTTCTGGAAGGCCCAACTTTTATAGGAGACAAAAAATGTTGCGGTGCAAATTATCTGCCCAAGTTAGTAGGAAAGATATATTGGTAAACACAAGGAAATGAATATATACCAGTCAAGCACCCTTTCATCTGAAACCAGTAAATAAATCACATACATGATTAAATACTAACGTTAAAGATTGAACATACAAGTAATACAAGTGAATAAATGACAATGCATTGAGAGAAATAGACTATAGTGTCCAACAAAAAACACCTGAAAAGACAACAGAACCTTGTTTGTAAATATTAAACAAGAATAGGGTAATTATAACAAGAAATATGACAGAGTGTATGACAAAAATAGACTCTAGTTTCCAACAAAAAACACCAAAAAAGGAAGCACAATTCTGGGTAAAATTCCTCTCAAAACCTTGTTTTTAAATACTAAACAGGAACAATTAGAACAAGATAGGATTGTTCATATACCGGATGCATAAATTAAAGATTAATTTTCTGGAAGGCCTAACTTTTATAGGAGACAAAAACTGTTTGTGGTGCAAATTATCTGCCCAAGTTAGTAGGAAAGATATATTGGTAAACACAAGGAAATGAATATATACCAGTCAAGCACCCTTTCATCTGAAAACAATAAATAAATCACATACATGATCAAATACTAACATTAAAGATTGAACATACAAGTAATATAGGTAAGTAAATGACAATGCACTGATAGAAAAAGACTATAGTGTCCAACAAAAAACACCCAAAAAGACAGTAGAACCTTGTTTGTGAATATTAAACAGGAACAGGGTAATTATAACAAGAAATATGAGTTTGGTTTGAGAGGAGAACCTTGTTTTTGAATAGAAAACAAGAACCTTTGGCTCCTCAAGAGGGTCGTTGCTCCATAAAAGAGGAACAAATTGATGGCGATTCGAATGCTGAGAAAAAAACTTAGATTATGTCACAATAACAGTCGCAAACAACAAAACAATCACACATCCTTTACCCATCGAATTTTATAAATGATTAAGAGTAAAGGCGGTGGATCGGTGTCTCAGGACATTTAACCATTATTGCATTGAAATCTGTTTTCCTATCTCCACAAGATAGAATGTCCAGGAGGTCCAATCCATCAAATCTAGATATATGTCGATAGGAAGAAGTCAGTACTACTGAACCAAAGTTCATAACTTCGTGATGGATTAAACCTAAAGAAATGAATGTTCATGTGGGTAACCTTAAGGAAGGTTGTTCAATGTCCAATCCGTCATTGAATGCTCAAGTTTCTAATAAAAAAATTAGATCTCGTAAGCTTTTTCCATGCAGAGTTGCACCGCCTGCTTAGACTGCGTCAACCCAAATGCTAGCGAGTTTGGTTTTATTTGTGTGTCGAGAGGTATTGGTAGCGACCGTTTCGAAGTGGAGGCCATGTCGAACCCAGAACCTATCGGGGTTGAGTTGTCAAAGTTGAGCCATGACTAGTCGAAGAGGAACCTATCGAGTTTGTTGGATTGTCAAAGTTGAATCGAGACTTGTCGAAGGTGAACCTGTCGAGTTTGCAAGGTTTTGGAGAGAGAAACGATCAGCAACCGAAATAAATATCCTTATGATCGGAAACCGAGATAGATCTTGTCAAAGATCAAGGGTGGAAAATCCATATCGTGGTGCATTGATGGGTAGACTGGTGTGTAAAGTTGAAGCCTCTGTTTAGTATAACAGAAGCTTCCAATGTTTCCAATGACCTGTCGTAGCTTCTGTTTAGTATATTTGATCTAGCATGCTGAGAATTTACAGAATCACATCATGGTAATGAAGCATTTTCAGACTATTTTCAGGTAACGTTAGTTCAATAAATTCACGTTTCAATCCCAACAGGTTCCGATTCGACAAGTTTCAACTCAACCAACCCTGACAGGTTTCAGTTCGGCACACATACAACACTTCGACGGATTCGGAAACCTTCGACAGTTTTGTGAAATTGACCTTCTGCATCAAATGTTGCTGGGATGTCCAAGTTAGAAGAGGTGCGTGACGTCAAGGTGGAAGAGTTGCGCAACCAATTGCAATAGGTTGTTGGCTTCAAACAGTTGATATAGTAAGATCAGTCGATCAATGACTACAGTCAGTCGATTAAGAGTGTATTCAAAATTCAATTGACGGAAGTAAGCAACAGAAGGTCGACCTAGTAAAAAAAAAATTGCATGGCAAAAGGTCGACTCAATAAAAGAATAGCCCGTAGGAAATTGTGGTCGGAAAATTCTTATGCGAAAAATTAGTAACATCCTCAACTCGAACAGGGCGTGCAAGCGATCTTGCAGGATTCAACATACAGGTTTTGCATTCCGCGGCCTTGGTTTTAGTATATTCTTCAAATCCTTCGACCTGGTCGGCTAATTCGTCAGCAACAGGAACCTCTCCAATGATTTCGAACGAGTTTCTTCTTTAATTTCCTTCTGTACCCACTGCAAGTAATTTCTTAGAGGTCTTCATTTAAACTCGTCAGTACGACATCTGAAGTGCAACACCGTATTACCATCACCATATGCTATAAGTGCGAGCTGGGAACATCCACGTGGCAGGATTCCATTCGCTCTATAAGCAAGGAATCTAGCCGACGTGGATGCTTATGCTTCTCTACGTGAAACGCCTATGGCATAATTATACACTTGATAAAAAATGCCTAACACAAAAATTGATTTACGTAACATCATATTATTTCAATGAAAGAAGTGCAAGCTATGATCTTCTCTTGGTTCTCTATTTACTTGATGCATTCTTGGACCATTAAGCTCCATGTCTTCAAACAATTGGGAAACTGTTTTTTCTTATTTAGTGCTACTAGAGTGGAACCTGAAGTGCATTTGATTGCATCCAAAGTAGGAGGTGCTTACAACCCAGTATGGGGGAGATGTGTAACATTACGCAATGATGCAACCTTATGTATAACAAAAGAGATTATCATGATCAACCGAATGATGCACTGCCTATCTTTCTTGTCAATGAGATATCTTTTTCGAATAAGAGAGTCGAGTCTATCCAACCTTATGTGAGAATATGTGAAGACCAAAATCAAAGATAGATACAAGCAAATCACAAGGTAAATAACCCCCTCTCCCACTGAACCCACAAAGACCTAGAATACTGAAACCAAATTATGAAATACCACAAAACTAAAAAACCCAAGAAAGTCTTTCAATTAACCACAATTTACATCGCATATTAAACTAGGGAAAATGTGACATAACTCAACGAGACTAGGCATGAAACTGATGCCAAGCTCTGTGTATTCCTCTAGTTCTAGGTGAAGTTGAATAAGTACAGGAATTCTCATTATCCCACCTTCTGCCACGAAGTATTGCCCAAGGAATTCAAAGTGACAAGACATTGGAAGGAATGGCATGTGTCATGCCATCCCATATCCATCACAACTCCATATCATATGGATTGTAAGGGTTCTATTGTGATGTGCCTTTACGTAGATATGATTAATATCTTTACGTAGATGATTATTTTCTTAATCTTGAATACTTGCAAAGGTTGGAAATTAATAAATAATCTTGATTCAAATCAAAGAATATTAGCAAAAGTTGGAAATTAATAAATAATCTTGATTCAAATCAAATTGCAAGTTGGAAATTAATAAATAATCTTGACTCAAATCAAAGAATACTTGCAAAAGTTGGAAATTAATAAATAATCTTGATTCAAATAAAGTTGGAAAAGGCTTATAGTTCATTATCTCCATCTTTATTATTTTATGTTGAGATTATTATTTTTCATAATGGATCGTTTTTAAAGTTCGTCAAAAATTCTCTTAGAAACCTTATTTTTCCAAGTCAATGTTTTATTTTTTCATTGATAGTGTCGTTGTGTCCATCTATCCTGATTTTGCCCATACAAGACTTGTATTGTTACTGGGAGGTCCTAATTGCAATATGTTTACGGAGACAGAATCAAGTGTAAATTTATAATCTCACAACTTTTTCCATAAAAGTTTAAAATGAATATATGAATATAAAAGTTTAGTAGAGAGAGACTCAACTCACCTAAAAGCGGTTTTTGGTACAGGGATTTAATACTTTTCCTTTTCCAAATTACAACTATTCCGAGCAGCAGCACCATAATAACGACACCAGAAATGGCCAATCTTAGCATTTTAAGGCGGCGTTTTCCTACAGAAATATCAGTCTGCGTTATTAAATTGAATACCAAATGATGTAGAGTTTTCCAAATGAAAGCTCCTTTCCAAAGCACTGTCATTCATGATATTATTGACACTGCAACTGGATCTCTCAAAATCAGTAGGATCATCCAACTGAGCTAATGCAAATGTTAGTAGTAACAACAATAAGGAGAGAAATATTTTGAATTTTGCATTGAATTGTATCATATTCCTTGAAGGGGACTTTATGCAATTCAAATCAATCTGCTTGAGCTTTACCTTAAAAAGAATACAGTCTCTTGTTTTTTCGTGAAGGAGCAAGGTAATGTGTATGATCGCTTTAATGTTTCAAATGTCTGAGGGATCCTCTAACCAGCCGAGGTCGCATCTTTGTCCATAATAGAAAAAAAATAGTTATAAGATAGTCTTTACTTGAACACTAAAAGCACTAAATAAGATAGTCTTTACTTGAACACTAAATAAATAGAAACATCTATTAAATTAAAATTATTTCCATGTCTTTCCATTTGCAAGTTGCATTGATTTTTCCTAAAAACAGAAAAACTCATTTAACCCAATGATTTCTCCATTATTTTTTGATTTTTTTATTAGTGCAATGAGCATCTAGAATCTACAAATTTCAGTGTTCAATGCTTATTGATTGTATTAGCATGCTATAACAACTTTGGGAGTTGGAAGTTGGGAGTTGCAAGGCCTTGGACACAGACACTTATTTGCATTATGAGAGGTAATGCTTGCACTATTTTTTTGGGTATGTCTCTGTATTTCTTAATAATTTTAAATAACATCAGTATATGCAGTGATTTATCCCATAATTTCAGTAATCTATATAGATTCGGACTCAAAGAGTATTGGTTAATTCTTCAACTCCCATTGAAAATTAAATGAACATCTCTTATATTTCTCTCATGGTTCAATTTGAGTGAGAGATGTAGAATTTAAATGAAGGAAAGTACTAAATAAGAGGTTGATAGACATGAAATCTGTGCAACATTTGGAATAAAAACAGTCTATGCAATTTGTAGAATAAACGATACTCAAACATAATATACAGAAAAAAAGGCCATAAAGGACATATAGAGCTATAATTTGTAGAGTCTTGCATTTTTTATTTACAAGCCTCACTTATAGATATATAGCTTTTTAGTAAGAATATTGATTCAATTCAAGTATATTGTAACTCTTACCTCCATTTTACGATATCAATTTTACAAACAAAAACAATTGTGTGATATTTATTTTCTTTTTATATTCATAATTGTGTGAAATTAAAAAACCATTTCTTTTGTTTATCTATGCTTCATTATTTATTTAATTTTGCATATTATGATGTGTTCTCATAGTTATTCTTTTAAGTTATTTTTTTATATAATATTAATTTAGTGCATAACTGGTAAGTAAAATGAATATGAATCAAGTTAATTGATCATTATAGATATTAATAACGATTATTTTAATTTTATTATAAAAAATCAATAAAATAAATATTATTTTGAAAATAATCAATAAATTTATTATAAAATAAGTCAAAAAAATAAATATTATTTTGAAAAAAGTCAACAAAATTAAATTATTGAAGAGGAATATTTTTTTAAAAGAATTCATTATTAAAGAATAAAATTTTAAACAAAACGTTTTATTATAGATAATATAAAAACCCAAAACGTCATTAAAAAAATCTCTTGAAAATTATTCAAATCTTTTAGAAATCAAACTTTAAAAGCAAAAATTTTATAAACAAAGCTCTACAAAATCATGGTGAAACTATGATTGTAAACAAAATTTTAATGTTTACCTCTTTTTCTAAATATCATATTATATTTAAGATATTTAAATTTTATTTATTTATTATTAAATATGTTGAAAAATACATATATATTTTATAAAACTATTATTTTTATTATTATAAAATTTTGTTGATATCATATTAATTATAAAACTATTATTTTTATTATTATAGAATTTTGTTAGCTTTTAAAAATTATGTTAAAAAGGGAGAAAAATAGTAGTTATATGATGAAAAGTGTGTTAATAAAATATGGAAGATTAAGCCAAATTTGAAATAATTAAACAAAGCTTTAAGTCTTGCGCATGGCATGTATTTTAAGGTTTAGTTTAGGTTAAGTGTTAAAGGAGGGTTAAGTGATGGATGCCTTAGCATTAGGTTTAGTCGGCTAAAATAGTTTTATATCTATTATAAATGATCATTTATAAATGTTATCAATATTTTACTTTGTAACTTAATTAATTATTGATATATGTGTTGTTATCAATATTTTATTTTGCAACTTAATTCCTCATTGATATATGTGTGTATATCAGCTTGATATATGGTTTTATTATTTTTTTAATTTCTTAATTGTCATAGAGCCTTTGATAGTTTTTAGTGAACTAGTCTCTTATTTTAGGTACTTATTGGTTTGCAAATCTATTATGATATTGCTTGCTTGTGCTAAACTTTATTATTTAATAGTGTTAATGTGACTCACTTGATTGTAACGTTTTGTTGTGTAGGATTCATGGTTTTCCTAATGATTAGGATTAATTAAAAAGCATCATTTTGGAGGCATTTGCATCAAGAATGATCTAATGCAAAATAAAGAATCATATTATTTCTTGAATATTAAACTTTGAAAGAAGTTCTTGGGGAAAAACTAAAGGAAGGTTATTGAACAAAGAATAACCATGAGTGATGGCCCTAAATAGGATTACACGAAACAAAGATGAATCTAATCCAAACTCTAACTCCTTTGTACTCACCCACCTTATTGGGAATCTTCATCTCAATGGGGAACTATGGGAAAGAGAGAATATGGACAACACGAGACCATGGAAAGAAAAGGGGAACCCAAAGATTAAGGAGGGGTGTGATGAGAAATCATGTTGATGTAATCATGATATACAAAGAGGACAAGGGATCACAATGATAACATTCCAATTACAAGTTTGAGTAGGGGAATTGTAGGAAATCATGTTGAAGTCTTATGAAGAATTATCATACGAATTCCACATACATCAAAAGAAGAGACATGGCAAGGGAAGAGCTTAT
Organism: Larix kaempferi; assembly: GCA_027924585.1. Lineage (NCBI taxonomy): Eukaryota > Viridiplantae > Streptophyta > Pinopsida > Pinales > Pinaceae > Larix > Larix kaempferi. The sequence goes on from BSBM01000356.1 coordinate 546,566, forward strand.
GCATTTGACTAAAACATGAAGACAACATAGATGAATAATAACCATCATAAAAAAGTTTAAATGTTAAAAATATATTTTGAAACTTTGATGATACCACCATGGGTGATGAAAATATGTTCACCCTAAAGTCCTTTTGGAATGAAATCAAGGAGGAATATGACTGATAGATGGGGCACCTTCTAGGGGGCTTGAATGGGCATGGCATAAAAAGATGATCCATGAAAATCTTTCGAGCGCTAGCAAGAAGTGGTGGATAAGTTCATTGAGACATTTCAATATCGATGGCAAGCCATTTGCGTTCACCTAGATTAAGGTTATTTGACGAGTTAAGAGGAGAAAGTGTAGATCATTATTACTCTTACATAAATGATTTGTTTGGTTCAATTTTTAGTATTAGTTACTTGAACTAGTGTGACTCACTTAGTTATATCATGGTTACATCCTAGTATCTAACCAAACATTTGAGCCACCGAAACCAATTATGTATTGACAATCCCTTGAGGAAACTAGAAAAATGGAAGGGGATATGGATGAAGATATACGAGCATGGACCAAAAAGAGGAGTGGAATCATTCATTTCAAAAAGATGGCTAGAACATGTGGATGATGAACGAGGGAAAAAATCACAAGCAAAGAGGGTCACATAAAGGGATTCCCATATATTATTGAGGACATGACAAAAAATCTAAAGAACTTGAACAAATTCAATTTCTACAAACACTGTAACACTGATGACCATTCACGGAATGGTTATCGGTTCAACCTGAGAAATCAATGTTGATTCTAGTAGAAACCAGAACCAAGGAGGCCATTGGGACACCTCTTGAAGGAAGGATCAGCCATAAGGATTGAATCAAGACCATATTGTATTTTGAGCACAAGCTCAAGATACTAATTTCTATGTCATTTCTCTACGTGATGGGAGAAAAACATCCAAATGTTTGCGGAGCTTTAGGACATATAATTGATAACAGTATATTCAATATTCATGAAGTATATTGTTTCTCTCTATGTATGAAAAATACTCATCAAACAATAGATTACTCGTGGTTGAAGGATATACGAGCCACATACTACGAGATGATTAAAGTAATAGAATACAATGAGTCTAAGCTAGCTTTCACTGTGACTAGGGAGAGACTTGACGATATGGAAGACATTGATACAATGAAGAACCTATTGACGCTAAAGATAATAAGGACTATGTAGAGAATAAGTGAAACCTTGGGGAAGCCTTGGAAGAAAGTAGTCGAAGATGAAGATATGAGCTACAAAGGCCCAAGAAGGGGAGATGAAGCATTGTACAAGACAAGAAAAACTCAAAGGAAAAAAGGGTTAAGGAGTTAACCAATAAGCTTCAAGAATTGGCCCCAAGAAAAAAATGTTTGGGGAAAGTGTATGAGTTCCTTGGAAGTTTTCTAACATATAATGAAGCGAAGGACAAAATTCCCAACTCAATAAAGGCACAATAGATAAATATATTTTTCCAGGAAAGATTTGTGAGTCCTGATTTTTATGATGGGAAAATAAGTCCTTATTGAGGTGGTCACATCGAGGGTCAAGTTAATATCATTTCGTCCATATTTTTCACTAGCACATAAAATGAGTTTTATTATTATTATTATTAACTAGGGGAATCAACAACTGGGAAGGGGCTGGTACTCGCGTGACACGGGGTCCAGGGATCCAATCCTGTCCTCTACCCACCCTCTACCACTATACCCCTAGGTGCACCCACACAGCCCGCAAGCATGGGGCACGGGTAAGTCACGGCGATTTGAACTCGTGACCTCCATTTACAACATTTCTTTCATATCAAGCGAATCGTCGGTTGAGCTACACCCCTGCGGGATAAATGATTTTTATTATTAAAAATACTTAAATCTAATGATAAATGACTATTATTAAGGATATTACCACTCACCATTTAATGACAATTATATAAGAAAATACCAATGATAATATTTTCAAATCTAATATGTATATATGGATGTTGCACAAGGGGTTGGCTCAATCATTTGTGGCTAATGTTGTTCTGCATTTGGCCATATTCATACCACTAGGTGCTTGGATTGAATCCCCTAGGTGAGGCGTACTTGTTTGTGCTAACAAGTTTACTAAGGATGCCATACAAAAATACAAGGAAGCATGCATTGGGTTTCCTCATGAGGTTTTCCTAGGAAAATGTGTGTGTATTCCAAAGAAATATAGTCCCTTATACGTCCACATATTGGGTGTTTCAAGTGATGGTATCTTGCTATCCCCCATGTATTTTTCCCCTCTTCCTTAGTTTTTCGATGATAGTAACCACCATCTAAAATACTAGCTAGTAACCCCAAAATATTTAATGAGATTTGATCTTGAAAACTCTATAAAATTTCACAAAAGAGCATCTACTATTCAAACTAACCATCTATATCTATATCTATCTATATCTATCTATCTATCTATCTATATGTATATATATATATTGTTCTGTAGATGCACTTAATGAAAAGAACATAGAAGCATCATTAGCGATGTGATGAGTGCAACTAGAATCAACTATCCATTCACTTTGAGTGGTGCAGGCATGTAATGCTAGGAATTGATAATAGAAAATGTGAGGTTTTATGTAGGTCAGTTGATCAAATGACCAGTTGATGATCCTTCTTCAAGATTCTTGACCTTTTCTTCCAAGTCCTTTGTCTTCTTCCAACATGTTTTCTCCACATGTCCCACTTTTCCACAATAGTGATAGGTTTTCTTCTTTTGTTTCTTCTTGTTTGATGTCAACTCGAAGCTCTTTTCCTTAGTAGTATGATCAATACATTTTGGTCGATGATATGGATGACCACGCTTCTTATAATTTTGCTTGACCTTGGCTTTTAGAAAGTGATCTTAGTGTTTTCTACCAAACTTCCCTTCATCAAGAAATTTTTGTTGATCCTTGGTCAATAAATCACAAAATACATCAAAGGTGAAATCATTACCATCTTGTTTGCATGATATCCAATTGGCGTGAAATGAAGAGAAGAATACATCATAAGGTGTCCTCAAATTCATCAGGACCAATTCAATGAGCTGTAAATCCTTCTTTGGAAAACTTTTACCACATTCACCCAATTTAAACTATAGCTCTTTGATGTGATCCAAATAGTCCTCAATCCTGTCAAAGTAACATGGTTCCATAGAGATCAACTCTTTCTCTATTTGCATCACTTGAATTTCATTAACCTTATTGAACAATGACTTCAGCTTACTTCAGACGGCATGAGGGAAATCAATATTACTTTTATGAAAGTGAATCTCCCTTGAAATGTAGGTTGTATTGAACAAAAAAAAACTCATTCTTCTTTCTATCAATGACAAACTTAGCCTGGTCATCAGTCGGATTTGGAATAACAACCTTAGTATATTTCCATTGTTCCTTTCTCTTTAACAAAGTTTCCATATTTGGTGCCAAATTACATAACTATTCCCATTCAGAGTAACAAGTTCTATCTTGGAAGCCATCCTTCTGATCTCAAACAGATCTGATCCAAATTCAAACAAGATGTATTAGTCGACAAATATTTATCCCATAGTTGATCAACCCTAGATCCAAATCAACATGATTCGTAGACAACATGCTAAGTCAAAACCAATAGCTCTGATACCATGTTGGGGAACCTATTCACATTGAACAATATAACATAAAAGAAACAATAGTAGGAGTAAAATATTCCAAGAAGATGGGTGGTGTCTAAAGAGACCATTTACAAAACTTGAGCACAACACACTGTTATCAGAACACCACAATGCATTATCTCATAAAAGATCACCATCATAAGTCAATTGTAACATATCAATACAACTCATAGGTTCATTCTTTTATAGTCTCCAAATCTAACAAACTCCCTTGAAGTGAGGATGATCTAGTCCACAAATAAGGGTTGTTGCTTCTAACCGTTTCCACAAAATCAACAACATCTCATAGAATAGTTGGCTTCTGTAGTGGATTTGACCACATTCTCGTCGACCATTAAGTCAACCACTCAGTTGAGTCTCCAGTCAACTACTTTTCTATTCAACTGATGCCCATTGAATGACTATCTCTAGTAGATCCAAAAGTGTGATGAACATGCATATCATTTAATTCCAACATAATGAAGAACCAATAGAGGATATTTACAGTCCGGTGAATAAGGAGAACCTCTTTGTAGGTCTACAATATTTTGGTAAGAACAAAAGTCCTAGAACAAATTGTTGATTAGTTGAATTTTATCTAGAATTTTTTTATTTATTGGGAAACGATTTTTTGTGAGTGGTGGAGGAGGTAAGAACCAAATGAGGATTGACAAAGTGTATAAAATATTATTTTATAGAATTGATATTGAAACAAGATAGTCTAGAATCCTTTGATGGTTTTCGTCCAATTTCCTTGTGCAATTTCCTTTACAATATACTTGCCAAGGTTCTAGCTCTCAGATTGAAACTCATACTATCCAAATACATATTCGAAAAACACTTTGGATTTAACTCCATGGAAGAAAAATACATGAGACCATTAGAACAACTCATGAAGGGTTACACACTATAAAATTGACTTGTATTCTTGCAATTGTAATCAAAATATATCTTTATAAGGCATGATAAGTTGTATTACATGCATTTGTGACTCATGCTTATATATATTGGTTTCTCAATACATTTGTTTAGTTGGATCATGTGTTATGTTAAGCCCTAAATATCGGCACAGTTCCCCTATATTGTGGTGCATTAAATTACTTTTGATGTCAGCTTTGGTCCATTCATTGTAATTGTCATTAGTATGGTTATATTAGTTATGTTGGCTTAGGTCAGTTAGTTGGAATTGTACCCCTTAGTCTCCTATATATAGGAAGGAGATCTTTTCATTTGGAGTATCTTATCTTGTCTTGTCTTGTATACTTAATACATTGTATAAGAAGGTTTCCCCCTTGAAGAGGCTTTTTATTCAGTTATTTTATTCAGTAAAGTCGTGGATTACTCTTTTTTATCTATTTCTTATCTTTTCATGCTCTCTTTGGAAATTTTTTGCATAACATTTGGTATCAGAGCTCTTTCCTTGGGACTGGGTACTTCAAAACAGGCCATCTTGGCATATTCGCTATAAAAATGTTTCTGAAAGGTTTCAGATAGCGGGAATTGGAACCCATCTAGGAAATAGGCCAAACGATTTTTGGTATAATTTTCAGATCCTGAAACGTAACATATGCGGATTTATTTGCATATTAAGTTAGGGTTTATGACTAGTCCAAAAACTAGTCTCAAACAAGTGTGCTGGGTAAAACTGTTATATCTGGGGCATGCAATCTCCAAATTGATTGAGACCTATTGCAACAAAAATAATATGGACCAAGTTATTATTGGTACTATTTTTCAGACTTGGATATGAAATATTGGACACGTGGAAGTTCGTACAAATTCACTCTTTTGAAAGGACCAAAGAAACAAGAGTTGGGAGACTTTCCATATCTTTATACTAGCATATACGAATTAGGTCATACCTACGAAATTGTAGAGAGGATATATTAGGATACTTCAAGAAGGATTTCCAGACTCAGAGGGTTCAAAATTGCAGATATATCTTAGTTTGAAGGTCGGCTAGAAATGCATCCTTCAAATCAAGGTTGATAAAGGTACACCATTTTAAAATGGAATATTTTTTAGTATAAGGATCTATTGGAGGTGAAACTTAGGTTGCGATATCTATTTATATTGTTCAAAATGACCCCCAAGGGTAGTCTAAAAAATAACACTCCATTCAAACCCCTCGAGGATTTATCCCATACGTACGATGAAATGGAAGACCTATCTTTTCGAATGTCCAAGCTGGAGGAAAATATGAAAGGGTATGTGAAAAAAATTGATTTATTTAATCTAGAGGAGAAGTTAATGGTACATATGGATGAAAATATGAAAAATATTGCTAAGCTCATCCAAAATTCAAATTATACTCTCCCTATAGGTGATGATGTGTTCAAATGTTCTCAGGAAGGCAAGGATAATAATCCTTCCCATAATGGAAGTTATCAGGGATGGCCACCAAGAGGTACACAACTTCCCAATATTGACACGATAAATTTTGATGGAAATGATCCAATAACATGGATATTCCAGATGGATCAATTCTTTGATCTTCACCAGGTGCCAACTTTGCAAAAGGTAACCACTGCATCATTGTATTTAGAGCCTGATTAGTTTGTATGGTACCAATGGATTTGTGACTGAAAAAATGACTCTATTATATCATGGTCTACATTCATAGAATAATTTATTACACATTATGGAGATATTAATAGAAACACCTTCTTTAGCCAGTTAATAAATCTTAAGCAAAAAGGTCCAGTTACAGAGCACATCAAACAGTTCCAGAAGATAAGTCTACAACTGAAGAAACTTTTAGAAGATAATTTGTTGGATTTGTTTATTGGAACCTTGAAGTATAACATTCAACATGAGGTGCATCTCTTTGAACCACCATCCTTAGAGAAGGATTTCATGGTGGCAAGGAAGGTTGAAAGTAAACATATGATGATGGATAGTAGAAAGACCACCTCCAACACATACATAGAGAATAATGTTCCTTCTTCTAATCCACCTCAAAGGTTGTCACCTCAACAACTAGATGAAAGAAGAGAAAAAGGCCTACTCTTTAATTGTGATAGAAAGTATAGTAAGGGACATAAGTGTGGCAAGAAGAAATTATTTTACATAGATTGTGAAGAGGAAGAACTAAAAGAACCAAAACCATCTCCAGATGAATAAATAGAAGATACCACTTCAAAAGAGATTACTCCCAACATATCCTATCATGCATTGGCTGGAATTAGCACTCCTCAAACTATCAAGATTGAAGGATTTATCAAAAAGAAAAAGTTAACAATGTTGATTGATTTTGGTGGTACTCATAATTTCATTCACTACAAATTAGAAAACTTTCTCAATTGCTTTGTATATCCAGACCCATAATTTCAAGTAATGATTGCATATGGAGGAACTATCAATTTCTCAAGGAAATGCCATAATATAAATCTTACTATGGGGTAATATGTATTGAATAGTCTAATGATTGATATTCAAATGGGTGGTAATGATGTTGTCTTAGGAGTTCAATGGTTACAATCCTTGGGAACTGTGGATTTTCATTTTCAAAAGCTTTTCATGAAATTTTTAAGGGGAGGAAAGGAATATGAGTTAAAAGGTATCACATGGAAACCAACCAAGGTGATAAGCTCTAATGGTATGAAAAAATTGATGAAAAAGGGACATCAAATTGTAATTGCACAATTATGCTCATTAGATGTTCAAACATGTAAGCCTCCTATTTCCCCAGATCTCCAAAGGGTCATTAATAAGCATTCCAAGGTATTCGAATATATTCTAAAAGGTCTTCCACCTGTTTGAGATGTTGATCATGTTATTCACTTAATTCCAGGAAGTGTTCCTCCTAACGTCATACCTTATAGATACCGCTATGGCCAGAAGAGTGAAATTGAGCATATGGTTGATGAAATGTTAGAGGCTGGCATAATTAGGCCTAGCCAAATTTCTCACTCTTCATGAGTGGTAATGGTACACAAGCTAGATGGATCATGGCGTATGTATCCAGATTATAGAGAGCTCAACAAGGTCACCATTAAAGATAAGTTTCTCATTCCAATCATTGATGAATTGTTATATGAATTACATGGAGCAATTTTCTTCACGAAGTTGGATCTTCTTTCCGGGTATCATCAAATTAGAATGAAGGATGAAGACATCCCCAAAAAAACATTCAGAACTCATTAAGGTCATTATGAATTTATGGTCATGCCATTTCATCTCACGAATCCGCCTTCCACATTTCAAGGTTTAATGAATTCCATTTTCATGCCTTTTCTTAGAAAATTTGTGCTAGTATTCTTTGATGATATACTAATCAATAGCAAGTCTTGGGAAGAACATGTTCAACATGTTGATAGGGTAGTACAACTACTAAAGGAGAAAAACATATATGCAAAACCTTCTAAATGTTTATGTGGGGTGAAGTAGGTAGAGTATTTGGGTCATATTGTATCTCATGAAGGTGTCAAGGTAGACCCTAAAAAAATTATATCCATGATAGACTAGCCGATTCCCAAAACCCTAAAGAATATTCAAGGATTCTTAGGTCTGACAGGGTACTACCACAAGTTTGTTCGCAACTATGGAAGAATAGAAGCACCTCTCACAACATTATTGAATAAATGTGTGTTTTCTTGGACTCCAGAGGCAACTCAAGCTTTTGAACAACTTAAATAGGCAATGTGCAAAGCTCCTGTTTTGGCCACACCAAAATTCAAGAAAACCTTTATTGTGGAATATGATGCTTCAGGAAATGGCATTAGTGATGTTCTAATGCAAGAAGGACACCAACTTACTTTCACAATTCATCCAATCAAGGGAAAGAACTTACAAAATCCCATTTATGACAAGAAAATGTTGGCAATACTACACGCTCTTAAGAAATAGCATCCTTACCTAATAGGTAGGCACTTCAAGGTCAAAACGGATCATGATAGTATTAAAACTTCTTGGAACAGAGACTCGGATCATGATAGTATTAAATACTTCTTGGAACATAGACTATCTTCATAAGAGCAACAAAAATGGGTAACCAAGATGTTGGGATATGACTTTGAAATCATCTATCGGAAAGGGAAACAAAATGTGGTGGTAGAGTTTCTCTCTAGAGAAGATGAATATATTGGGGCATTGATTTGTGCCATTTCCGTTCTACAACCAGATTGAGTAGTAGCAACAAGCGAAGAATGGGAAAATGACCTATCTGTGTGGACGCTCATTCAAAATCTCCAGAACGATCCCAGTGTATCAGATACTTTTGTGTGGAAAAATGATTCACTATGGTATAAGAATGGCTTACAGTTATGAAAAAACTCCTAACTCAAGCAGAAGGGTCTCTAAGAATTACACACCTCTTCTATAGGTGGGCACTCCAGATTCTTGAAAACCTACCACAGGGTCAAGAAGGATTTTTTGGGGAAAGTATTAAATATGATGTTCAAATTTTTGTGGCTGAATGTTTGCTTTTCCAACCAAATAAAGGTGAAATGGCTAATACCCTAGGACTTATACAACCATTAGACATAGCTTTCTGATGCTGGGAGGAAGGATCCATGGATTTTATCACAGGTCTACCCAAGTCAGAAGGAAATAATTTTATTATGGTGGTTTTTGATAGACTCACAAAGTATGCACATTTTTGTGCACTCTCTTACCCTTTTAACGCAAGTATGGAAGCTGCATCCTTTATGGAAACTATAAGAAGTTACATGGAAATCCGAAGATTATTGTAAGTGATAGAGATCCAATTTTCATTGGAAAATTTTGGACTGAATTATTTTCTTGCTTGGGTACCCAGTTGGCTCACAGTTAATCTTATCACCCTCAATCTGATGGATAAAATGAGATAGTGAACAAGTGTTTGGAAGGCTATATGCGTTGCTTTTCATCTGATAAAAAAACATAGTGGGAAAAATGGTTGTCTTTGGCAGAATGGTGGTACAATATTTCCTTCCATACGTCATCAAAAATGTCTCCATTTATGGCACTTTATGGATACCAGCCTCCATCTATCACATCTCCCTTAAAAGGAAAATCTAAAGTTCAAGCTGTGGAAAATCACATATAGCACCAGCAAGAAGTTCTCCAGATATTTAAGGACAACTTGACTATGTCAAAAAACATGATGAAAAAACAAGTTGATCAAAATCGTAGTGAAAGGAGTTTCGAAGAAGGTGATTCGATATTTCTGAGGCTACAAATTTACAAGCATATGTCTCCCAAACAACTAAATAAGGACAATAAATTAGCACCTAAGTATTATGGTCCTTATAAAGTCTCGCAGAAGATTGGTAGTATGGCTTACAAATTGGAGCTCCCTTGATCTTCAAGAGTACATCCAATTTTCCATGTTTCTTGCTTAAAAAGGTAATAGGAGACAAGATCCCAATTCAAACAATCTTGTTGGAGCTTGATGAAAAAGGAAAATTCATATTGGAACTTGAACAAATCACTAAAACAAGGACCAACGAACTATGAAACCAGGCTATTACGAAGTACCTTATAAAGTGGAAGAACTTACTAGTTGAAGATTCAACATGGGAAGATGAGTCCTTCATACAGAGGCATCTGCAACTAATCAAGCTTTGAGGACAACACTTGTCTTAAGGGGAGGTGCATGTTAATCCCTAAATAAAGGCACATTTCCCCTATATTTGGGTGCATTACATTAGTTTTGATGTCAACTTTGGTCCATTAGTTGTAATTGCCATTAGTATGGTTATATTAGTTACATTGGCTTGGGTAAGTTAGTTGGAATTGCACCCCCTAGTTTCCTATATATAGGAAGGAGAAATTTTCATTTGGAGTATCTTATCTTGTCTTTTCTTGTGTACTTAGTACATTGTATAATAAGGTTCCCCCCTCGAAGAAGCATTTTATTTAGCTATTTACTTCAATAAAATCGTGGAGTACTCTCTCTTATCTGTTTCTTCTCTTTTCATGCTCCTTTTGGAAATTTGTTGCATACCATGTTATGTAATTTCCTCTTCTTTTGATATATTAATATGGGATACATTCAACTTCTTCAAGTCTTCCTAAGGTATTCATCTAGGCTTCCCACTTTATCCATACCTCTTCCTTCTGGTGCAAGAAAGACCGAGCAATCCATTTTGGAAGCAAGGAGGCTTAGAGAAGTTCAAGTTGTTCGAATTGGTAGGGAAGATTTGTCTCATTTACTCTTAGTATATGATTTATTTTATTTATTTTTAGATCCAATAGATAAATTTTATAGGTTAAGGATATTCTTTAGTTATATAATATGACTATAGGAATGGAGGTGAATGAATCAAAATCAACTCTACTTACTTTAGGCTTGGAGAAGGAATTGTGTATAGAATTTGGTAGGTACCTCCATTTTCATCATTTGGATTTAAATGAGGGACTCAAATACTTAGGATTTAATCTAAAACCTACATTTTATGGGAAGGAAGATTGGTGGTGGTTGGTCTCAAAGGTTGAAAAAAAGATTATCCTTTGGTGTAATTGGTGGTTGTGTCAAGGGTTTAGGTTTGTCCTAGTCAAATTAGTACTATAGGCCATACCTATCTATTGGAACACTCTGACACATATCCCAAAATGAATTTTGAATAAGATTAGGAAGCTCTGCCAAAATTTCATTTGGCAAGGAGGCAGTGAATACAAAGGGTCAGTTTGGGTTAAATGGTAGAAGTTGGTTGGATACAAGTCATATGGGGGCTGGGTATTTGTTGGGTGTGTGAGCTATCTCAAAGAAAACACCTAATATTTAATTATCGACCGGGGTTGGTAATCTTAGAGTTGAGGCAAAGTATATGCAAAGGTAGAATGGCGCCTAAGTTTTGGCTTGTCAGACCTTAAAAATATTTAATAAAGTAAAGATCGAAAGATATTTCAAAATGAAAAACCGAGTCAAATGTTTAAAAACAGAACTATTAAATTGATTAGATCAAACCAATAGATCATAATAGTACTAGATTATACTACTACTCTACTCTATGATAAACAATAGGAAAGAACAAATACTGAGAAGCAACTACTTCTGAACAAACGAGCAACTACTTCTGAACAAATGAGAAACTACTGAATTTAAACTTTCAGATTACAATTATGAGCAAAATCAAAACTACATATATGAAATGATTAATTCACAACTAATCTAGGAAAAGAACTGATAACCAAATTATAATTACTAGGGAGAACTTGTAAATGTAAATTATTCTATACTGAACTACCTAATTCCATTCGTTTTGGTTATGTACATCAAATGTGATCGGAACTAGAGTGAATGTGTCGTAGTGACTTTAAAATGTAACAAGGAAACAAAATGGAAGTAAATCTAACTTAAATTCTACAAACAAGTGCAAACTAAAGATTATCCAACTACAATTAACTTTAAACATTATGAGCTACTGTCTATCCATATATGAACAACATAAAACTGATCTAAGTTAGAAGCAAGTAGATAACTTAATAAAGATATTTAATTAAACTGGATTTGATTTGGAAACTAGTAGAAAACTTGATAAAGATATTTATTTATGATCCAAATATTATGTCATGAACATCTTCATTATCTATCTAAATAAGAAACTGATCCTAATCTTAATGAAGGAAACTATCAAAAACTAAAATACTTGGAGAATGAAATTATTAACTCTAATCTAACTAAGTCTTAAGAGCATGAAATAAACTAAATTAGGAATAAGACTGATGAGTTCTGAAACAACAACATATCAGAAAATTAAATATGAAAGACATAATTTAAAAGACAGTTAAAGCAAACTAAGAATGGTAACAAAAATTTAATTAAAACTTTATGGAATGTAAAACAAGGGCCTAATTACGATTAAGAATACTAATTACGAGCAGGAAAGATTACAGTTAAAAAAACTAAGAAACTGAATTCAAATGAGCATAAAAACAGTGCAGAAAGAATGAAAATCCGAATGAGGATCTGGATGGTTGTCCAAATGACAGTCTGAATGACAGTCTAGATGAGGAAAAATGAGTTAAACTAAGGAAAATGAGATTTTCGATGATCTTAACGTCAGTTGGCGAATGCATATGAACCTACAATGCAAAGAAATCAGTGAAAAGACTTGTTGAGAAGCTACGATAATAGAGAGCAATCTATTCTAATCATTGTTGGAGAGATAAACTATTCCTATTCTATGCTAAAGCAAGATTGAGATGAGAGAAGAGAATTAACCTACAGCTACAGAGAAGAAGCTAATGAAACTAATTCTAATCAGAACTAAGCTAGAAACAACAACTAACTAAGTCCTATCTAATTACAGAAGATTATAAAACGAACTATCTAATTATAAAAGACTGAAATTAAACTATCAAAACTATACTTTTGGTCGACCATTTACTAATTTTGTAAACACAAACTATGTTAGGTTAGCAGCACAATATAAATTACAGAAAAGAAAGAAAATGACATGTACAAGAAAAACGAAATTAATTACATATACAGGAAAAAGAACTAACTATTTGTAGAAAAGAAAATGCAGAAAACATAAACAAAACCTCTGGTTGATGAGGGGCCCTTCCCAACAATCAGAGATGGAAAACTGAACTGATTAGCTACTCAGAACATCAACAAACTGGAACTTCCATTAACTTGAGAAAATTACAAAATGCCTAATATCTGCTCCTGATAATCTCCAACTCTAACTTTGTCTCTATCTACAACTAACTTCTAACTCTATTCTTCTATGTAAAGCATCTATTTATAAATTTACAAATGGATGAGATGGTCGACAAAGTCGACCTCTCTAATAACAAAGGCGTTTATGGCTATAACTGGTTGCATTAAGTGATGCGTGACAATGCAGGGAGCATACACCAGACTTCACGGGGTCGATTCCTTCACGAGGCAGTTGCAACGTCAATCTTCCTTTGACGTGGGAAGAGAGGTAGTGTGTTGGAGAACTGAACGAATGGAGGAGAGGGCTGCTGGAGCATTGATGTGGGCGAAGCGTTGTGTTGGAAGGCTGAGCGTGGGAGGGCGAACTCTTCCAGAACACCGACGTGAATGGGCGTGCGTGATTCCAAGCTGAACGGACGAGAGAACTAGCGTGTAGAGTGTTGACGTGGAAGCATGGTGTGCTGTCAAGTTTAGCAGGCCTGGGGACGAATCTTCCAGAACCAGAGCTCATTAACCATGACCATCATGTGGCTAACAGAACCCACATATTCGTTTTTGTCTTTAATGGCCCGAAACATGCCAACCGTGGATTTCATGGGCTGAATGCAAGGCTGAATGACGAGTTGGATGCGGCTGAACATTGGCAATATAAACACGCAGTATGAATGGAAGGTCGTTTGAGAAATCGCAGCCTGTAGATCAAAACTAAATGCCATGTATGCCCAGAAGATGTCATTTAAACATAAATAAATCATGATATAGAAAGATGTGGACAAGATTTATATGATAAACAAATATATGCATACTTGGTATGTTTGATGGGCTGAATGGCGGAAAGAATAACTTATTATATCAAAAATAGTGAAATTAACGCCATTCAGAGTAGATTTAATGATAAAAAATAGTGGCAAAATGGACGCCAATAGTATTTAAGAATAATATATAACCTGATTGGACTTTCTATGGAATCTAAATTCTTATGCTAAATTCTTATGAAAGACACCTTTGGATAAAATTTGTATAGTAGTGCATAGCCCTAAACTCACTAGTTGATTGGATTAGAAAGGAACACAAATCCATCTAGAATGTTTCAAACCAATGGAGGGAACTAACTCTATCCTTTCCTATAATCATTCCACACCTGTACTGGTGGGTGGGCGATGGGACACATGTGAGGATTGGATCATATCCCATAATGGGATGCAATAGGGAATTTTTTAACCCCGAGGAATCAGTACTTCATCTACGGGAGATTTGGAAAGAAACACTCAACACTATTAATAAGCCATTGGAATCAATCCTATGGAGGTAGGGTTGGATGAGCTTGGTTTAATTACCATTCAATGGTGAATTTTCAAGACTTTGCGAACTTTTTTTTCCCTAAATGTGACACCAAGCACTAATTAGATTAACTTAGAATAAATATGAGATAATATGGATCTTTAATAAGGTTGCAGGTAACTATTTGGTGAGGTTGGGATATATTCATGCACTATTTTTATGTGAAATTGAGGTAGTATGTTGGTGGTATAAATCCTTGTGGAAGGTAAGGAAACCAACCAAAGATAAATTGCTAATGTTCCTAGGACTATCGGACAAGGTTTTGACTTGGCACCACTTACAAATAAAAGGCAAGGAGGGTCCTAGTAGGTGCACACTTTGTAAATGTTAGGTTGAAACAAACTTGCACCTTTTCAAGGATTTTTCATGCACTCTTCAATTTTAGAAGAATATTGAAGGATCCTTAGGTTTTAGCGCTCTATGGGAGGGGGAATATATTGAAGCCTACTTCCTCCTATAGTTATCAAGGAAGGAATTGGAGTCTTATTTAGCATTACCATACTTGGTTCTGTGGGGAATATGGATTGCAAGGTATGCCTCACTATTTGAGGACACTCAGTGGGCCTACTTTTAAAGCTTCAAATCAAGTGATGGGCCTAATTACTTACTATAAATAGGTCCATAAGACAATTGTTCCAAGTTAGTTCAAATCATTTCAAGTGAACAAATAATTTTCCTAGGGACATTTTAATGGATCCTACCAGGTTGTGAATATGATAGTGTGACTAATTGGGTTCACCTTTCATCTCTTTGACCCACACTATTTTCATTTCAAGGAGATATTGGGAAGATGAACTAACAATTTGGGTGAATTAATGACACTATATTATCAATTAAAACTTGTTAATAATAGAGGAAAAAATTCCCCACATGTATTTGGTGATTCTTTGTTAATCATAAAGTGGATGCATGAGCAGTGATAAGTGTAGAATATTTAAGTTTATGCAGTAGCAGAGAAAATTATTATCATTGTTGGAAATTTCTAAGACATTAGGTTCACTCATATTTTCAAAGAACAAAATCATGTAGTTGATAAGCTCTAAAAAGAAGGACTAGAACTAATGGAACAACACTTTGTCCTTATAGAAAGTTTTGATGGGAAGTCTATGATTATCAGGTAGGTTATGCTTGATATATTTTAACCAAGCTTTGTTATTATTCATGTTGGTCATTTAATTGATCATGGAACATTTGAATGGATGGATTTTGGGCTTTGTTGAACACCTATATATGCTATGATTTTGTTTCTTAATTAGTTCCTCTTTAAGGATATTCCGAACAGTGCCAAGGGAATTGTGTTTTTTTTATTGTAATTTTGATTGCAATTTTTATTTTACTTGAATAAAAATTGTGTTTTTTTCCTTGGCAAAAAACATTAGTTCTTGTAAAACTTATTAAAAGCATATTGATAAAATTTATTAAAAATAATTTTTATTAATATGAATGAATAAATAATATTAACTATATAATGTAATCCCAAGGGGTAGCTCAGTTGGTTGGAGATTTTGAGTCCAAGACCGAAGTAGTCAAGGTCATAGGTTCAAATCTCTCAGTCCTTCGATGTTAGGCTCCCGAACCTGGAGCCGACAGGGTGATGTCCCTTGGGTGCCCCCCCTGAGAATTATTATCGTGGATATAGCGAGCCCTCCATCTTTCAGGGATGTGAACCACATGAAAAAAATATTAACTATATAATGTTTGATGGTGTATTTTGTATACTATAAATCATAAAGTTGTAATAATTATTTCTTATGAGTTCGTTAATTTATTAACAATGAAATATGATTAACCATAAAGAGATGCATGAAATATTGGTCATGAGTACATTAATGGGACATGTAAATAATATTTAAGGAAATTATGTCTCATTGTGATGTTCATCAAGGGTTATGTTGGAATGTGGCATTCCTAAGTGGTTATGTCACATTGTGACATTCCTAAGTGGTTATGTCACATTGTGACATTCATCTTGGCTTACTTGTGTCAAATTGCTACAACCCTTAATGTTTATGTTGCATTGCAATGTTCAATAGGGGTTTTGTCATATCAATTTTGGTTGATTTTTGTTGGCTATGGTTGTCTATGTTTTTCCATGTTTGAATGTTAATGAATATAATAGTCAACCATTATTTAATATTGACTAGAATTTTAGAATGAAACATAACCTCCATTATCAAAGAAACTAGTAATTTTTTGTAGAAATAAACAATGCCTAAAATTGTTTATAAATAATTAAATAGATGAATAAGCACACTACAATGGGACATCAATGGAAACCTCCATTATCAAAGATGCTTATTTATATTCCAAGGTGTTATATTTAACTATACATGAGGATGTATTTAAAGAGTGAATCCATGGAGATGGGTAACAATTCTTAGCAAGGTAGGTGGAGGGAATGGATTTTTCCACGCACTCAATCGATGTATATTAATCTCTCAATTGACTTATTATGATCTTGGATGAGAAATTATACAATTGCTTGATTAAGCCATTTTGGTGGTAAATCAAAATCCTTGATTGAGGGTTTCGATGGATTAAAAAAATGCTCGATCAAGCTAGTATCTTGATCAATATTATAGCTTGATAAATCTCATGGACCTATCCTTACCATCAAATAAGCTTGACCAAATGACAAGAAGACAGTGTGGGATGATCATTAAATACCTTGATCAAGAATTAACATAAATTATGGGTTTGGGAATTAAATAGATCAATCAAATCTTTTAGCTATTTGTTTTTAATAAAGAAAAAAAAACACAACCATGTTTTCTTTTGCATAGAAATCATTGACTGGGTAAGGGGTTGGATGCAAAAAAATGCTCAACTGAGCTACACAGTGACCCCAGTGGAACCATTTTATTTCATTGACCCAATGGCATCAACGCTAAGAGGTTGGTCTATTTTTTTCATTTTAATTAAATATTTTAAAAATATTGTCCTTGGGTAGCCTTTATGCCACCGAAATTTGTAATTTTTCCAATGTAACGTGATTACCATTTATTTATATAATTAAATATTTTTTTTCTTTTAAATTTTATTGAATGACAACAATTATGCTACCAAAAATTTAAATTTTTAGTCAAAATTTAATTTTTTATTTCAATTATATCAACTAGTAACATGAAAAATAATGGGTTGGCAGGTGCGGGGGGAGTGATCTATGACTCCATAGGAAACAAGAAGGCTAATTACGCCTAGGGAATTGGAGGGAAAACTAGCAATGGTGCTGAATGGTTAACACTTCTTAAAGGCCTTGAAATGGCCAGAATCCTTGGAATCGATGAGATGGCATTCTTCAGAGACTCACTCCTGGTCATCAATGAAGCCAGAAAGATAACAAAGAATCAAAAGGATCCGACCAACAAAACACATTTTTTTCTTAAATGCATCACGAAGGAATTCAAGTCCATAGACCTCAAGCATGTGCTTCGAGCACTCAAGAAACATGCAGACGAGATGGCCAACGATGGAGCTCGACTCAACTGTGGCACTATGGTTAGCAACAACAAGTTTTACACCAAGGTATGGATTTCCTAACCTCCCTTAAACTAAAAAATATCGGGATTTTCTCGATCCTTTTCAAATCCTCATTCAATTCGGATTTAATTGAATGCCATCACATCTCATTTATGGCCTCGGGCCTCATTAGAAGAGTGAGACATGTGATCAATCGTCGAAATGAAGAGAGATATAAGCTCAACGCGTCCCTTAGAAGCCACAACAACTGTCATTTGCTGAAGACTCACCAGGTTAAGAAGAATGCTTTGTCGGCTCCCTGCAGCTACCTGAAAGCTCGATCTACGAAGAAGAAGTTCTCATTTTCTATCTGTATCATGGGTGACTCTCCGATAGGACGGTGCTCACTCTCACCTCAATGTCTCAGGTGCAGAAAGACCATCAAGAAACTGGACAGTCCTTCGACAGAGGGATTTAGGAAAGTTCTAGCGAATCAGGAGGAATGCTAGGTGATCCCACCCCCGTCAAGTCCCCCCGGTAACATTTCTTGCAATCTGGATTTCCTCGGCATTAAAGGAAAATGGTACCTTGCAGCTCAGCGCGACCACAACACTCCCAGCTCCCCTCTGAGTCTGGAAGGAAGTGGAAATATGAAGGATTATAACAAGGTCTTCAAAGAGTTTTAGGAGCATCTTCGTATGCTCGGGTACGAAAATGTGGAGACGAAGAGGGCACTAACCGGCCTCTTCTCCCTCATCCAAATCACACTTGCAGAGGTTCGTGTATGCCAAGAAAAGGAAGCTACCCATGGAAAAAAAATCTGACGTGCTCTCGACCATCAACACAGACATCAACTTTGGCAATGTTAATAGTGGCATCAAGATGGTGGAGAAGAAGTTGGACTTGCTAAGGAGTGATATTGGACATTTCTTTACTGGATGGCAGACAGGAGGTGGCAAGGTAAATGAAAATTATGAAGGACCAGTCATCAACCTTCCCAAACTTCTGGAGCTTCAAATTTAGACCAAGAAGCTCTAATTCAGGTTTTTGGACCTTCATTTTTTGGATCTCGTTATGATAAGCGGGCCTTTTTTTGCAGTGTTTCAGCCACAGTTTACTTTTCACTTATAAATCCTTTGTTTTTACTTTTTCAGGTAGTAGGATAGGTACTTGTTCTCTTTTCACTCGCAACAGTTATGTTCTGTATCAGATCTGTTTAGCTTATGTTAAGACTCAGCTCAGTTTATGTTATTTATCAGTTAATGGTAAGGATGAATTAAGAGTCACAAACTCTGAGTTCCACTGGGAGCAATCCTTCTCCCCATTTTAGTAACCTATGGCCGCTTTTTTTAATCGAAAATCTCTAAACCGTTTCTATGAAAAAAAAACATGAACAATAATATATTTTTTCTTTTTTAATGGTGTCAACAACAAAATTACGCTGAAATTTTTTCAATCCTCCAATAATGTACATAGGATTGAAAATTAGAACTCACCAATGGATATTCAAGAGAACTACTCTATTATTAAAAGCCTCAAGAAAACACCTATTTTGTTAATCATAACCATTCTAAACCTTAATTGTAAAACCCCATCATCCCCATTAACGCTCAAATATTGCACACATGCGACAATTTTGCAATTTACACCATAAAGCATCATCATCATAAGGCATGTATCCCTTGAAGACATCCTCATTAGATCCAAGAAGCAACACGAGTCAAAAAATGCCCAAAAATATTCAAAACTACAACCATGTGGCCACATGTCTATTAATACGTGCTATTATGCATGTTATCAGAACTACAACCGTACGACCAACATGGATAATCCTTCAATATCCGCGTGACTGAAAAAAAATGGTGGAATGTCAACCACAAGCGACACATTAATGAATCATTAAATCTCCATTACCTCCACAAGTTCGAATTTGTCCCCTCACACACTTGAGTTCCTTAAATGACCTCCTTTGTGTACCTTGGAGCTAGATCATGGGATCAAGGATTTCACATTGGGATCTAGTTATTTCTTGGACACCTCTTGGATTAGTAAAGGAAGCCATGGGCATGCTTATGAAGGAGAGAAACTAAGAACAAGGTTATGCTACTGGAATTTTCCTTGAGCTCCCTTATATCTAACCTCTTCCCTCTTGCAGTCTAGCATCTACCAAGCTCCCTTGCCACGTTCCTTCAAGGGGGAATTGTTCTTCTCATTTGTTCTTCAAGCTACTTATCATCCAGTGTGGAATAGATAGACCTCCCTAAGAGGGATTATTTGCATCTATTGGAGATCACATCCCCTAGGTGTTGTACATGTTTGACCATTGGGAAATACAAAATTGGTTTGGAATCTATTCGTTGTTAGAGTTTGCATTCCTACCCCTTTGTTCTTTGTTTTGTTGTATTTTCATTTTCTTAGTTTATTTCTTGTTTTACTAACAACCACTTGCAGGATCACTTGGAGCACTCACCCAGAAAATATGGAAACCTAATATTGAAGCCTTGCTGCAACCTACTAGGATTTGCCCCTTACCAAGAGGGAAGGATTCACCCTTGTGCAATCTTTTTCACAACAATATTTATGTCCAATCCACTTATTTTAGTTCATTTCTCTTAAACCAGGTTATTGTTTGTTGAGTGGCTAATTTCTGGTATCTTGTGCTTTGCAGGTGAAGAGGTCCATACCCTTCATTCCAAAAAATAGGCCTTCTTTTTGCCACAATTGTTGTTTCAATAGATGCGTGGATCCTGATGTCTCGGGGAACTGATCATGCAGATGATCCCTTGATAGTCACGTTATCAACACATATTAGTAGATATTTTCCCATGCACATTTCTGTATCACTATCCGACCGACCTCTTTGCATTGTAACCACAATACCGCACACCAATGAGTCTTTATGCCACGCTATATAGCATACTTGTTTTTTCTTTTGCGCCCAGATGTCCTATTTCATTGCTTTATACCTATTTTTCACAAATCTTGCAGCCCCATTACTGCTCACTAATGAACCATAACTAATTAACTTGCAATAGTTACATGTTTCTATAGTAATTAACTCACTTAGACTAATATTAGGGAGTAAAGAGTGCTTCTCTCTTGAAACTTAATTAGGTAACCAACCTTGAGGCTTTCAACGGGCCTCATTGTTGTTACTAGTATTCAAGACATCTTTTGTTTTTGTCTACCTGACATTTTTTTAGGATTAAAAGTAGTGTAGAATCCACGTTTTGCACACAAGAAAGGACCTAAAAACTCTTTTCTCCCCAAGTATTCTCTTCACCTCGCACTTCTTGTGAGATTGGTGAATCAGAAAGGGGTGAGAAGTGTGAAATACCTCCATTGCACACTTTTACTTCATTAGCACTTTGTTTTTGAAAAACACCATTAGCATCTTTTAGAGTTAAAAGTTAAATATCCATTGTATTGACTTTATACTGTTGTAGTTAATTTGCAACAATAAATTTGTTTGCCTCACATGTGTTTGCATCACTAGCACAAACTAAGGGACCTAAAATCTCTTTCATTCCAGGTATTCTCTTTACCTCACACGTTTTTTAAGCTTGGTGAATTAGAAAGGAAGGGAAGTGTGAAATACCCCCCTTACACTCATTATGTAAATCAAGACCCTTAAAATCAACTTTCTAAATTTCCAACCAGCTAAAATTCTCCAGAGGAGGTCACAAAACAATATTTTAGTTAGGTAGAACTGATTGGGCGAGGAATCCTTTAATTCCCACCAATCTAGTTTCATTAGTGATATTTTGAAACATAGAATTGTTGACTTATAGGGTACTAGCAAAATCCTGCTATCAGTAAGTGTTAAAAGAAAACCCAGATAAGAAGTGTGCCATGCCCAAGGAGGTCAAATCCAAGGTATATTTTCCCTACCCTCTCCAAAGAGCCACTCATATTTTTGTGGAGGTGACACTATAATGCCCAGGCATAACCACTTATCCACACTTGACGCAAAGTATCTTAGTGTCTAGACTTAGGACATCACCAAAGAGCAATTGAGAGTGAAATTGACTCCTGAAGTCAACTATTTCCATTGGGAAGTGTTTCCAAGTATTCTTTATTAGGACATTGTCCTCATCATTGGTAGAAATAGATCTTTGTTACCTTCATTAGTTAAGTGGTGTGTGGACCATATTGTTACCATCAATTGTGCTTTTAGAAGGCCCAGTTACATTTGAGAGGAAGTACATTAGGTATTTTAGGGAATTTACACTTATTTTGTTTTAAATACAAGTTCACTAACTCGTAATTAAAAAGAACCTACATGTGGGGACTCTTAAACTAAATCGAATTTACACATATTACTCACTTGTTGCACCATATTTGCATCTATTGAGGTTGGAATATTTTTGCATTTGTTCAATTATGTTTAAATCCACCATCACTCTCATTTTGACACAAAGCTTTCACCATTGAGGAACAAAACAACCCTCTAAGGAAGTCTCAAAGATTGCAAGGCCTCTCCCCTCTCTCGAGGGGTGTTTTTACACTTTATCCCCATGGTTCACGCGGGAGATGCTCTAGCCATGGCTACTGCCAAACCACATTGATAAGATCATCAGGGCGAGGCTACTCCATGCTTGGTTCTTTTTCTCCCCTTAGAGAATTTAGATCCATTTGGATCCCCTCCTCTTAGAAGAGGCCCCCTTTTGTTTTCTCATGTTGGATATCCTTTGGACCATTTTGATCCATCCCCTCTCATGGGAGGTCAATCATTATTTTCAATACCACCTTGGTCTCCCTCTTGACGAAACCACACACAATATACAATGGTAGAACCAAATCCTAGCCTACCTTTCATGGCTAGCCTAAATATCTCATATTTGGTCGTTGGATCCTACCCCCGGGGGTTTGTTGCACTCAAAGGATGGGTTTATTGGGTCCATTTCCATCCAAGGAAAGGTTCCTCCTACTCCTACACCATTTAATATTGTCCCACAGTACCCACCCATGACTCCTGTGTCGCCCCCCTCTCCTCCTGCACCAACTCCTCGACTTGGTCAGTTATAATATGGACCATACAACCCTAATTATCCCAATGTTATCTAGGTAGCAGCCGTCCCTCTGTCACAAATGGAACAAGCTGCTCATATGTCGACATCTTATGGACTGCAAAATGAATTTATCCCACTTCTAGGGTATAACCATTACTACTCATTTCCATGTCCTACTAGTTAGACATCCACACCTCACATGGGGTCAATCCGTTCAACCTTCTTTCATACAACATGCTCAACAGTTTGAGCAATTGAACACCACATATACTTAGAAATCTAAAAATTAGGGGAAGAATAAGGGAAAGAAAAAAACTAGTAGCAAGGGAAAGGGGGAAACCCCATTCCCCAACAAAACCAGAACCTGGGTAACCAGAATGCAAGGACAAATAATCCCCCCCGGACAAGGGAAGAACACCAACCTAAGGACCAATTATTCTTGCTCCATTTGTGGATAATATCATCATTACACTCACCATTTCCCTCTTCTTCTCCACTTCCAATAGTTGGTGGAAGCCAAGAAGAAGACAATGATAAATCCCCCTAAGGCATGCAATCATATACAACCGCAAATCGTTTTCTTACAACATCCCTTCACCAATCAAGGGGTAGTCACTCAGCAGCAAGAAACCTGCCCGTCCAATGATAGCTCCTTCCAAAACATATACATGCTAGATGTTAACCTCTAGACTCGAGCCAAATGTTATGATAGGCCTAAAGTCCCATGTTATGGAAAAAATTGCACAAGTGAACTCTTCCACTTGGTGAGGGGCTAAGCCTTGTATCTTGCTTCAAGGCATCAGTCCTTATAGCCCCTTTTGGATGGTTGGTATTCCTCCAAGAGATTTTTAGTGTAGTTCACATTTAAACATGAAAATATTGATGAAAATAAAATAAAAGAGATGGGGAAAATATTCAAACTCCATCAACAACCCAAAGGAATGCTAAACAACTCTGGTATTGCCCAATGGAATAGCTATACAACACCTAGGAGGTCAAGGCTTCAAGGGAATCCAACAATATCTCTTAGGGAGGCCTTTCTTTTCCAAACTAAATGCTAAGTAGGTGGAAGAAAAATGGAGAGAAACACTTGCCCCTTGATAGTAGGTGGCAAGCAAGCTTGGAAATGCTTACAATGGTAGGAAATGGTGGGCTATGAGGAAGCTCCAACTCAAATCCAGAAGCATAACCTTGCTCTAATTTTTCTCTACCAAATTCATGACAATGGCTTCCTTTTATAGGCCAAGAGGTGGCCAACAAACAACTAGATACAAATGTGAACTCTCCTTTTTCTTGAACAAGTTACAAGGTACACAAGGTGGCTGATTAATTCCACCAAGTGTGTGAGGAGCCGAATTCTAATCCTTGGGGAGGATTGAGCTTTTAATGCACCGTTGGGCATGAGTGGTCCCGTCTTTTTTACAGTAGCGCGGCTATCGAAGGAAAATCTACAGGTGTAGCACGGGCATTGTTCAGGTAACCTGCACTATAACACAGGTCAACTATGTAATACCCACGCTACCCTTTGTTTTGACTGTTTCTTGGCACTTATGGACTCATGCTATGTTTTGGATCTATTGGGGATGCCTATGGTGAGATGAATTATTTATGTTGATGATGCTTTACTAGATGAATCGATGAAATGTCACATGTGTGTGACTTTTAGTCGTTAATAGATGCCCCTTGATTTATGAGGTTCAGAGGGTACTGTAGAGCCGATAATGCATAATCTTTTCTATTGTTTCTCTCCTATTCTGTAGGAAAAATCATATGTGGACAAAATAAGGTTCTCCCATGGGGGAAGAGTGTTGGTGATGACTGTTCTCCCATGATCATGAAATGATGTCAAAGTGATTACAATGAGATAGGTCGGATGTGTCAACTATACTATACTGTTGGGACATGGATGAAGGCGACTTCAATCTATGTTAGAGTAGATGCCCTCAGAATTGCTGCGAAATATTGAAGGAGTGGGACTGCTTGTGACCATGATAAACCCACTGTGGAGGGGAACCAAACTGGTATGTAAATATTCCCTAGGGTTGTATCGTACCAAATAGACTGCTATCATGATTTCCAAATATGAACACTACTACGTTCAAAAGTACATCTCCCCCTGATGTGATGATGTGTTGGCGTAGAGCATAGGGGAAACCACCTAGTTAGAGAGCACTAATGAATCTCCCTACTAAGTTCAAAGTGATCCTTTATAGTGATTGAAAGGGATCCCAAGATACAGCTGCAACTACTACAACTCTCAAAATATGGTGTATTGACGCCGACGAGAGCTGAAGTATCGGATAGGAGGAAATTCCTACCTTGAGAACTGGGATCATATTGTAACCAACGGGTGGATGGACAGACCTAACACAAGACTAGTTGATAAGTGTGGGGATCATAAATTCCATTGATCAATGTAAACATGGGGAGCAGGGATGGCAACTTTTCTTTCAGGATGGCACAAGTTGAAATGGATGGAGACAAACTGTAAATGAAATGGGTTTTGATGGAGACGCAAAAAGAAGGGTAGCAATGATTGGAAAAACAAATACTAATGAACATATGGAGACTCAAATACATTGATCAAAGGATACCATGGGTTGCTACCAAAATAATATGGTGTTCCTGTAATGTGAGGTGATGCGGGAACGATTTGTACATAAAGAATGTTGGCGGGGTCCCCACAGCTTTGAGTGTTTCAGGGGACCGATTTGATGATGGGTGGAGTCCCCACAATTTTTAGTGGATCGGGGGATACTTTCCAATGATGAAGTGAGGGCCAATTTGTAGATGCAAATATGGGTGCCCCATGAAACGATGCTATGTAGTATATACTTGCAGGGTAACTGAATATAACTGGTTGTTTCTGAGGGTGGGGGGCCCATAGGTGTCATTGCGGGTGTGATGATACGAGGGATATGGAGAAGGGTAAAGTGCTCATGGAGGTATGAGGGGGGATTTTGAATCATTCTCGTAACATTTGCAGAAGAATTTGATGAGTGTCTACTGGGTGGAGTGAATTCCCAAGTGCGAAAATGATATTCTAAGGGAGGGTCTTCTCAAGTTTGGTCATATTCCTTGGACTATGGGAGGTCGACATCATGGGTGTCAATTGATGACGGGGATGGCAATGGTGCGCACACCCATGGGGGAACATGCTATTCACAGAAATTATGTTGATGGTACATCAAGGCCATGAATGGGGACCCTATGGTTATCAGTGGGAATACTGGGATATGCATTGTAAATGGAGGGAAAGTAATGTCTATATGCCAGTTTCGAAATGATACTCATGGTAGGGTGCGTGACCACTAGTGTTAGATAACAAGAGGCTCCATAATGTCCTGATCATGGTCCTGCACTTACAGCACACATACCCAAGTGTATTAAAGGACATAACTGAGGTACTGACAATGCGAATATCACATAACGAAAACATTGTGTACCTGTGGGGTACTTGGATATGATTTTCGATGACTTTGGTGGGAATTCAGATTGATTAGTTCCATGTCTAAGAGCTCGAAGCACTGGTCGTCGTGGTGCGAAGGGTTCTAGAGATGGAGTTACGGTTTTTAGGAATTGATGATGAAATACATGTATGTGTAGTCATAGGTGAGATACATAGATATATTTATGTATGATTGGCATGCAGGGTTATGCAGTAGCTGGATGATGTATTAGGTGCCAATTCAATAACTCATTAGAGATAGAGTTGGTGAATGCATTGTCATTTCTTGGTATATGTGTGAAAGTTATGGTTTCAAACTGTCGAATGAGAAGGTGCATGCGCAAAAAATTTCAGAAGAGGAGTGAGTTGCGGACATGGAATACATTATTCAATTTTGATACAACAAGTTGGGAGTCAAGGTGCACTTGTAGATGGTGAATGCCCAAGTGTAGGGAATCTCTTAACAAACCTATTACGACATCGTATTCTACTTGGTTGTTTGTTAGTTCCCCAAAACATACTCCGCAGGTGTGGTGAAGTGTATGGGAGGGGGAATATATAACCAGAAAAACGAACGCAAGATGTTTGGACCATCGACTGGCACCGTCTACATAACCAATGTAGATTTCCATTGGGGAGGCCATTTGCATTTGAAGAAGAGAGGTATTTTAATTTCTTAATTCAAGATAGTGTGAAACAAAAGTAACATTTTTTGGCACAAAATAATAATATCAACGGTTGGTGTTGGGTGTCTTGTTTGTGCTTGGGGGGTACAAACCCCCTATTTTGGTTGTTAATTTTTTGGGAATTCTTGCAGGTGGTTTGCGTCTTCGTTGGAAGATAAGGAATCACTGCAAGTGAGAACACCAGATAAAGGAGATTCAACATCGATGGTGTCTGGGAAGGTTGGTACTACCTCCTCGGTTGGTGACGCTTATGAGGTTACATAAGGTGTTTGTAGTTGATCTTGCATTCTTATCAGTTCAATATGAGTTTGTCGTTCGACACGCAAAATGGGGCACTGAAAGGAATAATGGGTGGTTTCTCCACAAGATCGACAAGGTCTTGGTACCTGGGAATGGAAGCGTTCTTGGTCTTCTTGGGTGTTGATTTTCTCCATTATGCATGTGATAGCGCTAGGAGGGGACATATGGGTAGATTTCCCACATGACGAGCATCCATTGTGTGATGGTGTCGTCATAAGTTTAGATGGGTCTTGCAACATTACACGCTATACCATGTTGTCTGTAGTTGGTGCAAATTATGTGGGAGTGGTGACTGATGGTGCTGTCAATGTGGTGATCACATTAATGGATGCTACCTCTTGGTGTAAGAAGGGGGGTTCCTCAATGGTTACTTGAGTGAGATGAACTGTTGCCAATGCCTCTCGATATCGAGCGAGTTCAGGGAAATGGTGCTTATAGTGCCTGTTCTAAGCGAAAATGGAACATGCATGATTCGTAAACAATGTTTTAGACTTAGATGTGGCCGAGGAAGGGGTGCCCCCTTTCACCGTTGGTGGAGCATAGGTAATGCTAACAAGAGTGTTAAGAATATTTTTTAGCTCCAGTAGAGTGGGACATAGATTGGTTGCGTGGCCTTATTTCCTACAAAGAGAACATGGTGGTGCGACCCTTTGATTGGGAGTATTGATCATTACTAGGGCTTTCAAATCTTGATGGTTGATGCCCCTTGCTTTAGGCTTCACGATTTCTACCAAATTATATGTCGGGGTTGGTAATATGGGACATTTCAACTTGGGTTGTTTGGTTCCCCCACTTACGGTCTTAGCAACGATCAATTGTGTGGTAGTTGCGAATGTCATAGGTTGGGATGTCGTAACTGGATGTGGTATGGGTCTTGCAAATGTACTAGCTAAAACAGGGACAAACTCATAATGGGCGACTAGTTTGGAAGCCATCCTTGGGAAGGGTGGTGTAAGGTACCACACTGGGATTTCCAAATTTATCCTAGGAAGAGTTAACTGATCCATAACCGGTGTCCCTTGTACACCTATGGGAGGATACACGAAGGGGATTTGAAAAATTGGTGGCACCGATGGACTCGATGTTTGTTCAATGCCATGACTCAGTGGTGGTGTTGATGACTGTTTTCAGGTGATAGAGGTTCCATTTTGAGTGGTGAAAAGTGTGCACATTAGGCCATCGGTAGATGTAGGGATATTTGGTGGTGGTCCCGAATATGATCCTAACAAATTGGAGTCCTTTTACATACTGGGGGAGATGTCAACATACGGTTGATCATCGCCCAATATAGTTGGAAGGACGTTGTTGGGATTGATCGTGGTACTAGGGTCATAGTAATTAAGCTGGTCGAGTGTAAATACTTTCCCATTTAAGGGAAGCATCATGATACAGAAGAATGAGGAGGCTACCACCTTCATGGCGTACATGTAACTACTCCCCAAGAGGATTTTGTAGTCGAGGTCATCATTGATTACTTCAATATCAATCATAACCATCTTGCCCCCCATCTCTATGGAGAAATTTTGGTACAATTCTCTTGGTTGGGATGGTCTCCCATGATATGCGCAAAGAGCGATAGATGAGGGGACCAGCTTGGGGGATCCTAATCGTTTCTAGACTTTTACGAACATAACCTAAGTGGATGCGCCTTCGTCGATGATACAACAATCGATCATGACATTTTTAACCATGACTAGAACTTGAAATGTGTCTAATGATAATAGTCGTAGGTCACCTTTGTCAAGATCAAAGGTCATTATGTGCGAGTCAGATGGGTCAACCGCACCAAGTGCATTGAGTAATTTTTTTGTTTTGTTGGGAAAGACTGTAACACTTCTAATGTGGACATAGCCACAGGAGATTGAGCCAAGTTGTCCATAATGCTATAATTGTGGGCAAATTTTATATGGGGGTTATTGAGGGTACGCCTAAGTGGTACTTTCAGAATCCGTGGGATTTTTTCGTTATTCAGGAGTGGTATTTATAGAGGGCCCCCCGAGGGGATAGGAACGTCTTCCACTTGGGGGCTGGAATTCCCATCATAACCCTTGGATCGTGTATGGAGGTTTATATCCAACGAATAATATTTTGGAAAGAGCCATCGCCAGGTGGACGAGGATATTGTTCTTGTGTAACTGTTGCTTGATTGGCGAAGGGTTGCTATAACACTATTGTTTGTGGTTGGGGAGGACTCGTTTCCTAAGGAGGGTTCGTCACCATCATCTTTTTAGCTTCTACCAAATATTGGAATTCGGGGAGAAGAGGTCAATGATGTGTGTAGTGACCATAATCGCTGCAAATGGAAAAAAAAAAATTGGTTCTCAGGGGAGGATTCTTCCCTTTTGGGGGGGGATTATTAGTCCCTACATTTGGATCACCTTTAATATGGTTTTGATATGGATGGGGATTTCCCCCTTGCCCCAACTGTTGTTTCGTCATGTTATTACCGTTTATTCTTCCCCCAATTCTGTAGATTATGGGGGTTTGCGGTGTTCAATTGCTCAAATTGTTGAGCATGCTGAACATTAGTAGGTTGAACTAGGTTAACCCCCATGTGGGGGGAAGGTTGTTGACTAGTTGGGCATGGGAAAGTGTAATACAAATTATATCCCGGGGGTGGGATAAATTTCGTTTGTGCTCCGTAAGAGGTGGATGTAGGAGCGAATGGTGCC
This sequence comes from Larix kaempferi, assembly GCA_027924585.1. Lineage (NCBI taxonomy): Eukaryota > Viridiplantae > Streptophyta > Pinopsida > Pinales > Pinaceae > Larix > Larix kaempferi. The sequence continues at coordinate 576,724 of BSBM01000356.1, forward strand.
AATTTCGGTGTAGGAACCGTCACTGTTTAGCTAACATTTGGGTATGTAGGAATATATGGTCCATACTGTAATTGACCAACTGATGGTGTTGGTACCGGTGTAGGGGGTACGAATGTAGGTGGCATGGATGGGTAATACAGAACCATGTTGAATGGTACTGATGTGGTGGGAGGAACCTTTCCTAAATGGGAAATGGACCCAATAAGCCCGAAGGTGTAGGATCCAACGACCGATGCCGTGGGGCATCAAGGAGGACTGTGTAAAGATATCCAGACTGTGCATATATGAAGTCAAAATTTTGTGCTTTCAGAATAGCCTCTTCCTCACTTTGTGGCATGGAGGTGACTGCATATTTAGCTTTGGTGGTTTGGAGAGATTTGATAAACCGATTCATAAAAGGGGAGGTTGTATTTCGATCTTACATAGTGTGCGGCGTCTATGCCACTCGTGAATATGGTCCGTGATGTGGGTGGAATTATTTTGACAAAACTCAGTGAGAATTTTGAGGCCTAGATCATGTCATATTGGCAGTTGAAAGTACGTAACAAATGCGGTGGACAATGTCAAAATGTGGAATGGGTGCCACTTTCTAGTTTTACGTACCATTTTGTTGTTGTTCTGGTGAGGGTACGCTGGAATAGGTGAAGCCTCATGGGTTCATCCACTATGTTGTTAGATGAACACCATAAGTGGAAAGAAATAACATGGTTAGAGGGATCGTCTCCCTATTTTCCTTCAAATTTGGGAATATTGGAAGGAATATTGTTTGGCATAACTGGCCATGTCGCATCATGAGCAATGGTGTCATTTGTTAGTTTGGCCAAATCATGTAGATTTAAACTAGTCATAAATGGTAAGGTAGGGATGACGGCTCTTTCCATTTTGTTTGGGATGTGATTTCCATGAGGGGGATACCTAGGTGGTGTTGTGAACAACGGTAGACCTCCTATGAGAGAGGATGGGTCAAAGGGATCCAAGGGATCTCCTTGGGGAGAAGCCAATAGTGTACTATTTCCGATGGGGGGATAAGTGGTGTAATTGATATACTCTCCAAGGGGAGAAAATGTATCTAGCAAGGTTTGGCCTCAACCAAATGACCCTATCAATGCTTTCTGGGAACGACCCCAGCTTGAATTCCCTCCGCATGGAATACATGGGGAAGGTGTGAAAACACCCCTCGAGAGAGAAGATAATCCTTGCAATATACGAGACTGTCTTAGGATTTTGTTTTGTTCCTCAATGGTGAAGGATTTGTGCCAATATGAGAGTGATAATGGAATAACCAAAATTGAGCAAATCCAAAAATATTCCAACCACAACAGATGCAAAATGGTGTGATAAGTGAGTGATATGTGAATTATTGGTTTTAGTGCATGAGTTATCACATGTAGGTTCTTTTTATTACGAGTTAGTGAACTTGTAGTTAAAAAGAAAATAAATGTAAATTCCCTAGACAACCTAACGTCCTTTCTCTCAAATGTAACTGGGCCTCCCAAAAGAACAATTGATGGTGATAATGGTATCCACGCACCAATCCACTAGTGGAGGTAACAAAGAGATAATTCTATCGGTGATGGGGCCAATGATCAAGTCAATAAGACTTGGTAACACCTCCCAATGGAAATAGCTAACTTTAGGAGTCAATTGCACTCACAATTTCTCCTTGGTGATATCCTAAGTTGGGCCACTAAGATACCTTATGCCAATTGTAGATTAGTGGTTCGGCCTGCATGTTATAGTGTCGTCTCCCTACAACAAGCTGAGTGGCTTGTAGGGGAGATTAGGGAAGCTATACCTCGACATTCATCTCCTTGGTCCTAGCGCACTTCTGATTCGGGTTATCTTTTAACACTTGATTATAACAGTATTTTGTAAGTACCTTAAAGGAAAACAATGTTATGTTTCAAAATATTCCTAATGACACTAGATTGGTGGGAATTAATGGATGCCTATCCCAATCAATCCTACCTAACTAAAATATTGTTTTGTGACCTCCTGTGGAATATTTTAGTTGGTTAAGACAATCACAATGTTGATTTTAAGGGGTTTGTATATTTCACTTATGGAGTGTAAGAGGGGTATTTCACAATTCCTACCTTTCTAATTCACCAAGCTCACATGAAGTGCGAGGTGAAGAGCATACTTTGGATTGGAAGAGTATTTAAGCCTCTTATTGTGTACTAGTGGGGAAAACACATGTGATAACAGAAAAAACAAATGACTCCATTGGAAAATTAACTAAAAGAGTATATCAAGCAACATGTACTTTTAACTATAAGAGATGCTCATGGCACTTCGCAAAATCAAATTAACTATCTAATAGACAAGTGTGGAATGGAGGTATTTCACACTTCTCACCCTTTTTCAGATTCACCAAGCTCACATGAAGTGAGAGGTGAAGAGCATACTTCAGGAGACAAGTGTCTTTAGGTCCTTGCTTGTGTGTAAAAAGTGTTTTCTACACTATCTATACTACTAAAAACAAAATGTCAATTTGATGCATAAACAAGAAATGGTCCTAAATACTAGTGATAATAATGGGGCCCGTTGAAATCCTCAAAGTTGGTTACCTAGTTAATTTTCAAGAGAGATGTACTCTTTACTTCCTAATATTGGTCTAGGTGGACTAATTACTAAAAACAATTAAGTAATTGGGTGAATTAGCCTTAATTTAAGTTCATTAGTAAGAAGCAATTGGGCTACCAAACTAATCCATGCAGATAAAAATCAAATAAATAAAAGTATCGCAGCTAAACCATTCTTCGTTGCACATACAACGCAGGTTAATACAAAACAAACGCGTTGTAGCGCGGGTAATACACTAACCTTCCACGCAGGTGTGATTAGCGGTGCATCATGAGTATGAAAATGGTAACCTGCACTATGCATGCCACTATCCGAGTTGAATCCACGCTATTATCACGGTAGAGACGTTGAGAACCGCACGGTTGTGGGAAAAAAAATCTATGGTCTTGATGGGGCCAAATTATGGAATCAAGAGGTGGAATACCTGCTCTCCTGCAAGTGAAAAACACCCAGAATTAGATACTTAGCATAAAATAACCTAGTTTAAAAATAAATTAACAAAAATAAGTATGGTCACCTTTAGAAATGTTATGGAAAAAATTGCACAATTGCACTCTTTCACTTGGTGAGGGGCTAAGCCTTGTAGGTTGCTTCAAGGACTCAATTCTTGGAGACCCTTTTGGATGGTTGGTATTCCTTCAAGTGATCCTGCAAGAGATTGTTAGTGTAGTTCACATTCATACATGAAAATATTTATGAAAATAAAATAAAAGAGATGGGGGAAAGATGCAAACTCCAACAACAACCCAAAGGTATGCTAAACCACTCTTGTATTTCCCAAGGGAATAGTTGTACAACACCTAGGAGGTGAAGGGTTCAAGGGAAGCCAACAATATTCCTTACAAAGGCCTTTCTTGTCCAAACTAAATGCTAAGTAGGTGGAAGAACAATGGAGATAAACACTTTCCCCTTGATGGTAGGTGGAAAGCAAGCTTGGAAATGATTACAATGGTAGGAAATGGTGGGCTATGAGGAAGCTCCAACTCAAATCTAGTAGCATAAACTTGCTAGAATTTTTCTCTACCAAATGCATGACAATGGCTTCCTTTTATAGGCCAAGAGGTGGCCAAAAAACAACTAGATCCAAATGTGAACTCTCATCCTTCATGAACCAGATCCAAGGTACACAAGGGGGATGATTAATGCCACCAAGTGTGTGAGGAGACGAATTATGATCCTTGGGGAGGATTGATATTTTAATGCACCACTGGACGTGAGTGGTCTTGTCGTTTTGATAGTAGCGTGGCTATCGAAGGAAAATATGCGCAGGTGTAGCGTGGGCATTGTTTAGGTAACCTGTGCTATAGTGCAGGTCAACTATGTAATACCCTGATACCCTTTATTTTCACTATTTCTTGGCACTTATGGACTCATGCTAGATTTTGGATCTATTGAGGATTCCTGTCGTGAGATGCATTCTTTATTTTGATGACACTTTATTGGATGAATCGCCGAAATGTCGCATGTGTTCGAATTTTACTTGTTAGCACCCCCCAAGTGGAAGATGTCCCTATTGCCTGGGGGGGGCTTTGTAAATAATGTTCCTAAGTAATGAACATATCATGTGGATCCCCAAAGTCCCACTTTGGTGCACACCTAATAACCCCCATATGAAAATCGCCCATAATTATAGTATTTTGGATGACTTGGCTCGATCACCTACCACAATGTCCGCATTAGAGGTGCTACAATCATTCCCAACCCAATGAAATGAATTACTCAATGCACTTGGCATTGTCAATCCTTCTAACTTGTGCCTCATGAATTTTAATGTTGACAAAGGTGGACCGCGACTGCCCTCGTCAGTCACATTCCAAGTCCCCGTCATAGTAAAAAACATTATGATTCATCGATACATCATCGATGAAGGCGCATACACTTGAGTCATGTACTCTAAAGTTTAGAAAATATTTGGATCACCTAAGCTATTCCCCTCATCTATCGCTCTCTTCGCATATGATGGGAGGCCATCCAAACCTAGAGGATTATACCAAAATATCCCCATCAAGCTAGGTGGCAAGATGGTCATGTTTAACATCGAATTGGTCGATGCACAACTCAACTACAACATCCTCTTGGTTAGTAGTTATATGTAATCCATGAAGGCAGTCGGATCCTAAGTCTTCCATATCATAATGTTTCCCTTTAATGGGAAAATAGTCACCCTCAACCAACTCAATTACTATGATCCCAATTCCACTACCAACTCTGATAACATCCTACCCATTGTCGCTAGGAAAAATCAACCCCCCTATGTTGATATTTCCTGAGGCATGTATAAGGAATCTAACATGCACAGGGTGTACTCTGGTCCACTACCTGAGATCCCCGCATCCATCGATGGCCTTATGTGTATAATTTTCACCAATAAAAATGTTCCCACCCCTCCCTCAACATTACCATTAGTGTCTCTACTAGGTCATGGCATTGAGAAAATGTTGATTCCATCGGTACCTCCTTGTTTCAAATACCAGTCTTGTACTATCCCACAAGCGTGAAAGGGATTCCAGATATGGCTCAATTGAATCTACTTGGACTCACTTTGAGTATACCAGTATGGTACCTTACACCACCATACCCAAAGATGGATTCTAAACCAGTATCCCATTATGAGCTTGTCCATGTTTCGGTTGTTACACCTTCTAGGCTGGTTACGCCATCTGTACCACCAGTCGGAACTATGACATCTGCAACTAAACCACCACTAGTAGTTAGTAAAACCACCATCGGGGGAATGAAACAACCTTAGTTGAAATCCCCCCTCCTACCAAATACTATACCCGAATCATTAGGGGTTTATAATCCTAAAGCAGGGGCATCAACCAACAATGGTTAAAATCCCCAATAACGACCAATACTCCCACACAGAGAGTCACTCCACCATGTTCTATTTGCAGTCAATAAGGCCATGCGACCAACCTATGCCCCAGCTTGCCAAAGCTCAGGAATTTTTCTCAACACCCCTATTAGTGCAACCCATGCTCCACCTACAGTAGAAAGGGGCACATCATCTTCTCCCATACCTATGTCCAAATCCTTGCGTACCAATCACACATGTGAGATTTTCTCACAATTTGGGAACTACACACACCATTGTCTTGATCTCCGTCTATTCCAGAATGCCTTGGTGACCATCCACCTCACTCAACTGTTGGAAATAACTTCTATCAATTTGGTCACTACATCGACAACATCAATTGTGCCTATCTCAGAACCATCCCTCATGGTGGTTCTCATTGTGGATTCTAGGATGCTGCAAGACCCCCCACCTATGAATATTATGAGAACACCACCACATGATGGAGCTCATCCCGAGGGAATCATAAGGACATGATCCCATCCAGTGCCATCAAATCCATTTTGGATCAAGTCAAACCCCCTTCAACACAGATTCCTCTCCGTGTTTGAGTACCCCCTCCATGCCGATCCTGTTGAGACACCTCCCACTTTTCATACGTTGCAAGTCAATGGTCCAAGAATCTCACATCAACTGCTTTTCTATTTATACCCCCTTCCAAGTTCTCTACCATACCAAAGGAGTTTGTTTCGAGAATGTACTAAAAACCAAGTAGAGTATGATGTCATCATTTGTTATATCTGTATTCATACATTCTCAATTAACTCTGAATACACCCATAATTTCTGAAATAACCCACATTTTGATAGATATAAGATGATATATAATTGATGATTGAAAATTACAATGCTTTGGCCTTTATATAGGCCCACTATTACCTTTTCATCAAAAGGTTGTCTTTTAATGTAAATGATTTAATTATTATTATTATTATATTATTAAATTACTATTGTTGATTATTGATTATTATGATTGTTACATTGCCTTCCCCTAAGGGGAAGCTTTGTTCTCAAAGCTTATTTAGTGAAGGACTTATCAATTATTCTTGTTTGTAATGTCTTCTCTAGGTCTTCTGAACTTGTAACTCTGATACTTGATGAAACAAGCCGATATAATTTTTGAATTCCTGAGATGAGTTGTTTCATTTCTTGGGAAGTGATCCATCCAAAATTCACCTTCATTAGAGTGGTTTTCTGGTATGATGGAATATAATTTCTTGTTTTCTGCTCCCAAGCAATTTGGCAATTTTGTCTTTTCTCTCCTTCAAGGTAGTTAGTTTTTCTATAGGAGTAATGTTGTTTATTTCCGTCTTGATTTTGTCGACTTTATGATTCAAATGTTGATAGAGGATATTTGTAACACTACTTTTCTTGTTAATGTCCGTAGTGTCTTCCTGCTTCGATTGTTGTGCATGCCCTTCTTTAAATGGGATAACATCTTGAGCTGTGACTTGAACCGAGTCTGTAAATGTTCCTTTTAACTTGTCCTCTAATATTTTGTTATCATTCTGCATCTTTTTAATCATTTCTTCGTGTGATTTCTTGTCATCTTCAAACCTCATAAGTTGTTCTATTAAATGTAAATTTTCTTCCTCTTTATTCAGTATTTTTCCTTTTCTATCTTCATTTGATTGGTCTACCCTCTTAGTAACTTTTAACTTCCTGATTTTTCCAATAAATGTCTTGTTATGGTTTCTTAACCGATATATTTCTTCAATGTTATTTGATAACGTGCTTTTGACTATTGTAATCTCCAACTTCTGTGCCTTTTTAGTGTCGTTCTCTTTCTGCTAGAGTTCTTTAATCTATTGCTGAAGGTGGCAATTCTCCACTTCTAGGCATCTTACTTTTTTTTTCTGAATTTGCGTGATTTCGTCATCTTTGTCCTTGATGATTTTGTTTAATCGTTTCATTTCTCTCTCTATTCTCGGCTGCTTCTTTCATGATTTTTTGGTTTTGTAGATTCTTATTGGGATATTTTTGACTCATTAATTCCTTGATTTGAGTAATTAATCTACCAATATTCTTTTTTAGATAATGATTCTTCTGCTCTATTAATCCCTTAGAAATATCCTGCATTGTAATATTCAATTGTAGATGTTGCTTTGATCGCAATATCCTTTGTCCAATGAAATATCCCTGCTTCGTAATATTCAATTGTAGATGCTTCTTTGATCGCAAAGTTGCTTTGATCGTTATAGAAATATTCCTTGTCCAATGTTGCTTGTAGCTTTGATCGCAATTCTGATTTTGAATTTTCCATACGTCGATTTCTGGACGATAACTTGGTCTTCCTTTGACTTCAAATTCTTCAATGATAATGGTCTTCAACTTGAAAATAAATTATTCTTTTGACTCGAATTTATGTCTTCTTCTTTGGTCTTCAATTTCAAAGTGTAATAATATTCAATAATTAGATTTTCCCCAAATTATGTTATTACTATTATTAAAAAAATTAATAATAATAATTATATATATATTTCAATATGGCTCTTCTTGTAAAAAATCTTATTTTGATGCTCTTTGTATCTTCTTTTCCCCTTAAGACTTCTTGTATATTGAAATCGGATTGGGTGGTTGGGAGGAGTGATTGTTACCTTTCCCACCCAAGTTCAAATCTTGTTTGCTCGTTAGTAGCCATAAGACTTCTTATGCACTTCTAGATTTTATATTGTAACTTTATTATTAACTTTCACAATTGCTTCCAATAAACCACGTGTTGTTTCTTGTTGGAAAATAAACCATGTATTGTTTTTTTTACTTCTTTGTTTTTAGTTTTCTTTTTTCTTTTTTTCACTTTCCCTTTTTTCTTTTTAACTTTCTTTCTTTTTGTTCATTTTTCCCTCTCTCTCTTTTTTTTTTCTTTCTTTTCTTTTTGTTTTTTTTTTCTTTCTCTTGCGGATAATTTTTTTTTTTACTTCTTTGTAATAATTTTTTCTTACTTTTTTTACTTCTTTGCTTTTACTTCTTTGGACCAAGGGCCTGATATTTTGGACAAGGTCCTAGATTTTAGGGAAACCCATCTCTTGTGGATAATTTCTTTGAAATGTTTTTTTCGTACTTCTTTGTTTTTACTTATTTGGGCCAAGGGCCTGATTTTTTGACAAGGTCCTAGATTTTAGGGAAACCAAAAAATGATGGCTACACGCCTGGATCAGCAACGCAGCTCTGATACCAATGTTATATCCGTATCCAGACATTCTCAATTAACTCTGAATAAAACCACAATTTATGAAATAACCCACATTTTGATAAATATAAGATGATATATAATTGATGATTGAAAATTACAATGCTTTGGCCTTTATATAGGCCTACTAATACCTTTTCATCAAAAGTTTATGTCTTTCAATGTAAATGATTTAATTATTATTATTATATTACTATTATTGATTATTTTTATATTATGTGTGTTACATCATTGGTCTCTTAAGTGATGCCATCCACCTTGACATACACCACATGCAAGTATAGCTAGATTCCCATCTAGTTGTATCACAACTAAAGATTGTGTTAAGTGTCCTCAATCCCCTCCTCTTCCACAAGTTCTTTCTAGTGCACCTTCTCATATGACAATTTGAAACCATTACTTTCACCCATGTCATAAGAAAATCCAATGCATTAACCGACTTTATCACCAATGAGGTATTGAATTGGCTCTTGATACATTAAATGCTTTTACCCCCGATCCAGGCACTCCATAGGTACACTATGTTTTGGTTTTCTATTTTGCATCGTCAATACCTTTTTCATGTTCTTTACTACACTTGGGTATTTGCAACTTTTATGTAGGATCATGACCAAGATATGATTTATTCTTGTTTTTCCATTATAAGAACAAGACTCCACCCCTTACCAATGGCACCGAACTTCTATCGTAGTTATCACCTCGAAGACTGCAATATAAGAAACACCTTCCCTCTGTTTACAATGCATTTACCAGATATTCCTGTTGATCACCATAGGGTCCTCACCCAGTAATGATATGCCATCAATATCACTACTGCATGTAGCATTATTGCCCCCATGGGTGTACAAACCATTGCATCAAATTCATCATTTTTCGCTGTCACGTACCCACCCTTGGACCCAATGCAAGGAAGGGAACATGCTACCAATCTATGGGGCTTTTCATAAAATTCAGCCCAGTCATTAGCATCATATGAATAAAACATTGGTGTGCAGATACAAATTAGTCAATATGCACAGCGGAATCAAAACTAATCCACACACACTTCATGCTCATCCAACATATCAAAATAATCATTGCAGAAGTAAATACATAGACATAAAAACAGTTATCTTCATTTTGCAACTGCCCCAAGCAACTAGCTATGTTGCTGCAACGTTCCACCCAACCATAGGCTCTTCGACAGCTTATACTGAGTCCGTCCAAAGGCCACCCCTGAGCTGGGCATGATTCTCACAAGGAAAGGGAACATTCCAGCTCATTCACTACCAATTACTCATTTCATCTCAGCCAAACCAGTCCATAGCTGGGTTTATCAGGCTACATTTGAACCATGGATGCTTATTCTCAAGCTCAAGCCAAAGCAATGGATACCCAAATCCAACAATGGAATTCACAAACAAGGTGGCCATAGATTTTTCCCCAAATCGTGGCCCACCCAAAACGAGCTGTGGGAAGGGAAATGCATCCACAAGGAGGAAAAACGTTTTCTCCCCAACTCTCTTAGCATTTAACAACAAAAAAATGGTCTCTATGGAACCCCCGTTCCATTCCCCTTCTTCCCCACTGGTATACAACACAAAAACACCCTTCTCTATTGGGAGAATGAAGGAAAACACAGCAACCATGCCTGGAAAACGCCCAGGTAGCTCTAAACTTGTGAGGGAGAAGGAATGATCATGGATAATGGCTTGGGGGAGAATTCATGGCTCTTTTCTTGCCCAAGCAGCAAAACGCGAATTCCCATGCAGGGTGGTTTTCCCATACCCGAATTTGGACAGCCATAACTACCATTCCCCAAGGCATTAACTACCTCAACCAACTCTTGGGAGAAATCAATGATTGGGTACAAAAGTCAACATGGGTAGTTGAGGGTTTGATGGGTTCTCTCATTGACACTTGGCTTGAACTGATTGGCTCAAGGGTTTGAATGTTTTTCCCTCCCAATTCCTTGTGAAATCATGCCCCCATCTCTTTGTTGCATTACATAGCTAGTTGTGGGTATTTTTATTAAAATGCATATTACATGATGTTAAAGTTCCAATGTGCCTGGCTAGCACTTAAACCATATGCATCAATAAATCGATGGCGGGGCCTTGGCCTTGAGCTCCTCACCACGATTTCATAACAATATTACATCATTTAAAATGTTAAAGCGATAGGGTCTAGATGGGGACATGACATTCACCCATGATGTCGAACCCCCGACAAGCCTAGGAATTTGATAAACCTTGAAACAATCAACCCATAGTTCATCATTTTATAGCTTCACATTTACTCCCCCACTTTTGTAGTTGACGATGTCAAATTCCTTAGCACATGTTACAAGCAAGAACCATAGTTTACCACTCATACCTCCATGAGAACTTTACCATCTACAATATTCTTTGTACCATTAACTCCGCAAAGACACCAACGTGGCCCCCTGCCTCCACAACAGCCAATTCTATCTGGTTATTCTCGCAAGAACTAATTGCATGGCATTGATTCTTGGGGCACCCATCTTCACATTTGCGAAAAAACCTTCACACAATCATGGAAAAGGTTCCTCGACTCACTCAAAACTCCGGGAACTTCGACCATCATCAAATTGATTCCCTGATTTTCTCAAAACCATGGGAATCCCACCCATCATTAAATTTGTCTCCCGACACCCCAAAAACCATGGGGAGCCCACCAATTATTCTTTATGTATAAACTATTTCCCATTCCACTCAAAACCATGGGAAGATCACTATTCTTTTGTAAGAAACCCTTGGTCTCCTTTAATCAATGTTATTGAGTCACCCTATCCCTATCATTATGCATTTTTTCAGTCACCATCACCCTCAGTGTCGTGTCCATAACAGAGCCCTTTATTTGGAGTTTATATCCCTCTGTTACACGAAGAATGCTGCCGACTGGTACTCCCCAAGTTGACATTGATCAGACGAAGTCATTAACCTCATGCTTACCATCCAATTTTGTGTCAAGCCTATCAGTCAAAAATTTGGTTACAAAATGATCTTGGTTCTTAGGATAAGACCCTCGTCTTATCATGTACTTCATCTCTCATCAACATCACATCACTCCATTCTGAGTGTTGCAGTAGTTGCAGTTGTACCTTGGGGTCCCTTTCAATCACTATAAGGGATTTCCTCGAACTAAGTAGAAAGAGACCTTAGCGCTCCCTAACTTAGTGATCTTTCCTATGATTGACATCAACACATCTATCACATCAGGGAGAGTCGTACATTTCAAAGGTTGAATTGTTCACATTTATAAATCATGGTAGCAACAGTTTAGTGAGGTCCCGCCATTAGTATTCTCACTAGTAATCTGGCCCCCACCCCCATGGGCTCGTCATGGTTATTTGTTGTACCGCTTCCTTGATACCTGTAATAGAATTTACAAGTTCAATTACTCTTTCATGGCCTTAAATACATTTAATTTTAATATTTATTGGGATTGAGATTGTAAGATATTATTCACAATGTTTTAGCAATGTAACATTTTAGAAAGGTTGAAGTCATTCAATTTAATTTGATTGGATTGTTAGTTAGATTTCAATTGAAACTAAATGAATGGATATGGTTGTATTTTCAAGGTGAATATTTTAATCATTTTTAGTAAATGGTGCAGTTGAAGTTATTGGATTTTATTTCATTGTTAGGTAAAAGTCAATAGGAATTCATATGGTTGTGCTTTCAAAGTGATTATTTTATTTTATTTTTTGAAAATGGTGTAGTTGAAATTATTATTCAACTTGACTTGATGTGTTATCTAAAATGTAAAATGTATCTTTATCCCCGAATTAAGTGCAAAGCGCGGAGCAAAATATAGCATAGGGTAATGCTTAACCATAGATCTCGATTTAAGTTGTAAGTTCATTCTTTGGTGCCAGTCAGTTGATTTAGTTAAGTGTTTCAAGATTTTCATTGTTTTGTGCCAAATATGAAATATTTTGAAATTAATTAGGTTGGTATTTTTAATTTGTTTTACCTATTGTTAATTTAACTGTATCACTCAATGTTTTACAATTGTAAATGAAATATTTCCTACTCAAATTCCCAATTATCACCATGTCTAAAGGAGAGATAAAGAGAAATAGATGAAATATTTACTAGGACAAGGAAAGATGTTCCTAATGATCTTAGGCTTATGGAAGATCCTCTTTTTCTATTGGTTTAAATCTCTCAACCTTGGATACATATGTTCAGTGAGATTGAGGCATTAACAAGCTTGGAGATGGCATCCAACTTTATGAACAACCAAAACAATGAATTGTTGAATGATCAAAGATTGAAAAACCCATTAATATCCCTTCCTCTTCCTCAGTGAAACCTACATGATTTAGACATCAAATCTGATTTAATTGGCCTCAAGAGGCAGTTGTTGAGTATTCTAGACCCCCTCCTTTTCCTAGTTTTAATTCTCATCCTAGATCCTCTAAATTTATGCACACCTCTATAGCCATTGAAATAAATTGTTTAGATTAGATGGTAGAAAATCCATAATTTCTCACTCATATTGTAACTTTTGCAAGAAATCAATTTGAAGATACATGTCCGATTTATTAAAGGTTCAAATCACTTCAAGGAAACCTGCAACATTTATGGATGTAAAAAAAAAAGCCTCATTTAGCCTATACCATAAAAACATGTAGGATATCCTTGTAAGTAACAAAAATTACAAAAGGATTATCAAACTAAGAGAACAAATGTGGATCCACCACCAACCTATGCCTTACCTCATTTCACTCGTAGGATCCTCAAGTGGGAAGATTCATTTGGATCATAAAATATTCTACTTCCAACCCTTCGTCTTACAACCTCTTCTTCTCTTTTCCTTAACGTACTCCACCATAAATAGAGAAGTGAAATTTTCATTGATCTTGGATGAACCCTTATGTAATAAGGACATTTATAAGAATTTGAAGAAAAATTAACTCAAATAATCATTGATGTGTCTTTAATTTGAGTATTGGATGTTTTTTGCAATACCATGTAGGACTTGATTAATAAGGAGGGAAAAGGGAGTTATGCAATAAGGACCTTGAGTATAGAATTCAAATAATAGAAAGATGTGAATATTTATATTACTAGATATGAAAGGGTTATTCACCCTAAATTACTTACCCTAATGATAAGTTTAGATTTTCTCAAGATAGTAAATATATTAATTGAAGATATAAGAATGTTGGTCACCTTGAAGTGTAATGGAATCTTAATCTTGTTGGATTAAAGTTGTTGTATAAAAATATGGGCAAAGAGATGGAGATGTTTATTTAATATATGACAAGACACTATTTTATCCATGGTAGAAAATTGTAACTCCCAAGAGAATAAGTTTGAGAATATTTAATAAGATAAGTGGTAAGTATATTTTTGATGGAGGCCTAGACTCTAACACAACAAGAAAAAATGGCACTGCCTATAAGTAAGGTATCAAGAAATGGATAGCTTTTCCTTGATGATGGTTATTTAGTTAAAATTGAAGTTATTACTAAGACTCTATGAGCATTGATGAATTGTTTTTTTGGCTTTGGTGGTGGTGGTGGAGTAGTTAATTAAATTAGTGATCATGCCTCAAGTGAATCCAATCATAAACTAAAAGAAGGCGCAGAGGATTAGAATGAGTATTAAGGATTGAATACCTATTTTCTTTGTAAATGAACATTAGTCGTGAATATTGTTAGTAAAACTTATGGGCAAAATTAAGATCTTTATCCTTATAGTACTAAAGCTCCATTGGAAATATTTGAACATGTGAGTTCCACAAAAATGCAATAGAGATGCTAGTCCCACATATCTGAAATAAAGGGATTCTTTTGTTCAATTAATGGGGTACCATAATGGTAGGAAACTTTTAACTTACTGTTCGTTATTGAAAACACATAAGAAATAGACATGAGACCTTAATGGTCATTTTGAGTTGGAAATATCAATATACAAATTTGAACGTGGGATTTATTCTTTTCAATAGTGAGTCTAGGTTGACCTAGTTTGGGATTGAGTTATCTTTGAGAGATTCTTATAACACAAAAGAAATAATAATAATAATAATAATAATAATAATAGAAATAACTATAAGAAAGGTTACACTCACTTATTCCATTAAGAAAACATTTTTAAGAGAAGAAAAGTATAACAAATTACTCCCATAAAAAGATTCCCCCCATAAGATTTGTTTCCATTGAGCTTAAGGAATTCTTTGAGGGAAGTTTACAATGTTATAATTCTCACTTTTCAGAAGTGGTATTTTTCATTTATGTATGAAATAACCATTGAATATTCATGTTATTGGGAGAAATATGTCTTACATATTGAGGTATAGATTATGAAATATTTATAGTTGTTGGTTAAGCTATGAAAATAGTGCAGAGCATGAGTTTCATGCTTCCTAGTTGAGCGAGTCGCAATGTCATTCTGGTATTCAAATTTTTATGTACTAGTGGGTATAATAGTTAAGATAATTGATGCACTAGTAACATTAGGATAGATGCCATTATTCACTTACCCTTGAATTTCACTCTTAATGCCCATTTCATTAAATCTAGACTAATTCAAGTCCATATTTATTTGGAGGAAGACCAAGAAAAGGTTTTCTAAAGCCCAAAATAAGGTTTTTAATCTGAAAATCATTTGAATGAAAAAGGACACATTTGGAATCTAAAATTGTAATTTAAAAATAGACTATTTTGGAGCTTTAAAAACGATAATTTGGGAACTTTTTAGTCCAAATTCTGCTAAATTAATCCAAGTTTAATAAAATGAGGGTTTCTTTGAAGGAGAATGCATATCTCTAGTTAAGATGAATGAAGATTAATTGAATGTTTTAGAAGAAAATGTATGAAAAATCTCTATCCCTCAAATTAAAACCATCACACAAATTATTGTTTATGGAATCCATGAAGGTATTTCATGGTGAGCCTTTTATGGAGACGGCCTAGATTGGAAAACTTAATCATATTCAGAAACTAGGGGAGTGCTTAATGATCATTCTATGGCATTAGAGGTGATATACCATAATTATTATTGATGCATACTAACAAAATTGGTTAGAATTGATTAATCATATTATGAATTTTCATGATGGCTTATTTGTTCTACACTTCCTATTTGCTGAGACTATTATCACCTTCATAAGCTTATGTACACGTATGTATTTAACATATGTTGATAAATGATATGACATGATGATTTCATGTAATGCTTTTATTTTCTAGTACGTGAACATGTTTATGATGGCGACACTTATTGTTATAATTGGCACGATGATGATTTCAAGGGAGAATTATTTTTCCAGTATTAAGGATTGGTTGATCAATATAATGTTTTTATATGGATTATTATATTCTATTGATCATGTTAATGCTTATTATGTTCTTCCCACATATAATATGGAATAAATTATCATGACCACTTAATTATGTTGTTCAGGGTATGCCATAGATTGAATTGATTGGTGTTGATGTTTATTATGTGGATTCATCACATGCTTTTTATTGATTGATCGGAGTGGCAATTAAAAGGTCCTTGATTAATATGCTATGACTAATGAATGAATGAGAATTATGAAATCTTTATTTAATACTATAGATTGGGATTATTGAGAGGGAATTATGGAAATGATTTATGATTCACTATGATATATGTTTTATGAGGTTAATAATATATGATTCAGATCCTTCACATTTGTAGTGATGATGTTATGCTTCCATGTTGAGTTGAAGTCGCATATTGTTCCTCATATTCTGAATGTTTATGTATGTTTCCATGATGGAATATGATAGCATGCAGTTCATGGTTATTCTTGAAGATGTTATGTTACATAATAACATGTCGTAACATGCGACTCCTCAGTACTTATGAAGATGGTATATTCTCATAATGGCATGTGAAACATGCATATTTTATCATGATTATTGATAGTATATGATCTCTAAATGTTACATACATGACTAATTCTATGATGGCATGATGAGAATAAGTGTTACATGAATGCCACTCTGGGGCCTTCAATCCTGGGTCGTTCTAGAGGCCATGATATCGTGGGAACCCATAACCACAAGGGAGTTATGGGATGGGAAACCAACTCACTCGTTAATACCTTGCCAGCAGTTCATTTCCTTTATACAGTTCCTGAAAGTCCACAGCTTGAGGTATCTCATCAAGGGGAGGTTTATGGAGAAGGACTTTTGATTCCTAGGTTTTATTATCTCATCAAGGGGAGTTTGATTCGAGATGCATGGTGTGCATTGGTTAACATACTAGACCATATGCCCGGTGGCTCTAGATCCGGGTCTTGGGGTATATAGCCTAGCGAATACCAAAAGGCCTTAAGCCTTCTCATGATGCTAGAAGTCAAAAAAGAGCAAGGAGCATTATTGCAACTTATTGTATCTATGATGAGACTTATAATTCCTGCTACGGTCACACCATACTGGGTGACCTATGTACTAGTTGCAGTAGAGGGCCAGTGCCATGGCGAGATGGACCATCCGGAGTATTGGGGTGTTCAAAGGTTGATCGAATGGTATTATTTCGGGAGAGGGTGTGTAAGGGAGGAAGTAGAAGCATTATGGTTAGTTATGAATATTGTAACAATAACTTCGAGATGAATTTCCTTGAAGGGAAGAAGTATGTAATTCCCTCCATCGCATATTGCATTAGTACTAGGGGTAATCCTGGGGTTATAATGTAGGCATGGGACCTACTAGTGATGGCCACACTAGTGTTGATGTATTTGTAACTTCGGAAGATATTCACTTGTATATTGTATGTATTACATTTGTACTTTATTATATCCCCAACTGAGATGTATTATTCCTCTGATTGGAAGTGTCGTCATTTGTATTTGCAAGTGTTGCAAGTTACATTGTAAGTGTTGCAACTTATATTTGATGGGTTATTAGACCACCTTGAAGGGGTCGACCTAGTATGAGTTAAGTGGAAGGGTTATTAGACTCCCCTAAGGCGTCGGCCCAGTTAGGGTAAAAGGCGGGTCAAGGTAAAGTATAAATAGAGTGGTTGCACCACTCTATTTGCTCATTCACACACAAACTCACTTTGCATTAGTGAGAGAGAGGAGGAGTGCGCACAAGTGGAGGAGGAGTAGCTGTTGAAGACATATATCTTTTGGGGATTCATCTTTGTGATCTTTGTATTGGTGCTTATTCTATCTCTGAGGAAGTTGTGGGGTATTTCACCTTCTTGGTTTTCCCTGGTGAAATGCTTTGTGTCTCTTGTCTCTTGTGTTTGATATGTTGTACATGTTGTTCTCTCAGTTAAGATCCTAGATCATATTGAATTAAATGATGAAAAACTAACAACTAGTGGATCCTATCCCTACACAATAGTATTAGACTATGTAGGGTTATAGTAATAATATTATAAGGTGATGGGATTTGTAAGAAAATAAATCTATAATAATGGCTTAACTAATCATGGCTTAGGCTAAGATGGGTGTTGGAAAAAAGGAAAAATAATAAAATATAAATATTATGATCTATTTACTTATTTAGGGGATTATTGCATGGGAGGTTTTGCATGTGAACATGTGTCCATCCAAGGGAAGCTTTCAAAAGCTTAAATAGGAGGAAGGAGAAGGGGAAGGGTATCATTATTCCATTTGGGATTCCTCTTTCTTGTGCCTTGAGTGTCTGGAGGAGATGGAGGTTTGGAGTCTGAGGGTAGGATAGGATTATGTTTATGAGATATGGCCAGTTTGATATTGCTAAGTGATGTCTTGGGTGCTCTTAGTATTTGACTGAGGGTTTGGTTGGGAGGAGAGCGGTTTCCCACATGTGATTTTCATAAGGATCTAGTACAGAAAGGTCCTACCAGCTTCAAATATCAATATGTAAGTTTAACTTATGATTCTAGGTATGTGTTCTTGTTTATCCTTTTCTCTTTCTATTTGTTTAGGTGTATTTGTATTTGCATTTTTATTTAGTGTTAATGATGCACAAATTGTAAATTCAGTGGAGCAAAATTTAATTTGTAAGACTACATTTTGCTTGTTATGAACTTCTTTACTTTTGATGATAGTATTTGCATTTCTGTAAATTTTTGGGTCTTACATATTGTTTATCAATATTTTTTAGGTTGAGAAGGGATTCTGTAGCCACCAAGGAGGATTTTGAAACCACTAAAGAAGCTTTTTCAGCTACCAAACAAGCCTTTTGCATCCACCAAAGAAGGCCCTTTGTAGCCACAAAAGAAGGCTTTTATAGCCACTACTCTAGTAGATCGAAGAAGGCCTTTTTGCAAGCCACCAAAGAAGCATAAGTTTGCATCCATCAAAGAAGGATTTTTTCAGCCACCAAAGAAGGCATTTTACAGCCACCAAAGAAGGATTTTGCAACCATGATAGAAGGATTTTGAAGTCACCAAAGAGCCCATTTATAGTACTCATTTGAAGCCTTCAAGAACTACAATTGTAGTCATTGAATGAGTGCTCATTCATAACCATCAAAGAGTACACAATTTGTTTTGTAGGTTGAAGATCATCAAAGAAGGAGCAGCAATCATGGATCAACAAAATCAACCCAAGAAGACAATTCTTACTCTATTCAATTATTATAAATGGAAAGAGGATGCCATCCTTACTCTACGAAGTAAAGGCCTCTACAAAATTACGATGGGTATTAAAGATGAGCCAGATTCTACCGAAGAAAAGAACGATTACCTCAATAGAATGGATATAGCTCTTGGACTACTATATTTTTTGTTTCTCCTACTCTTCAATATCACATAAACCCTAATGATTTAGCTAATGAAGAATGGTTCATGATAGAAAGAACGTTTGGCCATAATTATATGGAAGAAGGACATTGTATGGAGGTTGAACTCAACAGCTTGAGCACATAAATTATCCAAAACTTTTGCATAGAATATGAATCATGCTCTCCTGTTTTCATGGGAGATGATAACTTGGTTCAAATCATCCACTCAACAGTAGAAGAACATATTGTTGATCCAATTCTTATTGTTGAATATCTCAATAATATTCGTTCACTTTCCTCAAGTAAAATTTATGGTTTAGGTGATGAAGATGATGCTACTAATAGTGATATACATGATACAGATATGATAGTGACGCCATTAGCAAGACAAAATCAATAGGTTGCAAATGATCTAGTCAGGGATCCATCACCTATACAAAGGACACACTCAAAGTTTCGGGATGCTCCACATGCATTCATTACTATAGAGCCCATGCTTCCCATGGACTATTACATAATCATTGTTGCATCCCTACTGTATTATACTGAAGGTTATGGGAACCCATATTCGCTTGCTTCCACACATGATGAGATCAAAACCTTGATATAAAGATGGGAGCTGATTCCTCTACTTCCAAGGACGAAATTAGTTCCTCCTATCATCTACATGAAGTCCTTCATAGAGCATAAGTTATCTATTGCAAGCACACTTGGGAGTACTAGAGACTTCGACTTCATAACAACTTGATTAGCTATTCTCTTCATTTTACATTATTTTTTATGGGGGGGTTTCCCACTGGTTTTTTCCCTGTTTCCCAACTTTTAGAGAATTTTTTCTTGTACATGGGTACTTCTTATGGATGAAAATTGTCGGGACCCATTTTTTTAGCTTTTTTTCCTAGTTAGGCTTATGGGGTGGTGTTAGCACAAATAAACCTCCTAAAGATAATGAGGATGAGTCTAATGGTACAAACCACATTCAAATCAACTTCTTGAGTCACCCATGAGACCAGTCCCTAGATTTGGGAGCGCCTTCCTTGGTTTGATGGCACATTCCTCGATTTGGGGGAGTTTTTTCTCCTTGATTTAAGAAAGTATACATCAGTTAGACTTAAGTTGTTTCACAAACTAAGTCCTAACTGACACCAAATTTCCCCATACACTCATTAGCACCCCAGTTTAGTTCAATTCAATTCAATTTAATTAGGTTCATTTCAATTCAGTTTAGTTTAGTCCATTTCAGTTCACTTTAGCCCAGTCTAGTTCAGTTTAGTTTACTTTAGTTCAGTTCAGTTCAATTTAGTTCAATTCAGCTCAGGATAGTTCAACTCAGTGTAGGAGAGCTTGCATGAATAATTGAGGTTATTTGATCTAAGTTAATCTTGACTAGTCCTTTAGCATGTCATGGAAATTTTGAATTGCCTTCTAACCTATTTTGAATTGCCTCTCTATATATTGTAAGCTTCTCCATTTATTCAAGTACTCTAATAATAAAATCATTCCCTTTCTTCTCTTCAAAATTAATGTGTAATTATTCATATATATTATTGCACAACTATTCATGCTTGATTTAATCATCATATCTTGTTAGCTTTTGCACCTAGATCTATGAATTCTCAAATATTATAGAATCTAAGGTCATACACCAAGTTACAATCAAGGTTTTAATATCAGTTGTACTAATGCAAATATCTGCTACAAAACCACTAATATAGATTCAATGCCTAAATGATGGAAAATTGAGTACTAGGGATAAACGAGGGTTACACATAAAATCTAAAGGAACTATCTACAATATATAAACAAACATGAATAAAGATTGCATAGTTACTTAAGAGAGTTTGAAGAGGAGAAGGTCACATGAAACAACAAATTTCATCACTAAAATGAAAGAATGCATAAGACTTTTTGAAGTTTGTAGGATATAATTTAAATGTTGAAGCTATTCATTCTTTACTTTAGAATAATCTAAGAGTGTAATGAATGAACATGAAACAAATCAAACATCATTTTATCTAAAAATATGCGGATGTGACAAACCTTCTAGAAATCTACTAGAGCATTTAATGCCATGGTAATGTTGATTATGAAAGCAAAAATGCTCGTAGTTAGATTGGAGTGCGGTAGATTGCATCTAACGTGTTTCAATGATTAGTTGAATTTCAAGTGCATGTTCGTTAGTTTTTATTTCTTTCCTTTTATATGAAGATAAAGCGAGAGCACTAAGACCTTTTTAGTGGAAGGATAAGTTGCCTCTCATACCTCAAGTGAATGCTAGTTTGTACCAATGATTAGTTGGAAATTTATTGTACATAAATCATACTCAATTACATATTTATTTTGTTGTTTGTCTAGTATCTCACGTTATGCAAGCTTTGCATAAGTAACTAGAAAGCAACAAATGGGTTACTTCCTTGGTTTAAAAAAATCTAATTACCTTCGTAAATCTAATTATCAATAGAGAACTAATAGTTATGTACACAATCTTGGTTTGGAACTTATTTCCTGAGCGTGAAGACAACATACCATTTTTATTTTTTCCATGAGAGTAGGGTATAGAACAATTATTTGTACATCTCAACAACCACTTTTCCCTCATTCTCATTCTCCTCAACAACAACAACCAGGTGTAATAATCATTCTCTCTCAATTCCCTACTCCTAATCTAGCCCTATAAACCTAATATATCCCTAGAAACACTGGAAACCTAATCTAGCCCTATAAACCCTAGAAACCTAATCTAGACCTAGAAACAATAATCTAACCCTAGAAACCTAGAATTCTAATCTAGAAACTTTGAATCTTGGAAACCTAATATAGGGTTTTTTCACTCTTCCCATGTTTACAGAAATTCATACAGGAGATATAAAGAGTCATTATAAAGGAGTAAATTCTTACCCATAGCTTTCCTATCGTAGTCTATTGTTTGATACTTGTTACGGATTTAAAGGAATAGACCTGAACTGAGTGGGAAGCAATAAGTTTTCATGCATATTGTAATGCCTCATTTTGACTTTATCACCTGAACTATCATTACCTATTACTATTTTATTATTATTGTGGGACTTCGTCAGTTTGATGGCACTGTAGACATATGGATTTATTATTTTGAAAAAATTATATATGTGTGTGTTATGTTAATATTATGAATTATGTTCATGTTTTGATTATGTCTCTAGCATGCAAATTTAATAAATGATGGGTACGTGGATACCAATTTAAGGTTATATGTTGAATGTATGGATATGATACCAAGTGCATGGTACATAGTAAATGATTTGCGTTATTGTTCATTAGTAATGAGATATGCATACATGTCAATGATTGCACAATATTCTCGATCTTGTGTTGTAAACTAACCTACAGGTTAAAACAGCTAAATGGTAGTTGATTCCTACAAGGTCGAAGTACCTCGGGGACATGAATTCCAAAAGATAAATGGTATGCAATTGATGCATTATTGTTAGCATAAGTATTATTTTATTATCATGATGTATGGATAGGTGTGGGGTTTTAGGAAACTCACCTGCCCAAATTGGTTATTCGATGACAAATCCTGAGTACAACAGTCGCAATGCAATCACTATGTCGATGTAGACATAGTCCTTTGTTAAATAGGAGGGGTGGAGGCATTACCCACTGTTTATCCTCCAAAACTCGGAGTAATGGGAGGGTTGCGCTATGGCACGCTCTCCAAGGTGTGTGATGATGACTAGTGGGTGCCTACTGGGGAAGCTTGGTCGATGTAGTCAACACTTTAGCTAATGGGTTCTAACTAGAGTTAGGTCATGTAGTTGATGCTCCAAGGTAGTCCAAAAGAGGAAGGATAGGATGTGGAAGTTATTTGTGAATTAGGTAGAAGGAAGTAGGTAGATAGGAATGTCGTGGAAGTTTTAAAGGGAAACATAATTTACTGTGTGTGTATTGAAAACCTTTGCTTGATTCATGTGTCGTAATTCAATATGTTATGCTTGTTTCATAGGTTATTCTGATTTGAGTTAGTAAAAATGGCTAGCCATGCAAATTCATATCTCAGTATGTGTCGATAGATAGTAACTTATGTGATTATGTGTATGTGTGTTTGAGTACGATTAGTGTACCTACACGAGGTATGTAAGCAGTAGCTACGCTTACATATAACTCGTTTATATATGCTTGTATTAATTATCTATTATACTATTACGATTTGGCATTGATGCATGGTAGTTGTAAATAATTACATTATAAATAGTTAAAGATTACTTATCACTTATTTTGATGGTGAATTCATACAAGCACGTTAAATTATTAATAAATGGTTAATTAATTGTGAATAAAGTAGATTATTGATTAATTTATAATTGTTAATTAAGATTTTAATTTTAAACTAAATGATAATGCTAGTAATTGTGTTTGATTATGTTATTTAATAATTACTTGTCGGATAATGATTTGAATCATATTATTAGTTGATAATATCTCGAATTATATATATTAGTATTAGATAAATATTTAATAACGTAATTGTAATTTATGTGGAATCATATTGTAATTATGTTGTTTATAATTCATTATAATTTAATTATAATTCAATATGTTGAATTATGTCTTGGTATTATATAAGAATTTAAATAAATTAATTATAATTTATGTTTTATATTGTTAAAAGAACATAATTTATCTCGAATAAGGTGGTGAACCTTATTATCTAATGAATTGATTAATGTGGTAGGTGACCAAATAGGGAGGAATTAAATGACTATTATTTAATGTTGATAAGCCATATTTGACTTGTTCCTGATTAATAAAGATAAAAATAAATATTTTAATGTTTTTAAAGTCTAAGTAACACTGACAGTACTGGGTTGGAACATCAATCAACATTAATAAAATGGATAAGGTATTAAACGAAGGAAAAAAAGAGTCAATATGAAAGGAGATAAGGAGGGGGGTGGATTTGAAAAGGGGGATCATTCGATCACACTGAAATTTCAGTAGAGGAGGTTTGGTATTTTTGTTAAGGGAAAAGACTGGTTGGGCTTACTCAAATTTTGGGCTTGAGGATCCAAGAAACATAGTTTCTTGGAACTAGGTGGTCGGCAAGACTATCCTAGTTGGTAGGGTGATAGATCGATTCGATGGTTGAGTTTACTAAGGGTTTAGCTATCCTACGGGTATTTTATTTATTGTTTCTAGTTTTATATTCTTTAAGAAAACTTGGATGGTAATTACTTCAATGAATATGCTGTCCAAATTGATTATACATGTATTGAAAATATGATTTAGACCTATACTTATAACAAAATTCTATTTGTTTTCTACCTATACATTTTTTATGGACATTGGTTGAAATAGATTAACTTAGAAGCAAACAAAAACCAACAAATTTGTTAACAAGATAGATTTATAATAATTTAACTCGGGAGTTGGATAGGTCCCTACATATATCCTGAGGTCATCATTGAGAATCGTCTAAATGGCCATCCTACTTTTCATAATGTTATTTTGGTAATCACGCAATGAATTAGAAATCAAGACCTTAGACAACGTGGTTCATCATAACCCTACTTATCTCAAATGAAATATAGAAAGTAATGAAGTCCATGTGTATCTATCATTTTTGTTTAGGTAGGAATAAATTTAAATTATCATTTTCATAAGGTCACACGGAGGTAGCCAAAGAGGGGTATTTTATAGATTTGTTTTTCTAAGTCAAGAACATAAATGACACTACATAGATTTACGGTTTATAAGTGCATTTGGAAGTTTTCACCATAATAAATTTGTGAAGAAACATCCTGAAAGAGAGATTGTAACTTTGATTCTTCAAAAGGGGCTACGAGGAATTGTTTAAAATCCCCCCACTTGATGGCCCCTTGTTTCGGTGGAGAATGCAAAGGATTGTGAGAAGAGGGTCAAGTGCCCAAGGATTGCGGTAGACTCAAACCAATGGTATAGTTGGTCTAAGGTTCAACTAAGGAAAAAAGTAATAGTGTAGTAGGGTTCTATTGTGTACTATGTTTGAGAGATCGGTTTTGTATGAAAATAAGTTCTTCCCGCTTTGGAGCATAAGTAATGTGATGTAATGTGATTGTTAAATCTAAAAGTAAGGAGAAACTCCATGTTATCTCATGTTTTATGTATTTCTATGGAGTGAATGGCGTATGGTTTAATTTTCTTATTGGGGTCTCAATTATTTTCTATTAGCAATTGAAATTAGTTTGGCACATCGTGACAAACCATTCAATTATTATGAAATTATATTGTTCTACCCATATTTTTTTTATGCCTGTAAGAAAAGGTCGCCTTCTAAATACACAACCAGATTTATTATTTGTGTGTAACAAAGGGATTACCTTTTGTATATGCATACACATTTGGTAGAACAATGTATAAATGAATTAGGAACTCTTGAAACCTTATGAAATGGAAAATCAATGACTAATGTTAATGAAAACGGTACCCCATGAAATCCTCATCAATTATAGTTCATGCTTGGATTCTGAATAGAAAATCAACATACCAACAGTTTCTCCATTTCTCAAATGTTCAATTCATAAATAAGTTATTTACAATCCTTGTATGGAGATGTGTTTGATAGAATCGTCCAATTATAATTATATCTATTTAAGATGTTCTTGATTTTGTGGAGATTCTTTTTTTTAATATGGAAAACACAGATTCCTAGGAAGAATCAATATTATGCTTCCTCTATACTCACTTATTTTTTATAGGGGACAACAATGATGCAACAAAGATAATAATAGCACAGTATCTATCTTGTAATAAAGAGTTTTTTAAGCTTTATCTCTCACCTCTAGGTTGTGATTTCAATCTGCTATGAATCACATTGAATTTGTATACTACCCAAATTAAATTGAATGTCTCTCCCACACACATTCTTTATTGGTATCATTTTATATAATTTTGAGAATAATTTGTTGGAATTGATTTAATACTGAGAGGGGTGGTGAATCGTTATTAGCATAGTTATGAACAGATTTTTACTTCTTTAACATATTTACCTTAACTTAATTATTTATCTTCAATTATGAATCCATCATAAAGAAACATCATTCACATATGCACCAAATCAAAGAACATGGGACACACATAAATTTTACGTGGAAACCGAAATGGGAGAAACCCACAGAATGCTCGTTTGCAATTAAAAGAATACATTCAAGGAAGCAACGAATTCCTGTGTTTACCAGCACCAACTGGAAGGACGCACCAACCCCATGGTTTTACAGGAACAGACCTGAAGGAAACACCAACTCCCTGTGTTCTCCAGCACCAACTGGAAGGAGGTTGCAACCCCTGCTCCTTGCCCCGTCCTGCCGCCTATATGAACAATAAGATGTTGTCTTATTGAACTTCGAACATGCACACACTTCTGGTATTCTGATGTTAGTTATGTTGTGCACAACCTTTTATGCAGATGATTCTTTGTCACTGTGTTGCATACATCACTTGACTTCTCATTTCACTCAATTCTTCACTATTGTTGATGACTTGCTTCATGTACTATGTGCTTCTAATCTTGCAGTCTGCACCAGGGTTCACTCTGTCTTTCTACTATTTCGCAACTGCACTCATCAACTAATATTGTGCTTTCAATTGATAGTTTGTTGTTTTGATATTATGCACCAGTATCAGATGGAACTGCGCACTTACTTGGATGTGTCAGTTATGTTTAAGTGCCACAGTCTTTTTAGACAATCTGCGACCTACTGTGCATCAAGTGATTCGACCTTTCAGTTTAACACGCTTGTCTGAGATCATACTCATCATGACGTGCATACTGGATTATGTTTCTATTATGTCATCGGGCATATGATGGACTTCTCTACTTCGGACAATTCACTTCAACCTTCATGCATCAACCAAGCTTCAATGCATCTTCTGATATACTTTAGTTTTGTCTCTGCACTTCTGTCTTACAACATCTGTGATTATTTACGTGCTATATACGATACTATCAATTAGTCCTCACACACTTGCGCATACTTCTGTGATTCTTTCTTTCAGTATTTGTGCAACTGTCATTCATATACAACATCATTCTACGCACCATCAATATTTTATTTTGTTTCATGTGTGCACTCGGCTCCTCGCTAGATCATGTTGTTCTGTCCTTGAGCCCTTGATTCCCTAAATATAAATCTATATCTTCCACTCAAATCTCTACAATCTTTCCATCAAGATTAATTCAAATCTCCAACTTACATCTCTATTTATACATGGATTGTATGTACACAAGTTGGTTGTGGCATCCATTCTTCCTTGCTTCATGGATTGTGCTTTTTCCACTTGTCATCTTCTGCGATGCTGATGTGTCATCCTTTATGAGTCTCATGCATCCATGGTACACAATTTAGTGGGAATTACACCTCAGCGATGTATTCTTGCGCTCTTGGATGTACCATTTCTTTTTGGTATGTGCACATATTTTCTCTTCAACTTGGTGGGACTTTGACCCTTGCGGTACCATCGCTTGTGGGACTTGCAAACCTGTTGTGCCGTCGGCTATGGAATTTTTGCATACACTAACTTAAACTATTGCACCCTTCTTGGAACTTGTGCATGCTCTAATAAATGAAGGTATCTTCTGATTGGTGAGACTTGCACGCTTTCAGGACAATTCAACCATAAGTTGTTTATTACTGCGTGCGCACTCCCAATATTTTACCATACAATGTTTAGGCTTGTTTGTGCATTCCAGAATATTCTCTTGACATGCTTTCACACTTGTACCTTTTCTTAACCAACTCCTTGGCTTCTTGTGTACATGTACCTTTCTCCAATCAATTCTTTGGCTGCTACCTTGAGAAAGTGTGACTTGGTGGTCTTGATATCTGTGGAAGTACCACATGTAATAGGATACAATTCTTATGTACTTATCCATACTGTATATGCATGATGTAGCCTTGCTTATGTACTTCTTTATACTGGACATGCATGATGTATCCTTGGACACACATCTTTAAACAGGATGCAACTAGATATACCTCTTCAAACTGGAATCCATATCTTTCACCATCTTGCAGATATACTTCTTCAAAGTGGATTCCAAGTGGTATCATCTGAAATGTTGCACCCGCTAGCTGCAAGACATAAGATTCGCGAGTCACTCACTGGTTTTCCAAAGTCATACTCGCAGGTATATTTAAAAATATCGAAAATATATATATATAATCACGAATTATGGATTAGTTAGCGCAGTTATTCAAACTACCTTAACTTCCCAAGCCAACTGCCTTCCAAGCCTATCCTCCTAGCCTTTCCATAAATACAAGGGGAGGGACTTGAGAAAGGGGAGCCAATTTTGGATAAAGAAATTTTGTAGGAATACTTACTCAAGAGAGAGGAGCACGAGCCCAGGGTCTGATTACAACAATGCTAGTTGCAGGACATGTATAACTAGCTTTTATTTATGCAAATAAAATCAAAGATTTCCCTTCCAATAGGACTTGTCTTTGTATAAAATTGATGTTTGAATATGAATTTATATATGAGTTTCAATTTCAATTGTTTATCTTTGTTTAGTCAAATTGCTTTGAGAAAGGTAGTCTGTTTGTTTGCAGGTTCATCAGTTGGAGCAGTGTAGCAGTGGATCAGGAAGATTGGATTTCAAAATATCGGATAATCCTCGATTATCCGGGTATGAAATTCATCTTGAATACTATTTCTTCTATGAATAGAAGGAAGTGTTGAATGTTACATGTACTTGATTTTCTGTTTCTGCAATAAAATTTGATGTACGTTGGTGACCTCCATTTCCCATGTCATAGGTTATTAAACCACACAACATATATATAGAGAGACTAGAAAGGAAAAAGGGTTCGAATATTTGGCAAGAAGATGGTCAAAACTGGTGAAAGAAACTGTAATTTTTATATACAGTAATATTGAAATGAATAATAGAGATCGTTTATATATGAGTACATGGTGCCCCTTGTTAGCTTGTTTCTAGTTTTCTATTTGTGAATGAATATTCCATGCACTGCATAATCGTTCATTTCTAGGTTTAATATTTTCAAGCCTTAATTGTCCATTAAATTTAAAATATTATGTTTTCATGTACCTCTTCAACTTCTAATGTTGTTATAAAATGGAGTCCTTGAATGCATGAATTCCTGTATTGTTCTATATCTAAAATTCTAGCAGTGATTTAAGAGATGAGCCCTTTGTATTGATACTTGCAAAGCCTCTGGATGTATAATATATTATTGTTTTCTTGTAATCCCTCCTTCACCTAAATTTGGAATACTAATAAAATATTCGACCCAAAAAACTTAAAATCCTTTTAAAGAATCCAATTTGTATAAATGCCCTAGCTTTTCCCTGTAGCAGTCCAGTTCAGACCTTAGGGACAACACCCGTTTTGTCATACGGTGATCTTTGCTTGCTAATAATATCATTCAATACCTCTGTGATTTTGACATAATTTCTACCTATCATAGCCTGATCTTGCATCCCTTCTATTTCTTCTTCCTTTTCCTGTAATTTGATTTTTTGTTCATCAAACAGGTTTTCATACTCTAAATTCTTTTCTTTGAGAGAGATTACCTCTACTTATCTTGCTTGAAGATGAATTTGATCGACACATTGTTTTTGTAGTTGATCCTTCAGCAACAAGACTTCCTTGACTTTTTACTCATTTTCTTCTATGGCATTCCCCAATTTTTCTCTTAGGAGAGTAATCTCATTTTCAAGTCTCTGATTTTCTGCAACTGAATTCTTCAGCTTGCTTTCTAGAGTATCATTCTCCAATCTTACATTTTGATGGATCTCATCCTTTTCCTGTGAATGACTGGTGAGAGATGATGTCGATTCCTTTGACTCTGCTTCTTTATTCTTCAGTATGTTCAAGGTCTTGGTTGCTATCCTTTTATCTTCTTCTATCGTTTTTCTCCTTGTGCGAATAATGTTCAGTGCTTCTGCAACAGAGAGTTTTTCTAGACTTAAATCTTCATGCAACCATGGTGCTTCACTTTGAAAGTGATCCTTCCCCATAACTACACAAATATCTATCTTCCAGATGCTAATCTGTTACTGAAGACACTTGATCTGATACCAATTGTTGGAATCAATTTAATATTGAGAGGGGGGGTGAATTAGTATTAACATAGTTATGAATAGATTTTTACTTATTTAACAAATTTTCCTTAACTTAATTATTGATCTTCAATCATGCATCCATTGTAAAGAAACATCATTCACATATGCACCAAATCAAAGAAAACAGAACACACAGAATTTTTACATGGAAACCGAAACGGTATAAAACCACATAATGCTCTTTTGTAATGAAAAGAATACATTCAAGGAAGCACCAACTTCCTGTGTTTACCAACACCAACTGGAAGGAGGAACTGACCCCCTATTTTTATAGGCACCGACCTGAAGCATTTTCCAACTCCCTGTGTTCTCTATCACCAACTGGAAGGAAGCTACAACCCCTTGCTCCTTGCCCCGTCCTACGACCCACATGAACAATAAGATGTTGTCTTACAGAACTTCGAACATGCACACACTTCTAGTCTTCTGATGTTAGTTCTGCTATGTGAAACCTTCGTATGCAAACGATTCTCTGTCACTTTGTTGCATACATCACTTGACTTCTCATTCCATTCAATTCTTCACTATTGTTGATAACTTGATTCATGTACAATGTGATTTTGATCCCACAGTATGCGCTGGGTTCGCTATGTCTTTCTGCTACTACGCAACTGCACTCATAAACTAATATTGTGCTTTCAAACGATAGTTTGTTGTTCTAATATTATGCACCAGTATCCGATGGAACTGCACACTTACTTGGATATGTCTGTTCTATTTAAGTGCCACAGTCGATCTTTTTAGACAATCAGCGACCTATTGTGCATCAAGTGATTTGTCCTTTCGATTTAATGCACTTGTCTCAAATAATCCTCATCATGACGCACATACTAGATTCTGTTGTTGTTTTGTCGTCATGCATCTGATGGAATTCTCCACTTCAGACACTTCACTTCAACCTTTGTGCATCATCCAAGATTCAACACATCTTCTGATATACTTCAGTTTTGTCTCTGCACTTTTGTCTTACAACATCTGTGACTATATGCGATATTGTCAATCATTACTCACACACTTGTGCATACTTCTATGATTTTGTCTTTCAGTATTTGCACAACTGTCACAGATCTACATCATCATTCTGCGCACCATCAGTATTTTATTATGTTGCATGTGTGCACCCATCTCCATGCTAGATCATGATGTTCTGTCCTCGAGCCCTTGATGTCCTGAATATAAATCTATATCTTCCATTCGAATCTCTACAATCTCACCATCAGCTTACTTCAAATCTCCAACTTGCATCTATATTTATACATGTCTTGCATGGATTGTATGTCCACAAGTTGGTTGTGGCATCCCTTCTTCCTTGCTTCATGGATTGTGCTTTTTCCACATGTCATCTTCTACCCTATTGATGTGTCATTATTTCTTAGTCTCACACATCCATGGTCCATGATTTAGTAAGATTTACACCTCAGGGATGTAGTCTTGCGCTCTTCGATGTACCATTGTTGTGTGGTATGTGTGAATACTTTCTCTTCGACTTGGTGGGACTTTGCACTTGCGGTACCATCACTTGTCGTCGGCTGTGGAATTTGTGCATACACTAAATTCAGCCACTGCACCCTTCTTGGAACTTGTGCACGCTCTAATAACTAAAGGTATATTCTAATTGTTGAAACTTGCGCACTCCCAATCTTTGAACATACAATGTTTAGGCTTGTTTGCACATTCCATAATCTTCTATTGACATGCTTTCACACTTGTACCTTTTCTTAAGCAACTCCTTGGCTGCTTTTGCACATGTACCCTTGTCCAATCAATTCTTTGGCTGCTACCTTAAGGAAGTGCTACTTGGTGGTCTTGATATCTGCACAGGTACCACATGTAGTAGGATACAATGCTTATGTACTTCTTTATACTGGATCTACATGATGGATCCTTGCTTATGTACTTATTTATATTGGATATGCATGATGTATCATTGGACACACGTCTTTAGACTAGATGCAACTAGATATACTTCTTCAGACCGACATCCATATCTTTCACCATCTTGAGCATATACTTCTTCAAAGTAGCTTCCATATACTTCTTCAAACTGCTATAAGAATATTGTATCCACTTTGACATCAGTTGTCATAAATGACTCAAACTAAATCAATTGATATCCTCTTTGACATTAGTTGACATCAATGACAACCAAAGTTCAACATAATTATTGTTATTTTGAAGTCAATAAAGACATTGATAATTCCACTATAAATAGTTAAGAGCTTTGTCGGTCATGACAGATACAGGCAATACCAATTTGTAATTATGCTTATAAATAGCTCTTGGAGAACATGGTTGAGAGAGCTTCAAGGTACACCACATAAATAATACTTGATCCTTTAATACTTCACTCATTTTTTCATATTTAACCCAAGTATGTAAGTGGCACAAAGATGGGTTTGGTATCTATTAGAACTTTGTTCAATTATGATTATATCCCTGCTAATAGTTCTCAAAAATGCTAGAATGATTTAAGGATTCCATTAATAGTGCTAACAATCATAAGATTCATGTTTGTTACAATGCAAAACCCATAAACTAAACCATAAGCAATATGCATCTAGCTGTGGAAGCATATTTTAAGATGTTTACACAATATATTTTCCAAGCATAATACTATCTGGTGGAATTGGTAAGCAACTTGACTTAAGTTCAAACTCATTAAATTGCAATTAGTTTCACAAGAGAGCAAAAGTAGATAACATATCCTCCTAACATGGCATATCGTGGAAGCATATTTTAAGATATTTACACAATATATTTGCCAAGCATAATACCATCTGGTGGAATTGGTAAGGAACTTGACTTAAGTTCAAACTCATATTAAATTGCAATTGGTTTCACAAGAGAGAAGAAGTAGATAACATATCCTCCTAACATGGCATATCGAGAGTAGTACCATAATTAACAAATTGCAATTGAAATAAAAAAAATTAAAAATTAAAAAAAAAGGGAAAATAAAAACATCTTACACCCAAATTAATATTAAAATTATATCTATGGGTCGATAGAAAGACACCAATTCATTGGGAATTGATGGTTGTGTGACAGATTGGGCGATTTTCTAGGCAGTGGACAAGGCTGCATAAAATTATTTGAGGCAGTTAGGGGAATTCTCTTCACAACACGCCATACAATGTGATTTAACGGTTGCGGCATATAGAAGAAGAAGAAGAAGAAGAAAATATTTTAACGTCCGCGAGGCTAAAAATAGCCTATGGGATAGACCACTTCACATGTTGTTTTCTGCAACTCAATCCTTTGCTTGTTCAAACTGATGATGAGCGCCCTTAATTTTTCCAGGGTCCCCTCATTGAATAATTTATCCCAAGATTTATCTTCCAAGACACTTGCATACCTGTCCCTACTATCCTTAAAGGCTTCACACTCTAAAATAAAAAAAATTTCTGTCTCCACATTACCAGAGGTGCAGAAAATACACACTCTTTCTTCCCAAGCTTCTTTTGGCCTTTTCTAGTGCCTGGTCTCGCAACAGAGTTGATGGGAATTAGTTCTTAATTGAGAAATAAGTATTTTGGCTTTCCAAGGGATATCGGCCCCTATGTACGCCTTTTGAAGCTGACTGCAGGTAGGGTTAAACTCTTCAATATAGTACTTTTTATTTCTCCCTAACTCTTTATCCCAAGTTCACTTGTGGAACTTATTGATAACAAAAACCTTTATATCTTTACTATTCGTGGGGCACATGTTCAAGCACACGACCCATTTACTAAGCCATTTAATATTTTGCCGCATCCAAGTCTTCTTTCTTTTGCACAATATGTCTTTGAAGATGGCCTTGGTCCATCTACCTTCTTACATTTGCTCAACTCTTTTTAGATATCTTATTAGCCACACCATAGCAATTGCTTCAATAGAATCAACCCCTATTTCACTCAGCATGATCTCATATGGCACTAAACTCTTAATTTTGAACTTGCTTGTAATCATGTATTTTTGAATCTTCTGCATTTGCCTCCACTGTAAGTCCGAGGTACTGTTGGCCCATACTTCACAACCATAGAGAACAACCGGGATCACTAAGAGCCCAAAAAGGGTTTGAAGAGTTTTCCAATCCCGTAGCTCTGCCTCTCTGCATCTATTTTGGAGATCAAAAAACGCTTTCCAACCTCCCATAGTTCTTTTTTTTCTACAACTTTCCCAACTCAAATTTTTATTGAAGTCGATTCTGAGGTACTTGTAATCTGCCACTTCTTCAAGAGTGTTGTTTTCAAAGTAGAAATTTGTTGGGCCTGCCCAAGGGGGTCAAATTTTGAACACATTAAGTTTTTGGGAACTGCGAAGCTGAGCGCAGCATGGATGGAGACTTTTTGAGAAAATCAGTTTTTGGAAGCTACGAGGAGAAGCACAACACAGTTTTGGTATGCTGCGATGATTGTGCGCAGCACACTGTCGAAAAAGCTACAAGGTCAGTGCTGTGAGGATTACATCACCACGATGTGCCACATCAATGGAGATCCAGCTAAGCAGAGCGTTGGATGGATGACAACAGTTATTTTGGTTAGGTCACAGAAGACCTATTTTTGGCAAAGATCATCGATAACTACAAAGAAGGGGGTAGGTGCAGATCGCGAGGTAGGTGACTAATCACACAAATAGAGGACTACTACTACTTGAACCAGTCATCTAAGGCCGTGAAAGAAGGAACAGCTCGGTGGACGCAATATGTTGGCGCGCATGACAGGGGGGCGGATAGCAATGTGTCTACACAGAGGAGAGCCACAACTGAAGATCCGCTACCAAACACCTGCAGTCCAGTTTTGGGAAAACGGTGATAGTTTTGTAAACCTAAGGGTTTCTGCCTTCGTAAATGTAAAGACATAACCTATGGGTCTTGATCTATAAATAAGGCAATTTTGTAAGGGAAAGGGAAAACTCTTCATTTTTTTATTATTATTAAATATCATTGGATCTGTAAGATTGAAGCGTTGTAAAGGCTCTGCAACTGAGTGCGCAGAGACCTAATTTTGAGAGGTAGAAGAGCATCTGCAGCTGAGTGCGCAGACGAAGAACTATTGTACCCTTCCTTAAGATAAATAAACAACAGTTCTTGTGGACGTAGCTTCCCATCCGGGGGGGTGAACCATGTTAAACCTTGTGTTATGTGATTGTTGTGTATGATTGCCATTATTTTTGCTTGAATTACTTACAGTGTATGCATGAAGTTACTGTTATTTGATATATGTTTACTTTTATTTGTATTCACCATGGAAGGGATGAAATAAGATGTTAGTAGTTCGTGTATGGATGAATGTTAACAGTCAGGCACCTATAAGCCCTTGAATGAATGGATCTATGAGATAAGCACACAGTTAATTGTTAA
This sequence comes from Larix kaempferi, assembly GCA_027924585.1. Taxonomy (NCBI): domain Eukaryota; kingdom Viridiplantae; phylum Streptophyta; class Pinopsida; order Pinales; family Pinaceae; genus Larix; species Larix kaempferi. The sequence goes on from BSBM01000356.1 coordinate 612,508, forward strand.
GGTTGAATTGCTATATCAGAGCGCACAATATCACACATCTCATTCACTTACATAATTTATGATGTTTATCAGTCTAAGTAAAATCGAATGATTAAGGATTATTGAATAAGATTGAGTAGAAGTGTTGAGTCTCATAACGGCCGCACGGTCTAGTTGACGCACCGATCCATCAGAAGGGCTATGCAGTAAGCTGTTAATAACTTATCACCGTAGAGTGGAAGCAATCCCATTACGCAGTCCGTGAATGCGTTGGTTGCGCAAGCATCCTTGCTTGCCGCAGCACTCGACACGGGGTAGAGGACCTCACACAATTATTAACCGCAGTATGCAATCCATCATCGTTCTGCACATTAACCAGTTGAAACACTCGCATCACAAGGTTGTGGAAACCTACTTCTACAACCACCCCCGCAACTTCACCTCGGGTGAGACCTCAGGCTGCTTAAAGTCTGTTGCCGAAAGGGCCAGTGAATAGGGGTTTTGTTGGTATCTTCCATCATGAAGTACCTGGGTCTACATTGAAAAACCTCTAGATCAGAATATACACCAACAAATGGTTCTGTTGTCGCGCTAAGACTCAGTGATGCGATAGCGTGTTTCAAAAAGTAATGTGTGAAGAATAATATGAGTTCCCATTAGGGTCACACAACTAGAATCTAGAAAAGAAAGAGATCTGGGCTTGGTGCGATAAGATCAAAAGAGATTTCGCAAAGAAAGAAAACAAAAACCCACATTTATCTGATGTACAGTGGTTGAACAGATACTTGTGGAGAGACATCCACGAAATTTTATGGGCTTTGTTTCCAAACGAGCTACACGAGGGGATATCGCACCTAGCACAAAGAAAGAATTGTTTTCAAGGCGGAGTACCTACACAGTGGACTCCAGAGCTTACTGAACAACTCAAAGCAATAGACAGCCCACTATCGCGAGCAGTCGACTTCTGGGTCGATAGCATACTTGAGGGATATGTAATGGAGTTTGCTATGCACACACTGAAATCCTACAGCCAAGCTAAAGCATACTTTTTCGAAGGATTCAGAGGTAAGTTCCTGAAAAACCTCACTCTATACATTAAAATGCTTTTAGCTAAGAAAGGTGTTTTAAGAATGCAGCAATAATTCTAAATCTGTCATGGTAGAAAATACACACATTGATTCTGACGAAGACAACCATACTTTGAGAAGTGGAAAGAGATATAATCTTACTAACGAAAAGAATCCTAGACAATCTAGAAACCGTATAGATACCGAAATTCCATATGACCTCAATAATAACAACACTTAGTTATCAGCCACAATCCAGCGTATTACACCTCAGAATCCATCACTCCAGAACCCACCCGTTGTGAGCATCGCACAGCCCATCCCACATATCAGCAATACTAGTAACACCACAGGAACGAGTGCTCACAGCACTACGACTCAAACCATTCCGTAGAATACTATCCCTAGCACAATCCAGTAGCCTGTGTCTACTTTTGTCGCAGGGAATCAGTCCTAGAATAGTACACAATACAGAAGAAGAATGACAGATAACGATATAAAACTGTCAATATTCAAAGGAACGGGTCAGGAATACCCTGATCAGCATTGGTTTCTATGCGAAGCTATGTGGAGTGTCCAACAAGTTACAGATGATTCTATAAAAAGAGCTCAACTCATCACTACTTTTAGAGATAGAGCACTGCATTGGTTTATGAAGTACTCTCAAGCACAGCCGAGAACCTTAGCAAACATCAAGACCGCGATTGCAGCAGAATTTAAAAAGCCCAAATCAGAATCACAGTGCATAACAGAATTGAAGGAAATCAAACAGAAACCTACTAAATTAGTCTGGGAATTCGACCAAAAATTCAAAACATTGTTGGACCAAGTGAGCTTTGTTAAAGCTCCGCAACAGCATCAAGAATGGTTCGTTGTTACACTATTGCCCCATATCAGACAACCACTGATGCAACAGAAGGTTGTATCTCAAGCTGAGGCCTTGGAGATCGCAATGAAGTTGGAAGCCTCACCAATTGGAGAAAGTAGCTCTGCGATGATACAGATCCAGAACCAGTTGGCTACCCTGACATTAGAACTACAAGGTATGAAGAATGGAAAAGAACAGAGACATGAACAAAGACATGAAGTTTGGTGCACAGGATGCAAAGGAGAGGGCCACACTAGAGAACATTGCCCCTTATTTCAAGATTATCTTAACAGTGGTGCACCAAACCCAATGAATATGAATCAGAACCAGGTGCCATGGTATGAAATTTGTAGAACCAAAGGACACCACCCTGAGGATTGTTACCTCCTACAGAAATATGTCAAAACGTTTAAAAACTTATACTGTAATTTTTGTAAATCAATTGGACATGATGAGACTAACTGTCACACTTATGAGTTGATGAATGAAAGAAAGCGAGATATGGAAGCAATGTGAGGTGCTAGAATTTACCGCATCCAAGAGGAAAATCAGCCAAAGCAAGAGAACACCCACTATGATCAGGAAGGATATAGAGGCCGTGGTGGTGGATACCGCGGGAGGGGAAGAAATGTTGGCCAAGCTCAAGGAAGAGGACAAGGCCAAGTAATCTACTATAACTGTGGCTAGATAGGTCATCTATCCAGAGAATGTACTAATCCATGCACCACATGCAACTACTGTAAATCGGTTGATCATGTGATTGAAGACTGCCCCATGCTTGAGGTAGAAATGCAGAAGCGGAGAAGAACAAAAACACCTAACCATAACATCCAGTTGATCGCATCAGAGAGCAGACCCATAGGTCAGACTGTCAATGCAGTAATGCTAAGTGGCGCTAATACAGGAAGAGACAAAAGCGCAGAAGCCTCGACTTCTGGAACAACTGATACTAAGAATAACCCTGGAGAAATAGTAGGGATTAGAAAAGATCCTGGGAAAGCACCTCCATTGAATTTACAGAAAAATAAAGAAATATTTAAAGAAGCGCAGGACATGTTTACACAACCACCACCTACTTCACCAAGGATCCCATTGCATAGTCAAGAACCACAAATAGAAGATATGCCATTAGCATATGATCAGACGCGTGCTGCACCATATACATCTATTTTTGTTGCGCAGTTCCTACACAGCTGCATCAAGTTATTAAAAAACAAAGACACTCTTATGGAATTTGAAAAACTGATAAATCAGTATGAATCAGCTAGTAAGAAAGCGACTGTACATGATGCAGTACATAACATTAGGAGTCCCAAAAGAACCGGGAGGGAAATTTGGTTCACCACACAGATAGGAGACTACAAGATGGATGAGATCATTTTTGATCTCAGATCTGAAGTGAATGTCTTGACCAAGCAGACATGGCAGGCGATGGGGAAACCAAAGTTATAGTGGTCACTTATACAATTAAGAATGGCTAATCAAGGCATTGTTATACCGCTGGGAAGGTTAACCAATACCATTGTCGACATTGACGGAGTGCAAAGTTACGCAGACTTCGAAGTAATTGAAATTGTGGATGATAGCAATCCTTATCCAGCACTGTTGGGCATCGATTGGGCAATGACGAACTTCACTATTATAAATCTGAAGACAATGAAAATGATACTTGAAGGCAATGACATAAGGGTCGTCACACCATTGGATCCTTCACAGGGTGAGCGATATGTTGAACCTATTCAAGAAGAGTACAGAGCTCAAGAACTTGACCGTATCTATAAGATGACAACAAAGGTTGCGGATTATACTCATCCTATTGCGGATGGAACGCTCAGCTGGCGCTGCGATAGCTCTTTCATCTCAAACTCTGAGGTAGGATTAGAAAACTGGCAACACAGACTGCATGAAGGATCTGCCAAGAGATGCGCAACAATTACAAAGTCACTCCGCTGGATTGGAAAGCAGGTAAGTCCAATCCCCACTTATGATGGTACAACTAACGTTTATTCATTTATCAAAGAATACACTGCATTAGTTGTAGATGAACATCGTGTCTCAGCATTAGACATGGCACTCCGCGAGACACCTGCCAGATGGTGCGCTATGCATAAAAAGACATTGACAACTTGGGACCAATGCAGAATTAAACTACAAATCGGATTCGCTGATAAGGTTACACTACCATTTGAGAAATATAATGGCCAGACGGATACAAAGGATCATATCACAACCTGTGCAAAAGCTTGGGAAGAAAGACCACAGACAGAATGGGTACATCTCTTTGTGCATACGCTGGAGGAGCCTATTCGAAAGAAATGGTACCTGGAGGAGGAGCTGCGCAGAGGAACCGCGGATTGGTCTGTCCTTACTGCGACCTTCCAAAAGTACTTTAGCTTTGAAGACGACCATCCGGATATCCATGACACGCTGCAGCTTATCAAGGAAAATATATTTACACCAGATTGCACGGAGGAAAACATAACATCATAAGAGTTTTTTGAAGCAAACAACGTACTTGCGAGTCTACAACCAGATTGGGCAGAACAAGTAGAGCAAATCTTGGACTGTTATAACTTAGCTGAAAAAGATGAAGATAAAGAAGACAACGATGAGGAGGACCCGCGCAATATAAAGATCCCTGAATCAGAAGGAATGCGCGAAGTAGAAGGACCTCCACTAGAGATTCCTAATACGAGTGGACCGGTCAAAACAAAGAAAGTGAACATCGGTACAAGTGAAGAACAGAAGTTCGCAGCAATAGGGGACTACTGGTATGATGATACAGTTGCAGAGATCGCAGGTATATTACAGGAATATCAGGAAGTATTCCCAACCAAGTTCACAGAGATGAAAGGCATTCTAGGAGACTTAGGAGTGATGAGAATTCCTCTTAAACCTGGAGCGAAACCTATAAAACAAAGGCCATATAGACTAAATCCACGTTACAAAGAACGAGTTAAGGCAGAACTCAACAAGATGCTTGATGCAGGGATCATTGAGCCTGTTGAAGAATCTGAATGGATAAGCCCCGATGGTCGTCCAAGACAAGAAAACAAAGGGTGAGATCAGGATCTGTGTTGATCTCAGAAAGCTGAATGATGCCTCGATGAACGACCCATTTCCTACACCTTTTACTGACGAAGTACTTGATAACGTTGGAGGGAATGAGGCATACTCTTTTACTGATGGATTTTCTGGATACCATCAGATAAGAATCAATCCGGCCGATAGGCACAAGGCAACTTTTTCCACAGAATGGGGGTCGTTCCAGTATACAGTGATTCCTTTTGGTTTGAAGAATGCACCAGCCATATTTTCTAGAGTGGTGATCGCAACATTTAAAGAATTCATCCACAAGGTTTTAGAGGTTTACTTCAATGATTGGACCATTTTTGGGCTACTGAAGAATCATGCCGCGAACCTCAGAATGATGCTGGAAAAATGCAGACAACATCAGATTTCATTGAATTTGAAGAAGTGTATTTTCTGTGTTTCTTATGGGATTCTGCTGGGACACATTGTATGTAAGCAGGGATTGATGGTTGACCCTGCGAAGATCGCAGTTATTGTAAACTTGCCTGCACCGAATTCAGTTAAACAATTGTGCACTACACTAGGGCATACCGGGTACTACAAGAAATTCATAAAAGGGTATGCACAGATAACCGCAGCAATGGAAAAGATATTAAAAAAGGATGCACTGTTCATTTGGAATGAAGACTGTGAGAAAGGATTTGACACATTGAAAAAGAAAAATGTCACTGCGCCGATCCTAGTTTTTCCAGACTGGAAAAATTCATTTCACGTACATGTTAATGCTTCATGTATAGCATTGGGTGTTGTTCTGGCTCAGCCAGTCGAAGGAGGCATAGATCATCCCATTGCATTTTCGAGCAGAAAGTTGTCATCTGCTGAGAAGAACTATACCACTACTAAAAGAGAAGGACTCGCAATGGTATATGCTTTACAAAAATTCAGACACTATTTTCTTGGTGTGCACTTCTCAATGTTTACCGACTATTCTACATTAAAATACCTGGTCAATAAGCCAGTGTTAGGGGGGGAGAATATGCAAATGGTTGTTACTCTTCCAAGAGTATGATTTTGAAATAATAGTTAAGCCGGGAAGATTAAATTTGGGCCCTGATCATCTATCAAGAATCGAGTCAAGAGAGGAACCTACAAATCTGGAAGACAATCTGCCTGATGCGCAATTGTTTGCTATACAGGTTGCTGATGATTATTATCAGGACATCATTGACTTTCTAACTACCTGGTTCACACCTACTGAATTCACTACGCAACAGAAGAAGCAGCTGGTAGTGCGAGCCGCAGACTTCACCATTGTCGCAGGACAGCTCTACAAGTTAGGACCTGATGAAGTGCTACGAAGATGTGTATTGGAACATGAGAAACCATTTATATTAGTTGATGCGCATTCAAGAGTTGCAGGAGGTCATTAAGCAGGTAGGGATACTGCGCAGAAGATATTGCGCGTAGGGCTATGGTGGCCTACGATTCATAGAGACTCCAAAGAACATTTCCAGAACTGTGATGCCTGTTAGAGGACAGGGAAGCCGTCAAGAAGAGATGAAATGTCGTTGAACCCTCAGCTGACTTTACATGCATTTGACAAATGGGAAATCGATTTTGTGGGACATATTAACCCACCAGGAAGAGAACTGGTGCAAGGTACATTATTACTGCAACTGACTACCTCACCAGATGGGCAGAAGCAAAACCAGTAAAAGACTGTAGCGCAGCTACAGCCGCGCAATTCATTTTTGAAAACATCCTTACACGGTTCGGATGTCCAAATATTTTGATCAGTGATCAAGGAACTCATTTTCTGAACAAAACCATTGAAGATTTGACCGAAGAGTTCTAAATCCATCATCAGTGCAGTACGCCTTATCACCCACAAGCGAATGGAAATGTTGAAGAGTTCAATAAAGTACTTGAGAATGCACTAACGAAGATATGCAATGTAAACCGCGATGACTGGGACCTGCGCATTCCATCTGTATTATGGGCATACAGAACAACATGCAAAAAATTAACTGGACATACACCTTTCAAATTGGCTTATGGGCAGGAAGAAATAATTCCAATGGAATATATTATTCCCAGCTTAAGAATAGCTGCATTTACAGGGATGGCAGATCACGTAGCACTAGAAGAAAGAATGTTACACTTGGTTGGGTTGGAATAAGATCGCTTCATCGCGGGATTCCACTAGTAAGTGCAGAAAGAACGAGAAAACGCATGGCACAATCGCCACATCAAGAATAAGTCTTTTCAGGTAGGTGATCTAGTCCTCCTGTACGATAGTAAATTCATAAATTTCCTAGAAAATTTAAAATGCATTGGCTTGGGCCATACACTGTTATCTATGTTACTAACGGTGGTGCAGTCCAACTAGCTACCTTAGTCGGCGATACATTACCCAATTTGATAAATGGTAGCAGACTAAAGCTTTACCGCGATAGTCCTGCTTCGCAGAATCCTATATAATCAAGAAGAAGGGAAAATTTCTAAGTGTCAAAAACAATTGAAATTGGACACTAGGAAGTACTGAGATTCTGTACATGTAATTTATTAGGAAAGGTCTCTGTACCATGTAGCACTGCTAAAGTTGCGCGTGTGAAAAAAAAAAAGGAACCGCACTGTTGCGATGCTCAAAAGGCAACCGCGCAGTACCTATGTTCACCTGCTACGTCGTTCGACGCAACGCTCTAGAAAAATAGTCGTTACAGTGTCAATCAAAAATATAACCTTTATACAGTACTTTCTATCGATCGCTTAGGCATTTAAAGCAAATATAACCATTCTAAATAGGTTAATGACGGAAAGGAACGATATCTTTGATAGATTTTCTTAACGGTTACAACATTTAAGGCTTATCTAACCATTAAGAGGAGTGGAGGAAGGCTAGTTGCACCTATAAATACTGCTGTATTTTGTCTCGTGGGCGTTACCAAACACTTAGAATTCCTTGTGGACATTATTTTCTGAGTTATTCTGTAAAACTAGAAGGTACCCTATTGGAAAAACCCCAAGTGAATGTCTAAAAGGTCTTTGGTAGAGCAAGAACTCATGCTCCCAGAGGCTGTGAAAATATTTCAATACGAAGGTATTGAAGGGTTAATGAGAACCCCCGTAAAGAATATTGTCAAAGATAAGCCCGATGCATCCCGAAGATTGCCAAGGCACACTATATCCATGGAGCCCAAAGGAAAAGAACCGGTGCAGAAGGTGAAATTACCAAAGATAAGCTCTGTATTGTCGAAGGGTCCACAGACTACTAAGGAAATTCCACTCAGATTCACGCCTGACTATATCTCACCAAGGGCACAGGGTGTGCCAACACTAAAGCTACCAAAGAATACAAAATACGATATTCCACTGTCACCGATCTCAAAACATGTGAAATTGGCCGATAATCTCCTCGGAAAAATACAAGAATGCAAATGGGAAGACTACGACCTACTACAAATACAGAAGGAGGATAATCAACCAAGGTTTCCGTAGTTCCAGCTAGACAGGTATATGCGCTCGAAGAAAGATGTGAAAGGAAACCAAAACCTAGTCACAGAAACCTAGCTATCTGGAGTTGCGGAATCGGGACTATTAAATTTATAACGACTCTCGCATTTTGACAGGTCCCCAGAAGTTAATGCGGTGGTGCGAACCTTAATGGCGTGCATGCACCAAGGATACTTGTGGCTCGACCGTAATGTCAACCTGAACATTGATTTGATCCATCGCATAACAATTTTGAGCAAGAGAGGCGCAAATCCAAAGAAATTCTTCCAAGGAAAAAGTAAGGATAAAGAAGTTTCCACATTAATGAAGCAGACTACACATGTCGCAAAGGGAAAGAGAGGTTTTTAGTCTGATGATATAAAGGACAACACAACAAAGTTTGTCACACAACTATTAGCTGGTAAAATTCTAAGGAAATGTAGACCACTGGAGGTAACTGCAGGCGCTGTATTGCTAGGTGCAAGTGCCGCAGAGGGAGAGAAGTATAACTGGTGTCAGTACATACTAAATGAATTCGTCGATGAGCTGCTTGAAGTACAGGTAAGTGGAACTTATTTCCACTTCACATGGCTGATAGTCCTAATGGCGTTCGTCGGTTGGAAGGAACCAAAGGATTACGTTGGCATGATCATTGAGAAAGATGACTACAGAGGACCACGCTATCAAAACCTATGGGTAAACCTAGATCCACAGAGGCAGCATGCAACGAAGGAGGTGTTCCACACCTACTACAATCAACTGCACGATGTCATCACCATCACTCCGCGCATATCAAAATAGGTAACAAGCAAATACATACAAACTGTAAATTTTTATGCTAACATGCATTGCATTGAAATCTCAGCAAAGGCACAAAGGAAGAACATAGAATGGTTCAAGGAGCACTATCACATGATAGAAGAAGACATTGATCTTCTCATGAAAGAATGGCCTGCGCAGTATCGGGTTGAGATATTTGATGTCCTGAGCGATGATGGCGAGGACAATCCAATTCCATGCCCCATTACCGAAGAACCACCAAAGAGGAAGGAACCTGAAATTCCACTACACCCAAAGGGACCACGGAAAAAATCCAAAGCAAATAAGGAAAAGATTGATACAGTCCTTAAAGAGGACGATTATGAAATAATCGCTCAGGTCGTCAATGAAAAAATGGAAGACATGATGATCGAGAAGGAGAAGAAGTAAAAGGTGCTTCACGAAACCTTGAAGGAGAACATTAATAAGTTGGAGGTGATTACGGATAAATTCGAACAGGTATAGCAGAGATTGCCAGCGCGGAAAGACTCAGACTCTGAAGTAAAGTCGAGAGGCAATCCGTAGAAACAAGCGCTGCAGTTGACTTTGGCGGCACCGATGAGGTCCTACATTGTCCATTTACAGCCATTAGCAGTAAGGTTGCCGCTACCTGATGAAATAATGTTGGATACAAAGGATGTAGAGCACGTGGAACTCGATCTTGCGAAGATCCCGTTGCCAGGCCTACATTGCTTGCAGTTGCAAGTTTTTGAAGAGATGCATGAGAGAACCACTGGTGCAATGAAAGGGCAAGCAGAACTGTAGATAAGCTACAAAGAGTTGGAGGAAACTAGCTCGTGGAAAGCTATGGAGCTTCAAGATGAACGTGATCGTCGGAAAAGGCTAGAATCCACGATCACTGCGATTGCGGTGAGATACCAGAATTTGAAGTACAAACGGAGCCTGCGGATACTGTTATCAAGATGGGCCAAACGGTGAATAAACTTAAGGAAGACATAGACGATATGGAGATCAACCATGAAGCTGACATTTTTGCATTAAAGGGTCAACTTGAGCAAAAGATACTACCGACCAAGGGAAAAATAAGGGCAAAAGAGGTAAAATCTGTCGCAGAAAGCATAGCCAGGGAAGTATCTAAATGTGAAAGTTTATTAGAGGCAGCTTCTAAGGCATTCACTACCCTTCAGGAAGACCTAGAGTGGCTAGAAGCAAAGAATGCTCTCAAGACTAAGCAGACAGAATTTGAAAAGTTGGATGAGGAAGTTAAAGCGTTACCAGCACGAGAGCGACTCCACAGATACAAAGAAGTCAATGCGTTGAAGAAAGAAGTGCAGAATTTACGAGGGAAGGAGGCTGCAATTGGGGATAAAACACAGCCCTTCCCGAAGAAAGCCAGCCTCATCTCACAGGAGATCGAGGAAAAAATGAAAGAGCTGCGAGACGGTCAGCAACAGGTGGAAGAGCAGGAAGGACAAGAAATAACACCTGAAATGCTCGACATAGTAAGGCAAGTGAAAAAGGACACGAAGGAAGCAGTCAAGAAGTTGATTGTTGAATACAATGACTTCATTGCGTCAACCGGTCCACCGGAGGAGGAACAGCTAGAAGATGCCGAAGTTGCAGGTGGCTCGAGGGCGAGCCACATGTAAGTGTTAGGGGCCTCTTGGGCCTGGCCCAAGGGGGTCAAATTTTGAACACAATAAGTTTTTGGGAACTGCGAAGCTGAGCGCAGCATGGATGGAGACTTTTTAAGAAAATCAGTTCTTGGAAGCTGTGAGGAGAAGCGTAGCACAGTTTTGGTATGTTACGACGATTGTGCGCAGCGCACTGTCGGAAGAGCTGTGAGGTCAGTGTTGCGAGGATTACATCGCCGCGATGTGCCACGTTGACGGAGATCTAGCTAAGCAGAGCATTGGATGGATGACGACAGTTATTTTGGTTAGGTCATAGAAGACCTATTTTTGGCAAAGATCGTCGATAACTACCAAGCAGGGGGTAGGTGCAGATCGGGAGGTAGGTGACCGATCACACAAACAGAGGACTACTACTACTTGAACCAGTCATCTAAGGACGTGAAAGAAGGAACATCTCGGTGGACGCAAGCTATTGACGCGCATGACAGGGGGCGGATAGCAACGTGTCTACACAGAGGAGAGCCACAACTGAAGATTCGCTACCAGACACTTGCAGTCCGGTTTTGGGAAAACTGTTATAGTTTTGTAAACCTAAGGGTTTCTGCCTTCGTAAATGTAAAGACATGACCTACGGGTCTTGATCTATAAATAAGGCAATTTTGTAAGGGAAAGGGAAAACTATTCATTTTTTTATTATTATTAAATATAGTTGGATCTATAAGATTGAAGCGTTGTAAAGGATCTGCAGTTGAGTGCGCAGAGACCTAATTTTGGGAGGTAGAAGAGCGTCTGTAGCTGAGTGTGCAAAGACATAATTTTGAGAGGTAGAAGAGCGTCTGCAGCTAAGTGCGCAAACGAAGAATTGTTTTGCCCTTCCTTAAGATAAATAAACAACAGTTCTTGTGGACGTAGCTTCCCATCCGGGGGGGTGAACCACGTTAAACCTTGTGTTATGTGATTGCTGTGTATGATTGCCATTATTTTTGCTTGAATTACTTACAGTGTATGCATGAAGTTACTGTTATTTGATATATGTTTACTTTTATCTGTATTCACCACGGAAGGGATGAAATAAGATGTTAGTAGTTCGTGTATGGATGAATGTTAACAGTCAGGCACCTATAATCCCTTGAATGAATGGATCTGTGAGATAAGAACATAGTTAATTGTTAAGGTTGAATCGCTATATCAGAGCACACAACATCACACATCTCATTCACTTACATAAGTTATGATGTTTATCAGTCTAAGTAAAATTGAATGATTAAGGATTATTGAATAAGATTGAGTAGAAGTGATTGAGTCTCATAACGGTCGCACGGTCTAGTTGACGCGCCGATCCATCAGAAGGGCTACGCAGTAAGCTGTTGATAACTTATCACCGTAGAGTGGAAGTAATCCCACTGCGTAGTCCATGAATGCGTTGGTTGCGCAAGCATCCTTGCTTGTCGCAGCACTTGACACGGGGTAGAGGACCTCGCATAGTTATTAACCGCAGTACGCAATCCATAACCGCGTTGCGCATTAACCAGTTGAAACACTCACATCACAAGGTTGTGGAAACTTGCTTCTGCAACCACCCCCGCTACTTCGCCTCAGGTGAGAGCTCAAGCTACTTGCAGTCTGTTGCCGAAAGGGCCAGTGAAGAGGGGTTTTGTTGGTATCTTGCACCGCGAAGTACGTGGGTCTACATTGAAAAAGCTCTAGATCAGAATATACACCAACAAACTTATGTTGTTTATGTTTTATTTTGCTAGAGAAAACTACCACTTTCATTTTGCTAGTATTTACTTGCATCCCCGTTGTTCTACAAAAGTGCTCAAGGCAATCAAGGGCTCTTGCAATCCATGAACAAACTTAGCAATTAGAATAAGGTCATCTGCATACAAAATAATCCTTATCATAAAATCACCCACGAGGGCGCCTCCCCATCCTCTAAGTTTAACCACTCTTCAAGTTTGTCAATATATAAGCCAAAAAGGGTAGGAGATAATGGGCACCCTTGCTTGACCCCGATATCACTTCTGAAGCTTTCAGAGATACCATCTGATGTTCTGATTTTGACTTTGACCTCATCATATAGCATATGGACAACTGCTCTAAGATGTATAGGAACACCAAGTTCCTCCATTCTGTGCCAAAGCTTATCTCTAGGAACCGTGTCAAAAGATTTTTTGAAATCGACAAAGCAACAAAATGCTTCCTCTTTTTTCTCCCACACTTTTTCAATGATGTGCCTTAAATTTATACCATGATCTACCGTGGAATGTTTAGGTCTAAAACCTGCTTTTCCTTTAGCATGCTTGCCTTTTTCTTCTTCCCACTTGCTAATTCTATTTTCTAGCATACTTCCAAATAGCTTTGCAAACAAGGGATTTATCATTATGGTCCTATAGTTAGAGGGATCGTTGACAAATCCGCTCTTGAAAAGAGGTATTGCGAGGCTAGTTTTCCAATCTATAGGGAATCCTTATTGAATGTTGCTGTTGAAGATTACTGTAATGTGAGATGCAAGAGTTTTTAAACCCCATTTTAGATATTATGCTTGAAGTTCTACTAAGTCTTTGGCTTTTCCACCACCCAACTTCTTAATTCCCACCTCAATCTCTTGCACAGTGAAACGCTTAGTAATGGTGGTGGTGTTGACTGGGGGGGGTCAACCTTAGGATCCCGCTCATAAATTTTCCTTTCATGTTCAAGCCACTGGTCCACTGTAATATTATTTTCAGTTTGCTTCTTGCTCGCTTGAAGTTCCTTCCAGAAAATATTGCGGTTATTTTTCCCAAGGAAGATTAGTTCTTCCCTCCTTGAGACCATGAAATCAACTTTTTTCTTTCTTAAAATATGCTTGTAACCTTTTAAGTCCTTTTCTTTCCAATTTGACTCTCTCCACACTCTCCTTGCTTTTTTGCACTCCTCATCGAACCAAGCATTAATAGGAAAGCAATTTGTTTCAAGTTTCCTATTTTTTGCTCTTTTGCATTTTGTGAGTGCCCTTTGAATTAAATTAGTTAGTTGTTGATTATTAAGTCCCTGGGACAGAATTTCCTCCTTCTTACAAAGCTTCTCTAGCGTTGTCCTAAAGATATTACAGTTTTCTTGAGTCAAAAGAATTCTGCCCTTTGTCAGAGGTTGTTGAATGTGCTGATTTTTTGTCCCAAACTGCTTCTTTTCAGTCCAAGAAAGACTGAGATAGATTGGTTTGTGATCAGATTTTAAATCCCAGAGTTGTTCATCGATCATAACTTCCTCCATTTTCTCACATAAGCCATGTGAACAAATTGCATAGTCCACCACACTTGCGCAATTGTAAGTATTACAAGTGAAATTACCAGAATTTACCCATCTAGTCAAGCCATTGCAAATTACTAAATCAAAAGTCCCACATAAGGTAAGCAATTGTTCTCCAAAGAGATTGCGGCTTTTGTTGTCCTTCGAAATTCTTGTCCATTGATGATTTCTTTCTTTCATATCCAAATAGGGTTGCAATCTTCCTTCTGACAAAGAATGCTAGCTTGCTCACTTGCAGTCCTGGCATTGAAATCCCCTACTAGAAGGACTTCACCTACCTGAGAATACTCCGCAATATCGTTTTTTAAGGCTGCAAAAGGGTCTTTATGGTCAAGCACCCTCCTTTTGTAAATTTTTGAAACTTGTGGGGTGAAGTAGCATGTTGCAATTCTAATGATATGTCCATTTTCTGATATTTTAAACCATATGAATTGTTTATTTGAGTCTTCCCTTTCTAGATGGATGCAACGATCTTTCTTTTTCTTCACTAGGACCATGATACCTCCGTGACCTTTTCCATTCTCTGTTGCCTTGTTCCACACTTCCATCTTCATATGCTTTTCAAAGGAGGTGTCTTCCACCCTTCATGTTCATGTGTTTCCAAGAGACATATTATGTCCCTATCTTCCGCAATAAGCCCTATCCCAGGTTCACGCCTCCAAGGGTAGCCTCTGCAGTTATAACATACTAGGCTTAAGGGAACTTGGGTAGATCTTGATTGCTATTTTCTTTGGCATACAAGACTCAAAGTTGATTCTTCACCCCTATTTTCCCACCCTGGTCTTGCTGCAGTATTTTCTACTAAGGGATTTGCTAACACTTCTTGACTATTGTTTTGTTGTCTTGCTTTAGAAGGAGGAGCAAAAACATCAATAACAGCTTTACCTTTGTGCAACCATGTCCTTTTTCCCTCGTCTCTTGATGCTCTAACCTTTGACAACTCTTCTCTTCTTTCCTCTTGCTGCATGATAGTTAAGTCTTCCTCTAGAAAAAAGGGAGAGCCCTTTAAGAAATGCTACTTACTTAGAAGAGTTTGCTTGTCACGTGCACTTGACATGATGACTTCTATGGGCCTGGTTCTCTCATCACTGGGTTTACCCACCCTCCATGCTTGGCAAATTTGGCCTTGCCAATGCAGCTTGTCTTTTAAAAAGTCACTTGCAAGCTCGAGAGTGCATTCATTCTTACCATAATCTCTCACCCCTTTAATTATTATGTTTGTCACTATGCCTTGCCTTTCTTTGATTTCTTTTTCTTTTTCTTGTTTGTTGTCTCATTGGTTGTTTGATTCTCTTTCTTTTTCCATATTAGCAGGCTTGCTAATATCTTGTTCCCAAGTTCTGGAATTTTTTATGAAACCACCCTTTTCTTCTTCTCTTACTTTCCCTCCCTAGTTATTTGTTTGTTCAACTGTTTTCCTTTCAGCTTTGGATGTTTTAAGATTTGTTTGTTCAATTGTTTTCCGTTCAAATTTGGATGTTTTAAGATTTACCACCTTTCTATCTTCCCCTGCCGATTTTTTCATGCTTTTCCAATCTGCCTTCATGTCTTTCCACTCAGTCTTACCTACCAGAATAGCTTCTTGCAACAGTACCACTTGACCTTTTAAAACCTTGTTGCTTTCTGCTAATCGCTGATTTTCTACTATTAGCAGATGGATGTTAAGGTCTCTCTCCTGCTCTTTGACTTCCAAAATCTCCAATATCCTCTTGGCATTGAGTAGCTCTTGTACATAAAGGGCAGATGACTAGGTCGGAGGTGTGGATGTGGGACTGTATAAAGCAGGATCAATGATGCTTTTACCCCTGTTGCTGCCACACCCTTGCAAGAAAGACTTGTTTGATTGTTTATTCTGGAGGGCCAGGATATCCTTCTTTTGAAACTGTTTTTTCCTTGTCTCCTCCCATTTTAGACGGGCAGCTTTCCATTTTAAAATACACTGAGACTGCTTGCCATTAACCCAAACCCACTTCCTTGTTTTGCTCGAAGATGCAATTTTCACTTGACCTAAATGGTTCGTTTCAACAGGGACGAGTACCACTAGTCCCTTTTTCATGTGTAGTGCCATGTGCGTTTCCATTGTTATAGGGGACCAGAAAATACAAAAGTGGGAGACAGGATTGAGTACCTAGCTTCTTGTTGGGATCAAAAACTTGTCGCTAGTGCTTACACGCCCCTCCAAGCAGATTTATGAGCACAGTTTCGAGCACCTACAGGTCGCACGCCCCGAGCACAATTCCGATTGATTTTCCGAGCACAATTCCGATGAATGCAAGTGATTTGCTATTGTGGCGCCCAGGCTGGCCCTCCAACAGACAATGTCAATGTCCTCTAAAGAGTGACCTGTAATCCTAGGTGGTATCAACCTTCTCCTTCTCCTGATGGTAAAAAGGCGATTGGAACTGGAACAGCCCCCTAATTTAAACACTTAGTGGTAAAAAGGGGATTGGGACTGGAACACCATGCCCAAGTCAAATATCCAAAGGTAAGAAAAAAAAGCAGTTTTCCAAATTTTTACTAAAAGTTGTGCCATCTTACTCAAAACATGAGAATTCCTCTTCACCAATGCCACTCTCAGTGAAAGAATTTATCGCCCTTGAAAATGCTACATTTTGAACTAAGTGCTATGAGTGCAAAATCACTGCATTAAGCCTATGCAAATATTTTAATTAAGGGATATAATAATATTAAGTATTTAACTTTGAGTTTTATTAATTAGCAATATGTGATAGAATAGTATTTACATAATGAAATGATAATAATTTGAAGTTTTCGAACCAGCATTTTAACATTCATATTCAGCTCTTCCCAAAGATGCTCCCTCAGAATCCATAAGAGAAGGTGCTGAAAACCTCGCCACTGCAACTTGAACTGGTGAAAACTTCTCTGCCCATTAGTACAGTAGCGAAATCAACTATATAGTTACTGATTGAAGAAAACAGAGAAACAACCATATAGTTACTGACCTAAGGATGTCTTGAAATGCGAATGATTATAGTTTTCCATAAATGCATTTAATTCTATCCATTGCATCCATCCCACCCCACACAACACTCCCAAGATACCAATGTTTCCATACTTGGCGGCTCTTCCAACTAGCAAAACCTATGACTGCTCCACAACACTACACAATTATTATTATTATTATTTTCCTATTAAACTTAAAGAAATCTAGACGGTTTTCTCATTTAGCGTGGCGTATCTATAATTTTTTTATACTCATAGATTTCCAAATAAACCAATATGTACATATATATTTAATTGCTACACAACATGATCCTTTGATGCGTCGGTTATTAATGCTCATGTCTGCATTATTCAGGGAGCATTTAATTGCTGCCATTATTACCAAAATGTGCCTTACATGCGTACTTCTACCAACTGCACGCTACTTCTACATAGGTATACCTTCGTGTTCTCTGCCAACTTTATGGCCTGTTTTGGAAACGAGTTCAAACAAGACATCGCATCTTTTTACCAACTCCATAGTCATCATGATTACATAGAATAAATCCGCGTAAAATTTAACTTGAGTTTTAAAATATGTTGTATCCAGGGGATGAGGGCAGGATCCAGCGGTGAGGTCTGATGGTTGCCTTGACAGAAGTCCAGTTTCGATTCCTGCGGGGGAGGTGCGGCGGGCATCAGCTCCTTCAGAAAATTGCACCCCAGAAAAAGCTCGTATGACTGCGATGGTGGCCGTAATCTCGCTGGAAGCCCTGTTCAAAATTAAGGCTGGCCCCGGCTCGTGGGTTTGATATCCAGCTGGTGCAGTGACGACGCTCATTGGGCGAATTGGAGAAGTTCCCACGGTTTGAAAAAAAAAAAGAAAAAAATATGTTTTATCCAAAATGTTAAACGATAATTGCAAAACAAGCCAATTAAGTGCCCAGTTTGCATTGAATACGAAGCTGACGAAGAAGTTTAGCTTTTTGGAAGCATACCAGTTATATCATTTTTCCAAGGATAAACCTATGACCGATCCAACAGAAAAACCATGTATTAAATTAAACATAGGCTATACATACATATATACATAGTTGGCGCGATGGAAGAAGAAAATGCACGGAACAATTTAGCATTACCCTCACGAGTCTTGAAAACAACTTCTTTGCATTGAAAAAAAATAAATAAATAAATAAAGTAAATAAGTTCTCTGCATTGAAAAAAAATAAAATAAAGTAAATAAGTTCATTGCACCAGTTTCATTACACCAGCTTTCTCGTAAACCTCAGCTTCATTACACTAGCTTTCTTGTAAACCTCATTACATCTGTGGTGATTACAAAATCACGACTGCTTTTAAGAACCCTCTATTTGCTTCGAAATTAATGGTTATTTGGTGGAACAATTACTCTTTTGTTTCTAGACTAACAACATAACGAATAGAAGCCATGATATTTAACCGAGCTTTGCTATCTCATTTGGTAAGCTGTCATTTCAGGGATATCGAGGAATGTCCTCCAATGTTGTAGATAAAGCTTTATGTAAATATCCCCTCACCATATCTATAGTTATCAATTACTAAACACTGATGTTTGAACCATGCAGAAAATGGTATCTATTAGGATCTCCACCCACTGGCACATCCACTGGCACAAAAAATGGTATCTCTGTTTTGCCAGGATTCAGTTTGCCTGCAGGTCTGATATATATTGTCTTGTTTATTATGGGAATTGGTTTTGTGGAGATGTAGAGGGACTCAATTACTCCAATAGTTCCTGAGCTAAGCTATAAAATAACACAACCATTAATATTAACATCGATCCCTTGGACAAAATGTAGAAGTTTGAATTGGTAGAATGAAAAAAAGAGGTCTTCACCCAGTCATGATGTGACTGCGCGTTTGAGTAAGAAAAGACGAACGATAGTGTCATTCATAGGTCTTAACCTAGTCGTTGGACTTGTACTGTGATTTATCCTTCTAATAGGCATGTTGGATACCAGGAAACTTTGGCAACTTTAATGGTGAGAATTGACAACGTTCTTTGATTCTAAAAACGATGGCATATTTGAAGCCGGTAGGAGAGAGAAGGATAAACAGAACACCTGTTCGCATATGGAAAAATGCTCTCCTCCCAACCAACCCCTGACTCAAAAACTGAGAGCCCCTCAGCCCTCACTCAGCAATACCAAACCAGTCATATATCATAAACATAATCCTATCCTACCCTCATACTCCAAACCTCCATCTCCTCCACACACTCAAGGCTCAAAAAGAGGAATCTTGAATGGAAGAATGGTCCCCTTCCCCTTCTACTTCTTCCTACTTAAGCTTTTGAAAGCTTCCCTTGGATGGAAACATGTCCACATGCAAAACCTCCCATGCAATAATCCCTTAAATATGTAAATAGATCATAATATATATATATATATATATATATATATATATATATATATATATATATATATATATATATATATATATATATATATATATATATATTATTTTTCTATCCAACCCCCATCTTAGCCTAAGCCATGGTTAGTTAAGCCATTATTATAGATTTATTTTCTTATGAATCCCATGACCTTATAATATTATTACTATAAACCTACATAGTATAATACTATTGTGTAGGGATAGAATCTACCTGTGTGGCCATCACCAATAAGTCCCATGCCTACACTATAACCTCGAGATGCCTCCTAGTACTAATGCAATAAGTGACGGAGGGGCATTACACAATACTAGCATACTAGCTAGTTTAACACCCACTATCTCTCATACCATATAAGATTTGAACATTCATATATATAGGTGCAAAAGCTAACAAGATATGATGATTAAATCAAGGAGGAATATTTGTGCAACAATATATATGAATCATTACACATTAATTTTGAAGAGAAGAAAGACAATTATTTTATTATCTACTTGAATGAATGGAGAAGCTTACGATATATAGAGAGAAACAATTTGAGTTAGGCTAGAAGGAAATTATAATTTTCCATGCCATGCTAAGGACTAGTCAAGCTTAACTTAGATAAAATAACCTCAGTTATTCATGAAGCTCTCCTACACTAAGTTGAACTATCATGAGGTGAACTAAACTTAACTTAACTAGATTGAACTGAACTAAACTGCATTGAACTGAACTAAATTGGACTAAACTAAACTAAATTGAATTGAACTGAATTAAACTCGTGAACTAAACTAAAATCATGAACTGAACTGAACTAAATTGAATTGAATTGAATTGAACTCAAGTAAACTCAACTCAATTGAACTAGGGTGATAATGATTGTTTGGGGCGGTTAGGTTTCAGTTAATACTTAGTTGGTGAAACAACTTAAGTCTAACTGAGTTATAATTCCTTAAATCAAGGATTAAAACTCCCTCAAATAAGGGAATGGACCCTAAAACCAAGGAAGGCACCCCCAAATATAGGGATTGGTCTCATGGGTGACTCGCGAAGTGGGTTTGAATGTGTTTTGTCCCATTAAACTCATCAACATTAGCTCTAGGAGGGTTATTTACTCTAACATACCAAAGAACCTTAGTGTTCTTTATGATGGACCAAATTATGGTAAAAATGGCAACCAAGGTTTAACACTCATTTAGACAAGGTTAGGATACAAGGATTACAAAGCTCCCCTTGCAAATCTATTATTTTATTCATTTCAGTTTCCTATTGTGGCACATACTAACACCAACCTTAATCATAGCTCTCTTGGGCTTGTTATTGATGAAGCATAACAGAAATCGATGAACACCGTCTACAACCAATTTGCACAACTTACATATCGATCAATGTCTCCTTCTCTCCCATTAAGGTCCAACAAACACTTTTTTTTTAGGGAAAACCAGTGTATCCTATTTATTGATATCTCCAAAAAAAAACATTTTATTTTTGCATCCCTACTAGTATCTGAAGATGCAGTGTTCAACCACATAGAGGTTCCTACAAGTAGGAGCATCTAAGTTCCATCTTATTCTCACTAGTAGTGGAGTAGTGTTATCTACATTCTCAACATCTAGCTCGTTTTAAACTAAAAAGTGCATGCCATTATGAAGCAATAAGGATGAATATGTTCAACATAATATATTTATGGACTTAATAAGAGGGCGTAGTCCTCTAAATGTAACTTACCTACGCACAAAGTAGAATCTTCCTTTGTGTTAGTGTTACCTTCCCAATTGTTCTATGTGTATCATACAACTTGACCTTTTGCATTGAAAAAGGTTGAATGCTATCACTTGATCATCGGATCGAAAGAAAGAGATGAGCCAAATGCCTCTTCAAAATCATCAATGAAAATTAGGAAACACTTGTGACCATAAAGGAATTGGTGGGTTGATGAACATATAGATCACCATGCACATGCTGCAAAGGTGGTGTTGCATAGAAAGAGGCACCTTTGCAAAAATATCTTGATGGTGATTTTTGAGAATATTGTTAATGTAATTGTAAGTTCGGAAGATATTCACTTGTATTTTATATTGTTATTATGACTGTATTTTATTTGTACCTCCGACGGAGATGTTTATTCCTCTGGTCAAGGATGTCATTATTACATTTGGTCATGTAAATTCATTGAGGTAAATCCTCCTTTGTAAGTCGGGGATATAGTTCCCCCTAGAGACAGTTAGATTAGGGTTATTGGGTCCCCTAGAGAAGTTGGCCCAGTCAAGTAGAACTGGGCTCGACCTACTAAGTGAAAAGGTCAAGTGAAAGATAAAGTATAAATAGAGAGTGGGATCTCTCATTTGGACAACACACACACTCATAAGTTCGCATTAGTGAGGGAGAGGACAAGTTCACATAGGAGGAAAAGAAGAAGAGCTGCATAAGACCATCTTTGTTTTGGGGTTTTACTTTTGTGATATTGTATTGGGTACGATTCTATCTCTGAGGAAGTTGCAGGGTTTTCTCCTTTATGGTTTCCCCGAGGAATTTCTTTGTGTCTATTGTGTTATGTTGTGCATGTTATTATTTCAGTAAGATCCTAGATAAATATTGATTAAAACTAGAAAATCTAACATGGTATGAGAGCTAACCTGAAAAGAATACAATGTGCAGTTGCGGAAGCTAGGGCTTCTTAATTTTTGTACTTCTCTCCACATATCATCAAAGTAAAGAGGCTAGGCTAACTCTCCTAAGGAGGGTGCATCTTTCTGTCGAAGCAGAAGTTGATTCTAAGAATTTTCATTTTTTGTCCCGTCACTACCACCGGAGGAAAACTAGGGCATCATATATTTGGGTTTCAGTTCACTGATTTGGAAGGATGAGTAGATTCGGAAAATTGCCTTGAGGAGGTGCATCTATCTGTCCAATCAGAAGTTCCAAATTCCAAGTTTGGAAAAATAGGGTTTCTTTGAAAAACCCTAGGGCCAGCCAACTCCAGAACCAATTTGGGCATCTAAATGTGGTAAGACATAAAAGCTTTGTTATTTCCATTTGAAGTTCTCATTAAAGATGTCTCACCACACCAAGCTTTAGGATAAGCTTGAAGGGGCTGATAACTTCCGAGCATGGAAGTATAGGATTTCACTTGTCCTTGGAGATAATGAATTGGACACATATGTGAATGAAGAGGCTCTAGCACCAAAGGGAGATGAGGATAAATCCTTACACAAGAAGAACTTGGTTAAGGCCAAGAGGATCATTGCAGATTCTATTAAGGATCATCTCATCCCACATGTGTCATCTTTGAAGACACCTAAAGAGATGTTTGATGCCTTGACCAAGATATTTGAAGGGAAGAATATAAATCAGAATATGAACTTGAGGAACCAGTTGAATAATGTGAAGATACAAAAATGCAGAGACCATGCAGTCTTATTTTACAAGGGTCTCTCGGATCAAGGAGCAACTTGAAGTTATGGGAGAAAGTATAGAAGATGGAGAAATTGTGATGACCACCTTGAATGGTCTCCCTAGATCATGGGACTCTTTCATTAAGGGGATTTGTGCTAGAAATAAATTAATCACATTCAGTAGACTGTGGGAAGAATGCTCACAAGAAGAAGCTCGACTTGTGGCTCGAGAAGAGAAGATGGGAGAAAACGATGATCAAGCTCTCACAACACACTCTAGAAGGAATAATTGCAAGAGGGAGGTTTGTACAAATTGAAGGGCCATCCTGAACAAGCCTTGGTCCATGAATCCATGGAGCCAAGTGAATTATGGCATAGAAGGCTTGCACATGTGCACTATAGAGAACTACCCATTGAAAGCAAAGCAGTTGAAGGACTTCCAGAAATCCAGTCGAAGCATGAAGGAGTTTTCAAAGGATGTGCGAAGGGAAAGAATGTGAAGAAGGCATTTCCAAGTAGCGAGAGCAAAGCAAAAGGAATATTGGAAATAATCCACTCCGATGTATGCGGTCCTATGTCATCCAGTTCATTGAGTGGGTATGTATATTATGTTTCATTTATTGATGACTTTTTTCATAAGACTTGGATATATTTCTTGAAAAGTAAAGATGAAGTATTCAACAAGTTCAAGGAATTCAAAGCCTTGATCGAGAACCACACAGAGAAAAGAATAAATACCTTTCGATCAGTTACTGCCGGAGAGTTCACCTCGTAAGATATCAAGAACCTATGCAGATAATGTGGGATTAAGAGGGAGTTGACCACTCCATACAATCCACAACAGAATGGCGTTGCAGAAAGAAAGAATAGAACAATAATGGAAGTAGCAAGAGAAATGCTTCATGACCAGGATCTTCCAATGCACTTATGGGAAGAAGCCGCGAGGATAGTTGTGTATGTACAGAATCGTACTCCTCATAGATTACTAGAAATCAAGACTCCAGAAGAAGTATTCTCCGGCGAGAAACTAGAAGTCAACCATCTCAGGATATTTGTCTACCCAGTGTACATACGCATTCTAAAGGAGAAGACAACGAAGCTAGATCCTTCAGGAAAGAAGGGTATATTCGTAGGATACAGTGAAAGCTCGAAGGCCTACCTAATATACTTCCTAAGATTCAAGAAGATCGACATCAATAGAGATGTGACATTTGATGAAGACTAGGCCTACAACAAATCCAGAAAGTTACATGTTGAAGACATTGAAGAACCTGAAGTTCCCAGGATTGGAGATGCAGTAATCGAAGAAGCGATTCTTGAAGATCACGAAGACGGCGAGATGGAAGAATCACATGATCCTGTAGATCTACCTCATGAGAAGAACTCCCACAAGAGGAAGCCAACATGGGTATGAGAGGCAATACAAGATGCAGAGAAGTATAATGCTCCAGAGGGGATGCACAAAGAAAGCAAGAGACCTAGGCCATACTCCAGCTATGTATCCCTATTGTGCAACATCATTGACAAAGAACATGATAATTATGAGGAAGTGGCAGAGAGGAAAGAATGGAAGGATGCCGTGATCGAGGAGTACCAGTCGATCATGAAGAATGATGTCTGGGAGGTAGTTCCGAGACCAGAAAGGAAGTCTGTTGTGACTTCTAAGTGGATCTACAAGATCAATCATGCTGCAGATGGAAGCATAGAGAAACACAAGGCAAGGTTTGTAGCACATGGTTTCTCCCAGAAGGAAGGCATAGATTATGAGGAGACATTTTCACCCGTATCCAGATACACTTCCATCAGATCAATACTTGCATTGGCTGCAGTGATGAAATGGAAGGTACACCAGATGGATGTCAAGACAACGTTCTTGAATGGTGTAGTAGAGGAGGAAGTGTATGTGGAGAAGCCACTCATATTTGAGACACATGACAGGCAGACTCATGTGTGCAAATTGAAGAAGGCCTTGTATGTATTAAAACAAGCACCCAGGACGTGGTATTGCGGGATGGATAGTTTCCTGATGAGCTTGGGAATTACCAAGAGTAAAGCAGATTCCATCCTTTACTACAAGGTTCAAGTGGGAAATCCAGTGATACTTCTACTTTATGTAGATGACTTGTTTGTAATAGGAGAGGATGGGCTCATTGCAGATACGAAGAGGAAACTTTCCGCAGAGTTCGAGATGAAGGACCTGGGTATGATGCACTATTTCCTAGGCATGGAGGTGTGGTAGAGTGTGGATGGAATCTTCCTTGGAAAAGGAAAGTATGCAGTAGAGTTTCTGAAGAGGTTTGGAATGATGGACTGCAAGGCTATGGCCACACCTATGGCATCGAACTTGAAGCTACTATGTGATGCTTCATCAAATTCAGTTGATGCCATGATGTATCATCAGATGATTGGGTCATTGATGTACCTGACGAACACGAGACCATACATATGCTTTGTTGTGAACACATTGAGCCAGTTCCTGATGGATCCGAGACAAGTTCACCTGGTTGCTGAAAAGCATATATTGAGGTACCTAAAGGGTACAGTTGATTATGGGCTCAAGTATGACGCGAATCAGAATATTAACCTACAGGGTTATGTTGATTTGGATTGGGAAAGAAGTGCCACAAATAGAAAGAGCGCTTCGGGATGTTGCTTCAGTATGGGATTCGGTATTATCTCCTGGTTTAGCAGGAAGCAGTTGTGCTTGGCAATGAGTATAGGCGAAGAAGAGTATGTTGCAACTTGTTCGGCTAGTTGTGAGGCAGTATGGATTAGGAAGCTAATGTCTGATTTGTTTGATCTCTAGTTAGAGGCGACTTGTATATTCTGTGAAAACCAGATTTGTTCGAAGTTGTTCGAGAACTCAGTGTTCCATGAAAAGTCGAAGCATATTGAGATCAAGTATCACTATATCAGGGATATGGTGCAAAGAGGAGCAGTGAAGCTCCAGTATGTTGCAACGAATGAGCAGATAGTCGATGGGTTGACCAAGCCGCTAGCCAGAGTGAAGTTCGAGTACTTCAGAGAGAAGCTTGGTGTTCTCCAGATCGAGATTCCTTCCAAGAGGAAATGATGAGTCTGGAAGACGCAGATGCACATGGGCCATTCTTGCATAGTGGTAGGTTAGTGCCTCCTATGTTTGTAGATGTAAGGGTCAGGCCATTCTCGCATATTGGTAGGTTTGTGCCTCCTATGTTGGTAGATGTAAGGGCCGAGCCATTCTCGTATGGTGGTAGGTTCGTGCCTCCGATGTTGGTATATGTAAGGGCTAAGCCTTTCCCGAATGGTGGTAGGAAATTCCTCCCATGTCGGTTGATTTAAGTGATGTGTGTCACATGCTGGTAGGAGATTCCTTGCATGTTGGTAGATGGGTTCTCGTATGGTGGTAGGTTTGTGCCTCCCATACTGTAGATGTCCACCGGTCATAAGACACTGTGTGTGCGCCTAGGCAGAGTCTAGCATGGTGGTAGGTTTGTGCTTCCCATGCTGGTAGACACGGGCTGACCGTTGTGGGACATGTGATGTGCATTTGGGCTGTGCTCCATTTGATGATAAGAAGATCTGAAGACGATGAGGTGACAGTAGGAGGCACATGTGTTTGCAGTGGAAATGTAATGACTGGTCCTGAGCTATACCTACTTGATGGATTTCTCATAGAGATGATGAATACCTACATTGTGGCTAGGCCTACATCCAGCATGAAAAAGGGATGGCTTTGTAGAACTTCCTATGACAAGTAGATTCAAGATATATCACCAATCGATGATCGACATGATGAGGATTGCAACAACAGCGACAATGATGTTCTAGTGTTTATGATGATGTTCCAACATTGATGATCCAGTGACGAAGACTTGTGTCCATATTTGTTGATGACTATGTCAATAGAATACATTCCTAGCTAAGAGGGAGTGTTTATGTAATTGTAACTTTGGAAGATATTCACTTGTATTTTATATTGTTATTATTATTGTATTTTATTTGTACCTCCGACGGAGATGTTTATTCCTCTGGTTGGGGATGTCATTATTACATTTGGTCATGTAAAGTCATTGAGGTAAATCCTCCTTTGTAAGTCCGGGCAATAGTTCCCCCTAGAGTCAGTTAGATTAGGGTTATTGAGTCCCCTAGAGAAGTCAGCCCAGTCAGGTACAACTGGGGCCGGCCTAGTAAGTGAAAAGGTCAAGTGAAAGATAAAGTATAAATAGAGGGTGGAGCACTCTCATTTGGACAACACAGTCACTCACAAGTTCACATTAGTGAGAGAGAGGACAAGTTCGCATAGGAGGAAAAGAAGAGGAGTTGCAGAAGACCATCTTTGTTTTGGGGTTTTACTTTTGTGATATTGTATTGGTGACGATTCTATCTCTGAGGAAGTTGCGAGGTTTTCTCCTTTATGGTTTCCCAGAGGAAATTCTTTGTGTCTAATGTGTTATGTTTTGCATGTTATTCTTTCAGTAAGATCCTAGATAAATATTGATTAAAAGTATAAAATATAACAAATACCCTTTGGATAAACACCATCTTAGTAAGAAATGAGAGGAAGGTTGAGCATCATCATGTGCTTTCATAATTCTTGAAGTGAGCAGAAATTTAAATGTTTAAATTGCTTGTGTTAGGGTCTACCAAAATTATCCATGTGAAGAATGAAATAAAAGAGTGACAATGAACAAAAGTAGCCAATCTTGTGTGTTACAACGTAATCTTCCACCTTGTGAGCATCAGCACCCTTTGGCCTATAGGATCCATTTCACTGACTCAGATCCACTTTATATCCTTTAGACATACTATTTCCTCATTTTTTCCCTTAAACGCTTGCTGCATCATTACAGCGGGTGTACCCGCGAGTTGCATCACTATAGCCCGCGGGTAGCATGTAAAATGGTAAAAATCACTAGTTTATTACTTTTTACTCCCAAAAAGCGGTTATTGGGTGACCTTTGACCCTCCATCTTCCCAAGAAACGCCTCGATGTGTCCTTTCACTTACCTTTGGGAGGACTATATATTGAGCACATATGGCTTATGGACGGGAGGAGAAAGAAGAGCAAGAGAACTCTAGTGGATTTTTGCCCTATCTTGAGTCTACACGCATTGATCCTTGTAGTTGTGAACCCCTTATGTTCACCTTCCAAACTCCTACCATAGTTTGAGTTTTCCATTCATGGAGGATTGAAGTGGTGGAGGCACAAGTGGATTGATCCAGATCTTGGTTCAGATTGGTTGCCGGCAAGAGGTCGTATCACATTGTACTTCTTCTTGTTTATTAATAGAAATACTCATATTCTCATCCATTAATGTTGTGAATGTTATTTATTCTACATTGGGTTGCATTTACTTATAATATCATGGACCATTGCTATTGATGTTGTTAATGTCGTTTATATATTATATGTACTTGTTGTATATTGGCTGTCAAGACTAATTTGTAGATTCAAGTGCACGGATTGAAAGCTCCAACGGGGATCTACATCAAACATTTGGATCGAGTTTGGTTACATTCTCCATTATCTTAGCATTGTCATTTATAATAGCATAGTTCTGAGAATTGAGTTAATTTCTGGTAGTCAGCTATCTGTAGTGGTCTACCCCAAGCCATAGTGAGTTTTCTCCAACACAGAAATGGCGACTCCGCTGGGGAAAACATCCATGTTTGGGGATTTTTTATCATTAGTCCTTAATTAGAGTTGTTGTTTGTCGATGTTCTGTGTCACTGATTGGCCATTGAGATACACCATAGAAAACTTGCTTTTTCTAAGCCATTGGACTCTTTATTTTCCCATTTTCCTTTCCTTACCCGCGGGCTACCTTTACTCTACCCGCGTACACCCGCCTTTGTTTACTCTACTGCTCACGGGTACCCGCAGGTTTTCCTTCGATAGTAGCGTACAACTCCAGCTTTGGTTGATTTATGGCTTTTGGTTGTTACTGGGTTGGCTTTGGATGATCCTGAGTCTTTGTTGGCCTGTTTCTTGACTGTTCCATGCCTTGGTTGTGACCAGAACTCTTCTCTTCTCTTGGTTGAGCCTTGTTGGTTTTTTACCCATCTTTGGATTTAGCCTTGTTGGTTTTTTCCTTTTGAGTTCATTCCTTTGGCTGAGTCTTACTATTAGGTGTCTACCGGGTTGTCCTATTGATCTCCTTGGCATATCAGTGACTAGATAGTAGGATTTTGCTTGCATTTTTCATTTCCTTATATTGAAAAATACAAAAAAATACATATAGTTTTGCATTTTCCTTTTGCTTATAAGAGAAAATACAAAAAAAACAAAATTTACTTCCATGTACTGCATCTTGCATTGAGTGCTTGCTGTCTTCATTTAGGTTCTGCTTGTGCATCGAAAATATAAAAGGATTGCATTTTTATTTCGAAACCGTTGGGTTGATTTTGCATGTTAGTGACATTGTTTTATTGGATACATGAGTCTATGATTTGACGATTTTGCATACTATTGAGTCATACACATCACTAGTTTCATGACCATATCCCTTGAGTAACCACAGCCACTAAAATTAACGCTTAATATTAAAATTGATTAGACCGATTTTATTTATAGGGTACACCAACTAGCATAGGTTTAGAGTCTTGGAATAAATCATTGTGAGTTAACAATCCAAGAATACTAGACAAAACATTAGGTGTCTGACCAAGGAGTGGAGGAATCCATGGTATATAATGGTGTTCTCAGGAAGCTCTACTCAAACCAGAGTTAATCACGAGGTCATGGGAGGTTGGTTGAGGAGATATCCCTCTGATACCAGCTGAACATGGGAGATATTTCCAGGATTTGTTTGTATCTGGGGACTCTTGGGGGATTTGACCCTCATTGAGTTTCGAGCTTAGCTACCCTGCCAATACGATGGATCCCACCTGCGATTTCCCCCCTGAGCATTGGTTATATTGCGGTGACCATAATTTCCTTTCCTAGGTATCGCATAGGGTACTTGCAGTGGTTATGCTGTTTGTGTCCTGAGTCAGATAGGGATTGGACAGCACAGTTGTTTATTGCCGAGGGTTATGGCCCTTTGCACGCAATGAAGCCTAGGTGTCTCTATAACTGATTATGTTACCTCCGGCTACATTTTGGGAGTCTCAAGCCTCTCCTAGGCTAGACATACCTGCTCTAGTGTCGGGAGCTCATTTAGCCACTCTGTTTGTCTGCTCTTGGCTATAGTTTATCTAGGTGTGTGCTTTTGATTTACTGTTTTTGATCGATAGTTGGCCTTTAGGGGACGTTTTGATTTTATATTCTCTCCGAAGATATCGTGGCGCGGAGTCCTACTCTCCGCCGATCCCGTCGGTTGGCTGGTTTGCAGCCTGCCGAACTTTCACGCCGTGTTGCTAGAGGACGCCAGTGGGATCCCTTCGAGTCTTTGAATTCTTACAAGACATACATCCAAGACGTCATGACCGTTGCACACTCTGACATAGGAGAAATCCCTACTAGTCCATCGGGTAGAGTTGAGCACACTTCAGACACCCCTACTCCTCGCGAGGCATGGGGAGGTGATCCACCTGAGACCCAACCTGGTTTGTTTGGTTCGGATCCACCCAAGGACGACCCGTTCGATCCTTCATATCCACATAATTATTTATACGGGATGCCAGAGGTCCATGATGATACAGGCCCTACGGTCAACCCTACCGCATTCTCATATGGTATGCCGGATTACACCACAGTTGATCCTTCCACTACTTTTGGTAGCCATGCTGGCGCCATTCATGGTGTTAGCAACACTGCACCCACTGGGGGCAATACCCTGTTGATGTATATGTAACTTCGGAATGTATTTCACATATATGTATATTGTATTCCTATAGAGATGGTATTATTCCTCTATAAGGAAGTGTCGTCATTTATATTGTAAGTGTCGTAACTTATACTTGATGGGTTATTAGACCACCTTGTTTGGGGTCGGCCCTGTATAAGTCATGTGGGTTAAAGGGTTATTAGACCACCCTATTGGGGGTCGGCCATGTGGGTCAAAGGGTTATTAGACCACCCTATTGGGGGTCGGCCCAGTCAGCATTATATTATGTGGTTAAGTTCGAGCCTACATGAGTTAGGTAAAAAGGCAAGTCAAGTCAAGTATAAATAGAGTGCGGGAGGCACTCTATTTACTCACTCACTTCTCACACATGCACTCAAGGAGGAGTGGCGCACTTATGGAGGAGGAGGATCTGCTGCTAGGTTGTGTCTATCTCTTATGGTTGGTTGTATCATTGCTCTATCTATCTCTGAGGAAGTTATTGGGGTTTTTCACCTTTATGGTTTTCCCCAAGTAAATCTTTGTGTCTCTTGTGTGCTTGCATTATTGTCTCCATGATTGATATGCTGTAGATATGCTGTACATGTTGTTCTCTCAGTTAAGATCCTAGATCAGATTGAAGTAAATTCTGAAAATTTAACATGGTATCAGAGCTAGCCTGAAAGAAGGCATGATATGGCATGTATGACACTTGTTGCACTTACGATGCTAGGGCTTGATATAGCAAAAACCAGTCATCGTAGCACTTTCGCTATAAATCCGTTTTGGCGAAGTTTTCGGATCTTAAATTGTTACAGGACGAAGCTAAAATCTCCAGGTACCTTTTGTCCAAAGGACAACCTCTAATTCGTTGTACTTTGTGATTTATGATCTGTGCAATATAGGGTTTCTGTCTCTTCCAGATCTGAGTCAAAATCAGGTGACCTTGGGAAAAAGGTCATAACTTGGGCTAGGAAGCTCCAAATGAAATTTCGTAAAAAGTGACAGGTAGTACACAGTCTGTAATATCTCAAAAAACGTTTTCAGAGGCCTAAGTTGAACCAGGGACACGTGGCACACCGTACAAGTTCGCTCTACTGTTTTATCCCATAAACAGGTCACGTTGCGACACTTGGCATAACTCTCTCTCAGAAAATCCAATTGAGGTCAGACCTATCAATATGGAAAGATAACAGGCCGAGCTATCTCAGAAAACTTTTTCAGAGGCCGAATTTCAAACAGTGACACGTGGCACGCCGTACAAGTTCTCTCTTCTGTTTTATCCCAAAACAGGTCACGTTGCGACATTTGGCATAACTCTCTCTCAGAGAATCCAATTGAGGTCAGACCTGTCAGGATGGAAAGGTAACAGGTCAGGCTATCTCAGGAAACTTTTTTTAGACCCTGTGGATCAAAAATTTCAGAGTTACACCAGAAACAATCAGGTACATATTTCTGTCAAAACAGAATTATTTTTTGGTACCTTCATTCATGGCTTCCGGAATTTAGGGCTTTGAAGAAAGTTGGAATTTTTGTAATCGGAGACCACGGCTGAATGCTACTCATCAAAATAAAAATTTAGAGACCAAAATCAGAATTTTTGGTTGGGCAGAAGGCCAGGCTTGATCAGACCCTAGTTCGGGACTTTGATCAGGAAAGTGGAAAATTAGGGCTTCTGTAAAAATGGGAATTTTTGAAATCTGAGACCACGGCTGGAAGCTCCTCAGAAAAATAGAAGCTTAGAGCTTTGGATCAAACCTTTTGATTGGGAAAAAGAGTGGGATTCATCAAACCCCAGTTCAGGGTCACGTCCAGTGAATCCAGAAGTTTCAAAGGCAAAATTGAGGAGTGAAACTTTGCAGTTTTCAAATTATGAATATACCAATTTGATCAGCTCATCAAGGCGCATATTTCTATCCTTTCGGAAGTTTGAAATTCAAAGTTTGAATTTTTGGGGTTTCTCTGACAAACCCATATCCAGATCCAGGTCCAGTTCCTGCACATCAAGTGGATTGGGTTAATCCTAGAAGAAGATGGATTGGTCACCTACATAGGTGAAGAAGTTCCTGTTTCAAAGGGAGATGAGGCTAAGGCCTTACATAAGAAGATTACAAGCGATCTCGACAGGTATGACTCATCGAGGTATGTTTTGATATTTGTCCATGATTAAGTTTATGGTATGTTTGTCTTCATGTTATTACAGTTAAGTACAATTTTGTTTTTAGATTTGTCGTATCACCTTAACAAAATTATGAATGCATGATAGAAGATATTCATTATTTAGGTTGTTGACACTTATGATTGTACTAATGCATTATGGTGTTGTATGAGGTTTATGTTGTCTCTAACATGAAAGGTACACCAAGAAAGACAAATCATGTTCCAGTTCAAGAACATATGATCATGATGACATGAGGACAAAGATTCATCCATTGTCATGGATCTCATAAAAGATCCATTTACGAGGTATGTATAACTTGATTTTATAATGGCTAACCTATGAGATATGCAGGTTACTAGCACAAGTCATTGAAGAAGAAGAAGAAGACATCATGTGAGTATGTTAGACATAAATAGCTAGCATGCTAATCCAGGTATGTTTTTCCTATATCAAGCTAGAATCCTACCTTGGGTTAGGATCTTATACTGTTGTGTTGTTGATAATGATTGTTCATGAAGTCATAGGTTTGAATAGTCATGGTTGTATACATATTATGTTTCTTACCATATTTGATGATATGGCTAACCAAAAGAATCATGAAGGCATAAGTTAGAATAATCATGGGTATATGCATATTATGTGTCTTACCTTAATTAATGATATGACTAACCCGAAGAGTCATAGGTTTGAGTAATTATAAGTTTAGACATGTTATGTTTCTTATGATTTGACTAACCATAAGAATCCTACATAAACCTTGAAAGCTAATGCTTATTATTTCTGTTTGAAATGATCATGACTATACATGCTTTAGATTATTGTGTTTTTGATAATATTAAGATTATTCTAATGAATTTTTGATTATGTATGAGACCTCGGGGATAACACAATGATGATACTAACAAGCATGCATAGGGATCGAAAATGTATATAAGTTCAAGGACAGGTAATCCAGGGAGCAAAGATCAAGAGGGAGTACACTTCAGTAGTTTATGCAAGGATGCAGATATTCAGAGGGAGTTGACCATCTCTCTACATCCCACAACAGAAAGGTGTAGAAGAAGCTACTTCAGATTAGGACTCCAGCAGCTCCTGCAAGGAAGCGAAGACTCAAAGGGAGTCCACCCAACGAACAAACAAAGATACGTATTTGAATTGTCATTTCTTAAATAATACTGTTCAATAATGTATATACTGATGTTCCTAGAATTAGGTTGTGTATTATGCATATTATATTAATTGCATTGATGAACAGTATACTCCTAATATGCATGGGTAAGTGGCCTATGGCACTGTACAACATTCAATTGCTACTTATCTAGAATGAAACCTCTTTGCTGACATGTTGGGAGTTGTGCACACTCTTAACAATGTTCTGGTAGAGATTGGAAGGAATCTAGAAAGTTACGGGATATGGATAAATGTTGTATTGAAGCATTGGCTAAGATAATTGCATGAATGTATGACATATTTCTTTATGTGTAAGAATTTGTTCTGAAAACTATGAGATGTTTCTAATCATGCAATTTAACCTGTTTTGTAGGAAAGACCGTATATGTTCACCTACAAAAGGACTACAACATTTGTTCCAGCAACAAAGATATCTATTGAAGATACTGAAGTTCCCAGGATCTGGGATGAAGAAATGGAATGCCATGATCCGTCGATCATGAAGAATGATGTTTGGGATGCGATCCCAAGAGCTAAAGGGAAGCCTGTTGTGACTTCCAAATAGAACTTTCAGATCAAGCATGTTGCAGATGGCAGCATAGAGAAATATAAAAGTGATGAAATAGAAGATACACCAGATGGATTCAAGACAGCTTTCTTGAATGGTGTAGTTGAAGAAGAAGCAGCCACTTGGTTCTGAGACACATGATAGGAAATCATATATGTGCAGAACTTGGTATGGTGAAGATAGATTGATTGCCGACACGCAGCGGAAGCTTACTACCGAGTTCGAGATGAAGAACTTGGGGATGATGCACTATTTGTTTTTGGCATGAAGGTGTGGCAGAGTGCAGAAGGAATCTTCCTTGGATAAGGGAAGTATGCAGTAGAGATCTTGAAGAGGTTCGGGATGATGGATTGCAAGGCCATGGCCACACCTATGGCATCGAATCTGAAGCTTCTATGTGATGCTTCATCTGAGCCAATTGATGTCTCTATGTATCGTCAGATGATTGGGTCCTTGATATACCTGACGAACATGAGACCGGATATTTGCTTTGCTGTGAACACATTGAGCCAGTTCCTAATGGATCCGAGGAGTGTTCATCTGGTTGCTGTAAAGCATGTTCTGAGGTACCTAAAGGGTACATTGGATTATGGGCTCAGGTATGAGGAGAATCAAAAGTTTAACCTGCAGGGTTATGTTGATTCAGATTGGGCTGGCAGTGCTGCAGACAGGAAGAGCACATCTGGGTGTTGCTTCAGTATGGGATCAGGTGTGATCTCTTGGTTTAGCAGGAAGCAGCCCTACGTAGCACTGAGTACAGCTGAGGCAGAGTATGTTGCAGCCTGTTCAGCTAGTTGTGAGACAGTATGGATACGGAAGCTACTGTCTAGGTTATTTGATCTCCCATT
The DNA here is from genome assembly GCA_027924585.1 of Larix kaempferi. NCBI lineage: Eukaryota > Viridiplantae > Streptophyta > Pinopsida > Pinales > Pinaceae > Larix > Larix kaempferi. Next base: position 647,907 of record BSBM01000356.1, read on the forward strand.
GGAGGCTGCTGGTATCTTCTATGATAATCAGAGTTGTGTGAAGCTGTCCAGTGTTTCATGACAGGTCGAAACACATAGAGATCAAATATCACTATATCAGGGATATGGTGCAGAGAGGAGCTGTGAAGCTCCTATATGTTGCGACAGACGAGCAGATTACAGATGTGCTGACGAAGCCGCTAGCCAGAGTGAAGTTCGAGTACTTCAGAGAGAGGCTTGGCGTTCTTCAGATCGAGGACACTTCGAGAAAGAAGTGATGGACACATTTGCTGAAGCCATTCCAAGCATGTTGGAAGGAGGATCCTTCACATGGCTGTGGATGTAAGCACTGGATAATGGGCATCAGGATGATGTTCTGGTTTTTGCTTGGATATGATCAGTTGGATCATTTATGTATGTACGCATCATGTTGGATGATGGATATGATCAGTTGGATCATTTATGTATGTACGCATCATGTTGGATGCTAGATATGATCAGTTGGATCATTTATGTATGTATGCATCATGTTGGATGCTGGATATGATCGGTTGGATCATGTACCTTTGTATGATCAGGTAGATCATGTATGCTAACGGATACATTGTGTGGATCATGTATCTATGTATGTATCAGGTGGATACTTGGATGATCGTGGATGACGAGCTTCTCCAGATGACATGCAGCAGGATGTTGCAGTGATGATGATCAGGATGATCATGTGTACATCAGGATGATGTTTGATGAGTATCAGATGATACTTTGTGGCCGTGGATCAGGTTGTGCAGGAAAGCATGTAATTTGTGCCCTGGGAGATTTGCAGATGGTCTTTCGAGGTTTTGCCTATGGCATGTAATTCGGTGCCCTGGGACATCTGGCAAATGCTCTTGCGAGGTTTTGCTTGGGAGGACATGTAATTTGTGCCCTGGGAGATTTCAGGTCGGAGTTGTGTACCCGTAACATCCTGAGATGCTCTTGCGAGGTTTTGTCCTATGGCATGTAATTTGCTCCTGGGAGATCTGGACAGGATGAAAAAGGCCTCAGATGCTTCAGCCAGGTTTTGCCATGACCACATGTAATTTGCTCCTGGGAGATCTGGACAGGATGAAAAAGGCCTCAGATGCTTCAGCCAGGTTTTGTGGTGGACCACATGTAATTTGCTCCTGGGAGATCTGGACAGGATGAAAAAGGCCTCAGATGCTTCAGCCAGGTTTTGTGGTGAGATCACATGTAATGTGCTCCTGGGAGATCCGACAGGTAGAGCCGCGTACTCGTAACAGCCTGGGATGCTTCAGCCAGGTTTTGTGATGGGTCACATGTAATGTGCTCCTGGGAGATCCTACAGGTAGAGCTGTGTGCTCGTAATAGCCTGGGATGCTGCAGCCAGGTTTTGTGACGCACGTAATAAGTCCTGAGGATTCCACAGTATGGCCAGTGATGATGAAGACCTGCAGGTGGTGGGCCTACATCCAGTATGAAAAAGGACTGGCTCTGTAGAACTTCCTATGACGAGTAGATTCAGAGATTGATTGAGATAGCAGCAGCAGTGACAATGATGATGACTCAATGACAATTATCCAGTGACGATGATCCAGAGAAGATGACTTGTGCTAGAAGAACTGTGCTGAGAAATACCTTCCTAGTTAAGAGGGAGTGTTGATGTATATGTAACTTCGGAATGTATTTCACATATATGTATATTGTATTCCTATAGAGATGGTATTATTCCTCTATAAGGAAGTGTCGTCATTTATATTGTAAGTGTCGTAACTTATACTTGATGGGTTATTAGACCACCTTGTTTGGGGTCGGCCCTGTATAAGTCATGTGGGTTAAAGGGTTATTAGACCACCCTATTGGGGGTCGGCCATGTGGGTCAAAGGGTTATTAGACCACCCTATTGGGGGTCGGCCCAGTCAGCATTATATTATGTGGTTAAGTTCGAGCCTACATGAGTTAGGTAAAAAGGCAAGTCAAGTCAAGTATAAATAGAGTGCGGGAGGCACTCTATTTACTCACTCACTTCTCACACATGCACTCAAGGAGGAGTGGCGCACTTATGGAGGAGGAGGATCTGCTGCTAGGTTGTGTCTATCTCTTATGGTTGGTTGTATCATTGCTCTATCTATCTCTGAGGAAGTTATTGGGGTTTTTCACCTTTATGGTTTTCCCCAAGTAAATCTTTGTGTCTCTTGTGTGCTTGCATTATTGTCTCCATGATTGATATGCTGTAGATATGCTGTACATGTTGTTCTCTCAGTTAAGATCCTAGATCAGATTGAAGTAAATTCTGAAAATTTAACATACCCTCGCCGGGGGCACCATGTTGTCCACTCACACACATAGTATGGGGAGCAGTTGTGTTCCTCTTGACAAAGCTAATGTTGGAAGACGACCGCCTCCTAGGGCTATCCAACCTAATAGGAACACTATTCGAAACATGACTCACCATCCACCACCTAACACACATATCGCTACCCGTCAACCCAGGACCACTTTCGCGAACGTTAATGCTCCTCCTAACCACGGGGATGGAAATATACCGCACACTTTTGCGTCCACCACCGCTACTAGTAATACTAATGTAGGAGGTGGGAATATATCTTATCTTCATGGTCATAACGCCACCATTCTTGCTACTAGTAACACCAACGTTGGGGTTGGGAATACTTCTCATACTTTGCGTCACCACATGACTGCTCATGCTAATCCTAATGCTGGGGGTGGGAACATACCTCACCATTATGGTCATTACAACTCGGTTCCCACTATGAATAGTACGAATATGCCCCATACTTATGGTGGCAACCCTTACTACAACACGGTTGGTGCTGGCCACCAATTCAACCCACCTCAATACGGTGCCCAAAACACTTATATACCTGCTTACACTCATACGGGTCAGGTCGGAGGTGGTTATCAACCTTATGGCCATGGTCAAGCTTATGGTCCGTCAGGTCCTCATTATCAGCAGTTTAATGCTCATGGTCAAGATTTTGGTCCACCTTATAATTCGGTTCCGTTCAACCAACCTTTTATGGGAGCTTATAATCAAGCTTTCCAGCCGCAGCTCCCGTTCCTTGCACGTTTGAATATTCTGGATCTTTCAAAGCTCACGAATGATCTTGTGTGTCACGAACCTAATTGGCCCCCGGTCCCTACCAAGATCCCTTCGGACATTCCTAAGTTTGAGGGGAAAGGTGGTGAGGATCTGGGTGATCATGTCACAAAGTTTCACCTTTGGTGCTCCTCCAACTCGTTGACTCACGATTCTGTTAGATTACGACTATTTCAACGCACCCTCACGGGGGCAGCTGTGAAGTGGTATGTGGAGTTTCTTGGGAGCACCTATAGGGGATTCAACGAGATTGCTTTGGTTTTCTTAGACCATTTCCAGTTGCTGGTTCGTTTTGATACTGGTACTGAACTGTTGTCTACCTTCCATCATAATAAGGCCACACATATTTCTGACCACATTCAAGAGTGGCACCGACAGAAGAGATTAGTGAAAGCCAACATTCCTCCAGAGTTTCTGTTGGAATGGTTCCTCAAGTATCTACTCCCATACATTGCTAAGGATGTTTCGATGTTCGGCATTGTGACTGAGGAACAAGCCATCTTGAAAGTCTAGCAGTTATACCTACTATACTCTCAGTCTGGCATTTTATACGACATTATTCCTGATGCACCGAGAACATGACATGAGCCCACGTTAGTTCCAGGACCACATGCCGATGGCATCGTGGGATTCGCAAGCACTCACCCTATAGACTTGGTAGCTAATAAAATGCAAAATTTGTCGCTAAACCTGTCTACTCCCGGACAGGTTCACACCTTGTCCACTTCCACCCCGTCGTCTGATGTACACAATGTGCAATCAACGAAACCATCAGGTAACCAGCAACCTGGTGGTAAGAAAAAGGGGATAAACAACTGTAGAGGTGGAAACAATGGGAATAACAATAATAGCAATCACAATACCCCTCGTAAAGAGAATTCCAACCCTCCTCGAGAAGGCGTAAATGCTGGTGAGGACTGTAAACCTAGGCGTAAGGTGAAGTTCCCTTGCAAGCTCTGTGGGGAAGATCATCTAACTCACTTATGTCCTCGAATCGAAGAAGCATCGAAGCATTCGGCATAGAGCCCAGCTATGTTAAAGGATCCCCTTCCTCATCATTAAAACATGGCTTCGCATGCTCCCACCACTGGTTACGAACCTACTGAAACGGCAACGTCTTCTTCCAATACTAGTGGTTATGGATGTGTGAATATGGTTCAATCAGAGGTTAGTGTTGCAACTCGTCAACGCGATTATGGTGCACCACAACCTAATATGGGGAGTGAGCCTCCCCCTCCTCTTGACAATTCCTTGCATATCGAGAAGCCCTCTAATATGCCACGGATACCGAAAGGTGTTCTCAAGTGCTCTACGCATAATCCTAATGCTCGATCCACCCATAACTACTCCATTGTAGAAGATTTGGGCCAAACTCCATGTCCCATGTTGGATCTTGAAGTTTTGAAGGCCTGTCCCTCTCAAAAGCATGCCCTTTTGAGTGCATTAGGAGTTCAGGATGGGGGAAATCCTAGTGTTATCAAGATCGATACTACTGATGTTCAACCTTGCTTACCTTACCACGTGGCTTTTCAAATCCAGGTTGTGTGCCTTCAGAGTTTTGTCAAACGTACTATGGTTGACGAAGGTGCTTCCGCGTCTGTAATGACGTTAACTTGTTGGAAAGATCTTGGCTCTCCTCCTCTACTCGCGTCTAGAACCACGCTCACTGCATTCGACGGTTGGTCATTTAAGCCGCATGGAATTATCCCTTCGCTTGTTGTCTACTTGGGAGGCAAGTCTGTGCCTATTGAAGTCTAAGTGGTTGATGCACCCATCGACTACAACCTATTACTGGGTCGGAATTGGATGTACACTATGAAGGTTGTCACGTCCACTGTATTCAGAGTTATCTGCTTTCCCCATGAAGGAAAGATTGTGACCATCGATCAGCTGGATTTCGTTAACACTCCTTCCATGGCATCCACGAGATCGATAGTCCCGCAAGTTACTGATTCTCAGCCGGCAACTAGGAACATAGGTGTTGGTATGTACCCTTCACTGATGGGAACTTATAGTTTTCCTGCACCTGTGAACTTCATCGGAACCATTTCCGATAATGCGCCCCCTCCTTTGCATAGTATGTCGTTCCGGACTTCCTATTGTACTGATCCATGGACTTTACCGTCCACGAGTTCTACGTCTTGAGACATTATGCATGTCAGGATGTTTGTGCCATTGTCTGTAGCTGAGCTTGCTTATGAGCATATCCAACAAGCTACTACAGAACCAGATCTCTCTTCTTCTCAGACAGTCGAAGAAGATCCCATTACGCTGCCATTTTCGACAGCCAACTCATCTTGTTCACACAACTTCCTTGATGATACTTTGCCATCTGATGAAGCTATTATGGAGGCCATGTGTGGTAGTGAGAGGCCTTGGGAGGATATGCATCATCTCTCTTATTTCCTTCCCAACCTCGAGCTCGCTGAGCAAGAAGAGTTTAGGATGACTCTAGCAGAGATGGTTGGTCACCCTGTGGCTCTTTTGGAGACGCATGATGTTTTTGCAGAGGGGAATATGGCCAATATTTCCCCAACCATGTCGATCAACATCTCTCGTACTCCCGAAAAGGTGGAGAATGTCTATATCGGTGACGATTGCACTCCTGAGGAGATTGCTATTTACACTGAATTGTTTACAGAACTCCGGGAAGCATTCGCCTGGTCATATGAGGAGATGCTAGGAATAGACCCCCTCATTGTTGAACATGAGATTAGAACGTATCCTAATGCTAAACTGGTTCGACAACTCTTACGTGCTATGAACCCTAGGAAGGCAGTCGCTATCAAGGCAGAGGTGGAGAAACTGCTCAAAGCTAGTTTCATCTACCCCGTTCCCCTTACCGAATGGGTGTCAAACCCCGTTCTTGTCGATAAGAAGCAGGGAATGATCCGCGTATGCACCAATTTTAGAGATTTGAACCATGCATGTCCGGAAGACAATTTCCCCACGCCATTCATTGATCTGATCTTGGATGCTTGTGCGGGAAGTGAGATTTTTTAATTCATGGATGGCTTCTCAAGATATAACCAGATTCAAATCAAACCCGAGGACCAACATAAGACGACATTCATTTGTCCATGGGCAAATTTTGCATATCGAAAAATGCCCTTCGGCCTTAAAAACGCTGGAGCTATGTTTCAGCGAGCCATGACCTACGCCTTTCACGATCTTAAGAAGATTATGGAGGTTTTCTTGGATGATCTTGCTGGCCATTCTCGCAAGAGAGCAGACCACCCCAAGCACCTCCATATGATTCTCGAACGACGTATACACTACAAAATTCGATTGAATCCCAATAAATGCATCTTCGCTGTAAGGACTGGTCGCCTTCTAGGCTTCATAGTTTCAAAAGACGGTATTAGAGTCGATCCTCTAAAAGTTGAGGCAATACTTCAGTTGCCTCCTCCGCGCAACTTGTTACAACTTCAAAGCCTCCAAGGGAGAGCTACTTTTCTGCGTCAATTTGTAGTCAATTATGCTAATCTTACCAAAGGTTTCGCGCGCTTATTGAAGAAAGACACACCTTTTATCTGGGATGAGCGAGCCCAGCAGTATTTCGACACCCTTAAAAAAGATTTGGTATCGGCCCCTGTGCTTAGTCCACCAGACTTCGCACGAGATTTTATCCTTTATGTGGCCGCGTCTCAAGAGATGATTGGCATGGTCTTGGTTCAGGTTGATGACGCGCTCATCGAGCATGTTATCTATTACCTCATTCGAAATCTAGTAGATGTTGAGCTAAGATATACTCATGTGGAAAAGCTGGCGCTTACGACTGTCCATGCAGTCCAGTGGTTACGACATTACATTTTTCTTAGAACAACCACAGTTTTAGCTCACATCAATCCATTTTAGTTCGTGCTATCATGATGCCTTATGGGGGGGACGTATAATAAATGGATTGTGATCCTTCAGGAGTTCGATCTCGATTTTGCTTTGGCGAAATTGGTGAAATTGTTGGTGTTTGTTGAGCTTATGTCGGACCTCTCGAGACTTGATGAGGATGTCATTCATGAAGATTCCTTTGTGGATGAGCACTTATTTCTTATCTCATCCGAAGACCCTTGGTATGGGGATGTCATTGTATATCTCCAAACTTTGAAGTTTCCTCCGCATTATTCACGAGACGAGTGACGGTGTGTGAAACATCACGCTAAAGACTATACCATTGCCGGTGACACTTTGTATCGCCGAGGAAAGGATTCTATTCTCCGACGTTGCTTAACTCACGAAGAAGCAGAGCGGGTGCTTAATGATTTCCATGCAGGGGCGTGTGGCGGTCACTTATCCGGGCTTGCTACAGCCCAGCATATTATGTGAGCTGGTTACTTTTGGCCTTCAATCTTTAAGGATTGTGTTAACGCTATGAAGAGATGCCACCCTTGCCAGGTGTTCTCTCGAAATATACACTCTCATCCAGCACCCCCTCATCCATTCGCCACCGTCGATCCCTTCACTAAGTTGGGGGTGGACTTCATGGATTGCAAACCAGCTTCGACTGGGGGGCATCACCATATCATAGTGGCCGTGGACTATTTTTCCAAATGGGCTGAGGCCATGCCTACCGTAAAAGCCGACGGTGCTACTGCAGCCCATTTCATGTTCAATCAAATTATCACTCATTTCGGTATTCCGAAATAGATTGTCACTGACCATGGAAGTCAATTTCAAAACAAGATGATGGAGGATTTGTCTCTCAAGCTTGGGTTTCGTCAAGAACACTCGTCTTCCTACTATCCCCAAGCGAATGGTCAAGTTGGAGCAGTTAATAAATCTTTGAAGACCATTCTCCAACGTACCATCCAACAAAGCAAGAACAATTGGCACATCATGTTATATCCTGCTTTGTGGACATATCGAACCGCAGTCAAGACTGCCACCGAATTCTCACCATTCCAGCTAGTTCATGGTGTGGAGTCACTTTTACCGATTGAATGTGAAATCCCTTCGCTTAAACTGGCCATAGATCTCCTCCCTGATACAACAGGTATTGAGCAACGTTTAATCCACCTTGAGCAACTTGACGAGCAACGTCGAGATGCCGCTGTGGTCATAGATGCCAACAAACGTCGTGTCAAGGTTCAATATGATAGGTCTTTCCATCCCCGGTAGTATGCGGAAGGTGACTTGGTCCTCTTATATGACCAAGCTAAAGAACCCCTGGGGGCAAGCAAGTTCAACCCCATGTGACACAGTCCTTACATCATGAGGCATGTCCTGGAAAAAGGAGCCTATGAATTAGAAGACTATGAGGGGACTATCTTGAAGGAGCCTAGAAATGGGATCTATCTCAAGCGATATTATGCTTGAACCTCTGGTTCAGGCTGATACTTTTGTATACTATTGTATAGTTGTTTCTGTACATAGTTTAGCTTGCTTTTTGGTTTTCGGGTCTGCTGATTAGCTTCCGTTTGATTGACAGATGTCAGCGAGATCTCCTACATTCTTAGGTTTTGCGGATGGTGCTAGCTGGCATACACAGCAGCTTGCTTCTATTGCCTGGGTTATTTTCTCACCTGACCACCTAGTTGTGTCCTCAGGAGGTTCTTGTCTCGGTTCTACATCTAACAATGTGGCTAAGTATAGTGTCATCATTGATCTACTTCGGGATGCTATTTCACATGGTGTCCAATCTTTAGAGGTCCACCTGGATTCACAACTAGTTGTGTCTCAGTTGAATGGGCAGTACCGTGTGCAAGACCCTACACTACTATAGAAATTCCTAAGGGTAAGATTCTTTGGGAGACATTTTGTTTCAATTACATACATTCATGTTCCGAGAAGTCTTAATCATATATCTGATGCATACACTAACTATGTATTAGATTGGCATTTATCACATTCATAATGAAGCACACAAACAAAAGAGACATTCATACATTTGTACATACACACATATCATAGAACCGGAGAACCATAGCTTATATATAAATATGTCAAAAAATGGTAGTGTCATACAAAACTGGAGCCCGTAGCCCTCAAAAATATACATATCGATACAAAAATGAGATCCTGGGATATCTACTCCCTACAAGGAGGCCTAGCTGCCGCCCCGACAAGATGTGTCTCATAGAAATAATGAACTGCATTGGCTACCCGCTGCAGTAACCACACCCAGTCACCCGGAACCCCCACTACTTGGCACTGCATGGCCTCAGGTAGTCGCGCCACCTCTATCTGTGGAACCCTGGAAACCATCCGTGATAGGTTGCGCCGCAAGGTTTGTAGAGTGCGCTCTACTGCAGCACCACCTACCTCATCACCCCTACCCCGGCGACCATGTCTCGGGAAGTCATCGGGTCTCACTGGGCCCTTGTCTGCGAGAAAACAGTCAACCATTAGCATTTAATACTACCACCAAAAATATTTTTGCATTCACATCTATAATAAAAAATCCATAAAAATTTAATAACAAAAATTTAAAAAGAGTACTCATCAATGTCTCCGAATGCTGCGTCTGGTGGGAGTGGCATGTCCCGATCCCGGTGGAAGTCTATCCCTACATAGGGATAATCCTCTATGGAAATGACCTGTCGGTCCCACCAGTGGAAGAACTCCTCAGTATATGGTGACGCCAGACGGCCACCACCCTGTCGTGTCAAGATCTCAGCCCACCGGGTCATGGATGAATCGTGGAGACTATGAGGAGGGACATCCACCCTCGGACTAAGCCCCGAAACTCTCTCAAAGAAGAAGCAGCACATGATACTGCCATACCCGAATTTTTTGGCCTTCCCTTCTTTGCATTCTGTCAGTTGGGTCTTCATAGACCCCAGTAGTGTGATACACCAATCAAATACTATAGGTTGCATGCATAGTGATGCATAGAACATCACTGGCCTAGATGCCTAGTGCAGAGCTTTTGAACCCATTATTCGCACTAAGGTAGCCACAATGATCTTCATGCTCAGATTTTCTATGGCATTGATTGGCACCTGACTTCCCACCGTTCGTGTGTTTGCAGGACAATACTGCTCTATGTAATCAAGGACGGTGATCCCACCACCCACAGTACGAGACCGAAGACTGGCCACCTCACCTCAACGGGACAAACTGGTAATGAAGTAGATGTCTTCCACTTCCAGTGTGAGGATTTGCCCATTGAGATTGAAGTTCTGTGCATCAACATCCCAATAATCTATCAAGCGGCGGAGTAGTATGTTTTGGGCCCTCAAACCCCCTATACTCCAGAATTTGTACAACCCACATGCTTGCAATGCTTGTTGTGCTTGCACATCGTTGCGCATGGCCTCATCTACTTGGTCATGCTCCCTCTCCCTCCACTCTAGAACCATCCTGGAGTGAGAAAAAACAAGGATTTTAGTCAATTTTCTTTGCAAAATCAACTTCACGGTCGTACCCACGGGCTAATTTGTATACAGGGGCGGGTACCCGCGGTCATCCTGTGCGTTGACTACGAGTATCGTGCCCTACCCGCGACCCACACAGTAATAGCCCGCGGGTAACGCCGAAGCCATTTAGGGCTTGGCCAAACTAAAAATCCCACTGTTGAAAACTAAAATGAATGCAATGAAATTAAAGGTATGGATGAAACTACCAACCTGCTCCGGATGGTTCGATGAACGAACGCTTGTAACTCCCAGAATCGGCAGTTGAACTTCAAGGTGAAAACTAACCACAAAGCTCCAAATGGGTGAATAGTAAAAATGAATTGTAAATTGTAAATTTTTATTACTATTTATAATTTTCAGGACCCACTTGTCTATAGTTTTTACCGTTTGATGCCATTATGGACTAATATAATGTCATGGAGTAGAATTTTTAATCAGATTTCTTCGGTGAAAGATGTTTTGGACCATTTCACACCTACGGCAGGTACGTTTCACACCCGGCATATAGGTTAAATGCCATTTCCACATGCAGTATGCATTTGACCTTTTGACCATTTTCACAAACCCTAGGTGCGACCCCGCTTCATAACCGACACAAAACCTTCACACTGCTATAGAAGTGTCGTTATGTGGCGGTAGGGCTTTTTCCGAACATGGGCACCCTATTTAGATCCCCTTTGTGCATTCTGGAACCCATGTCGTTGTTTGTCCTTAGGATTGGGAGTCCTTTGTAGTTACGCCATAACATTGCGATAAAGACTCATACTCTACTTTGTCTTATGCTGGCCATCTCCCTTAAGGACTCCCCTCATTTATATCATATTGTGATTGCATTGCATCCTCTTGATTTCCACTTGAGCCTTGTGTCAGCTTCCGCTTACTCAGTTATTAGCTTGGTGCCTGAGCACTTTTCCCTGTCGAGCCTTGCAGAGCTTCCATTTCCTTCACAATTTGATCACCTTTTTAACCCTGAGGGAACAACCCCCGAGTGTCCACATCCTGCATATGCTTCCTTGCATTGATCATAGGTATGTTCCACTACTTGGGACTAGTCTGCTCGCTATTTGACACTCGTTCCCTCACTTGTTGTACTATAAGCAATTTTATTCTTTTTCAAGCTTTCTCCAAATATGAAAAAGACCAAAAAATCAAATATTCCAAAAAGCCGGACGGGATTATGATTACTACTTGTTGTTGGCAGCTGTTGTGTCGCCTTTGAATAGAGCACTCATTCCACTCCATACACTATGAGTCGGGACTATAGTTGGACCTTAGGAGCTGTACTTGTTTCTCAATTTCTCCACCGATTGGTTAATCTTCCAGTCATTATGGAGCCCTTTGTGATGCCTCCTGCATCTCATAGTCTATATCAAGTCTATGCTTCCTACGTCTATCCATCTGCTCATGCTCTTTTTCAAAAGAAGTCCTGAAACCAGAGTCGGCCACTCCTCAGATCTCTTGACTATTGCATGTCGGCCATCCTAATTGAGTCAGTCTGTTTCACCTGAGATCTTCCAAATCGTTTAGCATAAGCTGGTACCTCGTGCTGGTTGATGGGGGATGCATTAATGCCCTCCTTCCAGCGAGTCTCGTTCCGTCGACTTCAACCCATTCATTCTAGGACTTGAGGCTTAGAGTTCGGTTGAGTACCTTGAGGCTTGCAGTCATTAGTGGCAGCTTCTCTCGCCATCGACAGTTTTGGGAATACATCAATGTCCCCTGATCGATGGATTCATCCTAGTGTTCGACTTCAACTCATTTATTCACACTCCAATGATTGTGCTCTGTGCCTTGATGCCCATTTTCATTATTGGTGGGTCATCTCACGTCTATTAATGGTATACATCATTGACCGGTAATCAGACGATGTCACATCAGGTTCGACCCCAACTCCTTTATTCACTTGATGGGACTTGTACCATCGAAGACTTGTGTAGAAGACCCCAGGCGATAGTGGCATTCAGTATGCTACCTATGACCTTGACTTTACATATGAGATATCACCTCTCAGATATCAGCAGTTTGTACCTCCAGTTTGCACCTATTGTCTCCTTTTCAGCAGGAGACCATATCTTACTGTAGAGGGATCATGGATATGATCACTTATGACATAAATCCATTATGTACTGCCTATTCATGGCCATTGTATCATATTGTTGTACTATATCGACATGTATTCAGGGATACTATTGTATTATGACAAGTGAGCTGCTCCTTCCACTTGTGTTTCCATCACTCCACTTCTGATTTTTATAATGTATTTCGGCCATCGTAGCATCAGTCTCTGACCTCACACATTAGGGGGCATCTGTTACAACGTAATCTTCCACCTTGTGAGCATCAGCACCCTTTCGCCTATAGGATCCATTTCACTGACTCAAATCCACTTTATATCCTTCAAACATACTATTTCCTCATTGTTTTCCTTATACGCTTGTTGCATCATTACAGCAGGCGTACCCGCGAGTTGGATCACTATAGCCCGCGGGTAGCATGTAAAATGGTAAAAATCACTAGTTTATTACTTTTTACTCCCGAAAAGTGGTAATTGGGTGACCTTTGACCCTTCATCTGCCCTTCATCTGCCCACGAAACGCCTCTATGTGTCCTTTCACTTACCTTTGGGAGGACTATATATTGATCACATATGGCTTATGGACAGGAAGAGAAAGAAGAGCAAGAGAACTCTAGTGGATTTTTGCCCTATCTTGAGTCTACACTCATTTATCCTTGTAGTTGTGAACCCCTTATGTTCACCTTCCAAACTCCTACCATAGTTTGAGTTTTCCATTCATGGAGGATTGAAGTAGTGGAGGCACAAGTGGATTGATCCAGATCTTGGTTCAGATTGGTTGCTGGCAAGAGGTTGTATCACATTGTACTTCTTCTTGTTTATTAATAGAAATACTCATATTCTCATCCATTAATGTTGTGAATGTTGTTTATTCTACATTGGGTTGCATTTACTTATAATATCATGGACCATTGCTATTGATGATGTTAATGTCTTTTATATATTATATGTACTTGTTGTATATTGGTTGTCAAGACTAATTTGCAGATTCAAGTGCACGGATTGAAAGCTCCAACGGGGATCTACATCAAACGTTTGGATCGAGGTTGGTTACATTCTCCATTATCTTAGCATTGTCATTTATAGTAGCATAGTTCTGAAAATTGAGTTAATTTCTGGTAGTTAGTGTTTTGTAGTGGTCTACCACAAGCCATAGTGAGTTTTCTCCAACACATTGTGCACCTTGAAAATAATCATTGGAATTCCTTGGAGTTATTACACATTGAAGGTCCTTGAGATTTTATTTACAACAATGTGAGGGGAAAACTGGTTTTACTGGCCCCAGAATGATTGTAGCAAATCCCAATAACAAAGTACATGGTTAAAAATGCCACCATCTAATGGAACTATGGTAGGCTTTAAATCTCCCAAGGGATTATTATAAATGGAGGTATATGGTTAGATTAGTGTTTCAAGGGATATATTAGATTTCTAGGGTTTCTAGGGCTAGATTAGGTTCCTAGGTTTGTAAATTTGGTTTCTAGGTTTATATATTAGGGTTGTATCCCTAGATTAGGTTTCTAAATATGGTGTCTAGGTCTAAGTTAGGTTTCTAAATTAGATTTCTAGGGCTAGAATAAGTTATAAAGGTATGAATTTTTTTTACTAGATTTTGATCAATGGTGACATTGCATTTGAAGTATTTAAGGTGACTCTAGGGATTATGGAGGTCTTTAAGGTATTATATGGCAGTGTATAGGCTAGATTATGGTTAAGGTAGGATAGGCTAAGTTAGGGTAGTTTAAGTTTAGTGTAAGTAAGCAATAGATTAGAGTGGTTTAGGCCAAGGTATGGTTGGTTAAAGTAGGTTATGTGGTTAGTGTATGCATGGTTGGGTACGTTAGATAGTGGAGGGTGGAGGGTAGTGTAGGTTCCGTTATGGTAAGAAAAGATAGGGATGGATAGGATAAATATGATCTAGGTTTGTATAGTTTTGGTAGGCTAAGTTAGATAGTGGAGTGGTTTAGGCTACAGGGTAAGGTTGATTTAAGTAGGTTCGTTGGCTTAGTGTCACGTCCCCTCCCATCGTTCCTGAGCAAGGGAGAGAACATGACACTAAAACTTGGCATCTAGCCCCATGATCATTAACAAAATTCATTGAATATAAAAAGGCATATGCAAATGTATAAATGTAAGAAACACAGAGGAAGTAAATTCAACTACACATTTAGCATGCATTCAACATATTCATGATAGTCATCAAATAAAGACATTACAGAATTAACACAAAAGAGTACTTATCTTGAAACAAAGTAGTCCCGAGAAACTGGCTATGAAACTGCAACGTTCCACCCAACCATAGGCCATTTGTGATCATCAATCTCCCAACACAAGTGCCACCCCCGAGCTGGGCATGATTTCTAAAAGGAAATAGGGAACATCAGACTCACACATAGCCAAAAATACACCAAAATCAGCCAAGCCAATCCACAGTTGGGTTTATCGGGCTGCTAAGGAAATGGAAGGGAATGAATTGCTAAGCTAGTGAGCTCAACCATAGAGCTATGGACACCTCTGCAAGATCAATCGAGCTTGGTCCCCACAATACCTACAAACCCAACACACGAAAGTATTCCCTTCACTGCTACATAGTCTCTCAGGCCATACCTTCCATTCTACTGCTCTTCAAGGTGTGCATAGAAGAGTAGCCATCCCTTTTGATCTTTTTGTGAGATTACTCTCTTCACTAGGTTTATCAAACCAGTTCTAGTCCTCGTCCACTCCTAATTTCTTACTCACAAGTTCAAACCAAAACAGGGGTGCTTATAATAGCCAAACACAAGTTTTGGGCATGGAGAAAAACTTTTTGATAGTGGGATGCCCAAAATGGAGTTTCCATGAGTTTCCAAAACCGTGGGAAACCCAAAATGAAATGTTAGATGGGGGAATCAACCCTGGGAGAGAAAATTCGATTTCAGAAAAAAGAAAAAAAAAATTATGGGCATTCAAGGGGCAGAAACGGCCTCTATAAACCCTCAAATCATGACTCTCCTCCTCCCAGCCACTGTGCAACACACAAATGCATTCCCAGCTATGGAAAATGAAGGAAAATGCCCCAGCTAGCTCAAACTGCGTGAGGCAGCAAAGACCATGGGTGAATAATGGCTTGGGCACAATTCCATGGGTGTTTTCTTGTCATGGAAGCCAAAATACGATTTCCCAAATTGATGGCTTGGCCATACACGAAAATGGATAGCCATACCTCCCCATTCCCAATGCAGTAACTACCTCAACCAACTCTTGGAAGAATTAAATGATTGGGTGCATAAGTCAAAATGGGTAGTTGAGGGTTTTTGGGTTCTTTCATTGACATTTGGCTTAACACTATTGGCTCAAAGGTTTGAATATTTTCCCTCCCTATCCCTTGTAAAAATCATGCCCCCATCTCTTGTTGCATTGCATAGCTAGTTGTGGGTATTTCATTAAAATTCATATTTACATGATGTCTTAATTTCTATTGTGCGTGGCTAGCATGAGAACCATATGCATCGATTTTTAATTGTCGATACATAAAAAGCTAAATCGATGGCGGGGCCTTGGCCTTGAGCTCCTCACCATGATTTAATAACAATATTTACATCATTTACAATTTTAATGCAATAGGGTCAAAATAGGGATATTACACTTAGGAAATGTAAGGATTGGTCCATGGTTTAGGTAAGAGTAGGCTACATTATATTAAGGTAGTTTACTTTAGGACTATTTAGTATGTGAGGTTAAGGTAGTAACTAAGGCTAGGGTAGTTTATGTTAGATTAGGGTTGTCTAGTGAGGTAGGAAATCATAGGTTTAGTTTATGTTATATTAAGTGCATTTTTCAAGGCTATTAAATTAAAATTAACAAGAAATTCAAGTTTTACAGAAATATATTATCTCTTTAGCTGCATAATCCCCCAAAGACACCTAGCAAACCATGTAGCGAGGATACTTAGCTTGTGAATGAGATGGTGTTGGTATTTTGTGGTTTTACATAATAAATATGGGTCTCCCAACCATGCACGTGGTCTAATGATAAAAACCAATATGTTATACCTATAAATTATTCTATGGATCATGGCCCATGTACAAGGCCCTAAACCACTAGCAATCCTATAAAGTGAATTTTTGGCCTACACGAGGGATACTTTGAGGTTGTGCACACAAGGAAAGAATTTCAAGGTTGTGCTATGGTCCAATGATGAAAAAAAATGTCTCAGCACCTAAGATATCATAATTTTCAATCCTAAATCTTTTTAATAAGATGTTTAAGATGTGTATTGGAAGAGGGATAATAAATATATGCATGCCATATATGGTGATCAAGTTATTTAATTGATTTTTTTTGGATAAGATTATATTCATCATAACACACTCCCATTTTTAATGGGATATGTATGTGATCTAAGATATACTGCATGTAACAGTCATAATACATATAACATCACATTCACCATTCACTGTGAACCATGAACCAATCACATTAACCATCAGCCATGTAATAGTCATAATATATAACATCAAATCCACATAAATAATGTAAAATACATAAACACTTTGTCATATACACTGGATGAAAGTCTTGAATTTGTATTGGAAATAAGTCCAAAATTACATTTTTATACAAAATGGAATATCGTTCCCAATAATGGATGCTCATGTCCAAAAATGGAATAAGGGTGGCTCATGGCCTATACACAAATAAACATCTCCTGCCAAAAATGCCACATCATGGCTAATGTGCATAGTGGGTGCCTCAATCACCCTGGCCACCATCGGCACCACGATGCTCATCTCCAAAATCAATCTTCCCCCTCTTTGAGCTAGAGGAAGCTTGAGACCCCCTGTGTCTGGATGTGGAGTGTCTCTCCTATCTCTGAAAGGGAAACATCAACATGTCGGTTTTCCCATAATTCTATCAATTAGTACACTTAAACAAATACAATTAGAATTCAAATCTTGAGTACTCACCTAAGACGAGAAAACATGTCCTAATGGGTTTGTATGTCTCCTCGATCCAAGTCTCTTAGCAATGCCTCCCTGCAACAATTACAAAAATAATTAGTACATAAAACAAAAATGCATTATTTTATGAAATTCATTAATGCTTTATAATCTTTTAATGAACTTATAATTCTCGCCGTGAATATCTGAGGCGATGTGGGAGATTTCCCTTCCTAGATAGGAAGTGGAGCACGGGGATGGACAACTTACTCCGAGGAAATGGTGGTGGAGGGGGCTGATGTAGGTAAATGGGTGGGGGTTGGTGTATGGGAAATGGATGGAGCTTATGTGGATGGAGAAGATGGAGGAAAATGTTGGACAGGTGCGGGAAACACATGAGGGGATGGGTGTGGGAAATGATATAGCCATTGGAGTGTACAATGGGTTGGAGCGTCCTATGGGGGGGTATGGGTATGCCGATCATAGGGGAAGATTTCCCAGTCACGTGACTCAATATGAACTGTGGAAAAACTGAACTATGTGGAATACATGTAGGGATGTGTGTGCTTGGTGATCATATGGTAAGAGATAGCACCTACATAAACATTTGAAATACATTTCATTAGAAGAAAAAACATGTAAATTAACCATACAAACACAATGAATTTCATGTCAAATATATAATTAATTTCGCAGAAGTTACCTGCAAGATAAGTGATATGCTCAACCTAGGTGTAAAACTGTGCTCAATCTCTTCCACATGCACCTGTGGAAACACAACAACATTGATATTGATTTATCATATAAAATATAACAATTGCAACTAACTCAAATTTTAAATCCTACAACCATACACTCTTTTAGATACCTATATGTGAAGTGTTACAATAGTTTCCATTGTCGCCATGGAAAAATCAAGGTTGGGAGCAGTAATGTCCTCCCACCTTGATTTTTTGGTTTCATCTCGAAACAACTGCACATGCCAAGAACATCAATTACATGTTAAATACACTAATCAATGTTCATCTAACAATTATAAAATGTATAGTTAAACATATAATCAACCATTTACAAATGGTTAACTAACCTTGGACATAAAAGTATCTCATGCAGGATCCTCCATAGGGCCATGGAAAGTATGGCCACAGTGAGTGCATCGATGGGGTAATCCTCGGTTTTCAAAAGATCCTATGCCCCACTAGTTGTCATGGATGGTCTATGACCAATGAGGTTGGAAGTATCTACACCCAATTGTCCTTTGTGTTACTGTGATGTGTCATTCCTAGATGATGCCACAAATGCACTGTGTTGCGGTACACTATGAGTAAGTTGTGATATGGTAGTGGCAATCTCAGCTAGGTGATCCAGTAACTAAGGTGTCTATGGGGGGGTGGTTAGGTGTACACTTAGGTGCAAGTGGCACTTTAATTGGGCTACTCCTGGTGGTGGGTTGATCCTGGATAGATCCAAGACCAGCACCCTGAAACTCACTAATGTCAAATTACTTGACATGTAGACCCAACACGAACTCTGCATATAGTTTATAAAGAAAATATAGTGGAACCTCCCTATTGTTGCAAGGAGTTTTGTCAAAAACCATAAACCATTGATTCATGCATTTTTGTCTCCATGGCTCATATGTGCACCAATCCATGCAAAGGAACCTTTTGTGTGGATCAGGGGGTTGGTTGGTCCTGGGTTCAATGAACTAACTAGCTAGATTCTATTTTGAGATGTTCAAGTCTCTGATTTGGTCTCTATTGAGACCAGTGGAATAATACGCTCTCATTCTATCCCTATACTCAATTATGCTCACCAATTGACCGTGATCATTATCAATTGAGGCAATGATGCTAATAAGGGATGTCGTTAAGGAAAGTCTCGATGTTTCCCCAATGGTTCTAATCTCTTGAACCAAGGTTCTTAACTAGTGTAAATGTTGGTTAATTCGGGATTATGTGGTTGGGTTCTCCTTGGGGTTAATGTTTACTTCAAGGATTTGTGTGGTTGGGTTATCCTCAGGGTTGTTTGTTTGGGGGTTTGGCTCTTGGTTTTCGACCATTGTGAAGGAGAAGAGATGAACTACAATTAAAAAAAATGAATTTGTTTCAATTTTCGTTGAATTTTTTGGAATGTCTAGAATGTAAATTTTTTAAGTCATTGAAAAATTACAAAAAAATTACAAATCATGGATGCAAATCCTACCTGGATGATGATTTGGACGTGTCCATGGTGGATTTGATGTGCACGCATGTTCAATTGTAATTTTTGGATGCTCGCAAACCGACA
This sequence comes from Larix kaempferi, assembly GCA_027924585.1. Lineage (NCBI taxonomy): Eukaryota > Viridiplantae > Streptophyta > Pinopsida > Pinales > Pinaceae > Larix > Larix kaempferi. The sequence continues at coordinate 667,641 of BSBM01000356.1, forward strand.
GAGTTGGGTAGAATAGGATAGAAATGGGCTTCAGCCCAATTTTTAATACACAAAGGAGAGTGTGCATGCTATTAACGTGCATGCACTAATAGTGCTCGCGCGTTAAAAGTGTGTATGTGATCATAATGCATGTGCACTTTAATGCATACATGGGCATCGAACTAGCATTTTGGGATTCACTAAACCAAAGCGTGCATGGGGTCTTAGGAGCATGCATACGCTTCTAATTTTTATCACTCACGTGATCCTATTGCAACACTTTTGGGTATCATATTCATACTAGTGCCCATTAATAAAGTTGGTCAAATTTTCTGTGGTAATCTTGAGTCCTAGTTGTAATTAATGTTTGCTTCTATTTGAATTCTTTGTTTCCAAATTTCTTCTGACAATGATAGTTCAAATTTTAAAGGGCTCTGATTAATGAAGGAACAAGAGATCCAGAGTTTTGACCAATGATGGTTCTTTTCACTTAGAGTTCCTATCAGTCATAGTTCTCAACAAGAACCATGATCAATAAGAACTATGACTAATAGGAACTATGACCGATAGGAACCTTGAATGTAAGGAACTATGACTGACAATAATTCTAACAACAAGAACTATGACTAATAGAAAATCTAACCTATACAAACTTTGACAATAGGAACTATAACTAATAGGAAATCTAAGTGAAAAGATTCATCATTGATCGAAATTATGAGCCTCTTGTTCCTTCTTCAATGAAATCCCCTTAAAATTTGAACTATCATCGTCATAAGAAATTCAACAACAAAGAATTCAAATAGGAGAACACATTAACTAGAACTTAGACTCGACACTACCAAAAGGAAATCTGACCAACTTTATCATTGTGAGAGGCCTAGAGCATAAGTGTGCTTCCACAGGGTGGAGCGTTGAAATTGACATGCCCTTTTTATCAATGTGAGAGGCCCATTCCCAAGGGAAAAAGAACTATAATCAAGTTCATGTCCTATTGTTCCTTTGCTCAAAGTTCATTCATTGATTAGTTTCTTCATTTTTCAATGTTCCTCTATTACAGGAGCTTTCAATGATGGAACAAGAATAGGTACTTAGTTAAATTTCTAATTAAATTTCAAATTGGAACACATTTTTGTTATTCCCTTTGTTTAACATGATTTATATCTAGATGTGCATGTCAATTTGCATTGAAGGTTATCCCAATCATTCCACCCTAAATATTAGGATGATCTAAGTTGATCTCTCATGTCTCTACCCTTTATGCAAGTTACCCCTATTTTGATTATTTAATTAACAAAAAGTTCATTTAGTGCTTGACTGTGTGGAACTACATGCAATAAACTGTAACACTTTCATAATCTACAATATATATATATATATATATTTGTAACTAAGTACCCATGTGGATTTGAACTTGTGACCTTCCATTTACAATTTCCAATCTCAAATGATCATTACCAATTGCTCTACCCCCCGTGGGCATCTACAATAACAATATTATCCTTGAGCAGTTATCCATATTCAACACAATGTGATCCATCAATTTTTAATGGAATATTCAATTTGAGACAATATGTAGCCAATTCCCTAATACATTATTGTATGATCTATTTCAATCCTATTTGTAAGATAGAAACCATGTTTGCGAACAACTACTTCACTAAAAAAAATTCAAGGAGCCAATTTTCATTAGGTGACTAAATTTAAGGCTATACTTAAACTCAATAGTATAAAACTTGTTTATTATTTTCAAACCAAATATTAAAGAATCGTTGTTTCCCCATTCTCCCACTTCTTTCCATGCAAGGCAATTCATTTATGCATTAACTGTAGTGCATGAATAATTATATAAATTTCCTAAATAAATTTACAAATGGGTGTTGATACATACTTATTGTATATAAACTAATTGGTCTCAAGATTCGTAGAATCATTCAACTCAAATATCATCTCTTTGATAGGATTTACATCTTATATTTCCTTTCTATGATTTCATTGATAACTAGTAAAAAAATATCCAATAGAAACAATTTCTTAAAATGCCCATATGATATCAACATGATCCTCATTAACATGACTAGGATGACTTTGTCCTCATTGAGTCCCATCATCATAAACCTCTTTCATTGAATTTTTGAGGCCTTAGATTAACAAATTCTCCTCTTAATAATCTAGAGTCGATCCAGGTGGACACTGGTGGCCACCCACCTATTTTATTGGCACATAATGGTTCTCCATCTTGGCAATTTTTCTGCAACTTTTTAGGTCTTGATTTTTTTAGGCCCTAAACAAGTTTTTTTGTCCCTGCAATGGATTAGGGTTGTTAAAGGATTTGCTAATACTTTATCGAAATTCTTCTTCTCTTTTAGATATTTTCGATGGGTTATCATGCACCCCAAACAAAGGTTGTATGTGGAGTTTGTGGCACTGGGAAGTTATGTATTAACTAGACTCCTTGAGGCCCACGTTCATTTTTCTTCTTCACTTCCTAGAGTTATGGTTTTGGATATTTAGGGTTTTTTCCTCATAGGGTTTGGAATTTTATGTTAAAATTCAATTTTCAGCCTCTTGTAATGGTCTTCCTACGAATGAGCTTAGCAAACACATTTCTCTTCAAAGATAAGCTACCATCATTATAGCTAATTTGTATTTCTTTGCAATATACAGTCTTTTCCATTTCATTCATTAATAGAATTTGGATTTTACTGTACTACTATGGTATCTACAACATATTTATATTTGTTTCCATTTTATATTTTTGCATTCATTTCCGATTCTCTAAATAATCCAAATCAGTGGTATCGAAGCAATCTACCCTTTGATGTTTCTCAGTGCATGTCCCTAAAGATATTTGAGTATCGAGTGTTGGGTCTCAAACTAAGTAAGATTGGGAAAATACAGTTCCGCTAGACCAAGCATCCTCACATGGTGGAAGAAAAGAGGGATGATGGAGAAAAATATCCTATAAATTTATTGCTCGAGGAAGGCCTTGCACGACTAAGAAATTAAATGATAGATAATTTCACCTAGATTCTTCGACAATTTCCAACAGTGATGGAGACATCTTCAACTAACAACCATTTTGGAGGTGCAACACCCTTCAAGGTACAAGTTAACTTTGACATTCCTTTATTTGAAGGCTATATATATGCAAATTCTTTGGATAATTTTTTAAGTCTATTAGAGGGTTATAACTCCATTCAAAACAAAATTGATAGTGAAAATATCACCTTCGTACTCCTTAAGTACCTTATATTGTCAAATATTAGTGGGGCAGTAGCATACACAAATACATCCAAATAGAAATGGATTTTCTAGACATGATCTCCTCAATGTGATCTTCTTATCAACAAGCTATCAAAATCGAACCAAAATTTAAGCAGAAGAATAAGTACAAGTTTGGTTCCACAAATCAACCACACCATAACCCTGGAAAAGGCGGCCCTAACCCATAGAAAAAAATAAAAAGAAAGGATATCCAACCTCATGACTACCAATCCAAGCCACAAGTAAAAATGGTAATGAAAAGTCGAAGAATGACACTGGAAAGTGATGATATTTCTATAAAATCCCCTGGAATAACACTGATGAGTGTTACTTGAAACAATCATTATTGGCCAAGATGAAAGCCTCGGAGGCATACTCTGGCTCAAACTCTAATTCAAATCAAAACAAGGGAAAGTGGATCATTGTGATGGAACCTAGTGTCATCATCGTAACCATAAAAATCCAACCACAAGAGCTAGAGGAACCAAAAAAAGGAAAGTGTATCTTCCATTCATAGATGTGGGTGAAGGGGACTCCACTAAATTTCATTGTTGATATTGATAGCCCAAAGAGCTTGATATTAGTCATGGTCATTAAGAGATTGAATTTGCTAAAATTGTCACACCCCCAACCATACACCATCAGTCAACTGAGCCAGGGACGAGACGTCTGCATCATCCAATAATGTCACTTGCCATATGACATCAAGCCCTTCAAAGATGCGCTAGTATGTGATGTTTCCCTAGTTGAATTTTGTGATGTTCTTTTAGGACAACCCTATATGTAGAAACATCTTGTTTGGAACGTCCCCATCCCTCAATCTGGCTAGCAGGAGGGGACATTAACTAAACCAGGGCCTCAAAATTTTGCCCCATAACCATAATTATGAATTTACAACATCTAAAATGCATGTGCAGATATGTAAATGAAAAACACACAGCATAATAAATCAATGCACACACACAACATGCAAACTCAAGCATAATTATCACAGGCATTGCACATCATATACAAAATAATACTTATCTTTAAACAAAGAATATCCAAGCAATTGGTTGTGTAAGAGTGATTTTACACCCAGCCGTAGGAACTATGTCCATCATATACTCTTTCTGTTGATAGGCCACCCCCAAGTTGGGTTATGAGTCCACCAGGGTGAAGGAAACACCTATAGAATTTTCTCTCTGATCCCACAACCCACTTTGCTCTTTATTCTTAGCCAAAAGCTCCAACAAAGCTCTATAGGGGTCTCACTAAGCCTTCACAGCCATGGCACTCCTTCCAACTTCCCCACACAACACAAGGAAGGAATTTCCCTTCAATGACCCACAATTCCCTTAGGAAAACCAACCCTTACAATGCTTAAGTGTGTGCAATACCAATCCAACATGTTGTATGCTAATGGAGGGCCTCTTAAAACATTAATCCATGGATTCAAAAGCATCCAAAAGTAGCAGAAATCAATTGGTAAAGGTTTCTAGCATGCCGAACTTCCATGCTCACCTACAGCCATCTATTTTTCTTTCAAAAAATGCAGCTCTCTCTCCAAATTCGAATTTCTAGGTTAAACATACTCTGGTGATGGACATGAACAACAATGGAAAACTCTACGTAGTGTAGGAACATGCATGAGAGAATGATCAAAATAGTGTTGACTCCAAGGATATGAGGTAAGGGTGAAAGTATAATTGACATAGCTTCTGACCATAGAAGAAATAGGATTGTTGACAACTGACATAACTGTCACAACCCCTATGCTAACTACATGAAGTGACTTTTCCCACCAACATCACATATGCATTCAATGATTGGGTTTAATAGTCAAGAGAAGGTAATTGGCTCAATTAAAGTACATGGTATAATTTTGGATGAGTTATAAGGTTGACACATGGAAGCAAAATATTTAGTCTCCCATAGGCCCCCTTTCCTCCTCCCCTTTGGTAGAATCAGAGCCCCTCTGAGTGATCTTTACACAACCATCTTGTACCATTTGATTAATTTTCAACATAATATTTACATACATTTCGAATTGCCATGATAATCCAACCATATGGTCCAAATAAAAATGTATACAACATGCATTCATATCTATTCACTAGTCGGGCCTTGTTCTTGATCTCTGCAATAGGAATCCATACTAGCATATTTACATAATTTACATAATTTTGATTAAATACATTCTAAGTCAAAATTGGAGGTATTACATTGTTGTTTATGATTCCAAGCCCCATAGTGTCATTGCTATTTTTGGATTCCAACTCTATAGAGTACCCAAGGTAGTTCTGACTACCATATTTTCCTTGATCTTATCAAAGCAGTGATGAAAGGTAATCTCTTGAATCATGAAATTTTCCATCTTCATGGTTCGATCAAAAGGTCACTGCAATTGCCACAACCTCATCACAAGGCCTCTCTACATAGAATAATTAGGTGGACAAGAATGTATAGAAATATAGATATATATTCATCTCACCTAAAGGGGTGCCTCTACACTATCGGGTCAAGAATTCCATTGATTTGATACCTAGTGATCCTTTACCTAATGGCCCAATATAAAAATGTTCTCTTTCATAGTGATGAAATAAAATGTCAGATTCAAGACCTCCTCCAAAAGGGCCACATTCATCCAATCTCCTCAACTTGTGGGAGCCCAATTGTGTTGGTGTAGAAAAAAAGGAGGACATGGTGAATTTGTATTGATTATAGAGACCTAAACAAAATCATCATCAATAATTGAAACCCAATGCCACAAATTGATGATATTCTTGATCAACTTCTTCTATAACATTGATCTAAATTGATGATATTCGGAATACCACCAAGTATCGATTGAGTAAACCAGTGTATGGAAGACAATATTCAAATCTAAAGAAGGCATTTTTGAGTGGTTGGTCATGCCTTTTGGCTTGACTAATTCTATGGAAACTATTGAAATATTGTAACTTCTAAGAATATTATATTTGTATTTTATTCCGGAGATGTTTCATTCCTCCGACAGGACTTTGTCATGTATCTAGAGATGTTTATTTCTCCGAGAGAATGTGGTAACTAGGGTTATTATATCTCCCTTGTGGGGTCGGCCTTGAGTTAGCTGTTTAGGGGTTATTAGACTCTCTTAGGAGAGGTCGGCCCCACTAGGGTGAAAAGTAAGTTAGAAGTTGAGTATAAATAGAGGAGTTGTGTTCCTCATTATACTCACTCATTCACTCACTTGTGATTGGCGCATAGGAGAGAGAGAGATCTGCATAGGAGGAGAAGGAGCTCTTGCTTAGGTACTACATCTTGTATTGGTTGATCATCTATATTGAGGAAAGCTTTGCTGGGTTTTATAACCAATGAGGGTTTCCCAGGATAAATCTTTGTTTATCTTGTGATTGTGTTTCTTTCAGTGATCTTGCTAGTGAATTTATGCTAAAACTTAACATGGCATCAGAGCTAGCCTGAACAGGACATATTTCACAAGGTGAAAATACCTCTCTCTCCTCCTCCAGTGAAAATTAGGGTTTCTGCAAAAGTTGGAATTTTTGGAATCTGATTGCATGGCTGGATAGCCCTCCTCAAAATCAAAATTTTGAGCCCTGGATTGAACTTTTTGAGTGGGTAGAACTCCAGGAAAGTCAAACCCTAGTTTGGGTTTTGGACCAGAATTGCAGAAAACCAGAAAAACCAGAAAACTGTGAACCAGAATTCTACAGCAGGTCCAAATTTCGCAGGTCAAGTTTGGAGGCTGAAAAGTTGAAGTTTCCAGAAAGCAAGTACACCAGTCACCTCGCCTCAGTCAAGCCAATCTCCTGGTAAGGTCAGTTTTCCATTTTTGGAATTTTAAATTTTTGGTGACCCCTTGGGTAAGATGGCCCCAAGCACTAAGCTTGAGGACAAGCTAGAGGGTATAGAGAATTGCCGGGCCTGGAAATATAGGACTGGTCTCATTCTTGAAGAGAATGATCTTTCCCAATATATCAAGGATGAAGTTGCAGAACCTGCAGAAGCTGAAGCTGAAGAGAAGCATAAGAAGGACTTGATTAGGGAAAAGAGAATCATTGTTGATTCTATCAAAGACCATTTGATTCCCCAAGTGGCATCCAAGAAGACCCCAAAGGAAATGTATGATGCCCTTTCCAAAATGTATGAAGGAAAGAACATAAATAGGAAGATGAACCTAAGAACTCAATTGAAGGGCACCAAGATGAATCAAGGAGAGTCTATTCAAGATTATTTCACGAGAGTTTCCCATTTCAAGGAACAACTAAATGCCATTGGAGACACCCTTGATGAAGATGAACTTGTCATGACTACTCTGAATGGTCTCACTAGACCTTGGGAGTCATTCATCCAAACTATCTGTGCCAGAAAAGAAAGTATGAAGTTTGATGTGGTATGGGAGGATTGCATTCAAGAAGAAGCTAGGGTAGCCAATAAAGAATCCTTGCTTAAAGAAGATGATCAAGCATTGGCCACCCACACCAAGAGAAGAAGGAATCAATCCAAATTCAAGAAGGATAGTCACAAGGAATCTCAACCTCCACAAAGATTTCAGAAGAAAAGAGGAACAAATCAAGGAATATATTACTCTTCATTCCAATGTTTCAATTGTCACAAAATAGGACACCTTGATAGAAATGGTCCTTCAAAGAAGAAGAAGGGTTTCCACCATAGAAGACATCAAGCACATCTAGCAGAAGATGATAGTGAAGAAGAAGAAGATCAGGAAGAAGGGCCTTACAAGAAAAGATCTAGAATAGAAGAAGAAGATGCAGAAGAGTATGTTCTATTCTCTGCACTCTCTGGGTCTGTAACACCTGGAGAAGATACATGGCTTATTTATAGTGGTGCTTCAAAGCACATGACAGGTCAAAAGAAAACTCTTTCAAAACTTGAAGATAAGACTTCTCCAAAGAAAATATCTTTAGGAGATGACTATCAATATCCCATCAAGGGAATTGGTGAAGCAAGCTACAAGCTTGATTCTGGAGCCCCCATGAAGATGAAAGAAGTATTGTATGTACCGGGGTTGAAGAAGAACTTACTTTCTATCTCAGCATTAGATAAGAAAGGCTATAGGGTTGCATTCATAGATGGACAAGTACTCATGTGGCCCAAAGGAAAAGCATTTGAGGATGCAGTTGTTATTGGTGAAGAGGAATGAGGACTATACAAACTCAAGGGTGATTCAGAAGTTGCCCTTGTTCATGAAGCCACTAGCCCAAGTGAGATATGGCATAGGAGACTTGCTCACATCAACTACAAAGCACTACCTCATGTGAGCAAAGCAGTTGTAGGAGTACCATATTTAAAGATTGATCATGAAGGCACTTGCAAGGGATGTGCCAAAAGGAAGAATATCAAGAATCCATTTCCAAAGAGTGAAACAAAGACTAAAAGTACTTTCGAATTGATCCATTCCGATATATGTGGTCCCATGCCCTCCACATCCTTGAGTGGATATGAATACTACCTTACATTTATTGATGACTAATCAAGAAAAACTTGGATATACTTTCTAAAAGGGAAGAATGAATTTTTTGGAAAGTTCAAGGAATTCAAAGCCTTGATAGAAAATCATTCAGAAAAGAATATCAAGATAATCAGGACAAATAATGGTGGAGAATATACTTCAAAGGACTTTGAAGTCTTTTGTAAAGAAGCTGGAATCAAGAGGGCACTAACCACTCCCTACAATCCTCAACAAAATGGTGTTGCGGAAAGAAAGAATAGAACCATTATGGAAGCAGTGAAGACAATGATCCATGATCAAGATCTACCTATGTCTATATGGGCTGAAGCAACTAGGACAACAGTCTATGTGTAGAATATACTATCTCATAGTGCTCTTGAATTCAAGACACCAGAACAAGTATTCACAGGGAAGAAGCCTGAGGTAAGCCACCTCAAGATATTTGGGTGTCCTGTATATATTCACATACCCAAAGAAAAGAGAACTAAGTTGGACCCTTCCGGAAAGAAGGGAATATTTTTTGGGTATTGTGAAGCTTCCAAAGCATTCAGGATATACATCCCAGGATTCCACCATATGGAAATTAGTAGAGATGTGACATTTGATGAAGAAACAAATCTCAAGAGATCTAGGAAGTGCCAACATGAATAAGTATATATGGAAGATGCACCTCCCAGAATTGCAGAAGTTGCTCCCATCCCTGAAGATGAAACACCTGAAGACCATGACATGTTAGAACCACAAGAACCCCCCATCACAAACATATCAAGAAAGAGAAAGCCAGCATGGGATAGAAATATTATACTAGGAGCATAAAAGTATGGAGCTCCTGAAGGCTCCACTAGAGTGATCAAGAAACCAAAGCCATTCTCCAACTATGTGGCTTTGATGTGTGATCTTGTAGATCAAGAACCTACTAGTTATGAAGAGGCAGTTCATAAGAAAGAGTGTGTAGAAGCAATGACAGAGGATTACCAGTCAATAATGAAGAATGATGTTTGGGATGTAGTTCCCAAACCAAAGGACAAGAGTGTGGTATCCTCCAAATGGATATACAAAATAAATCATGCTGTGGGTGGTAGCATTGAAAAGTATAAGGCAAGGTTTGTAGCCAAAGGATTCTCTCATAAAGAGGGAATTGACTATGAAGAAACATTTGCACCAGTTGCAAGGTACACTTCCATTAGGACCATCATGGCACTTGCATCCATGATGAAGTGGGAATTACATTAGATGGATGTAAAGACATCTTTCCTGAATGGTGTGATTGAGGAAGAAGTGTACATAGAACAACCACAAGGATTTGAGGTTGAAGATAGAAGAACCCACGTATGCTGAAGAAGGCTTTGTATGGGTTGAAACAAGCTCCCAGAGCTTGGTATGGAAGGATTGACAATTTCTTAACTAGTTTGGGCTTTACCAAGAGTAAAGTTGATCCTAATCTTTATCTCAAGGTTATGGATGATGAACCTGTCATATTGTTGCTATATGTGGATGATCTATTTCTGACTAGAAATGAGAAATAGATTGTCGAGTGCAAGAAGAAGCTCTCTACAGAATTTGAGATGAAAGATCTCGGATTGATGCATTACTTCCTAGGTCTGGAAGTATGGCAAGGACTAGAAGGAATCTTTCTCAACCAGGGAAAGTATGCTGTGGAAATCTTGAAAAGATTTGATATGTTGGAATGTATATCCATGGCCACTCCCATGGATTCCAACTTGAAGCTGTTAGCGGATGACTCATCAGAGTTAGTGGATGTAACTCTGTATAGGCAGATTATTGGGTCATTGATGTATCTGATGAACACTAGGCCAGATATATGCTTTGATGTGAACACCTTGAGTCAGTATCTAGTGGAACCTAGGCGTGTTCACCTGATAGCTGCAAAGCATGTGATGAGGTACCTAAAGGGTACGATAGACTTTGGTCTACATTATCTTGGAGATCATGACTTCAGATTATATGGCTACACAGATGCTGATTGGGAAGGAAGTGTTTCAGACAGGAATAGCACATCGGGTGGATGTTATTGTCTGGGATCTGCCATGATCTCATGGTTTAGCAGGAAGCAGTCTAGTGTGGATCTCACCACAGCTAAAGTGGAATATATAGTTGCTTGCTCTGTTAGTTGTGAAGCGGTATGGCTTCAGAAGTTGTTATCAGGAGTGTTTGACTTAGAGATGGACCCCACTGTGATCCTGTGTGACAACCAGAGTTGTATCAAGATGACAAAGAATCCAGTGTTCCATGATAAGTCAAAGCATATAGAGATCCGATATTTCTATATACGGGATATGGTGCCGAAAGGATCTATCAAGCTCGAGTATGTGAGCACGGATGAACAAGTTGTTGATGCATTGACCAAACCTATGTCTCGAGTAAAGTTTGATTATTTTCGAGACAAGCTTGGTGTAGTTCAGAAGGACCCTCCTCAAAAGGGGGAGTGATATGGTCGGTGATGATATTTGGATACTGGTATCGATGTGGATACTTGTATCGACGATGAGATTGCCTAAATCAATGGTAAGGTCAATAATGAGGATACATGTAATTATGAGGATACTGTATTGATGATGTGGATACTTGTATCGATGATGAGGATACTTGTATTGATGATGTGGATACTTGTATTGATGATGAGGATATATGTATCGATGATGAGGTTACCTGTTTTGACAATGAGGTCGATGATGAGGCTACCTGTTCCGACGATGAGGTCGATGAATGGTCCTTAGACTTTGTCTAGTGGACGAGAGGGGATTGTATCATCCCTAGACTTTGGTCCCTGAATTGATCCGTAGACAAATGTCTCTGAGAAGTGGTCCCTAGTGGACTGGAGGATTGTATCATCCCTCGACATTGGACCTTGAATTGATCCGTAGACAGATGTCTCCGAGAAGTGGTCCCTAATGGACGAGAGGATTCTATCATGCCTAGACTTTGGTCCTTGAATTGATCCGTAGACAGATGTCCCCGAGAAGTGGTCCCTAGTGGACGAGAGGGGATTGTATCATCCTCGGACTTCAGTCCCTGAATTGATCCGTAGACAGATGTCTTCGAAAAGAGGTTCTTAGACTTTGTTTAAGTTGACGAGTGGACTGCATCGTCCATAGACATGATATGGTGTCTTAAATGGATAGGGATTGATCATCCCATAAATAGATCATGTGTGTTGCAAGGTATTGTGTTACGATGTTGTTGATCGGTAGATCCAGACGATGAGGCTGTTGGTCGAGAGATCCAGATGATGATGTTGATCGGTAGATCCAGACGATGAGGCTATTGATCGAGAGATCCAGATGATGATGTTGATCAGTAGATCCAGACAATGAGGCTGTTGATTGAGCGATCCCAATGATGATGATGTTGTAGCTGATCGAGTGCTGCAGAAGATGAAGACTCAATACTGACGATGTTGATGTTCCAGTATTGATTATGTTCTAGTAACTGTTTGAGTTATTGATGATGATTGAATAAAGCTTCCAATGATTTATAGATGCATCATGTGTTATGTAGTTTATGACTCCTTGCTCCTACAGATGTTGTTATAATATCCTTCTCGTTAAGGGGGAGTTTTGAAATATTGTAACTTCTAAGAATATTATATTTACATTTTATTCTGAAGATGTTTCATTCCTCCGATGGGAATTTGTCATGTATCCGAAGATGTTTATTCCTCAGAGAGAATGTGGTAACTAGGGTTATTAGATCTCCCTTGTGGGGTCGGCCCTGAGTTAGTTGTTTAGGGGTTATTAGACTCTCTTAGGAGAGGTCGGCCCCACTAGGGTGAAAAGTCAGTTAGAAGTTGAGTATAAATAGAGGAGGTGCGTTCCTCATTATACTCACTCATTCACTCACTTGTGATTGGCGCATAGGAGAGAGAGAGATCTGCATAGGAGGAGAAGGAGCTCTTGCTTGGGTACTACATCTTGGATTGGTTGATAATCTATATTGAGGAAAGATTTGCTGGGTTTTCTACCCCATGAGGGTTTCCCGGGATAAATCTTTGTCTATCTTGTGATTGTGTTTCTTTCAATGATCTTGCTAGTGAATTTCATGGGGGGTTCACTAGAGAGGCAATATCATATCACGTCCATTCATATTGAGGGTTTGAATACTCTTAAAAACTTCAAAAATATATTGCCACGTATTAAGGGGTCAATGGGGGTTTTTAATTTGATATAGTAATATAAATATTGGGGGTTATTTTACTTGGGTGGGCTGAGGAATAACCTCCATATCGTGGGATGGATTCATACGTCCAAATCATGGGCTCAATTCATACCCACCTAAAACTTAAGGACCCTCCATTTTTTATTTGATATTGCTTATGATCCTAAGTTTTGCATAAATATGATAATAGTGTACCAATGATAATATCGATGGAAGTCTCTTTGGATTAATGGCCTTGATAAATCCACATTTAATAGATTATTTAGGATTTGAATTGATGTTATATTGTTTTTCATCTTTAAGTTAAGAGATGTAGCTAATTGGGAGTTCTGGAGTTGAACAATTGTATTGTATTTTTTGTAGGAATTCAAGTAAAAGATCTAACTCTTCATTTTTTAGGTTGGGGTTTAGGTAGGTATTGAGATTCAATCAAACCTTGCTCCGTGACAACCAAGAAAATTGAGATCAATCTTTATTTCCTCACTGGAACCAAGAAAATTTCGATCAATCTTTTTTGACTAATTATTTCTTTGAAATTTTTGTATTCTTCTTTAACATTTTCACATTGCCAATTAGGAATAGTTTTTAGATTGAGTTATATTTGGCACATTCATAATTGTCATTTCAATTCTTATATGCAAGGCATCCGTCTTAATATTGTATTGGAAATTACATGAACATAGGTGAAAATATAAATCCTTATTTACATACCCAATGTGTTATCGTTACCATGAAATGGTATCATATAAGTTTCACCATTTGTGTATCTTTATAACTATTGCATGCTTGAAACCTAACAATGGAGTTTTTTCCCTCTCCTTTAAAGATTAAAAAAACTAGATATAACCCAAGAAAAGGTAACTAAATGTTGTTAATTCCCTTGATTGCAAGAATAAATGTAGAGAAAGTGGAGGAAATTCATTGCATCTTGTGAATGACCCAAATCCAAGCTATGTACATGATCATATGGTGTTATTGGAAAGTAAGAGGAATTTTTCTATGTTCATTTGGGTCAAACATCAATGACGTTTGTTTTGATAGGAAGGTAGGGGAGTCCATCCACGAAAGGGTTTCAATTTTACATTTTTATGGAGTATAATTTATTAAGCTTATAGAAAACATGATCTCTATATGGATCTACTTATATTTACATGATATAAACTTGGTAGATTGGAAGGTTGTTGTGTGAAACATCTGCAATTCTCATCTTTTCTAAGCATTGCACTAACTATTGGACTATCAGCCTTTTACATTCTTTGTTATGTTGATCTCTTGACTAGGTTTCCTTTTATGCATTTTTCCTTCCCAAATACTATTTCATTGGGTCTTCCACTATCCATCGCTACAAATTGATTAGTCACCCTTGTAATCCTAGTGGGATCATTATTAGCATTATACTATTGTTTTATTTATCATTATGTTTGCTTATACTAAGATGTGTTAGGGATCTTGTTTGTTACAAGTTGATAATACGATATAAAGGGGGTATTAAATATGGGTTAATAAAAGTGGATACTTACAATATCTGGTGAATCTAGGGGTTTTCTTAATCAGAAAGGCATATTGGGAGGACGGCTCAACAATAAAATTTTAGGAGGAATTTTGCAATATTTAGTGAAATTAGGGATATTCTTTAATATCATGCGAACGATCGTGCTATGTAACAAGTTCACTGAGTGAACCCCCTGTGGTGAATTTATGCTAAAACTTAACAAAAACATTCATGAGGATGATGGATGATGTATTGAATCCATTCACAAACTCTTTTGTGGTCGTATATTTGGAAAAAAATCCTCATCTTCGGCAGAACATGGGAAAAACATTTGTAGCACATTCATTGCAAATCCTGAGCACCCTACAACAAGTGACAAGTTATACACCAATTTGGAGAAATGTTCATTCGGCATGGAAAGAATTAAGTATCTAGGATACATCATGGATGAACACAGGATGCATGTGGACCTATCCAAGATCCAATTCATTCACAACCAACCATCCTCAATGACTCTAACAAAGCTTCTCAACTTATTTAGCCTCGCCAAATTCTATCGCAGGTTCGTGTTGGGATTATCTTAAATCACTTGGCCCCTAACCCAAGTGACCTATTGGGTTTTAAGGAGGCATATATTTAATGAGAGAAAACAAATAATAATGTGAATAACAACAACATTTGACACACAATTTACCCTGAAAAAACCCATGAGGGGAAAAATGAGCATCAATGAAGGTCTTCATTACCATAGGCCAAAAACGGCCAAGTGAGCTCACCTGCTCACCTCCATGCCTCATTATAGTGGATTATGTAATATTTTTATAGGCTTCATTACATGAAATACCTTGGGCCAATACCATGGGATACCAAATACCACAAGCCCAAAAAACCACCTTCTTTGACTTAAGCCAAGATTATCTCAAAGAATCAATTACCAAGTCAAGGTTAACCTAACAATCCCCTCTTTAAAATTGACTTGAGTAAATCACCAACTGATTCAAGGTTAACCTAACAATATTCCCTTTAATCTTGACTTGGCGTAAATCACCAAATCCCATCAAATTTTTAACCAAAGAATCTCGCATGCCCCCTATCACCTAGGTCTACATGACTTTACCGATGAGTTACCAAGGATTCCCCCCCTCTATCACCTAGGTCTATATCTAGACTTTATTAGTAAGTTAGCATGGGTACACATGCATAAGTAGGTCTTATAGTCGTATTCCCATTTACATATAATTTCAACTCCAAAGTAATAATATTTTTTTTGTTCATGGTGATTGCACCATCATCGTAATTGTTATTGCACTTGCGCCCCTTTACCATCCCATCCTCTCTCTTTTCCATTTCTTGTACACACACATTTTAGCTGATATCGTTCTCACATATTCATCGCTTTCTCCAATGTTGTAGGAGACTCATTTGATGGGGAACCCTGCTCCAACAAATCACTGCCATTATCTCATGTAGACATGCTATTGCTTAGTGTTGGGCCTCAGAATTTACGCATTTTCAATGCCCAATAGCCATTCATTCATGTACTCTATCCTTTCATCTTCATGCATTTCATTTATTATATTCTTGTAATTGTCCATTTTTACCCAGTATGAGATTCATGTGATATGTATGCACTAAAATGATTAATTTCCAATGTTATGATGACTACTTAGATTAGATACTATTATTCCTAGCTTACTTCTAGAGTTGCAGCAGGTCACTTGTGAATATCAATAGTTATTACCAAAATCTACAATTTTGGTAGTGCACCTGCAATTCCAGTAGCACACTTGTAGTTCCAGTAATCAAGTGGTTTGACCAAGTTTCACCTCATCTCCATGAATTTGGACACATGGATCTTATGTATTTTGATTTTGTTATCATCCTCAAACCAACTTAGATTAAAATCAAAAAATTTATGGTGAAGAGAACCATATGTTTAGGATCCAAGATTTGTTGGTTTTGAGATCCACTTATTTTGGATCTGATCTTATATTGATGTAACCTCTTCTCCTTTGGGCTACATGTATAAATATGAGAGCATATAATTGAGATATCAAGTAGGATGTTAGGAAGAGGTTAGAGGATTAGAGAGTGAGAGGTTGGAGCATTGTAATTCATTGTAACTCCTTGGATGTCGGATTAAAGAGCTTGTTTGAAATGTCCGCATCCCTCCTTTTGGCCAGCAGGAGGGGACATCAACTAAATCAGGGCATCAAAAGTTCACCCCATAGCCATAATTTTGAATTCAAACAACTTAAATGCATTTGTAGGCATGTAAATAAAAATTTACAGCGGAAATAAAACTAATCCACACACACACACACATAACATGCAATTTCAAGCATAATTGTCACAGGAATGTAAATAAAAATCATTGCACATCAAATACATAAGAATACTTACCTTAAACAAAAAAGATCCAGGCAACTGGATGTGTAAGAGCGATTTTCCACCCAGCCATAGGCACTCTGTCCAGCATATACTCTTTTTGCTAAGAGGCTACCCCCAAGTTGGGCTATGAGGCCACCAGGGAGAAGGAAACACCTGCAGGCTTCTATCTCTCAGTGCACAGCCCATTATGCTCACTATGCTTAGCCAAAAATCCCAACCAGAGCTCTGTATGGGGTCTCACTATGCCTTCATAGCCATGGCACTTCTTCCAACTACCCCACACAAAACAAGGAAGGAATTTCCCTTCACTGATCCAAAATTCCCTCAGAAAATCCAACCCTTACAGTGTTTACCAGTGTGTACAGTAAGACTCCAACCTGTTGTATGCTAATGGATAACCTCCTACAACATTAATCCATGGCTTCTCAAGCATCCAGAAGTACCAGAACTCAATGGGTGAGGGTTCTTAGCTTTCCCAACCTCCATGCTCACCTACAACCATCTATTTTCCCTTCCAAATATGTAGCTTTGTCTTCAAATTCGAATTTTATGGGAAATGGACATGAACAGCAATGGAATACTCTACGTATTCTAGAAGCTAGCATGAGAGAAAGAGAGTGATCAAACGAGTGTTGAATCCAAGGATTTGAGGTAAGGGTGAAAAGACAACTAACATAGCTTCTGACCATAGAAGAAATAGGATTGTTGATAGCTGACATAACTGTCACAACCCCCATGCTTCAATAACTACATGAAATGACTTTCCTTGCCAACATCTTACATGCATTCAATGATTCAATTTAATAGTCAAAAGAAGGTAATTGGATTATTTAATGCACATGGCATATTTTGGATGAGTTCTAAGGTCGACACTTGGTAGCAAAGGATTAGTTTCCCGTAGGGCCCCTTCCCTCTTCCCCTCTGGTGGAATCATATCCCCTCTAGTGCTCTTTACACAACTATCTTGGACCATTTTATTAATTTTCAACATAATATTTACATACATTTCAAATTGGCATGATAATCCAATAGTATGCTCCAAATAAAATATATACATCATACATGCTTAGCCATTCACTAGTTGGGCCTTGGCCTTAAGCTCCACACTAGGAATCCATACTAGCATATTTTCATCATTTACATAATTTTGATTAAATGCATTCCAAGTCAAAACTGAGGGTATTACATTGTTGCTGATCGAGATATTCTTGTCATAGTATTTCTTGGTTGTGTATTCCAAGAGAGGGAGGGCCCCCTATCTCTAGTATATGCTGCCCAAATGTTTCCTTTTTGTTGTATGTCATTTCAATAGTTTTCATTTACATTTCGTGTAGTTTACATTTCATGCAATTTACATTTCCTGCACTTTACATTTTTTGCAAGTGTGTCGACCGAGTGTAGTGTGTACTAGATCTTGAAGTTGTTAACCTGAGGATCCAATAAGTGTTTTGAAATATCACATGACCTGAACCAATGGCCTCTCAATGACCTATTTTTACTTTCTTGCAAAGTGTGGTTTTACTATTCATTCAATGTGTGGTTTTGTTTCCCCTTATCAATCAGCATACATAAGCATGGTGTCTTTCTGGTTATTTTCATGTAAACACAAAATAACTCCATACATACTGTTAGTATACGGTTGAGTAGGTTAGCTAGTGTACCTAGTCAGAGTGACTAATTGAGTCTTGATTCTGCATATACTTTGCACGACACTTATCATTTTACTGACCCTGGTTTATAATTTATGTGAGGTAAAACTAAGCAATTATTTTTTCCAAACATTTTGGCGTCGTTGTCGGGGATGTGTCAAAGAACTAGGACTTAATTGGCTTCTCCTTTCTCAGATCATTTTTTCTTATAGATTGTTCAAATCCTAAAACAGAAGGAGAGAGTTCGGTAAGACGAGAGGGAAGAACCTATGCGCCATCTCGCTTCAGTGGTTACACCTTATCAAAGGATTTAGAAGACGTTGGAATTGTATGAATTGATGCATCAATAATTTGGTTTCTTGTCCTTTCATTCCAGTTTTATGCATGGAAGAGGGGAGTTCTTCATGTCAACAGAAAAATTGGTGACAATAGGGTCTTAGTGGCATGGGATTATGGAGTACATGCTTTGATTTGAATTTTTCTTTGCATAGAAGTTGTAGTTTTTAATTCAAGAAGACCCCCTGCCTCTACACTAATCCATGTGGGAGATAGGAATTGTCAGCCGACAAAGTGAATTCAATCATGCTCAAGAGTTGTTGAGTAAGATGATACTCCAAGAAATTTCTCAAATCCTTGCAGTAGAAAGGAATATATCTACATCTCAGGAGGAGTAGATCCTGATAGCCATAAGGAATATAACTGCATCTTAGAATGGAAGAGACAAGCAAAAGGTCCATGACCAGTAAGCAGATTTAGCAGATATCCCTGATTTTCCTTACATATTTGAAGAGGATAAAAAAGAGCTATGGACAACATCAAATGGAGAGCATATTTTGGAACCCGCAAAGGAAGATCCTCTTGGCGGTTTGTGCCCATATCCTTTGTGCAAGAGCCAAATGTTCGAAGATCTACAACATGTGACAAAGGGGGACATGTGAATCAGTATTGATGAAGAAAATAACTGAAGAAGTTGCAACTATTGAAGAATGGTTCCAGACAGTCCTCAGGACAGGGCACCACTTCATCCTTCACAATATATTGGCACCAAATCAATCAAATCAGTTGGTTGCTCATATTCTGGTACATACTAAATATTATCTTTTGAATCTGAATATGAGTTATTTTATACTCATGTTGCGCGCATGGCTACATTGGAAGTACGCCTACACTTGAGAAAATGTTTCCCTTCTTCTCATGTAGGGTAGGGTACTGAGTAAAATTTTAAATAAATGCTGGCTCATATCCAAGTATAGATCAATAGCCTAGTTTTGTAAATAAAAAGGGGATGATATCATTCATGTTAGAGTATATCTCCTTGTAGCAGATATCATGATTATCACTCCATATTGGTTTCAATAGTATTTTCTTATTTGATGAATCTAATAAGCGATATAGAATATTTTTAGATTTAAAGGCAGCTCCAGGTCATTCAATCCAATTCAATAGTGGCTTTCAGCCTTCATCTCTCTAATACTTCATCACCAACAATATTCATTTCGGATTTCATAGATTTTTGGTAGCTTTGTGTGAATTGAAAAACCTCATAATGCTGGGGTCCGTTTTCATTATTTGAATAAGTTTTTGCAATAGCAAGTATTAAGCTTTTAGGGCTTCAACGTTCCTTGCTATCAATTGTACAAACACACCTCCTACAGAGAAGATGGGGAAAAGATATGATGGTTACTAGAATAAAGAGGGATTACATGGTTCTCAACTTCAATTCTCCCTGCTATGTGCAAGTTCCAACCATCCTTTTATATCCTCCCACGAAGCATATCTAAAGGATTCTATGGTTTATCAACACTCCATCATCTCAAGCTTAAGTTCTACAAATAACAGTAGCTCAACACATTGATCTATTCAATCACCAACATAGCCTAGATATAAATTGATATATGTTGCTAAAGGGATATGGGTTCATCTTACTCAAGTGGAGTACACACACCTACAAAGCAATGGTAAAACCAAGGTCATCTTTATCTTGATTAATATTATACATTGCCCATAATAGAGATTTGAAATCCATTGATGATCGAACTAGAGTTTTCACCAAGAGTCTACCAATTGTATATGTTTATTTTGGATCTGTTTGGACTCTTATTTCATAGTAGATCTCGGTGTTTTTTTTTCAAGAGCTATGTGAAGATTGGCATGCATAAGCTAGTCTATTGACTATTCCAACATATGATGAAGATGTTGATGATTAGTCAAGTGTAGATCTTGCACACATTTCTTTTCCTTTCAATCTATTCCAGGTCAAACAAAAGGGATCTGCATATCAATTATCTCCAGAAGACAACGTAGATATTTTCCAACCCACTCTAACCAAATTGATTCCAGGAAGAGGGTGAATCAAACTTGAACTCATCATTTTCAGGAAGTGATTTTGTGGATTTATTTGCGTACGAATGAAGATGAATATAAAGATTTTTCCACATGGGTTTTGTGCAGAAGACCCCAAATTTGGTAAGTTGAAAATAAATTTCAAAATTTGCAAACAGTTTGAGAGATTTGGCCGTTTTTCCAAATCTGGACTCAGTTACAGGATTTCCTGTAGAACGCAGTTACCAGAATTTGCTACTCCGGTATTTCCCCTTTAATACAAAATAGCCCAACAGCTAGAGGAGAAGACAACAAATAGGTTGATAAGGTTCTGATTATTTAGCTCTAGATCTATCCTTTTAGTAGTAGCTATCATTCTTGGAAATTGATCATTTACTCAAGGGATTTTATGAGACCATTATCATAAGCACAATATTTTTGTCAAATGGGTGGTCAACTATTAGCTCGCATATTGAAGATCCGAGTTTCCATCCATGACTTCATGCTTGCACTCATGAAATCATTCGAAGACTAAGGAAGATAGATCTTATGAGTCACCTATTCCATTTATGGTATTGATTTATTCTATCAAATGAAATAATTTATGTTTTCTAAATTTGGCATACGGTCGAGATCCATAGATGTAGGATCGATGGTTGCTGCACATATGGTGTAATTATCCTGCCTGATCAAAATATGTCGCAATATTGATTGATTATGGGAATGCAACTACAATGATCTTTGATCTATATGGATTCACACCAGTGAACCATAGAATCAATGCATTAATGCATTGATCTATGATTTCATCGAGCCAAGACAATTTGAAGCTGATGAGAACGCTTCGGAGGCAAGATCGCCTATTTTTTTGTGTTCTCAGCTTGTGACTTCATCCACTGCCCTTTACTAATTTAAAATATGGGGTGAAGCTGCTTTAGCTCCACAATGCAATGATGTTATCTGATCATGATCTATATCAGTAGTTGTGCTTCTTCCAAGGCAACGTACTCATCTTGTGCACCTCCATACCCTAAATTACCATAGGAAAATAGCTCTGCAATTTCACTGAATGGGAATGTACACAAGCACTATTCCCATTTTTATGTATGCATGTGTTGGAGGCCCATTCATTAGATCGTGGATATATTCATGGTCGGGAAAGAAAAAAAGCAGAGGCAGGACGTTGAAGGAAGCTCTAGAAGATTATCACAGGACCAAATAGCGCCAGCCAGTGAATTGTGTCTTCTAGCCAAAATAAATGTAGAAAATTGGGTTTGTATTGTAAAGATTGGGGCCATTAGTCTTATTATTGAGATTCCAAAGAATGATAGCATGGGGAGCAAGAGAAAATATTGTTGTAACTCTATTTAGTTTTCCAGTTGTTGATAATAATAAGGAATGGGCATGATCATTTGATGAAAAATTTCCATTCCAAACTTGTATGGATAGCAGCTGAATATTTTGTTTTGCATGGGACCATGCCAATTCTCGAGTGTGGGAGAGATGGAGATGCCTCCATTTCAACATTTTAGTAGCAACTTCTTGATTCTTTCTAGAAGTAGTACTTATATCAACACTCAAGGTTTGATTTCAATTTGCAAGATTTAATGAGTGGCATGTGACTTTCATGATTTTTACTACGTAGAAACCTCGGGTTTCAAGGGTAGTACCTGCACATCAAAGAAAACCAATCTGGAGTAGAGTTAAGAGTTCAAAAGTTGACTTCAGTGCTTTCTGGGCATGAAGGTTTGTGGGAGAAAAGAACCAATTTCAGCTTTACGACACCTATGAGACACCTGTGTGCTCCATATTGTTTTCCTACAAATGATCATTAAACATATCTAGTATCAATAGTAGATCATCCTTTGATTGAGAATTTGCAGAACATATTGGCTTGAGTAAAGAACATGCATTTATTCAAAACTTGGCACTTTTCTTCACCTCACTTGATCAAGCAGAGGAGTAAGATATATTCTATTTTCTGATGATGAACATTGCGTTCTTACTTAGAGAAGCCCTTGTGGCCCCACACATGAAGGTACCAAATCTGCATTGAATCTTTGGACGGTCCTATGGAAGACAATGGTTTGAAGTATTGTAAGGAAGTTCTCCATGATACATTCTCAATGGTCTCTTTCGTGGAGAAAAAGATGAAGTTATCTATACAAATGCAAATAATATAGATATATATAAGTTAGAAGTTGTACATATTTGTGGTAAAGATGTCTTAAACAGAACTAATTCAACAACCTCTAGCACCACCGATGATGAGATGAGCAAATACTGGTTTTTTTTCCCAGCTTCCTGATGATGTTACACTAAATTAAGGAGAGGATGTTTTGCAATATTTTGAGTGTTTTTTATCAGGAGTTTTGACTATTCATTGAATTTCACTCTTGATATATTTGGATAAGAAGGAGCTATGTCCAACATTACTAATATTCTTAGCTGGAAAGAAGGGAGATCATGTTCTTAATGAATGGGACATCTCAGTAAATGGGAACAGTAGAGGAAGCCTTAATACGTGTGCATTGTGGACATATTTTTTTCCATTCAAATTGACGTAATAATAGATTATGAGCTTTGACTGCTAATCTATTAATCCATCCTCTTATTTGAAGCTCAGCAGCGCATCTAGTAGTATTCTTTCATTCAAATAGAGAAAGTTCAGTTCCATCTCCTACATACCTTTATGTCTCAATCAGCATACATCATGCAACTCAGAGTAGCATGAACATCCTCAGTTAATAGTAGTTCAATTTCTCACAACAACATATCAAGATCAAGGAAAACAACATGATCCTTTGTAGCAGCATGGATTCCAAGCAAGATTTTCCATTATTGGATCATCATGGGTATATTTTTAAGCAAGACAATATCAACATCAACATCAACATACTTTTCTTAGTACTACTTGAGTTCTTTCAACTAAGCAGTAATCGAATTCCTGTGGAAGCCTTGCAACATCAACAGCCAAAAGCACAACCAACATGATCAACATTCAAAGTTTGTAGCATTGGAAACAAGAGTACATTTCTAAGTTCCATCAAGTCTTCAAAATCAATGGTATCTTCAGGCATATGTTCAATAGCATCAACAAACTTGTTTCTACCATTCAACAGAACTTTCATCCTTCTGGTACCAACTCTTTTCAATTGATTTGTAACAGCCTTATCTCCAGTTAGAGTTCACTATTTCCCTCTTAGATCAGCAGTACACATCAAGCAAGCTAGAGTCCATCCCAAAGCATTTTTTTCAAAATATCTTGTGCTCGTGGAAGGTAAAGTTGGGTAAGCAGTGTCTTTCTCTAGGTAGTCATCTAATATGGGGAATCCATGGATATCAAAGTCTTGAAGGTCTCTACAATTTCTACATTTCCTTACACTTCATCCATTTTCCTATACCATTAGAAGTGAAACAAATCTTCTCCACATGACACTACTTCCTATGTATCTTTCATTCATGTACTCTATCCTTTCATCTTCATGCATTTCATTTATTATATTATTGTAATTGTCTATTTCTACCTCGCAGTGAGCTTCATATGATATGTATGTGCTAAAACGATTAATTTCCCATGTTATGATGACTACTTAGAGTAGAGACTGTTATTCCTAACTTACTTCTAGAGTTGTAGAAGGTCACTTTTGAATGTCAATAGTTATTAATAGAATCTACAATTCTAGTAGTGCACCTGCAGTTCCGATAGCGTGCTTGCAGTTCCGATAATCAAGTTGTTTGACCAAGTTTCGCCTCCTCTCTATGAGTTTGTACACATGTGTCTTATGTATTTTTATTTTGTTATCCTCCTCAAACCACCTTAGACTAAAATCCAATATTTTATGGTGAAGAGATCCATATGTTTAGTGTTATCTCCTCAATAAGCATAGATTAGTCATGGCATCTAGGTGATAGGAAGTCTTTAAATTTTTTATCTTGTTTGCATGTGTCTAAGTTCTAGTCCGACAGTTTTAAGAAGGTAACGAAGTCTGAGTTAACATTTTTATGCTGGCTCTCCTTCCGAAGGAAAATTTCAAGTTTTGGTAGCTTAGGTGGGCCTGGTGTTGGTTCATTAGCTACCGAAAACCCTGTTTTCGGCAGCTTACGGTGTGATAAACAGAATGCTCCAACCACCGAAAGGGCAAAATTACCACGTGAAGTGGAGGGACGGTTTTCGGTGGCTTGGGCGAACATGACGACGTTCATTAGCCACCGAAAGTTGGGCACTTTCCGCAATTCACAGGGTAAGTTCGAAACTTTCCATAGCTACCGAAAGGCAAAGTTATGCTCGCAGGTCATGAAGTCGTTTCGGGGGTTTGGGAAAACACGATGGTGTTCATTAACCACCAAAATTCAGGCATACTTTCTGCAGCTTGCCATCAAATGGGTTGGATCATCTACAACTGTCGAAAGCAAAAAGGCGTTGGCGAAAGTCGTGATCCGGTGGCATACCAGGTTTAAAGGTGGATTATCAGCTGCCGAAGGGAGAGTTACGTCGACCGGCGGCCACGTCAAATTGGGGGTTTGGGGTCATAATTCAGGGAACCCATCATGGCGTAGCCGCCGAAAGGGTCAATTTAGCGAAAACAGGACTTACCCCAAGGGAAGCCCGGACGCCTTCGCCATAACTTTGACCAGACAGACCTCGTTTCCCATCCACATAACAACTTTTCTAAAAATCCGTTCCTCTGGCACAATCATGTCTCAGTAATCATCATTCCACCCTCATGATTTCCCACCTTTTCATACCCTCGGAGTCAGCTCCCGAAAAGCCATACCATCTGTTCGTTTTTTCCCTCACCACATCGACCGAGCTCTTTCGTTTCCTCCATGTTTCCCATCTCTTCCCCGGTCCAAATTTGAGCAGCAGGCACCAGCGAGAAGGTTACCGATGCCGAAAGGAGGGGGAGCAGTCCTGAGAAAGGAATTGAGCAACATCTGCTACCTGGAAGCTCACCCCGAGGTATGCCAATTTTTCAAGAATGTGGGCTGTTACAATTTCTGCAAAAAGCTACGGGGTTCTCACCAACAGGTGGCCGAAGCATTTTCCCTCACATATGACAGAGAAAGGGCAGTGATAGGCAAGGAAGAATTCCAAGTGGACGAGGCCCTTATAGACCAGGTGACAGAATTTCCAACGACCGGGGAGAGTTGGTTCAAGACCACTGTCAAGAAGGATTTCGAGTTTCAATCATACCTAAAACCAGAACATAGGAACTAGGTTTGGAAAAAAGACATTCCTATGTCATATCTGGAGGATAACTAGCATCTGTTATTGAAGTCCATCCTGGTCTATATAACCTGTGAGGGTAGGTATAACAAGGTATTAATTTATCATTTTAGATTACTGGATCATTTCACGGGCAAGAGCCCTTTAAATCTCCTTTTCTACCTCCACAAGAGCCTCACCAAAATGGCGCATCAAGTAAAGGTTCAACCCACCAAAATTGCAGGGAGGTTGTTCCACCATGGTCTGATTAAACTTTTGGTATCCGAGCTATTGTAGAGGAAAGGCATGAAATGGACCTTCTTTCTCTTCTAGAGTGGGCTCGAAACAGAATTACATCCAGAGAAGGGTAAGAAATCTTCCACCCCCAGAAGTGGAAAACGAAGGAGGAGGGCCATTCCCCTAAATTCAATCAAACCCCTTTCCTTAGTCCCACCGGCGAAGAAAGCCAGAAGGAATTTGGAATTTAAAGACAAGGCTGAGGACAAGGGGGTTGTTTTAGAAGAGACTCCCTCAAGAAGTACAAATATTTTAAACCTCCCATACACCGATTCTGAGGAAGAGGAGTTGCAGGGAGATGGAGCAGAAATTGAGGAGGAGAAAACAAAACAGAAACCCCAGGAAGCAGCCCCAACCATGATGGAGCAGGAAAATGATTATGTCAATTTGCCTCCATTTACCTCTGTGGAAGAGCAAGGTTTTGGCTGTGTAAATTTATCCTCCCCTACACCTGTGGAGGAACAATGTCAGCAGCTGGCCGACGGACCAACCCAAAATGCAAAGATTTCTTCCTCACAGAAAATCAACCGGCTCCTCTAGCAGGCTTATGAACACGAGTTACTTCAGAGGGTCATTAAAGAGAAGAATGAAAGGCTGACAGAGAGGTATAATGAGCTTTATGTATCTTTTCATGGATTGACCAAGAAACATGGAAAAATGAGAGGCAGAAACATTCGGCTGATCAGAGAAAACATCAAACTGAGGTGAAAGATTGAGTCCCTGGGGGTAAGGAATAAATTCAGAGGGCTCAGCCCAAGGTAATTTCAGACCTTGACACTCTGGCAGCAGCTGCAATCCAATTCGCTGACCCTCCGGTTCTTGCCCAGGTGGAAGAGAAATCCAAGTAGCAAGGGGATAGGAACACAGTTTTGATAAATTTTGCAGGGCTGAGTAATAAGTTTGTTTTCAACAGCTTGGGCGAACATGGGAGTTGTTCATTAGCTGCCAAATCCCAATTCGACGGCTTACTGCGTATAAGTGGAGTCCTCTCGGATACCGAAAAGAAATAAAGGATGCCCAGCACCTAAAAGCGATTCGGCGGTTTAGGCAAAGCATGAATCAAGTTCATTAACCATCGAACGCCAAGCTTTCGGGTACTTATCACCTTCAGGCTCAGTTTTGGCAACCACCGAAAGCACAGAAAACGCAGAGGCCCGCCTGTTGACACCAAAACCCCTTTTTTTCAGCTCGAGCATCTTTAAGGCATTTTCCAAGGAATCCACATGCGCTCAATTGCATCATGATCACCTCTGGTCCCAAACTGAAGGCGCCAACAAGCTGAATGGTGGAATATTTCTGTCTATTTTTAAGAAAGATGCCTACAGGTTATTTTGTAGATAGCAGTTTTAAACTCGCCCTCAAACCCCCAGAGGCTCGTTTCAGTTGTCAAACGAAGGTGCAATCAGCAAGAGGTAGTTATTTCAATCATGATACGCTGTCACACTTTCAGTAACTATTTTAGTTATTATTATTAACATATTCGATCCAGTTTTGGGATCTGAAAAAACTTTGTAATGGCTATAAAGCCGAGGAATGAAGTAGAATAGAGGTTCGACTTTGGAGAGACTAATCGACTTTTGTATTCTTAGACTTCTGTGACCTTCTAGATAATACAAGCTTCTTTTATTATTGGCTGTCAGATTTCTTCTTCTCATGTTTCAGCACTTATTGTGATTGATCTATTTCCTGTATGTTCACTTTTATTGCAAGATAGCTGTTATCCTGTCACAGTTTTAAAGGATTGAACATATATGTTATTATTTTGTTGTGCTTAGCCATTGATATACGATCTTCTGTGTATGAATCTGCTGAATGCAATAAGAATTCACCCTCTTTATTTTAAATCAACCCTCTGAACAGTCGTAGTCAAAGCCTTGTCTGTCTGAGTGTCCTCATGCATGTTGTGAGCGTGTAAATTTTGATTCTTGTCATCCAACTTGATCCAAAATAAACCCCTTCTTTCAAAACAAGTTTAAGTTACCAGGCATCTATGAAATACAACCTAGGAGAGCTTCCTGGAGTGATATCAAATTGGCACCGTTGCCGGGGAAAGATTATTGAAGCAGTAGCTTCCCTGGGAGACGACACAGCTCCAGCTTTGATGATAAACAAAGCCTGGGCACTTTTTCGGTTGTAATCATCTATCTGGCGACTCCATTGAAATGAAGTGGCTTCGAGAAGACCAAGTACTAGATCGAATCCTCAAAGGCCACCAATAACACCTGTTTCAGATCCCGAACAAATTATAAGGAGAGGAAGGACTACTCAGAGGCAGATTTCCAGATCCATAAGAAGAACCACATCGGGCCTAATACCAGAGGTATTTCTTCTGTCTCATCTGATGAAACTCCTTTTGAATCTCCATTTTCTGAAACAGATAATCCATAAGGAACTATAAGTAGAGCAGAATATTTATGGGCCCAAGTATCCTCATCCATTGCTGCTGCCCAAGTCCCTAGCCCTGATCCTGCTACACGAGCTGACCTAGGAAAAGAAATCCTAGAATTCGTCAAAGAGGAAGGTTGTTCTCCTACCTGCAGCCCACATCGACTGAACCAAATGAGAAGTTCCCCTTTGTTTACACCAACGTACTTGCCATAGAAAACATTTTTCAGGACCTTTTAGACCAGCGTGAGCAAAGGCTGTACTCTTTACTTGCACAGTCCTGTAAGCAGATTGATTGCCCAGAAAAGCCATCAATCTGTTTCACCCCCATTTTTGGCGACTCTACTGAGACAAAACCTCCACTTTCATCGTTTCCTATACCTCCTCAGCCACCGTCTACACTCAAATTTCTTTCTGCCATTCCTTTTGTACCCACACCCACAATGGTTGTCCCTCTAACCAAAATGGAGAAGATCCTCCTTGGTAGGTATGCCCCCCTAAATTTGCCTAATCCCCTTTCTGCTATGCCTACCGGAGATTATCAAAAATATATGCCAAAATTCACCGGGGAGGGAGATTTTACAGCTGAGGAGCACTTGGAGGCATTTTATAGCTATGCCGAGAACATCAATATCAAGCATGAAGATGTATGGACTAGAGTGTTTGTGCAAAGTTTAGATGGTCAGACAAGAAATTGGTTTAAAGAACTGCCTGCTGGATCAATAAATGACATCGAGGCACTGGATGAACTATTTTTGAAACATTGGGGGGGAAGAAGAGACCACCTTTATTATCTCACAGAATTTGATAACTTGAAGAGAGAAAGTGGCGAGTCTGTGGCAGCTTTTATGAAAAGGTTTAACAAAATGTTTAGCAAAATCCCTGTTGAAATTAAGCCTACAAATACCTTTGTCGGGATCACTTACGCCAATGCTTTTGACCCTGATTTTTGCCTTCATCTCCAGGAAAGAAGAGCTTCCTCTTTACTGCTCATGCAAGATGTTGCACTCGAAGTGGATTCAAATATGGTTGCGTCCAAAATCCTCAAAGGGAAGATTGATCAGAAAATGCAGACCCCAGATTCCTCCTCCTCATCAGAAACTAAGCTAGAAAAAATGGCCAAAATGCTAAACAGCTTGACCTCCGAAATGTCCAAACTGAAAGTGCAAGGCCATCCATCCACGAGAGGTAAAGGTCCACATGATTTTGTCCCCAAGAACACAAATGCTCCCCCTTACAAAATAAATGGCCCACTGGTTCAAACCCTTCAGAGAGACAGGAATCCTGCTGAAGAACAAAGAATCAGAGCTCCCTTCCAACATGTGGTATTAGAAGAGGAACAGGAACTTATTCAGGGAGGAGCAGAAGAAGAAGATGATGTCAACTGCATGGAGGATAAGGTTGACCTCGCCTTCTTGACATAGTCTGATTATGAGGAATCCCTCATGACTGAACAAATCACCAAGGAATCACTATGTCAGGAAGACGATCAGAGGAGCTATGATTTGAGGTCCAGGACTATTGCTAAGAAGCCTTTAAACCTTGCTCCTGCAAGGAAGACTCTTGCCTCCACGAAGCATCCCGATGTTCCTGCAAAAGAGTCTTTCACTCCTTCAAAACAGAATCCTGCTGCTCCCACAAAACAGGTTATAGCTCTTGCAAAATAGTAGCAAAGAACATCTCAGCCAACTGCCCCAGACCCTGTCCAACTTACAGCTCCAGCCCAAGAGACAAGGACCCCTGACAAGTTGCCCTATTCCTTCAATCTTGAAACTGAGATCCAGAAAATAAAAATCCCTTTTCCCCTAATCGAGCTAATAAAAAACGATTCCTTCAAGTCATCCATACTGAAGTCCCTCCAGCCAAAAGCATCCATGGATGCTGACTTTGTGAACCTCCAAGACGATAAGCCTACAGTAACCCTAGGCCCCATGGTTGAAGAACAGGATGGGTCCTGCCCACCCTTTTACATATCCTTAAACATCCATGACAAAATCCTTCACAATTGCCTACTCGACTCGGGAGCCTCCCACAACCTCATGCCCAAAGCTGTGATGGATGAACTTGGTCTTAGCATCACAAAACCCTAACATGAGTTAAATGCCTGGGCCTCATAAAGGATCTCGTCATAAACTTAACTTAGCGGCCTTCAAAGAGCATGGTAATGGATGTTGTGGTTTCTGACATCCCACTGAAATTTGGTATCCTTCTGTCCCGATCATGGAGAAAACGATTAGGGGGGACCCTACAGATGGACCTAACTTATGCCACCATTCCTATATTTGGAGGTGAAACTAAAAGGCTCTATAGGGAAAACCGGATGGCTTATGTTATCAGCAATGAGAAGAATTCCGTGAACCATCCCATCTATGCTATAGATACAGATTTCAGAGCATGTATCCTGCAAATAGATGATGAATAGCCAGCCCCTTTGCAACTCACCAAGCCCACTGGTCAGCAACCTGAGGAGGCAACCACTGCTGTGTGGAGCATGTTTTTTGATGGTGCCAGCTCCCAGGCTTCAGCAGGTGCAGGTGTAGTCTTGATCTCTCCTCTGAAGGATGTTACTCATCTATCTTATAAAATGGAATTCAAAGCCACAAATAATATAGTAGAATATGAGGCTCTGCTGTTAGGAGTCAAGGCTGCCAAGGAATCTGGGAATCATGTGCCTGAAGATTTTTGGGGACGTAGAGCTCATCATACAGCAGGTGAATGGGAACTATCAGGCAAAGAACGTCAGGCTGAAGTCATACAGAGATGAGGTATGGAAACTCAGGGATTCCTTCATATTTTTGGAGATTTCTTATATCTTGCAAGCCATGAACCACCTGGATGATTCCCTTGCTGTCTCTGCCAGCACATTCCTTCCTCCCATGCCTCCCAAGTTGAAATATGATATCCAATTCAGGTACAGACCATCCCTACCCGATAACGTCAAATTTTGGAAATTTTTTGAGAACGATGATGAGCTCAGGAGATTCCTCCAGGTTGTTGACGAATTTTCTGATATGAACATTGACCAAGAGAACCTGAATGTAGAAGAGTCTTAGAAATCCAAATTGAAGGGAAAAATAGGCCATCATGACATTGTCCAATTTCTAGGAAATCATATACCTAGGGGCCTGGTACCTCTTGAAAGGCTTTTTGACCATAATGACATCCCCTTTAAACCCGTGAATGAGGAGAAAGACCCAGCTGTCCATGAGAAAAACATAGCTAGCCAAGATCGCCCCAAATTCATAAATCTGTCCACGGAATTGACAGCTGATCAGCAGTCAAATTACTGCAGCCTGGTAAAGAATTTTGCAGATGTCCTGGCTTGGGAATACAGTGACCTGAAGACCTATGATGAAGACACCATTCAGCACAGAATTCCATTGGAAAAGGGCATTACCCCTTTCAAACAGAAGCTACAGCCTATCAACCCTCTCCTGTTACCTGTGATCAAGAGGGAAATAAAAAAACTCCTTGATGCCAAGATCATAATCCCGCTGAGGTATTCTAGATGGGTAGAAAATCTGGTCATAGTAAGAAAGAAGAATGGTGAAGTCAGGATGTGTGTCGACTTCAGGAACCTAAACAAGGGCTCCCAAAAAGATAACTACCCTCTACCTAAGATGGAACACTTACTATAGAGAGTGTCGGGAGCTAGGGTCATGTCTTTTCTCGATGGCTTCTCAGGCTATAATCAAATTTCTGTGCACCCAGATGATCAGGAGAAGACAACCTTTACCACTCCCTGGGGTACCTTCATGTACGCCAAAATGTCGTTTGGATTGATGAACACTGGGGCCACTTTTCAGAGGGCCATGGATATCGCATTCGTGGGGATTAAGGATAAATTTGTCCTCATATACCTCGATGATATCACAGTATACTCAAACAGCCACGAGGAGCATTTGCAGCACCTAAGAGAGGTCTTCCTGAAATGTAGACAATTTGGAATTTCTTTGAATCCCAAGAAGTCATAGTTCGGTCTTGGGGAGGGAAAGCTCCTGGGCCACATAGTTTCAGCACAAGGAGTAAGGATTGATCCAGTTCGGGTCGAAGCGATTCGGAAGTTGTCTATACCAAGATCGAAAAAGGATATCGAATATTTCCTTGGTAAGATAAATTTTGTCAGGAGATTTATTCTGAATTTTTCTGAGTTGGTGAAGCACATAACCTCTATGCTGAAAAAGGGAGCTGAAACCAAATGGACTGAACAAGAGAGACATTCTTTCGAAGCCATCATGCAGGCCATCACGAAGGCTCCCACTCTGGTTATCCCAGAGTATGCCAAGGTATTTTATATTTTCTCTTTTGCCTCCCATGATACAGTGGTGGCGGTCTTGCTACAGAAAGAAAACTAAGGGCTTGATCATCCAATTGCCTTCTTTAGAAAAACATTGAGGGATGCTGAGCTGAAGTACGATCCCATAGAGAAACAGGCCTATGCTCTAGTAAAATCATTAAAAGCATTCTGAATTTATATCCTACATGCTAAGATTATAGCTTACGTCCCTTCAGCTTATGTGAAGGATGTTCTAACTCAGCCCGACATTGACGGCAAGAGGGCCAAATGGATCACCAAGCTGATCGAATTTGACATAGATGTGAAGACCACCAGGTTGATAAAGGGTCAAGGTCTATCCAAACTGATGGCTAAAGAGAACTACAAACTGTTAGACATTAACCTCGTCGGAACAAATTCTGAAAATCTGCCAACAGAGGCAGCTGCAGCAGGACAGCATGACAGCCAGCAGGTGGCTGAAAATCTGCTCTCATGCGAGTGGTATTCGGGTGTCATTCATTTCCTGCAGAATTTAGAAGTTCCAACCGGACTTAGCACAACTTCGGCATGATCTCTCAAACTTAAATCTACAAAATTCTGCATACGTGGTGATCTGCTGTACTGGAAAGATCATGCTCGATTTCTATTAAGATGTTTGGATAAAGAAGAATCAGGGCAAGTCATGCATCATTTCCATTCAAGCATATGTGGGGGGCATCACTACTGGAAAACCACTGCCCATGAGATTCTGAGAGCTGGGTACTATTGGTCTTGTCTGTTCTCTGACGTATACACTTTTGTGAAAACTTGTGACAAATGCCAAAGATTCACGGGAAACCAGCAGCTGAAATCTCTCCCCTTGAAGCCTACTGTGGTAAACGGTCTTTTCCAACAATGGGGCCTCGACTTCTTAGGGGAGATCAGTCCTTCATCCAGTGGTCAACACAGATGGATCTTGGTATCCACTGACTACTTCACCAAATGGATAGAGGCAATTCCCACTAGGAATGCTAACCACCAGGTTATCATCAAATTCCTATATGAAAACATCATCACCAGATTCGGCTGCTCAAAAAGGCTGGTAACTAATAATGCACCTGCTTTCAAAGATAAAGAGTTAGTCCATATGTGTGAATCAACGGGCATTCAGTTAGTTCATTCCACTCCCTACTATCCTCAAGGCAATGGTCTTGCCGAGTCTTCCAATAAAAGTCTAGTCAGGATCATCAAAAAACTATTGGAGGAAAATCAAAGGAGCTGGGATTCAAAGCTGAAATTTGCTCTTTGGGCTGATAGGGTGACGAACAAGAAATCCATAGGGACCTCTCCTTTCAGTTTGGTTTATGGAACTGATGCCATTTTCCCAGTTCAGTTAATCCTGCCAATGACTAAAGTCATCTAGGAGGAACAGGAAGAACCAAATGCTATGGTAAGAAGAATGGTGGATTTGGTTGAATTGTAGCAAACCAGAGAACAACTAGTGGAAAGGTCAGAAGCTCATCAGGAAAAGATAAAAGGTACTTTTGACAAGAAGGCCAAGATGGACACTTTTCAGGTGGGGGACTGGGTATTGAAATGGGATGCCCCCAAGTAGGACAAAGGAAAGCATGGCAAGTTTGATTCTCTCTGGACAGGTCCTTACGTGATAACTCAGGAAAAGCAGAACCATACCTTCAACCTGCAAAGCCTGGAAGGTCAAGAGACATTTGGTGGCACGGTAAATGGGCATTTTCTAAAACTTTATTTCGTATGAGGCTTCATGGCCTGGTCATTGTAAATACCATTCCGTTTTCAGTTTGTTTTTGTTTTGTTTGCAAATAACTCCATACTTAATGGAACACTAGAAGTTAGGGTTAGAGTTTTGTGTGTTCTTTTTCTTTTTTTTAGGAAAGGCATTTGGTCTGCGATTCTTGGAGCGTCGCTGGGAGGCCTCCATCCCCAAGTAGGAGCCATATGTTATCTCCTTAATAAACATAGATTAGTCATGGCATCTAGGTGATAGGAAGTCTGTAAATTTTTTATCTTGTTTGCATGTGTCTGAGTTCTAGTCCGATAGTTTTAAGAAGGTAACGAAGTCTGAGTTAACATTTTTACACTGGCTCTCCTTCCGAAGGTAAATTTCAGGTTTCGGTAGCTTAGGCGGGCCTGGTGTTGGTTCATTAGCTACCGAAAACCCTGTTTTTGGCAGCTTACGGTGTGATAAACAGAACGCTCCAACCACTGAAAGGGAGAAATTACCACGTGAAGTGGAGGGATGGTTTTTGGTGGCTTGGGCGAACATGACGATGTTCATTAGCCACCGAAAGTTAGGCACTTTCCATAGTTCGTAGGGCAAGTTCGAAACTTTCCATAGCTGCCGAAAGCCAAAGTTAAGCTCGCAGGTCATGAAGTCGTTTCGAGGGTTTGGGAAAACACGACGGTGTTCATTAGCCACCACAAGTCAGGCATACTTTTTGCAGCTTGCCATCAAATGGGTTGGATCATTTACATCCGCCGAAAGCAAAAAGGCGTTGGCGAAAGTCATGTTCCGGCGGCATACCAGGTTTAAAGGTGGATTATCAGCTGCCGAAGGGAGAGTTACGTCGACCGGTGGCCACGTCAAATCGAGGGTTTGGGGTCATAATTCAAGGAACCCATCATGGTGTAGCCGCCGAAAGGGTCAATTCAGCGAAAACAGGACTTACCCCGAGGGAAGGCCGGACGCCTCCACCATAACTCTGACCGAACAGACCTCGTTTCCCATCCACATAACAACTTT
The DNA here is from genome assembly GCA_027924585.1 of Larix kaempferi. Classification (NCBI taxonomy): domain Eukaryota; kingdom Viridiplantae; phylum Streptophyta; class Pinopsida; order Pinales; family Pinaceae; genus Larix; species Larix kaempferi. The sequence continues at coordinate 703,297 of BSBM01000356.1, forward strand.
TCTAAAAATCCGTTCCTCTGGCACAATCATGTCTTAGTAATCATCATTCCACCCTCATGATTGCCCACCTTTTCATACCCTCGGAGTCAACTCCCGAAAATCCACACCATCTATTCGTTTTCGCCCTCACCACATCGACCAAGCTCTTTCATTTCCTCCCTATTTCCCATCTCTTCCCCAGTCCATATTTGAGCAGCAGGTGCCAGCGAGCAGGTTATCGATGCTGAAAGGAGGCAGAGCAGTCCTGAGAAAGGAATTGAGCGACATCTGCTACCTGGAAGCTCACCCCGAGGTATGCCAATTTTTCAAGAATGTGGGCTGTTACAATTTCTGCAAAAAGCTACAGGGTTCTCACCAACAGGTGGCTAAAGAATTTTCGCTCACATATGACGGAGAAAGGGCGGTGATAGGCAAGGAAGAATTCCAGGTGGACAAGGCCCTTATAGCCCAGGTGACAGAATTTCCAATGACCTGGGAGAGCTGGTTCAAGATCACTGTCAAGAATGATTTCGAGTTTCAATCATACCTGAAGCCAAAACATAGGAACCGGGTTTGGAAAAAAGACATTCCTATGTCATATCTGGAGGATAACTGGCATCTATTATTGAAGTCCATCCTGGTCTATATAACCTGTGAGGGCAGGTATAACAGGGTACTAATTTATCATTTTAGATTACTGGATCATTTCACGGGCAAGAGCCCTTTAAATCTCCCTTTCTACCTCCACAAGATCCTCACCAAAATGGCACATCAAGTAAAGGCTCAGCCCACCAAAATTGCAGGGAGGTTGTTCCACCATGGTCTGATTAAACTTTTGGTCTCTGAGCCATTGCAGAGGAAAGGCATGAAATGGACCTTCTTTCTCTTCTGTAGTGGGCTCGAAACAGAATTACAGCCAGAGGAGGGTAAGAAATCTTCCATCCCCAGAAGTGGAAAACGAAGGAGGAGGGCCATTCCCCTAAATTCAATCAAACCCCTTTCCTCAGTCCCACCGGTGAAGAAAGCCAAAAGGAATCTGGCATTTAAAGACAAGGCTGAGGAAAAGGGGATTGTTTTAGAATAGACTCCCTCAAGAAGTACAAATATTGTAAACCTCCCATACACCGATTCTGAGGAGGAGTTGCAGGGAGCTAGAGCAGAAATTGAGGAGGAGAAAACATAATAGAAACCCTAGGAAGCAGCCCCAGCCATGATGGAGTAGGAGAATGATTATGTCAATTTGCCTCCATTTACCTCTGTGGAAGAGAAAGGTTTTGGCTGTGTAAATTTATCGTCCCCTACACCTGTGGAGGAACAAAGTCAACAGGTGGCCGACGGACCAACCCAAAATGAAAAGATTTCTGCCTCACAGAAAATCAACCGGCTCCTCAAGCAGGCTTATGAACGTGAGTTACTTCAGAGGGTCATTAAAGAGAAGAATGAAAGGCTGACAGAGAGGTATAACGAGCTTTATGTATCTTTTCATGGATTGACCAAGAAACATGGAAAAATGAGAGGCAGAAACATTCAGTTGATCAGAGAAAAAATCAAGCTGAGGAGGAAGATTGAGTCCCTGGAGGGTAAGGAACAAATTCAGAGGGCTCAGCCCAAGGTAATTTTAGACCTTGGCACTCTGGCAGCAGTTGCAATCCAATTCGCTGACCCTCTAGTTCTTGCCCAGGTGGAAGAGAAATCCATTTAGCAGGGGGACAGGAACACACTTTTGATAAATTTTGCAAGGCTGAGTAATACATTGTTTTCGGCAGCTTGGGCGAACACGGTAGCTGTTCATTAGCTGTCGAATGCCGATTTGGCAGCTTACTGCGTATAAGCGGAGTCCTCCCGGATACCGAAAAGAAATAAAGGACGCCTAGCACCCAGAAGCGATTCGGCGGTTTAGGCGAAGCATGAATCAAGTTCATTAACCACCGAACACCAAGCTTTCGACTACTTATCACCTTCAGGCTCAGTTTTGGCAACCACCAAAAGTACAGAAAACGCAAAGGTCTGCCTGTTGACACCAAAACCCCTTTTTGTCAGCCCGAGCATCTTTAAGGCATTTTCCAGGGAATCCACACGCGCTCAATTGCATCATGATCACCTCTGGTCCCAAACTGAAGGTGCCAGCAAGCTGAACGGTGGAATATTTCTGTCTATTTTTAGGAAAGACACCTACAGGTTTTTTTGTAGATAGCAGTTTTAAACTCACCCTCAAACCCCCAGAGGCTCATTTCAGCTATCAAACGAAGGTGCAATCAGCAAGAGGCAGTTATTTCAATCATGATACGTTGTCACACTTTTAGTAACTGTTTTAGTTGTTATTATTAGCATATTCGATCCAGTTTTGGGATCTGGAAAAACTTTGCAACGAATATAAAGCCGAGGAATGAAGTAGAATAGAGGTTCGACTTTGTAGAGACTAATCGACTTTTGTATTCTCAGACTTCTGTGACCTTCTAGATAATACAAGCTTCTTTTATTATTGGCTGTCATATTTCTTCTTCTCATGTTTCATCACTTATTGTGAATGATCTATTTCCTGTATGTTCTCTTTTATTGCTAGATAGCTGTTATCCTGTCACAGTTTTAAAGGATTGAACATATATGTTATTATTTTGTTGTGCTTAGCCATTGATATACGATCTTTTGTGTATGAATCTGTTGAATGCAATAAGGATTCACCCTCTTTATTTTAAATCAACCCTCTGAACAGCCGTAGTCAAAGCCTTGTCTATCTGAGCGTCCTCATGCATGTTGTGAGCGTGTAAATTTTGATTCATGTCATCCAACTTGATCCAAAATAAACCCCTTCTTTCAAAACAAGTTTAAGTTACTAGGCATCTCTAAAATACAACCTAGGAGAGCTTCCTGGAGTGATAACATTTAGGATCCAAGATTTGTTGGTTTTGAGATTCACTTATTTTGAATCTGATCTTATGTTGATGTAACCTCTTCTCCTTTGTGCTACATGTATAAATATGAGAGCATATCATTGAGATATCAATTTGTATGTTAGGAATAGGTTAGAGGATTAGAGAGTGAGAGGTTGGATCATTGTAATTCATTGTAACTTCTTGGATGTCGGAATAAAGAGCTTGTTGTTGACCAAAAGCTTCATGTCATAGTCTTTCTTGGCAGTGTATGCCAAGAGAGGCAGGGCCCCCTTTCTCTAGTATACGCTTCCCAAATGTTTCCTTTTTGTTGTATGTCATTTCAATAGTTTTCATTTACATTTACTGTAGTTTACATTTCATGTAATTTGCATTTCCTGCCCTTTACTTTTCTTGAAAGTGTGTCGACCGAGTGTGGTGTGTACCAGATCTTGAATTTGTTAACCTGAGGATCCAATAAGTATTTCAAAATATCATAGGACCTAAACCAATGGCCTCTCAATGAACTAGTTTTACTTTCCTACAAAGTGTGGTTTTACTATTCAATATGTATTGTGTGGTTTTGTTTCCCCTTCTCAATCAATATACAAAAGCATGGTTGCTTTTTGGTCATTTTTATGTAAACCCAAAATAGCTCAGTGCATCCTGTTAGTATCTTCTTGAGTAGGTTAGCTGGTGTGCCTAGTCAGAGTGACCAATCGAGTCTTGATTCTGCATATACTTTGCACGACACCTCATTAGTTTATTGACACTGGTTGATAATTTATGTGAGTTAAAACTAAGCAATTATTTTTCCCAACACTCAGTGCTCTGCACATAATGATGTGAGAATCATTTTTCAGCGAGGGAGTACGTGGCATATCAATTATGTTTAGTACATTTATGACTATCATTATCGATCTCTCTTATATGGCATGTATACTAGCAACACCATGCTCATGTTCTTGATCAAATCCAAGAACCTTTACAATTTCCATGATGAGAAATACATGTTTCTATACTAATCCACCAGCCAATGCTTCATTTCCCATGCCAATCACACTCATGGCATCCACATGTATTTCTCCAAGCAACACGAATTAGACAAAACTCAAACTTTCAAAAAGTTCCTTGCAATGACCTTTTTCTTTTTTGTAACTAGGGGAATCGGCAACTATAGTTGGGCTGGTACTCGCGTGACATGGGGTCCAGGGATCCAATCTCGCTACCACTATACCCCTAGGTGCAATCACAGCGCCCGAACCATGCGCACGGATAAGATTGGGGGGATTTGAACACATGACCTTCCATTTACAACTTCACATCTTAACCACTTGAGCTGCCCCCCACGGGCAATTCCTTGCAATGACCTTAATGGCACTGGTAGTGACTTTTTCTCACACGGGATCTTTATAAGTAAGTACCTTTCTTGGAATTTTTTGTACAATTGATGAATGAATACCAATTCAATTCTTCATCGCCGAACCATACTAGAAAACCATGATCCACACTGGCCTCCTTTCCCTCATACTACATAGCGTGTAGGTTAACTACATGACTGCATGTCTTCCTCACGACACCCCCTTTTGTACCAGGAATCACGATTGTCACCTAGATCAAACCCTAGAGATCCATGTGACTGCCCACCACTTATATATAGCTGAAATTCATTCCTTCCAACAAATATTGTTGTCTCCAAACCACAAGTCGACATGTGTGGTACCACGACCTTCATTCTTTCGCGTAAGTATATGACACACAGGTCCCCAAAATGAACCCATGCCCAAAATTTGAACAAGTTTCCCTCCAAGACCGTGGAAGGAACAGATGAGAGAGGCTACACTATCCATAGTGGTAACCTCCACAATTTCATGATATGATGGCTTAGTTGATGGGGCTCACGTGATACCTCACACCCCTACATACAGATCTCTAATATGACCCATAATTTGATCCAACACTATGAACAAAAATACACATGGTCATGACTTGCATGTTCCTTCACCATAGATCAGGTGAAATTCGATAGGATAGGATTTCTCTTATGCAACATGAGTATTTTCTCTCATATACAAAATTATATTTCCCTCTCTTGCTCTCCATGGATCTGCACATATTTGTAGCTCTAATTTGAGACCTTGTGCTCCTCACATGGACACACTAGATCTTCACTATGGCCTATACACCCAGATCCAGTCACTCTTCTCCATAGGTATATTTACTTGAGTGATGTGTCCAACAACATGACACTCGTAGCCTCCTACTGCAAGAAGAATGTGTGGAACAGACCCCATGCACAACCTTCAAACCGGTTATACACTCTACACACAACAACCATACCACAAGGAAGAGAAAAAAAATCCCTTCACAGCTTCCCACACGAGTTGCAATCTCACACTTGGACTTTCACCATGCTCAGCTCTGATACTAGTTATTGGGTTTTAAGGAGGCATATATTTAATGAGAGAAAACAAATAATAAAGTTAATAACAACAACAACATTTGACAAACAATTTATCCTAGAAAACCCCATGAGGGGAAAAACCAACATCAATGAATATCTTCATTACCCTTGGCCAAAACCAACCAAGCTGAGCCAAGTGAGCTCACCTACTCATCTCCAGGACTCGTTACAATGGAGTATGTCAAGCCTTTTTATAGGCTTCATTACATGCAATACCTTGGGCTGATACCATGGGCTACCAAATACCATGGGCCAAAAAAACCACCTGCTTTGACCTAAGCCAAGATTAGATCAATGACTCAATTACTGAGTCAAGGTTAACCTAACAATCCCCCCTTTAAACTTGACTTGGAGTAAATCACCAACTGAGTCAAGGTTAACCTAACATGAACAAGGTTGGGATCAAAGCTAAGTTCATTTGCTCTGAGTCACAATAGAAAGAATTCAAGGATCTAAAAATTTCCTTTGTTCAACACTAGTACTCACCCTACCAAACCCACATAAAACCTTTGATATTGGTACATATGCCTCTGATTATGTTTTCGGTTCAATCCTCACTCAATACAAATATCCAGTGGCCTATCATAGTGATACACTCTATAATGCGGTTCTCAAGTACCCCATCTGTGACAAGGATATGTACACCATTGTGTAGGCCTGTCATCAATGGAAATATTACATCCTAAGAAGGATATGTTCATCCACAATGATCACAAGACTTTGTAACTCATGTATACATAGGGGAAGTTACAGAACAATCACCATCAAAAGTGGTCCACATACCTCCAACAATTCCACCTAAACATCAAATACAAGAAGGGCGGCACAAATCATGGTACAAACTACCTCAATTGACCTCATGTCATAGCACTAACTACTGTGCTCAACTCTTGTGTACACGATATCACTAGGTGGCCCCAATTGTATGACATTGACCCCTTGTGTTACCTGCCAAACATTGCATATAGGAAAACTAGTCTTGGACTTTCATCTCTAGGATGAAATTTTATGCCATCGGGGACATTTTTGTGTTCCTTTAAGTGAGCATGAGAAGATTATTTGGGAGGCACATTATAATCGAGTGGCAAGTCACTTCGGCATGGAGAAGGTAGTGGCAGTATTGCAACAGTACAACTAATGGCCAAAGCTCCAACAAGACGTCAAAAAGTATATCAAATCATGTATTGCATGTGTCATTTCCAAACATGCCTTCAAGAAGCAAGGGTTGTACACTCCTCTACCTACCCCAGATACACCTTGGTAGTCTATCTCCATGGACTACATGTCCAACCTAACTTCAACCAAGAATGACAATGACTGTGTATTTTTGGTTGTTGATCAATTCTCTAAGATGGTCATTTTAACACCTTGTAAGAAGAGAATCACAGTAGAGGCCACTGCTAAGATTTTATTTGAGCGTGTTTGGGTCCATTTTAGGCTTCCATGGACCATTATTTCAGATTGAGACAATAGGTTCCTCAGTACTTTCTAGTCTATCCTATGGTTGATGATAGACGCTAAGTGACCAAATCGAATTCCTTCCTCTTGCAAACTGATGGATAAATAGAATAGTCAACAAGATGATTGTGCATGCCCTAAGAATGTACAAATCCAACACACATGGGATGATATCCTTCTTATGTTCAAGATAGCATAGTAGAGCCCTTGATTTCTCTATTGGTCACAACCCTTTTCAGATGTGCTTGGGGTTCTAACCATTGTCCCCAACCTTCATTGCTTTATTGGTCACAACCCTTTCTTAGTATGCTTGGGATTCTAACCATTGGCCCCAATTAATGTAGCACTACCCATTGCATATGTACATTACAAATACTCTCATGCTCAAATCTAGGTTGATATGGTAGCCAAATTTGTTGAGCAGTTGTTATAACCTAACATAGATCTAGAAGCTTAGACATAAACCAATTTTAAGTTGTAAAATTTACCTAGTATAACCTAATTTTTTTTCTATAGACTACCCTAGTTTTTTTTCTTTAATTATAGATCTAATGCTATATTATGATGGTAATGTTAAGTAATGACACAAGTTTCTTGAACCTTCCAATGTGAATACTTTAAACAAACACTAAGATAATTAATTATTGTATATTATCATTGATTATAGTACCCTAGTGTTCAAAAATCAAACCAAGAACAATATCTTAATAGACAGGTATATTCAAAATATTCTTTAACAAAATAGTTGGTATCAAAATAAGAGAAATTCCAAAACAATATAAGATGTGTTCTCATGTGTAAAAAGTATAAAGTACTAAACCAATTCCATATTAGAGGGTAATTTGCAACAAACTGAACACTTAAACAATGTTTGTAAATGTGTGCATTCAATAAAATTAAGTTATGTAATCTAAAATTATATTAAGTAACAATAAAGAGAATATTTAGATATCTTCAACAACAACAAAAACATTATATAGAATCACAAAAATAGGGGATTCAAATGCTTTACAAAGCATATGTTGCTATGATGTAGATTAGATTATGAAAGATATGTTAATGAACATAACCTTAACATTTTCATATTGAATTATGTTATATAAAACCAAAATTCTATAAATTATTTGGTTATAAAGTGTTGAAGTATAATAATTTCATGTTGTATACAAAGGGAATACAATTTTCTTGGATTCATATTACTATCCCCTAGTGTGGAAAAAGAATGGAATGGGTAACTTCTTTTAGTCATTGAAACAACTTCTTTATATGGCCATAGGACACTACATAATTCTTTGATATTCTTACATCCTCAAAGGTTAGGCAAAGTATTGCCTGGTTTCAAATAATAAATATAGCTAACGATACAACTTACAACGGTACTTGAATGCAAACAAATTCTTTCCTTTTGAGGACTAGGTTGCATAAGATTACTGAGCAATAACATTCTAACTTGCTTTGCAAGATATATCACCCACACCTTGATATTTTATCTAGAATTAGAGCTATATGTGAGTCCCATAAACAAATTTTTGTCTCAACAAAATTAAGATAACTTAGAAATGCCTCTAGAATGTGAAAAAACTCTCATATTTATAAGCAAGGATGATAAATTTGTAGTAATCCACAATTCATGTAATAGGTGGCAACATTATTTCCTTAATGATTATACATTGAAGGTTGTATGTTGAAACCCTAAAATGATGCATAAGGACTAAACCAAGAGCATCAATGATGCAAAAGATGTCGTAGTTAAGAGAAATAATCAATTCTCTAGGCATTTTGATCTCCAAAAGTCCCTACTACACAAGCTACACATTGAGCAATAAAATGTAGCATTAAATAGAAGATAAACAATGCAGAACGTATATCGAATCTTTAAAATATATAAAGGATTTATGTGGTGTATTTAGGAATAGTGTCATACAACAAACCAATGGAATTCCTCCTCTATGATATAAAAAGATATAGCTTGATTTGAAATTTAGTTGAGAAAAACCCTCGTAGCATGATATTAAGGAAAGCTCAAATAACAAATAAATTACAATATTGTTTTCTTACCACCTCTACACTTCCAGTAGCAAGTGGTAATGTGTTTCTAGCATTTGCACCAACTTTGTAAGAGGATCAAGAGCTTTGCTAATTAGAGGGATATTGGATGGAGATGGTAATGCATTGTTGGTATCTACCCCAACTTTGTGAGAGGATCAAGAGCATTGTTGATTAGAGGGTTGTTGGTTGGAGATGAAACAAGAGGGTAAACCAATGATGATAGGGAAGGGCTTCATGATATTGGTGTAGATATTGCATGAGGGACTATAACATGATTAGGTGATAGTGCCTTACAAAGAGGGATTGATGATATAATTGTAGTTAATCTGAAGTCTAATGTTAGACTTAAGGATGGAGACAAAGAGAGTGCATAAGAGATTTTTTTGGACCATAGGTATCCAACAAACAACAGGGTTCCTATAAGACATGGCATGGTTAAGGTGCAAGGGAGAAAATTTATTTATATATCCCTTCCAATGTTAAATTTATATGCTGCAATAACTCAAATTCCTACTTCATTAGCATTTAATACATTTTCACAATAGCAGCATAAAGAGGATCACTGAAAGATACACAATCACAAGGTACACAACAATTTATCCTGGGAAACCCTCAAGGGGAAGAAAACCCAACAAAAATTCCTCAATATAGATTACCAAAGTACAATTCCCAAAGAAATAAGTCTCATAAGAAAGAGAGACAAAACCCAAAAACAAGAGCCAAGAACAATCCTCCTCCTCCTTCGCTAGTCTCCCTCTTCCTCTAATGCTCAATGCATGAGTGAGTGAATGGTGCAAATGAGAGAGTAATACTCTCTATTTATACTTTACTTTTCACTTGAACTTTTAACCTAACTAGGTCGGCCTCACTAATTTGACTGGGCTGGCCTCTCTAGGAAAACTCAAAATAATATTTATATTACATTCTTTTGGGTACTATTGACCCAGCTTACAATGGAGGTTTTACCTGATGACTTTTACATGACCCTTTACATTAATGACATTTCCCGAAGGAGGAATAATATAAGTAGAATATTCTTTGAAGTTACATTATTTCAACACTCCCCCTTAACAAAAATGGTATTCTACTGACAACAACAAAAACAATAGGTGTGGCTCTACACAACATCATCGGAAGGAGGGAGGAGGAGGCATCATCAAAAACATCATCTGGAACATTGTCTAGTACATCTATATTTCATCAGAAGTTTTTCAACAACATCAATATCAGCAACTGAAACAACTTGCTGTAACATCATCATCATCTGTAGCACGGAGCTGGTACATCATCATCTGCAGCACGAAGCTGAAACATCATCATCATCTTCAGTACATAGTTGAAGAATCATCATCTGCAGCACGAGGTTGGAACATCATCATTTGCGGCACAAATTTGAAACATCATAATCTGCAACACGAAGCAGGAACATCATCATCTACAGCATGAAGCTGGAACATTATCATCATCAACTGCTCAAGGTTGGAGCAACATCATCTCTGGAAACAGGTGCATCAACAACAAATATGATCATTCCTTTCGGAATTTCGGGATCAAGTTCAACACAGGTGATCCTTCCTTTCAGAATTACAAGACCATGGACAATCCTTCCTTTCGGAATTACGGGATTCTAGTCCAACAACACTGGTGATCCTTCCTTTCAGAATTACGAGATCATGGAAAATCCTTCCTTTCGGAATTACGGGATTCTAGTCCAACAACACTAGTGATCCTTCCTTTCAAAATTATGGGATTCTAGTCCAACAACACTGGTGATCCTTCCTTTTAGAATTACAAGATCATGGACAATCATTCCTTTTGGAATTATGAGATTCTAGTCCAACAACAATAGTGATCCTTCCTTTCGGAATTACAGGATCATGGATAATCCTTCCTTTCCGAACTACGGGATTCTATTCCAACAACACTGGTGATCCTTCCTTTCAGAATTATGGGATTTTAGTACATCAACACTAGTGGTGCTAATACAATCATTCTTTTCGGAATTATGAGACCCAGTCTTTATGGAGCTACCACTACAGCACACTAGACAGTCCTTCCTTTCGTAATTATGGGATCATTGTCCACCACCCACATCTTAGACAATCCTTCCTTTCAGAATTACGATATTTTAGTCTAAGGATCAACATTTAATACTATCCTTCCGTTCGGAATTACGGGATCAAGTCTAAGGATGATTAATCCAAACTGTGCTACCATAGTATCATCAACACTACTCCCCCTTTCGAAGGAAGTCCTTATGGACTACACCAAGCTTGTCACGGAAGTGCTCAAACTTCACACGAGACAGAGGCTTAGTCAACACATCTGCAACTTGCTCATTTGTGCTCACATATTGGAGCTTTATAGCTCCCTTCTGCACCATATCTCAGATCTGTATAACCGTACAGTCTGAAGTCATGATCTCTATTATAAAAGAGATCATAATATACTGTACCTTTTAGGTACCTCATCAAATGCTTTGCATCTAGAAGGTGAACACATCTGGGCTCAACCAAATAATGACTCAAGGTGTTCACAACAAAGCATATATCTGGCCTGGTATTCATCAGATACATCAATGACCTAATAATCTGCATGTATAGTGTCTCATCCACTAACTAAGCATCAGAAAGCAACTTCAAATTTGTATCCATGGGTGTGTTCATGGCTTTACACTCCAACATATCAAATCTTTTTCAATATTTCTACTGCATACTTCCCTTGGTTAAGGAATATTCCTTTTGGGCTCTGCCATACTTTAAGGCCTAGAAAATAATGCATCAAGCCAAGGTATTTCATCTCAAATTCTGCAACAAGCTTCTTCTTTCATCGGTTCTGCAACTCTGAGAGCTACATCTTCTTCATATACTTCTTCGAGCTAGCACATGTGGTTCTTTGTAGAGAGTTTTGAATTCTGAAGGTTACTTCTACTTTAATCTCATCATTTGTCTAGTGTTATATACATCATTTTCCACTAAGGCAACGCCTTGTCATAGTTTACTTTCTCTCACTTTGTTCATCTGTAGTATGATTGATTTTATAATTCTTCTTGAATGTCATCATCACTTGTTCTTCGGAACAAGTCTCATCATTATTCTCTTGTAGGAGAGTATACACAATCTTTCCTACAAGTCAAATTTAGTTTCATGATTAGAAACATTCCATAAAAACCAATTCTTATGTATAAAGATATAGGTCTCACAGTCATGCAACTATCTTAGCAAATAACACAACATTCATCCATATGGTAACTTTCTAGATGCCTTCCATCTCTACCAGAACATTACTAAGAGCGTGCACTACTCCCAATATGTCAGCAAAGAGGTTTCACTCTAGATAAGTAGAAATGGAATGTTGTATAGTACCATAGGACACTTACCCATCACATGCATATCAATGCAAACATTCTAACATGCATAATACACATCCTAAATCTAGGAACATAAATATGTACACAACTGGACAATACAGGAAATGACAATTCAAATACTTACCTTTGTATTTTGGGTAGGATATCCCTATTCTCTTTGCAAGAGTCTCTAACAGTGTGCTCCACTCCATCATCTTATTCTGAGGACCTGTTCCTTTCTTTCTTGTGACCGAAAATACTGAACAATTCTTCTATCCTAAAAATAACGAGGACTCATGGTCCTAGCTATTAGGCTTGAGTCTGCATGTCCCTTTAATCCCTTCTTATCCAATGTTGATATAGATAAGAGGTTCTTCTATCTCCCTGATTTGGATTAAAGTACATATTCCTCATCATTGGAGGAATATTCTTTGGCATTGATCATATCCTTCTTGCATTTTGATTTGGCCTCATCTCCCTTTTTTCTTTGAATTCTTCTTTTATGAAGCCTTCTAGGTCATGTTCTTCAAGAATGAGCATGACCTTGTGAAATTGCTTCTCCAAGAACTGCTTCTCGCTTGACCTAGGGTTTGAAAGAGAAACCCTAATTTTTCAACTTTGATATCTTCATAAACTGATTGGAGGAAAAGAGACGCATCCCCAAGGAGATTTAGGCAAAGTACTCATTTTCAAAAATCTGTGGATAGGACTGCAAAATACTTGATGCCCTAGTTTCTTCAATTTCTACTACAGATTTGTCGACTCTTAATTCTTATGTATCTCAGAAATTTCTGCTCCTCAAGGTCTGAAACTTCGTACTGTGATAGTCTAATATGTCCTCTATCCAACCCCATAGGTTAGAGCAGGATTGGATTCACCAAGTGGATCTTATGCAAAGTTTCTCAAGATGACCCGTTTATGGACTGTTTCAGTATAGCGAACTTGTACGGGAAACCACATGTCACTGTTTCATCTTCGCGTTCTGAAACTCGTACCAGAGAAGCTATAGTCCATGAAATTTTTGGAACATCTTACGAAATTCGATTTGGATCTTCCTAGCCCGAGATATAAGATTTATCCTTAGGTCACTTATTTAAAACTGAATTCTAGAGGAGGCTATAACCCTGATTCTCGTGGATCACATCTCCTAAAGTACAGTGAATCTGAGGCTGAAAGTCACACACAAGGTACATGAACCTTTCATATTCGGCCTGTACAAGTTTCAGATCTTGAACCTTCTCCAAAAGTGATTTACAGCAAAAATTCCAAGATGACTAGTTTCTGGAGAAAGAGAGAGAGATTTACCCTAGTGAAAGTTGCTTTTTTCAGTCTAGCTCTGATAACATGTTAAATTAATATGCTGCAATAACTTAGATTCCTACTTCATTAGCATTTAATACATTTTCACAATAGCAGCATAAAGAGGATCACTGAAAGATACACAATCACAAGGTACACAACAATTTATCCTGGGAAACCCTCAAGGGGAAGAAAACCCATCAAAACTTCATCAATATAGATTACCAAAGTACAATACCCAAAGAAATAAGTCACATATGAAAGAGAGGAAAAACCCAAAAACAAGAGCCAAGAACAATCCTCCTCCTCCTTCGAGTCTTGCTCTTCCTCTAATGCGCAATGCATGAATGAGTGAATGATGCAAATGAGAAAGTAATACTCTCTATTTATACTTTACTTTTCACTTGACCTTTTAACCTAACTAGTCGGCCTCACTAATTTGACTGGGCCGACCTCTCTAGGAAAACTCAAAATAATATTTATATTACATTCTTTTGGGTACTATTGACCCAACTTACAATGGAGGTTTTACCTCAAGACTTTTACATGACCCTTTACATTAATGACATCTCCCGAAGGAGGAATAATACAAGTAGAATATTCTTCGAAGTTACATTATTTCAACATCCAAAGCCTTCATAAGGACAAGATTGAAGGTTACATTATTTGTTTAAAAGCTATTTCATGTAATTTATGATATAGAACAACTCCATTTTAGTCCAAATTTGGCTTAGTTGATGCTCCAAAGTTGTTTACCATATAACACAATGATCATAATCATCAATTCATGTCTATGTCTATTACATTGCAAGGGCCTTTATTGGCATGCAATGAATCATACCTTGCAATCACCGAGGTTTTGACATATTCAATGGAGTCCCTAAACAAGGAAAGTTAAAGCAAATTATCTTTCATTTCAATTTATTCTACACATTTTACTTATAAGGCATTCTAAGCATGCCCCAAGATCTATTAGGTGAGCTTGTGAACTAACACTAATGTGTAGCCATCTCTCTTCAAAGAATGAAGACCCTCATGCCTACATGCCCACCTATACACAACAATTATCTTACTCTACTTGCAATGAATGACAACCTTGCAACCCTAAATAATATATAATAATAGTATAAAACAAATAGTTCAAATATATAGTGAAAAAAAATATGAAATCCTTTGAGATTAATAGAAATATGGTAAATCAATTACTAATCTATAAAGTTTAAATCCCTAATAATTCACAATAAAAAATTATGGTTTTGAGTAAAAATCTACTATGTTTTTTTGTTGCTCTAACATCAATATAGAATTTATCTTTTTTTCTATAACATCAATGTAGAATTTATCTCTTTTTTTCTATAACATCAATGTAGAATTTATCCAAAATCTGAGAAGATTATGAAGACACTCTTGCTTCACGTTTCGCCGTAGCAATAACCCCATTTCTTGCGTGAACGACAGTGAAAAACCTGAAACATTTGAGTTATCCCGCCTGATTATGGAAAGAAATGAAGTGCAGTGAGCGGGATCGAAGAATCTAATGTATTGCTTTATTCTTATATGCCACCGTGAAAATTAATGCTTCCCAAACCTGAGTTGCCAAGTATATTATCTTTTTTGTCTGTTCATTTGGATTTTTGAGGGCACTGCTCCCCCTTGTCCAACCACACTTTGGTAAGCCCATGACGGACTCGGGACCAGGTCTTTGGGGTCCAACACCAGGTGTTGTTTAATGGAACAAGCAGTCGCCAATATGGATAAAACCAGGGGAGTTGGCTCTGCGGCAGCTTCTTACTGTGTGCTCCCGGGTATCAAGGGGTAGCGATACTAATCCATCATTGAGAGCATCGTATTAATCACTTCAATATGAAATTGTTATTTGAAAAGCCTTCCAAATTAGAGGAATTTTTATGTTAAAAAATCAAACCAAATAATTTGCAAAACAAACCGAATTTCCAGTATTCCTTATTAATTGTCGCAGTGAAAATGCATTTAAAAAGCCACATCGTCACAGAAATGGAAACGTGGTAATAGAATACCAACAGTAAAGAGTATAGGTAGATAGCATCTCATCATTTATATTGGCATCCAAAGTTTATTTTTTAAACTGCCTCTTAATGATGAAAGAAGAGTTTTTACTGGTTTGACATGCTAAAATGCCTCTGAATGATGAAAAAAGAGTTTTTACTAGTTTGACATGCTAAAATGGTTAGTGAATGTATAGATGCAATCTGTTTTAACTTTGAAAGCTTGTGTACAATATTAGTGAAAGCCATAGTTTAAAATCAAAAACATCACTGCTCAGAGTGTTGAACTAAATCACTGAAACATCGCTACACACAGAAATTAAGAACTAGAGAAAAGTTTTTCCGGATAAACAGAATTCCAATAAGATATTAGATACAGAGCTTAGCAGCAGAGAATAATGGTTTTCCAAAGAAGATATTATATACAGAGCTTAGTAGCAGAGAATAATGGTTTTCCAAGAAGATATTAGATAATGAGCTTAGTAGCAGAGAATAATGATTTTCTTATTCCCAAATGTTGGCAGTAGATTTTACATCCTTTGTGCTATGCTAAGTCCTGGTGTGATTGCAACATCTTTCCTTCCGTTATCTACATCCATTGATACAAATTGCCAGTGGTTTGGAATATATTTATAGAAAAACCCGATACATTAAGAACCCACAAGCATGTGGGATTATCGAATTCCGTTGCTGACTTTTTAATCATCTTGGACTAAAACAAGTTGAAATGGTGTTCTGTGACACTGGAGTACCCAGGGAGGCCGCAATGATTGATGGCGGATTACACGTTTCTAATGCAGATGCGGCATTTGTCATCGTATTTGAATCCACATAGGGGGGCTGAGTAGTTTCTGGAAGGTTTAGATCTTTGCTGGTGAGGAACATAATAACTTTAGACATGGAAGGTCGTAGTAATGCAGAGGCTTGTGTGCAGAGAAGAGCTACGTGAACAACTCGTAGTACTTCTTTGTGAGAACTTTCTTTCAGGTTGGGATCAATTATCTTTGAAATGGTACCCAATAAATAATGATTCCAAACCTGCAACGCATACACAAATATTATAACTTTGAATATATTCATTGTTTTTTATTTAGAAGCAAGGAAAAGTGTGTAATTGATATTACCAATGTCAAAAGAGATGGCATGTTTTGGGTGTGCATGGGGTTTAAATTTTTTTTGCCACTAATAATCTCTAGAACTAGCACCCCAAAAGCATAGACATCAATTTTTTCTGTGAGATGGCCATGTACAAGATATTCTGGAGCTATGTAACCTCTGTCAAAATACCAAAGTATATCAGTAACATTTTCTAATAAAAAGGTTTTTTTTTTTCAAAATTTGAATAATTTATTCTCACCTAGTCCCAATAATTGTGGTGCTAAGATGAGTTTGATCTTCAGCAAAGTATCTAACCAATCCAAAATCTGCAATTTTAGGTTTGAATTGTTGGTCTAAAAGAATATTGCTGGCTTTTATGTCTCTATGGATGATGCGTATATCTGATTCTTAGTGAAGATAAGCTAATCCACTAGCAATTCCTAGTATAATCTCAAACCTCCTCTGCCAATCCAATACGTTGCCCATGTTTTCATCTGTTTGCAATGTGCAATTCTATCTCAAATATCTTAAATATAACACAGAAACAACAATGCCTTACATGTGAAGATTGACTGTAATAAAAATCAATGTATAAAATTAATTAAGAAAGAATTACCGAATAGAAACCGATCAAGGCTCTTGTTGGGAAGGTATTCATAAACCAAGAGTTTGTTTAAGCCATCCACACTACACCCAAGCAGTTTGACAAGGTTTTTATGTTGAACATGACTTATCAGATTCACTTCATTGAAAAAGTCCATCACACTTTGTTGTTTGTTAGCTAATAGTGTCTTCACAGCAATTTCCTTACCATCCGGTAGAACTCCCTGCCATCATGTCCAGTTTATGTTGCTTAATGATAATGTAAATTTACCCATCCTATTTCAAATCTTTAATATAAAACAATTTGAACATCACCTTATAAACTGCACCAAAGCCTCCTTGGCCAATCTTGTTTATGGGGTTGAAATTAATTGTAGCACTTCGTAAAGTTTGAAATTTATAATTTAATTTTGATTGAGATATAGCTGTTGTTGAAAGTCCACTTGGTGGTTTGCAGTGATCTGCAAAATAAAAAAACATGTTAATGATTTTAAAAATACTAAATAAACAATTAAGTACATGTAATAGTAAAATATATCAAGGACTTTCTAAGTACATGTAACTGTTAAATCATAATTATATAAAAATTATATGTTTCCATGATTTTTGTTGTAGCTTTTCATGTTTTCATTGGAATTTATTACATCTTTGGATGATTGATTTTGTTGTAAAAGTTAAGATAATGTTATGTAATAATTTTAATATATACACTTTAATGACTTTGATTCTTCTCTGGTTTGGTTATGAAGAAATGAACACAGATCTAAGTTCATTGCAATGCATTCAAGGTTAACATGAATTTAAACTAACCGCTGCTAGTTTTAATTTTCATATTTTAACCTTGCTTTTTTCTGATACATGACACTCAGGATTGTAATGTTGAGATTCTGAGAACTTTATCTCACCTGTATAAAGAAGATTTCATGAAAATTGTTTATTGTTTGTTAACATCTTTCATTCTTACAAAATTTATTTTCCAAGAAACGGGTAAGAGAATTGAAAATTTTCATTTCCTTAACTAATCCATTGCATTAAAAAAGTGAGAAAATCCCACCATCAATTCATTGTGTCAAAGAACCCTGCTGAGCCCGAGAAAACAGAGAGTTGAAAAATTGTTTTTTTAGTGTTTTTAGGTAAACACTTTATCATTTTGTCTTCATATTTGCTTCCTCTTCAATTTTCTCCAACTGTTTAGCTTTGGGTAATGAATTGTATCATCACCAATCTTAAATAGGGATTCGAACTGTACCTATGTTCACTGGATTGGTTTGACCACAAATTATTGCAAACTTGCAGGACTAAGAGAAAATGTGACCACAAATTATTGCAAACTTACAGAACATAGAGAAAGTATTGGAGAAGCACGAAGGGCAAGGTGATTCACTGAAAACAATAATAAGAAATCTATAGCTAAACTTTGGGCTTTTTCAACTGCAACTTCAAAATTAATATCTCCAAAGACGCGGTGATTGTGCAGCTTTGGATATTTGTAATAAGTTGGCCCATGCCAGAGTGTTTCATTTCTTCAACGAGATTAAGAGCATGGCATATCCTTCAATCATTTCTTGCCATGGCCAAGCATGGCATATCCTTCAATCATTGCATTCCACGAGACCTGGTCTTGATGAGGTATTTTGTCAAATAGCTCCCGTGGTCTCTTTATGCTTCCACATTTTGCACACGTGATATCAGGCTGAAATCCACTTCTAATTATGTTTCCATGCATGTTTATAGCCTGTTCCCAAGCTCCAAAGTTGGTACACACAGGGAGAATAATGGCAAAAGCTTTTGAGATGGGCATTATTCCTGCCACTTGCATTTGTTGAAAGAGCTCCAGGGCCTTCTCACCGTGCCCGTTCTGTGAAAATCCTGCAATCATCGAATTCCATGAGACCAAATTTTGTTGAGGCATTTCCTTCAAAAGTTTTAAAGAGTTCTGCCCATATCCGATAATCATCAGATTCCACGAGACCGGGCCTCGCTGATGCATCTTACCAAATAGTTCCAGTGCGTTCTCTATGCTCTCGCACTGTGCATACATGTCTAAAAGGGCAGTCATCACAAAGGCATCTTATTGAAATCCGCTTCTAATTATATTTTCATGGATCTCCATACCTTGTTTAAGAACTTCCATGTTGGCACATGTTGAAGAGAATACTAGCAAAGATTTTCGAGTCGGGCTTTTCACCTGTCAATTGCATTTGTAGAAAATGCTTTAGGTCCTCCTCAGTATGCCCATTATATGTAAACACTGCAAGCATTGCATTCCAGGAAATCGCATTGCGTTGAGCCATTTAGTCAAATATTTGGTGCCTTATCAACAAACCCGTTTTGTGCATATCCTGCAATAATTGTTGTCGAGGAAATAACATCTCGTTGAGGCCTTCTCCATACTCCCACATTTTGCATACATATCTATCAAGGCATTCAGCATCAATATATCTGACTGGAAAACAGTTCTAAGTATTTTGCCATGGATTTCCATTCCCTGTTCCAAAGCTTCCAAGTAGGTACAAGCTTGGAGGATACTAACGAAGGTTTTGGAGTTCAACCTCGAAGTTGCCAATTGCATTTCTCTTATTAAATTTAGGGCTTCCTTACCAAACTCATTCTTTGCAAACCCTGCAATCATCGCATTCCATGATACCATGTTTCGCTGAGGCATTTCCATGAAGAATCTCAACGCCTCAACAACAAACCCATTATGTGCATATATCCTGTAACCATAGCTGTCCAGGAGATGACATATTGTTGAGACATTTTCTCAAACAATTGGCAAGCCAAGTCTGTACTCCCACATTTTGCATACATATGTTTTAGGGCATCGCCATACCAATTCCAGACTCAAACCCACTTCTAATCATGTGTTTGTATTTCTCAGAGGCCATCTTTTATGACAAACCAAAAAACTAAAGGAGAGAAAGTCGTCTTTCTCCCTTGGCTAAGTTATTGTATTTCAAGTTATTCCTATTTCTATCCACTTGTCGAAGCACCAAAACAGTCAAAGATGTATATTTGGAATCACAAATCCTAAACTATTATTAACCATAAAATCTAATTTAAGTTTATTTATTAATTGGTTAGGTTAGGTAAAGAGTTAAAATGTATGTTTATAGTTAGTGGTTTTGGGGAACTCATGGTATTTGTTCATGTGAAGAAGCCTATTGACTTGAGAGTGGTCGGTGATGGCCAGATTAGCCATGTTTTGGATGGATTGGTCCAAGCAAAATAAATCTATTGTTTGTGGGTTTTCCCAAATTTAAGTTTCAAGAATAAACCCTCTTTATTCTATGTGTGTGTTTGCTTTAATGGTTTCTCTCTTGTGCTTTTAATTCTAATAGTGGTATCAGAGCTCAAGTGAGATTGTGTGAAAAGCAGTTTTGAGAAAAAGGACAATTTGCAGCTTTGAACATATAAATGAAAGAAAATTCCCACATTAGGTAAAAGAAACCTTAACCTATCAAATTTAGGGTGAAGAAGTTGTGTCTAGTGAAGGGGGTGAGAGGAGATGTACTTTGACCAAGCCTATTGGAAAAGCATTGGAAAGAAACTCAACATTATTAACATTATACATTACTTCAAAATAAAATCTACGATACTAAAATAATAAAATTTCATTTTCATTATAATTAAAATACAATAAACGTTAATGAGAGTAATGGAAAGAAACGCAACTCACCTGGAAGTGATGGTGTAAAATAGAAGCGCTTAATACTTTTTCCTTTCCAAAGTACAATCATTACCACCAACATCACAGTAACGAAACCAGCTATGCTCAATCCCAGCGTCAACGGTACATTACGGTGCCTCTTTGCTGCGCCAAATAACAATCTGCATTACTGAAATTGCAAATTAGGAAAATGCTCATGAGATTAATTGACAATGGTACCTTCTCTAGCCGTCGCATTTGATAGCGGTTTAGCCAGACCGCTTCCCGTCGGGGGCGAGGGCAAAAGGACAGCATCACCGTAAAACTTGTGTCTCTCATAATGAATTACGAATTCCTCGCTGTAAACCCCTCCGGCAGATAGATTCCCACAAGAGGGTAATACTCCGAACCCAGCGTCGAGGCACTGCCTACACTGATTCATACTGAGGTCTCTCCGACACTGTGCTATCGTATAAATGCCACTCCCATTTCCGGTACTGAAACCCACGTTACTGGACACAGCATCATCCATAACCTTCCTCATAATAGCGGCAATAGACGGATCCAGTTCCCAACCCGCTGTATCTCGGTACGCACCATGACATCGACCGATTCCTGATAAAACCAATTTAGAATAGAAGTTGTCGGTGCTAAATTTCAAAACGCATCCCCACAGAAGAATGCTTCTGCGAATATAAGAACAATCTTTAGCGAGTGTCTTTGTAGCGTTTGAAACGCATGCCCGACAAGTAGAGGCATTGAGGTCTCCCCTGCACTGAGCAAGACCGTACACCTTATCTTCACTCTCTCCACTTGATGAAATATTGTAGCCCGTCTTTCCAACATTCTCAATCAATGAATGCTCAACAACTTTCAAATTCCTTTCCAAAGCACTTCCATTCATGATTTCATGGCCACTGCAACTGGAATCCACAACAAGAGTAGGATCATCCAAGTGATCAGATAATGCTAAATTTAGGAGTAAGAGCAAAGAGAAAAGAAATAATTTGGCTTTTGCAATGAATTGAATCATGTTTGCGAATTCAATTGCAGAAGTTGGAAGGGGCAACTCTGCAATTGAAATGAATATGTGGAAGCTTAAAAAGAAATCTGCGCTTCGTTTAAACACAATATGTCTGGTCCAGTTTCCTTTTAAAAGCGCGACGATGGAAAGTGAAGCAAATGAGGAGAGTCCGTCCAAAGTAAAAAATGGTAGTTCGCGGAATTGGAAAAATGGTTTATGAAGAATTGCAAAGTCAAATTCGAGCACACATGTGTCCAGTTATTGGTCAATATAAATTTTGAATCATTTCATGTTTGATTTTAGGAGACCATTAATTTCTAAGTAAAATGTTTCATTTCTAATTTTTGTCATAGGGTGAGATTTTATAATGGTTGAAATTTGACATCTTATCTTCACTTCAATTTTTTTATATATAATTATCATATTTTATTTTATTTAATATAAAAATAAAAAGTTTATAAAATATAATAAACAAAAAAACATAATAAATATAATGATTAAATCAACTACATACATAATGGCAAACAAGATTTATCCTAGAAATCTTTAAATAATAGGCCTCTTCACAAGCAAACAATTGGCCATTATCATGAGCCCAAAAATCATGACATTAATCAAAATTTCCATATTAGAAATAGAAATATAAAGAGAATATATATATATATATATATATATTCCATGAGAAAAGAGAGTTTTTGCTTTATATTAAGTAAAAACATTTTACATGACCATGATGGTCTCTTGATATTGATTGTCCATCAATTATCATATTCTAAAAGAGTAGATAATATGTATCATCATACAAAAATATGATTGAGATGAAGTTCTTTGCAATAGGTCATATCGAATGATCAGTGCATATACATCCTTAATAAAAAGTCATACCAAAAATAAAAAAGAGATAGGACCCAGGCCAACATAGGTAATATGCTCGTGATCTTGTGCCCATGTCTGCCATATACCGTCATCGAGTAGCAAACCAATTTTTGATAATCGGTTAGCCTCATTATTCTTGTCTCGATAGATGTGTTGGAAAGATAGTCTTTAAAAAAGGGTTAGCAACCGAATGACCTCCTCATAAATTGGTATCAAGAATAGGTTATGTGGCCGCCATCGGTAGTTCATCCATTGAATGATGAGGGATGAATCCCCAAAAATTTGCATGCATTGAATATCCTTAGAAAAGGCATTCTGTCGGAGGAATTTTAATGCCATTAACTTTGCACGATTGTTGGTACTATCACCAGTGGATGCAGCAAATTTAAACCATTTATCTGAGTTAAAGTAAATGATGCCACCAGCACCTCCACGTGAAGGGGACCCCTATGATGCACCGTCGAAATATCCCCAAGGAACATTCTAATTGATCTCTTCCACCATAATGACCCGTGGTTTCAGCAAACCAGGAACCTGTGTATAGGACTGTGCTACAACCAGGATGCATAGAGCATATACCTCTGGAGGTATGAGAGAATCTTCAAAGATAGATAAATTCCTTGATTTCCATGTGTGCCGTATCACGATATAAGAAACACTAGGGTAATTATGGGAGTATGGGAGATCAGACCATCCTTCCAGTGCCTCAGAGACATAACCTCCAATCCATTGGTGGTGAAAACCAGTAAGCAAGTTAATACGCTGCCAAATGATTTGAATAAAGGAGCAAGTGATGAGAAGGTGCAAACTATCCTCCAAATGGATCTTACAAACAGGACAACGACCCAGTCCTTCAAGAAATTGTCTTTGAAGTCAATCCCAAACAAGGATGTGATCGTTCAAAGTGGCCCAACATAAGAGTTTTGTCTTGAGGGGGCATGCGATTTTCCACAAAGAGTCGTACCACCAACATTGTGTAGGGAGTTGTCTATTGAAGCACAGGATCAGATATACGATCTTAGGAACATATACCCCGCCTTCTTTATTTGGATACCATTTAATCATACCAGGGGACTGTGTGATGCGAATCGACATATCCCAGAGGCCTTTAATGCATCTATTCCATAAAACCCTTTCCTCAATTTGAAAATTCAGAAAATCAGCATCATAACAACCTTGTTTGTGAATAGTCGTAGCGGCCAGATTAGCTATGCGTGATATGAAGAAAAACCCACGATCATGTAGCTGCAAAATCATATGATCAGTTAGTCGATAGAATCCATTGCATCCTATCCATGGATCGATGCCAATCCTGACACGATGCCCATAACCAATCAACCACCGGATCCTGTCGGCAATGAGGTGGAATGCACTCAGTGCAGCCTTCCACATCATAGATGAAACCCTAGGGTGGTTACCCCCACTTCTGATCTAGTCCTCCACCGATAATGGTTTGATATACTTAGATATTATGATCTTTGTTCATAAATTAACACAGGTCAAGAGCCTCCATATGTTCTTTGTCGCTAAGGATTTTCGAAAAGTACCGAGTTGTTTTATACCAAGACCGCCCCAACATTTTGGTAGAGTAACCATGTCCCATGCAATCCAATGATATGATTTAGTATTCAAACCTTTCCATAAGAAATTGCAGCATATCTTCTGAATGGATTTGACGGTAGCTGTAGGAATAAGAGCCATAGATAGCCAGTAGGCAGGGATCGCTTCCAAGACAACTTTTATAAGAATTAGTCGGCCCCCCTTGGTAAGCCAATGGTTGCACCAAAGATATAGTTTCTTTTCAATACGTTCAACCAACCACGCCCAGTCCTTAATACCATATGCATTTGGCCTAATGATGAAACCCAAGTATGGTAGACCCCTCTTGACATCAACATGCGAATATGGAATATGGCGAGAGATCCATGCCGCATGCCCATTATCCATATTAAAAAAGGAGATGGTGGATTTTAGGATGTTTACCATTATACCTGTGGTCAAAGTAAAAATAATAAGAATATTGTTGATGCATAGGATATCACCATGAGAGCCACCTACAAAAATCAATATGTCGTCGACAAATAAATTAAGATGGGTGACAGAAAGTCCAGGCGCAAGGAAAATCTCTTTGATAGAGCCTGAATCCTTGGCTTTAAGGATGGCACGACTGAGTCCCTCAAAAACCAGAAGAAATAATAAAGAGGTGAGCGGGAAACCTTGACGGAGGACCCTCTTCGGGTGAAAAAGGAGGATGCAGAAGCGTTTACCAGCACATCAAAAGAAACAGATAGAACAATTGACATAATCTAGTTTACCATAATCAATGGAAAACCAACCTGAAAAAGATTCAGTCATAAAAATGTCCAATTGACTTGATCATATGCCTGACGAAGGTCTATCTTGAGGATAGCAACCGGTATCTTCGTAGTCTTTGCAGCATGCATAATTTCTTGGGTGGACCCAATGGCGTCCTGAATCAGTCGACCCTTTAAAAAATCATGTTGTTCCATGGCTATGCCCTCAGATAGGCCACCCTTGATCCTGTTAGCGATAACCTTGGTGGTGATTTTGTAGAAACAATTGTAGAGTAAAATTGGTCGATATCATCAAAAGTCTCACCCTTATCCTTTTTTGGAATCAATGCAATAAAGGTTGCATTAGTAGTAGCCAGTATCCACCCTTTTTTCCTTGATTCCTCAACCACCACAAGAATATCCACATCAAAAAAATCTAGAAAAGCCTAAAAAAACTCTATGGCCCAACCATTAGGCCCAGGGATCTTGTCATGGTGCATCTGACAGATGGCTTCCTTTACTTCCTTCATGGTAACCGAAGAAAGTAAGGCGATGTTGTCCTCTGCAGTAACCATATTAGGGTATAGACCTGATAAAATAATCATCTGTAACATAGAGACATCCTGCGATTGAGTATAAACACCCTTGAAATGTTTTGTGGCCATCCCAGATAGAAAATGATGACTTGACTGGGTGTTACCCTCTTCATCCCTCATATCCAAAATGGAATTCACATGTTACTGATGTTTGATATAGCTGTGAAAATATTTTTTGTTAGCATCCCCAGCATGTAACCAAAGTGCCTGGCTCTTAATCCTGGCGGTAGACTCATTATCTGCAAGAATTTCCTTCCTATGCTTTTCAAGTCCCATAACATCAGCCTTTTGAAGGTTGGAAGAGAAACCCCTGGGGTTTGAAAAGTAGAAAGCTTCCAATGATGCTTCAATATGACAAAGCTCTTCAGTTATCTCATGGCTCCATCTCTTTATCCATGGAACCGACAGAGCCTTCGTCCTATATAAATTATTATTGAATTGAATAGCCATTGACACTGTTAGAGATGGATCTAAAGGTTTCCACTCCTTGAAAATCATATCATGGAAGTCAGATTCTTTGAGCCACCGCATATCAAATTTAAAAGGGCTAGCAGGTTTCTTTAATGTCTGACAGAGTTTCATAAGGATGGGTTGGTGATCAGATTCACTGCCAATCCCTATCCATTGATGAACCAGGGTAGCAGAACATAATAACCCCTCATTAACCAAGAAACGATCCAAACCTTTTGCAATGTGAGCATCTCCATCCCTCATATTCCTCCAGGTGGGGTGCATCAGAATGGGAGGAACGTCAAAAACAGAGTGAGTGGTGAATAAAGTGCTGAAAAATTCTAATAACGGGTCCATGTTTGCATGAGAACCCTAGATCTCCGTAGTGCCCAAAGTAAAATTTAATTCGCCCCCAATGATTTGTCTATCAACATTAAGCAAACTGTGGGAGAAGAAAGATTCCCAAAAAGGCTCCCTCTGAGTATATGGGCCATAGACATTTACCAAGGTATATGCCAGCCTAGTTTCCCTCGAGAAAAGAATCGAGCTGAGTATAGACCAAAGAGCCCATGAGTTGAGTAGTAAGTACTGATTAGTAATATATATATATCACTTCATTAATGACATTTAATTTTATGAAGTTGCAGTATTTTGACTTATAAAATGGTAAATAACGATTATTTACCTATCAAATTTCAACACTAGATTTTACTCTGAAATATTGTAATTTAAATGATGATGATGATTAACGTCCACTAAGACCAACTTTGGTCTATCGGACCCTAAGAAGGGTATTATTTGGTTTTCTTTAAAATTTTATTTCTATGCTCAAAAATCTTGGCAAGAAGCTTTCCCAGCTCACTATAGTTTTGGCAAGTAAGGAGGTTAGAAAGGTTTTTATTATAGAAAATACTATGAAACTCGGATCTAATGTGGGTGTAAGCGGTGCACTCTAAAATAAAGTGATTTTCATCCTCGATGCTCATATACTCACAAAGATGGAAAACCCATTCGACCCACAGAGTTTTAGAAATAGACCAGTGCCCTGCTTCACTATGGAGCTCATGGGAGTTAGTTCTTATTTTGGCTATATTAATTTTCTTCTTTGGACTACTTAATACCGAGAGATACTTCTGATCCTCCAAATTAGGGTTAATGACCTCCTTATAGTATCTTAATTTTCATTTAAACTCTAAATTTTTCTCGCACCATAGTTTCTCTTTAAACTTAGATTTAATAATATTTTTGACATTATCGATATTCTGCAAAATGTCATTTTCGTCAATTTCCCAAAAGGTTAACCAAGCCATGTTATCTTTATACCAACCCCGCTTGAGGCATAATTGGTTTTGACTTGATTTTAAATCAATTTTTGGAAGTCTCTCCTCTCCCATGTTGTTTACCTTGTCTTTGTACATCAGGTACCTAGTCATAGCCATGCTCTCGATGGGGGAAAGACCCACTTCTATGAGGAGAATAGGATAAGGTGTATTATTTTTAGTTTTGAGGTTATAAGTTATAAAACACTTTTTGGATTTGCTCGATCCTCCTCCAATATTCTCTAGAAATGCTACAACCCCAAACTTCACAACCATATAAGATAACAAGAATGACAAGAGTTTCAAAGATGTTACAGCATATTTCTCCACCTTGTGAGCATCAGCACTCATTGGCCTTCAGTATTCATTTTATCGACTCAGATCCATTATTTGTCCTCCAGGAACCATTGTTCCCTATTTTTGTTCTTGTACGCTAGTTGTCCCACTATAGCCCGCATACAAAGTGCTCCTATACGTAGGTTGTCCCACTACAGCTCGCGTATACGCAGGCTGTCCCATTGTAGCCCGCGTACATCGAGTTATATGGTAAAAAACAGTAAAAAATCTATTTTTACTCCCAAAAAGCGGTCTTAGGGTGACCTTCGGCCCTCCATGCACCCCGAAACGACTCGATTCGACCTTTCACCTACCTTTGGAGGGTTATATATTGAGAGCTTATAGTGTATGGAAGGGAGGAGAAAGATAGAGCACCGTAACTCTATTGGATTTTTGCCATGACTTGAGTCTATATCCATTGATCCTTGTTGTTGTGAACCTCATATGTTCACCTACCAAACTCCATCATAGTTTGAGTTTGCCATTGCATGGGGGGTTGAAGTGGTGGAGGCACAAGTGGAGGGACCTAGTTCTCGGTTCAGATTGGTTGCCGACAAGAGGTTGTATCATGTACTTCTTGTTATTATTAATGGAAATATTCATTTTCTTGTCCAATTGATTTTGTAAATGTTGTTTAAATTACATTGGGTTACATTTGCTTATTATATCATGGACCATGCTATTGATTATGCTAATGTCTTTCATATATTATATGCACTTGCTTGTATTTGTTGTTGAGACTAAGCTACAGGTTCAAGTGTAGAGATTGAAAGCTCAATATGGATCTATTTCGAACATCCGGTTGGAGGTTGGTCTTTTCTCCACATCTTAGCATTTTCAATTATATAGCATTGTATTGAGAATTGAGTTGATTTCTGGTAGTCATCTGTTTGTTGTGGTCAGCCCCATACCATAGGAATTTTTTCTCCGTAGCAGAAATGGCGACTCCATTGGGGAGGAACCTCCATTTTGGGAATTTTTAAGCATTTTTCCTTATTTTGAGTTGTTGTTTGTCGAGCTTCTGTGTCATTGACTGGCCGTTGGGATTTGCATTATAAAATGTGATTTTTCTGGGATGTTAGATTCAATTTTTGCTCATTTACCTTTCCCTATATGCGGGTCAGCCTTGGTTAGCCCATGTCTACCCGCTACTGTCTGTACAGTAGCCAACGTGCAGACGCTACTGTTCTATGAACAGTAGCATACAACTTTGGGATTTCTTTGTTTATGATCTTTGGTTGTTGTTGGGTTGGTTCTGAGTATTCCTGAGTCTTAGTAGGCCTGTTTCCTGGCTGTTCCATGCTCTTTTATTGATCAGAAACTCCTCTTTTTTTAGCTTTTAAGCTTTTGGTTCCTAACCATTTTTTGTTTTTGTAGCTCATTAGTTTGGCTGAGTCTTACTATTTAGTGTTTGTTGGGTTGTCTGCTTGATATGCTTTGCACTTTTTACTGAATAGTATTGATTTCGCTTGCATTTTTTCATTTCATTTATATTGAAAAAATACAAAAACATTGTTTTGCATTTTCCTTTCATTTATAAGCGAAAATACAAAAATATTTGCTTTATGTTTCTGCATTTTGCATCAGAGTGCTTGTATTTTCATCTAGGACTTGCTTGTGCATTGAAATTTTAAAAGAGATTGCATTTTTATTTCGAACCGTTGGATTGATTGTCATACTAGTGGCATGTTTTTTTGAATAGATGGTTCTAGTGCTTTTCGATTGTGCATATCATTGAGTATTTCATGTCATTAGTTTCACGACCATGTCCTTTGAGTAATTACAGCCATTAAAATTAACGTTTAATCTTAAAATTGATTAGAAACAATTTTCTCTTTTATAGGGTGCACCAAGTACTAGTATAGGTTTAGAGTCTTGGAATAGATCATTGTGAGTTAACAATCCAAGAATATTAAACGAAACATTATGTGTCTGACCAGGGATTGGTGAAACCCATGATATACATCAGTGTTCTCAGGAAGCTCTACTCAAACCAAAGTTAAGCACGAGGTCACGGGAGGTTGGTTGCGGAGATAGCCCTCCAATACTAGCTAAACGTGGGAGATATTTCCAGGATTTGTTCATGTACGAGAACTCTTAGGGGATTTGACCCTCTTGAGTTTCGGGATTAACTACCATGCCCATACGATGGATCCCACCTACGATTTTCCACCTGAGCATTGGTTATACGTGGCGACCTTAGTTGCTTTACCTATGTATCACATACGGAATTCGTAGCGGTTATTCTGCGATTGTCCTGAGTCACATAGGGGTTGGACAACACAATTGCTGTTGTATAGGGATTTGACCCTGTGCACACAGTGAATTCTGGGAGCCCTTATAACTAATTATGTTACCTCCGGTTATAGTTTGGGAGTCTCAATCCTCTTGTAGGCGAGACATACTGGCTGTAGTGTCGGGAGGTCCCTTGACCTAGTCCTGTTTGTATGCATTTGGCTGTATTTTCTTTAGGTGTGTGCTCTTTGATCGTTCTAGTTGGTCGTTAGGAGGCATTTTGATTTATTGAATTTTTGGAGACATCGTGGTACGAGGTCCACCTCTCCGCCGACCTCGTCGTTTGGTTGATCTACCAGCTAGCGATTTCTCATGTCCTTTTTATAAGAGATGCAGGAGGACTACCGTTGTTCCTATTGACACTCCCCACGAACTTCAAGAAGATCACATTATGACTTCTGCATTTGGCACGATGGGAATTCCCGTGACTCCGTCGGGTGATATTGAAGGAAACACTGCTCCTTCCACTCCTAGGAGTGGTGGGGGAGGTTCACCACCACACTTCACTCCTCCTGGTTTTGTGATGAACTCACCCACAGGTCCAAACCCATTTGATGGTACACACACACATGGTTTCTGATATGGGATGCCAGATCTTAGTAATACAACAGGCCCTACGAGCATGAGTCCTTTCTCATTTGGTATGCCCAGTCCGAATACGATTGTTACTTCCACTACGTCCGGTAGTCGTGCTAACTCTAGCCTTGGTGTTGGGGGCACTGCACCCTCTTTTTCATCATTTCAGTTTGGGACTAGTCATATCCCTTCATCTATTCCAAATGTTGGAGGAGGACCACCTACCAGGACTACCCCTAGTTTCGGTGGGAACACTTTCCATAATACGACTCATATTTCACCTTTTAACCCACATGCCTCTATGCATATACCCATTACTACGAACACATTTGCTAACCTGAATGTCTCTCTTAATGCCAAGGATGGGAACATACCCTTTACTTATGGTCATCACACGACTACTCCTGCTACGAATAACACTTATGTACCGCATAGTTATGGCGGTAACCCCTATTACAACGCAGCCGGTTCTGGCCCTTATTACAACCCACCCCACTATGGTGCCTACAACACATATATACCTACATACCCTTACACAGGCCAGGTTGGGGGCGGTTATCATCCCTATGGTCATGGGCATGGTTTATATCATCCTTCAGGTCCACATGGTGAACCTCTTTTGGGAGCTCATTATCAAGCTTCACAGCCTTAGCTCCCATTTCTTGCTCATTTGAATCTACCAAATCTTTCTAAGCTCATGAATGATCCAGTGTGTCATGATCCTACTTGGCTTGTAGTCCCTACCAAGCTCCCTTCTGACATTCCAAAGTTCGAAGGGAAGAATGGTGAGGATCTGGGTGATCATGTTACTAATTTTCACTTATGGTGCTCCTCGAATTCGTTAAATCATGACTCTATTTGTTTGAGACTATTTCAACGCACCCTCATGGGGGCAATAGTGAAATGGTATGTCGAGTTTCCTGGGGGAACTTACAGGAGTTTTAATGATTTGGCCTTGGTTTTCCTAGATCACTTTCAGCTGTTGGTTCACTACAATATTAGCACCGAACTCTTATCTACCTTCTGCCAGGACAAAGCCACACACATATCTGATCATATTCAAGAGTGGCGTTGACGGAAGAGGATAGTGAAAGCTAACATTCCTCCAGATTTTTTGTTGGAATGGTTCCTTAAGACTTTGCTTCCCTATGTTTCAAAGGATGTTTCAGTGTCCGGCATTATGACTGAGGAGCAAGCAATTTTCAAAGCCCAGCAGCTAGACCTAGTCTACGCTCAGTCTGGTATCTTGTACAATATTATTCTTGATGCACCGAGATCACGTCATGAGCCCAAGCCTGTTCTTGGACCACATGCTGATGGCATCGTTGGATACACGAGTACTCGTCCCATAGATTTGGTTACAAATCAAATGCAAAATTTTTCTATTAACCAATCTACCCTCGGTTAGGCTCACGCCTCATCCGTTTCCACCCAATCGTCCGATGTTCACTCTATACAATCGGCGAACCCATCAGGTAACCAACAACCTAGTGGAAAGAAGAAGGGGAGAAATAACCGTAAAGGTGGGAATAATGGGAGCAATTGAAATAATCCTAGAAAAGATAACGCCGACCCTCCTTGGGACGGTGGAAATGCTGGTGGGGACCGTAAACCTAGATGTAAAGTGAAATTTGCTTGCAAAATTTGTTCGGAAGATCCCCTTACTCATTTGTGTCCTCGAATTGAAGAAGATTCAAAGCATCTTGCACAGAGCCCAGCTGTGTTGAAAGATCCCCTTCCACATCACCAGAATATGGCTTCGAGTGCTTCCATCACTGGTTATGGGACTAACGAAACTTCGTCATCCTCTTCTCATGCCAGTGGCTTCAGATGCATGAACATGGTTAAATCTAAGGTTAATATTGCTACTCGCCAACACGAATATGGTGCACCACAACCGAATATGGGGAATGATCCCCCTCCTCCTGATTCTTCTTTGCATACCGAGAAGCCTACTACTATGTCACAGATACCAAAAGGTGTTCTTAAGCACCCAACACATAATCCCAATGCCCGAGCTGCCCAGAACTACTCCATTGTAGAAGATTTGGGCCAAAATCCGTGTGCCATGTCGGCTCTTAAGGTTCTCCAGGCATGTCCTTCGCATAGGAACGCCCTTTTATGTGCTTTGGGAGTTCAGGATCAGGGTAGCCCTAATGTTATTAAATTCGACACTACTGATGTCCAACCTCGCTTGCCTTATCATGTGGCTTTTCAAGTCCATGTTAGGTGCTTACAAAAAATCGTTAAACGTACGGTGGTTGATGAAGGTGCTTCCACCTCAGTAATGTTGTTGGATTGTTTGAAATCTCTTGGCTCTCCTCCCTTGTCAAAATCTATGACCATGTTTACTGTGTTCGATGGTCGGTCGTTTAGGCCACATGGTATTCTCCCTTTCCTTGAGGTCCACTTGGGTGGGAAATCCATGCCTATTGAAGTCGAGGTGGTTGATGCGCCCATCGACTACAACCTTCTTCTGGGTAGGAATTGGATCTACGCAATGAGAGCGATCATGTCCTCTATGTTTAGAGTTATTTGATTTCCTCATGAAGGAAAAATTGTGACAATTGATCAGCTTGAGTTCACTAGTTCCAATACCGTAGCATCTCTGGGAACTGTTGTTCCCCAGATCGAAATTTCTCAGCCGAAAACTGGGAATATTGGTGTAGGTTTGTATTCCTCTTTGATGGGATCTTTCGACCTCCCTGCACCAATCTCCTTCATAGGAACCATCTCAGATGATGCTCCTTCCTCGTTGAATCATGTACCATTCCCAACATCATACTTTAGTGATCTGTGGAATTTACCTTCCACGATTTCCCTGTCTGGAGATGTTTCTCACTTCGAAATGGCTATGCTCTTGTCTGTAGCCGAGCTTTCTTATCATGATATTCACCAAGCCACTGCGGATCCAGATCTCTCTTCTTCATGGACATAGGAAGAAGATCCTATTATGCTTCCCGCATGGGCAGTCAGCTCATATTGTTCGCATGATTTCCTTGATGGTACTTTGCCTTGGGATGAAGCTATTATTGAGACCATGCATAGTAGTGACAAGCCTTGGGGGGATCTCTATCATAGACCTCATTTCCCCCCCACACTTGATTTTATTAAACAAGATGAGCCTGTTATACGATCTTCCATCCATTTAGATTTTGATCCAGTCACAGTTCTGTCCAGCCCCGATTTGACATTAGAGTTTGATCTTCCTAATGTCGAGTCTTTGGACTCTTCTATAGATCCGCAAATCAGTGTTCCTGCTGTGTTTGATTATAGATATTTCAACTCTCGTGATGATGAATTTGTTCTTGCAGATTCTTCCACGTCCTTCAACTTTGATCTTCATCCCAATGTTGATCATTTTGATTGTAATCCCTCAGGCTTTGGTACTATAGAGTCTTCATTAGTGAGCTCTACCTGCGTTATACATGGGGTTGATAATAGTGAAGTTGAAAGTATTTATACCACAGGGACTTATATCAAATATGTCTTTACATTTGTTTTAGATATGATTTTGGTACTAATGTTTCTTTGAGATAGGGTTATTAGCTGGGCTTATGCTTGTTTACTGGTCCTTTTTGACACTTTGTTTGATCATGTCGGGTATATTTGGAACCTTGCATATAGGGTTATGCTTCCCTGCTATTATGATGCATTTGAACCTTTTGCCATCCGAATTCGTAGACACCCCTTGAGTGTCCTTGTCTTGTTCATGTTCCTTGCATTATGCATAGCTTTGTTCTATGCGCTTGGAACTAGTCTCGCATATCCCTGACACTCGTCTGCTCCCATTACGAGCATTCTTCCACCTTTACTTCGACCTCGTTAAAAACAGTAAGGAGGTTACGAGAATTCTTCCATCTCTCCTTTGATATTGTTAAAAACAGTAAGGAGGTCACGAGTTTACTTTTTCGGGCTTGTTAAACCTTTGCGGAAAAGATTTTTATAAAAGTTTTTTTAAGCCCTTGTTAGACTTTTTCAAATCAAATAAGATTGCCGAGTATACTTGTCATTTCAGACTCGTTAAAGGATTTGAAGTGACATTCACTTAGGTATAAGTTTACCCATTTTCCGGACCTTTGTGGATTAATTACGAAAAAGGTATACTCTAGTCATACGTGACTAGAAGAGTTCTTCTCTCATTGTTTTACACTTTTTCGGGTGAGGAGACTAACTTTACAAAAAGGGAATCCCCATTTATGTCGAATTGTGATTGCATTGCATTATCCTGCTTGCCGCTTAAGCCCTTTGCCGGCTCCCGCTTAC
Source organism: Larix kaempferi (assembly GCA_027924585.1). NCBI lineage: Eukaryota > Viridiplantae > Streptophyta > Pinopsida > Pinales > Pinaceae > Larix > Larix kaempferi. The sequence continues at coordinate 738,171 of BSBM01000356.1, forward strand.
TCAATTATTAGCCAGGTTCCTGATCACTTTCCCTGTTGAGCCAAGCATAGCTTTCATTTGCCTTTCGCAATTTGATGACCCTTTACCTTGAGGGAACACCCCCCTGAGTGTCCACATCCTACACATGCTTCCTTGCATTGATCATAAGTATGTTCCATTGCTTGGGACTAGTTTGCTTGCACTTGACATTCATTCCCTCACCTGTTGTACTATAAGCAATTTTATTCTTTTTCAAGCTTTCACAATATGAAAAAGACCAAAAAATCAAATAACTGAAAAAGCCAAATGGGAAAATATTTACTACTTCTTATTGGCAGCTGTTGTGTCGCCTTTGAATAGGGCATTCATTCGACTCCATCCATTATGCGTCGGGACTATAGTTGGACCTTAGGAGCTGTACTTGTTTCTCAAATTTTAATCCACTAGCTGGTTAAGCTTCCAGTCATTATGGAGCCCTTTGTTGATGCCTCATGCATCGCATAATGTTGTTATCATCTAGTACTTGAGTCTATGCTGCCTGAGTCTATCCATCTGCCCATGCTCTCGTTCAAAGGAAGTTCTGAAACCAGAATCGGCCACTCCTCATATCTCTTGACTATTGCATGTCGGCCATCCTTATTGAGTCAGTCCATTCTATTCGTCTGAGTTCTTCCAAATCTTTCAGCATAGCTGTTACCTCGTGCTGGTTGATGAGGGATGCATTAATGCCCATCCTTCCAGCGAGTTTCGTTCCGTCGACTTCAACTCATTTATTCTGGAATTGAAACTTAGATTCTGGTTGAGTACCTTGAGGCTTATAGTCATTAGTGGTAGGTTCTCTCACCATAGACAGTTTTGGGAATACATCAATGTCCCCTGATTAATGGATTCATCTTAGTGTTCGACCTCAACACCTCTATTCACACTTTGATGAATGTAATATATGCCTTGCTACCCATTTTCATTATTGGTGGGTTATCTCACGTCTGTTAATGGTATACATCATTGACCGGTAATCAGACGATGTCACTTCAGGTTCGACTTCAAGACCTTTATTCACTTGATGGGAGTTGCACCGTAGATTATTTGTGTAGAAGACCCCAGACGTTAGTGGCATTTAGTATGCTACTCATGATTGTGATTGTACTTATGAGATGTCATTCTCATACATCAATAGTTTGTACCTTCAATTTGCACCAGTTGTTTCCTTTTCAGCAGGAGATTGTATCTTACTATATATGGATCATGGCTATGATCACCTATGACATGTATTCATTATGTACTGCCTATTGATGGCCATTGTATCAGATTGTTGTATTGTACCGACATGTATCTAGAGATATCATTGTATTATGACGAGTGAGCTACTCCTTCCATTTGTGTCTCCATCACTCCACTTCTGAGATTATAATGTATTTCGGCCATCGTAGTACCTTCTCTGACCTCACACATTAGGGGGCATCTGTTACAGTGTATTTTTCCACCTTGTGAGCATCAGCAGTCATTGACCTTCAGTATTCATTTTATTGACTCAGATCCATTATTTGTCCTCCAGGAACCATTGTTCCCTATTTTTTTTTCCTGTACGCTAGTTGTCTCACTACAACCCGCGTAGAGAGTGCTCCTATACGTAGGTTGTTCCACTACAGCCCGCGTATACGTAGGCTGTACCACTGTAGCCCACGTACATCGAGTTATATGGTAAAAAATAGTAAGAACTCTATTTTTACTCCCAAAAAGCGATCTTAGGGTGACCTTTGGCTCTCCATGCACCCCGAAACGACTCGATTTGACCTTTCACCTACCTTTGGAGGGTTATATATTGAGCTCTTATGGTGTATGGAAGGGAGGAGAAAGAAAGAGCACCGTAACTCTATTGGATTTTTGCCGTGACTTGAGTCTACATCCATTGATCCTTGTTGTTGTGAACCTCATATGTTCACCTACCAAACTCCTTCATAGTTTGAGTTTTCCATTGCATAGGGGATTGAAGTGGTGGAGGGACCTAGTTCTCGGTTCAGATTGGTTTCCGACAAGAGGTTGTATCATGTACTTCTTGTTATTATTAATGGAAATACTCATTTTCTCGTCCAATTGATCTTGTAAATGTTGTTTAAATTATATTGGGTTACATTTGCTTATTATATCATGAACCATGCTATTGATTATGCTAATGTCTTTCATATATTATATGCACTTGCTTGTATTTGTTGTTGATACTAAGTTGCAGGTTCAAGTGTAGAGTTTGAAAGCTCAACGGGGATCTACTTTGAACACCTGGTTGAAGGTTGGTCTTTTCTCCATCTCTTAGCATTTTCAATTATATAGGCTTGTATTGAGAATTGAGTTGATTTTTGGTAGTCATCTGTCTGTTGTGGTCGACCCCATACCATAGGAAGTTTTTCTCCGTAACAAAAGAGGAGCTTCTTTTTATCCCACATGAATAGGTTGGTTGATTTACAATTGTTTTCAAGACCAAAATAAGCTTTCCACCCTTCGTTAATTCTTTTCTCTATGCTATAGTTCCAGTTGAGCTTGTGAAGAACGTCAATTCTGAGATATTTATAAGAAGTCACTTCCTCCAATTTGCTATTGTCATCTATAAAATTAACGTAGGTTTCTTTCTTGAATTTTATAATCATAAATTTTGTCTTGTCAGTGTTAACGGTCGTACCCAAGGGCTTCTTTGTCATAAGAACAATATCATCATCATAAAGGAGGAGGATGATAACTATTCCATCTAAGATCGTGTCGACGCACCCTGCTTCTTCTAAAAAACCTTCTAGCTTATCGATGTAAATGCCAAAAAGGGTAGGGGAGAGAGGTCAACCTTTCTTAACTCCAATATTGCAGTTTATGTATGTCGACCATTCAGTGTTCCTAAACTTGGCAATGACCTTTTCATATAACCTTATCGCAACAACTCTCAACTCAAAGGGAACCTTAAGCTCCTCTAACCTTTTCCATAGGTTTTTCCTAGGCACCGTATCAAAAGCTTTTCTAAAGTCCACAAAGCAACAAAAAAGATCAGACTTATTATTACGACATTATTCTGCAGTGATCATAAGCGTAACGAGGTGGTAAGTGGTAGAGTGAAACCTTCTAAAACTTGCTTGTCCTTTGGATCGCTTACCTTCCATTTCTAGCCATTCATTGGTCTTCTTTTCTAAAATAATACAATATAACTTAGCTAAGAGAGGGATAATCATAATGGTCCTATAGTTAGAGGGGTTAGTTGTATCGCTACTTATGAAAATATGAACAATGAGGTTGTGAGTCCAAGGTGTAGAGAATCATTGCTTAAGCGCTATATTAAAGAGCTTGTGGATGTGCAGGATGAGGACAAGCCCTCTAATTTTTAATATTTCAACTTGATATCCTTCAATGTCTTTGACTTTTCCATTTGCTAGGCGTTTAATCCCGAAGTCTATGTCTTCTAACGAGTAAACTTCTTTTGTTGTAAGAAGGGTTGGAATATTATCTTTGATATCTGGGGATTTATAAAGTTTTTTAAGTTAAGAATTCCAATCCCTTAAAACGATTTTATTATCTTCTTTTGTTTTGCGAGTTAGAATTTGCCTCCATAATTTCTTAGGGGCCGTCTTGGAGAGGTATAATAGATTTTCGTGCCTTTTACTTTACTTAGATAGTTCCTTTTTTTTTTTTTTAATTAGGGCTTTGTACTTATTTATCTTGTCCATTTTCAATGATTCTACAGTAGCTTGCTTAATTTCTTTTCTCGCCTCTTTACACTCTTGATCATACTAGGGGTTGTTTCTATTATCTCTCTTTTTAGTTGAGACTTCAATAGAGAACTTGCTAATGGACGATAAGAGAGTTGTAGTAAAATTATGGTAGAGATTCTCTATATTCTCCATATTAGATAGATGAATATTTCAAAACTATATCCTTATTTTCATAATTTATAATTTTCTAAACCATTTTGAATTATCAAAATTACAATTTAAATAATAAATTATTTAAACAAGGGAAAAAGCTGCGTTGCAGCAAATTCCCTGCCATAGGGATAGTCACGGCCATCAGGAATAAAGCAAAGTCCCTATGATGAAGCTTAATGAAGCCTATTGAAGCGCTAAAAGAGAAGTGGCGAGGGACTTTAAAACAAGCCTTCAAGGACACATAGAGTATGTACATAACTAAAAAATATCCAATACCATGTTACTTAAACACTAAGAAGAAGAAGAAAGCATTGAAATAGACTAGAGGAATAAATTATGATAAATAAGTTGAAATTAATTGAATTAATGATAGAATATAATATATTATGGATGCAGAACAAAAGTACAAGCATTACATAGCTAAGTGGAAGGGTAGGCCACATGAAGACAACACATGGGTTTATAAATAAGAGTATCAAAAAATTTGCAAGCAGAAGAGAAGAGCATCCTTGTTAGTTTCAAATCCTCCAACAATAGTTAGAAATTGAGCTGTGGATTCAATAAAATGAATGGTTTTCATGTTCCCCTGATAATAGTCATGGGAGAATATAAATACATATGCATATCATCATATTGAAGAAGTTGGATTTGTATTGAAAATAAGAATATCTTGGGAGTGGTTCCTTAAGAAGTAAATGTTTATATTTTTATTGTTTTCCAAAGTAAACTTAAGGAATTGATTATCAAATATAATATCCAAGTGTTAGAGAAATAGGTTGGTTGTGAATAAGGATGAGATTATTAAATTCTTAGAAAAGAGGTTGTGAATAAGGAGAATGATTATTAAATTCTTAGAATTAAGAATTATGTGTGATAATGCTTTTTGGAAAATGAATTAGATTAATGGTTTTTAAAAAGTGATTTGCAAAAGTTATTCTTGCTAAAGACAAGATATGTGATTTATAAATCAACATTAAAATAAAAAATTAATAAATTAATTTTATCACACCATTCAATAATATTTATTAAAATGAAAATACTATATTAAACAATTTACTTTAAAACAAATTTCTTAATTAATATTTTTATAAACTATCTTCTTCAAAGGACCCCAACATTACCTACCCTCCATACTCATCGTTGAAACATTCATCTCATTGAGATTGTGAACCTCGAAATTAGGTTTGTTCTCGGTGAGAGTGATAGTCGAATGCAATAATGACATTTTCCAAATTTTGAGTGTAAAAAGTGAAATCATATTAATCAATCTTGACCATATGCATATTAATAATACTAGGATTTGATTTCAGAAACATCTCTTTTAACTTTTGTGCAAATCTAATAATACTTGTCTGTGTCATTACAGAGTATAGGATCATTAGTATAAATCAAGTTGGAGACCTGGCAATCCCTGCCAATGTTACAAGCACGGAGATTACAGAGAAAAATGCAACACGCTTCCTTGACTTGACATGTGACATATTGCTTATTGATATTTAAATCACCGCCAAATTATAAAGGGATCACATAATAAATTTTAATCCTCCGATGGCCGCCTAAATTTTAAAACTCAGAAATGGCGAACCTTAAATTTTTACGCCTAGCTAATTCTCATCCCTATGTTAGCTTTTATATGATGTATCTGAGATTGGATAGTATATTTCTAGTTGCCGGTAATAAGAAACAACACTACGTTTTTTTAGCAAATTATAACAATTAAACACCATGATTTTTCTTATATGGTGTATCTCAGATTGGATAGACATGAATATTAACTATTAAATAAATTTTTATTATTTTCTGAAAGAAAAAACCTATAACATTCATGGCTTGATTTTTATTATACAAATTGAAGGATTTTACGGTAGTAATAATATTGTGTAAAATTATTCTGCCCTCGTAACTATCCTCTCCAATCAACTATGACTTCTATTTCATTCAATTGCAAACAACTATTCGGTTAGCCAGGGAAAGCTGTGTTCCAGATGATTTGGTCTTGATTCTATGTAGAAAAATGAGCCATGATGCTCTATACTTTGCAACAAATAGGTTGTCTGGCAAGCAAGTAGAAGCATGTAGGATTATCATTTTTGTTGAAACAGTTATGTCAAACAACTTTGATGGAATAAAAAGCAAACTAATACACTTGGACTAATCAACGATATTCCTGCCTTGGCAGGGAATAAAAATGAATGACTGCTGACCAAATTCAAATCAAAATTATATTAAATTAAACAATGATAAAAGCGTTGCTGATCTCTACTTTGAAAATAATTAATATAATAATTGTATTGTGTATAAAATTTAATATAAATCCACATATCTATGATTTTGTTTAAATATATGATGTAATCAATTATGCTCTATTCTATAAACATGGAAGATATAATTATAAGATATAATATAAACCCACAATTTATGATTTTATTAAATTTTTGATATAATCAACTATGCTTAATAAACATGTATAGTTATGGACATAATTTGTTTAGATATAATCACTTATTCTCTATAAACATGGAAGTTATAATTATCGTTAGAGTAGAAATAACATAAAATAAAATAAAATTAACATGATTACTGTTATATATATATATATTTCAAAAGGAAAATATATATCCCTCTAAATAAAGAGTGATTATATTAACATGATTATTGTTAAAGTTATTATATATATATATATATATATATATATATATATATATATATATTCCAAAAGGAAAATATATATCACTCTAAATAAAGAGTGATTATAAACTCTCCTCAACGAACTTCATTATATATCAAGAGAGTTACATAAACTGTGTTTTAGAAATTTACATATTCAAGCATAATTCTAGTTGTGTTTCCAGCTACAAAATGATCATTACTTCTATTTGATCCTTTCACTATAACATTTGTGCAAAATGGAAATCTATTTGATCATGAGTTTGACCTTCTACATCTATAAGGCTAGGAGGGAGGGCAAGTGCCAGCTTTGACAATTTGTCAGCTTCTGAATTCAGTTCTTTGTATATATGTGTGAAGTTGACTTGTTCAAAGGATGTTATCAGTTCTTTAATAGAAAGCAGAAGATGGTGCAGATGTAGAGCGTTGATTCGAATCTTCCCATTTGCCCAGTCTATTATCATCTTGGAGTCTCCGATGAGATGCAAAGTCTTCAGCTACTTTTCTGAAGTAATCCTTAAGACTGCCCATGGGGCTACAAGTTCAGCTTTGCTATTGGAGGCACGACCTAGAGCATATTTGATTTGCCACTTATTGCTATTTGAGAGATAAATAATCCCTCCAGCTCCTACAAAGGGAGGGTAACCCTGACTTGCTCCATCGAAGTAAGCCCAAGGATGTTCTTTATTTATTGGTGGGAAAGATAGTTTCCTTTGAGATTTTTCTGCTGGCTTGGATTTGTGTTCCTTGGTTTTCCACAGAAGCACATAAACTATAACATCTGGAGGGATATTATAATTGTGGAAAATCGCCTTGCTACGAGCCTCCCAAATGCTGAAAACGAAGAGGGCAGGAAAGGATTTAAATGAACATACCCATTTGTCTTGCCACCATTCATCCACATTTTGATCCAATGAATCTAGTTTCAAAGACGTTGAAATGTTCAAACTTCCGGTAGCTTTTTCCCATACATATCCTGCAAAGGGACAATTGCAGAAAAGGTGAGGGATCATCTCTTCTGCACAATTACATAGCACACATATACTGTTAGGATTTTCCTATACTCCATTCTAGTCCTACCAGCCTTTCAATTATTTTCATTATCAGTCTTGCATGCATTTCTGCATGCAGCGTGCATTCTGCATGAATTGCATGCATCCGCATGTTGACCAGTCATCAGGTTGACACCTCCAACACCTAGTCCCTAGTCTTCCAGCACTCGGGAGCTTATTTGCACTCAGATTGAGCCCTCCTAGCCAGTGATGCGCCCACTTCTCACCCACCACTTGAGAAGGGCGCCTTTTCTCACCTACCACTCCTGTTGTACTTCAGTTAGTTGAGTTATCATTAGTTCCTTCCTTGATTTAAGGCCCGACTAACTCTCAAGTGACTGTATCCTTCTGATGGACCTCCGATGAGACTTGACTATCCATTGTGACTCCAGATAGCTCCTCATGCGCCCTCCACTAAGCCTCCTTCATTCAGTTAGTGCCTCCATGTGCCAGTTACACCTACCACACTCAGTTAGACTCAGTTTGACTGATGGTTGACAATTACTTGTGCATTGATGACTCCATCGATGATGAGATAAGACTTCTAGTTGTGCTTGATGACTCTCCACTGATTTTGGATCTATCCATGCAGGCTAATTTGAATCACACCTAGTGTATTCGAATCCTGAGCATTGTATATTTACTGTTTCATTATTCAGGTTAATGTAAGATGTGTAATTATTCCGCCTCTATCTGAGTTCCATTGGATCTATGTTCTGCTGCACTATACTTCTTATATTTTCCTAAATACTTTCATTGTGAGGTTTACATCATCTCTTTGGATCCACTGTAAGGATTTCTACATATACTAGGACCTTGAAATCCTCTTTTTTGGAGGTTTTCCCATGTAAGGAGCTTGTTGCTTAGAGATAGCAAGAGAGTAATGGTAGTTTTAATGGGGGAAGGTATTTTCCAAATTTTTTTCCACCAGTTACGGGGTTTGCCTATCGAGAGAGAGTTACTGGCTATTTCATATCCGAACTTTGCAGAGAAGGTATTAAAAAAATATATGATCTTCATATCTAATATTTTTTTAATACCTTCTTTTTATATATTTACATACTTCCTTTCTTTATATAGTTAATAAACTCGTATAACCACTTGGAAAAACAAAATTAATAAAAAAATCTTTTAAATATGTATATAAAATATTTTTTAATATCTTCTTTCTATATATTTAATACCTTACTTTTTATATAGTTAATAAATTAGTATAGTCACTTAATGTTAATTGAGATAAAAAAAATTAAAATGATTTATTTTCAATTTAAAATTACTATTATAAAATAAATCTTCACAATACACTTATTTCATTTTTCTACAATCTATATTCTATAAGTACAATATTGTACCAAATAAAATTACAATATTTTAAGATTTTCTCGATTTCCAATATCTCGGAATTCTGGATTTTTTTTTCATAATGAAAAAAAAATCATTTTATTAAATGAAAAAGATGTGTCCACAGAACATTACATCATTAGAGAAGCGAGATTACTTCTCATTACCCTTCATCCATTGTTAGATACAAAATTACATCCACCTTAAGGCTTTACACAACAAGGTAACCAAGCAACTAATCATAAGTTAAGTACAAAAAATAAAATACAACAAACTGTCCCCATTAGTCACACCAAATATTGCTATTAACTGAATTCCATAAAGTTCTCTTTAAGTAGTATGTCTCCTCTAAACTCCTTAATCATAAGCTGACCATTCATTTCTCCCAAGGCCTGCTTCGAGATATCATCAGCAACCTTATTGTAGCAACGAAAAATATGGGAGAAGGAGATCCTTTGGAAAGACATAATCAGGGCACGAGTTCTCTACGTCCAGTGTTCCAACATAATAGATCTCAATCTAGATTTTCCCATGGCCCAATTAATAATGCATCTAGAATCCCCTAAGATATGAACATAATCGATGCTCATCCACCGTGCAAACCACATAAGCCCCCACGAGGCCAAAAGCTCAGATCTAGTGTTTGTGCCCCTGCCAGCATGAATCTTTAGATGATAATAGTGATTAGAGGTAAGTGTTAATACCATACCAGCTCTGCAAATGCCACCCTGTACCACTCTGTTAGCATTGAAATTGTTCTCAATTTTTATGTATTTCTTTTAAATTGTTTGTTCCTTATTTAATTTTTATTTGTTTTCATCTTGAATTTTAATGATTTTGAATGCCTTTCTATTTTTATTTTATAGTTTTTTGTTTTAATTTATTTTATCCTGAGTGGCTTATTAAGTATTATATTTCTTTTCAAAGTCTTCAAATACTTATTGAAATTTACTCCAATGCTTATATCCAAAGTCTAACTTTAATTTTGAGCTTGTTTGCCAAATCTTTTATGTTGAGGTATTCCCGCAACGCAAAATCCAAACCACATGCACTACAGCGCTGCAGGAATCAGAAATCATAGAGGAGTGTGGTCGATTGATGGTAGAACATGGCCCATTGCATTCGATGATGCTAGGAGACTTCCAGACACCTATTTAGTGTATCATGACACTTGTAAAAACCCGTTGTGATTTATCATTGAAGAAATTAGGGATTTGAGTGGCCACGAGTTCTAATTTGGTGGTTATGAATTTCAGAAGAAGAGGATGGAGATAATAAGAAAGAATTAAAGTTACAACAAGTACAAACAACTACAAAGGAAGATCATGTAATGATACCAGAAATAATCAAAGACTGTAATCAAGTCTGTGATGAAGTTGTAGAAGAAGAGAACATTCCTAGTCTTGAACAGGGCATGTGTTCAAAAAATCCATTGTCAAAAGCAACAGCAAGGAATAAATATGAAGCAGACCTAATTTTCAATAAATTAGATATCCCATTGCTCTCAGACATGGATTCAACATTGCAGGAAGGTGTTCAAATGGATTCTGAGATAGAAAATTTGAAGAAATCATTACAGCAGCATAAGACACATATTGGATTTCCGAGTGAATAAAATGAGAGATTCATAACAAAAAATAAAAGGATGAGATAGGATCTTGAAGATATAAATGCTCATTACCAAGAATTAATTTCAGTGGCTAAGGAAGCTTTAAGAAGAAAAAGAGATGCATAGTCATGGTCTGTTTTTCCATGTTTTGGTCAATGAAATTGAGCACGGATTACGAGGTGATGGAGATGAATTTTATAAAACCAAAAGAGGTTTTTTTCCACAATAGACTCATTCACAAAAACCTCCCTCATTTTTGAAACAAGTGTCATCATTTGAAAGATTCGAATTGATCTTTGCGGCCTATTTGTAGGGTTTAAAATATTTAATAATTTATTGTTTTAGTCACAAATTTTCAGCATGTCTTCCGATCAATTGGAGAAGAATTTTTAAAAACCAAGAGAGGTTTTTGTTCATCATGGACGCATTAAAAAAAAACCTCTCTTGTTTTTCGCACAGGTGTCCTGGATCGAGAGATATGGAGGCGTTTTTGAGACACATTTTTCAGAATTTCGCCAAATTTCCCTAAAATCCGTTTTGCTATTTTTGGTTAATTAGTCTTTAGTTATTCGAAAGTTAGTTTGTATAGCCATTAAATGTAACTACTGAGTAAAGAAGTGGTTATAGAACTACTTCAGTTTGTAATTATAAAATAAAGGAGAAGATACATGATGAGGGTTCGATTTTTGTTTCAAGAAGGGCTATAGAGCTAAGGACATTGGATGTATATTCAGACTGATAAATATGACTCTCATGTAAGTTCTTGAAGACTGAGAGTGATTTGAATACAAATATAAGCCACAGTTATTTATCTATTGATTTTTTTAATGGCCAGTTTGACCACTCAGCTAATGATTTCATTTCTTAATTAAAGTTTTTTTCATGTGAATGCTCATATGTTGTGGACAAAACCAGTACTTTGCTTATGAATGTTTATGGTTTATGTTTGTCTTTTACACATTTATATCTCAGTTCTTTGATGTTGTTTCATGATTTAGTACCTGCATTAGTTTGATGATTGATTACCTTCTTGTGAATGAAACCTTCAAACCAAAAAATACAAAAACAATTTTTTTTTTCTTTGGACTATTTTTGAGATTGTACTAGCTTGTTCCCTTTGTAGTCTAGGGACAATTTCTAGCACAAACATCTTTGGCGCCGTTCGGGGATGGAGGTGAAGCATATATTCCCTGGGGTATTTTTATTGTTCTGGTTTTGAGAGGTGAACAAGATCAAAAACATTTTTTAGACTACAATTTTTCACCGGGTGACTCTGCAGGGGAAGGATCTGTTGGCGAATCCATGTTTGAAAAATCCAGAAGCAACTTCACAATTTCAAAATGTCAAAGACTTTTGCTGCTATGTTGGCATAGAGGTTTTCTCCTTTTATCTTTGTTGATATTCCAGTATTTCCAAATGATGTGCCTACTATGGATGAATGGGGAGACTTCCTTCCAAGATTTAAAGGAGATGATCATGACCATCCAACACAACACTTGATTGATTTTCATCAATACATGGACCATCTCGATATTCATCACGAGGATGTATTGTTGAAAATGTTTATGTACTCCTTGGAAGGAGATGCCAGATAGTGGTACAGGTCTCTTCCCATCTCTAGCATCTCTTCATTAAAATATTTTCATGTTGTCTTTCATTCATATTGTAAGAGGATTTATCCTGCTGATTTCCTTTTAGAGGACTGTTGTGAGCAATTTGAGTTCAAGAAATATCTTAGCAATAATGATCAAGATAGCCTTACTGATGAAATTCATGAAGAAATATTTCAAAAAAACGAAGTTCAGGAAATATTTGACAGTTTTCAAGAGTCAAGACATCATTATCATGTAGAGTTTATTGTTGAAAATCCTTGTGAAGATCAACTCTTTATTGAAGAAAACGTTGAAAATCACACCGTTGATGAAGATTTACAGGAAAATGTTAAAATTAGTGTTGATGATATTTGAATTAAAGATGCCCTTGATTCTATTTTAGAGGATGAAATTGTTGTTCCCAAATTGTTTGATGATCATCCCATTGTTCAAGACAATTTTCAACATATTTTTAATCATAAAACTATTGGAGATGTTTTTCAAGTTAACTGTGTCCAAGATCACTTTGACAGTTATGTAGGTCAGTCCATTTATGGTATGTGTCCGAATGTTTTAGAGCAACAGTCTTCTGAATCAACATCTATGGAATTTTTCAGTAGTGAAGCGGTGTATGGTAAATATGAGTCAAATTTTTTGGGAAGTAGTGAAGGAGATGGAAAGGAGTTATAAGAGTAGCTGACACATTTTCCTTCTTCACCAGTTGTTGAGCAGCAATCTCCAGAAATCACTAAACTTGTATTTACCATTTTTGAATCTGAATTTGAAGGACACACTAAACAAAATGAGGTTGTTATAGCTAAAGATAAGGGAAACAATTTCTTATTTTTTATTTCTTCATTTGCAATGTTTGAAGAATAGAAGTATGATATCTTTCATGAAGTAGAAAATATACATAGGCATCCTTCTCTTTTAGATCAACCTTTTGTTGAAGAAATTGTTGTTTTAAATAATTTTGAAGATCATTCTTCTAATGAATATCATGTTTGCAATGAAGAATGTTGGACAGAGCAGGAAGATAATATTTTTTCTAAGGTATTCTTTCATGATGATCCCATAAATAATTATTTTGAGTTTCTCAATGAAGAAGGGGTTACAAAAGAGATAGTTTTTCATGATTTCTATGACTCAGTAGCAACGTATTTAGAGGACTTTCTCGGATCAAAGTTGATATTTACAGGCTATAAGTACCAACTTCCATGTTATAATTTGCCATGGTACACAATTTTCTTTTTTCTAATTAATGACATGGAAGAAATCCATTGCATGAGACAATTGTTGAAATGGTTACACTGGCAGTCTGATATTACTTAATCAAAGAACTGAACTAGTTAGATTAGGAGTTATATATAAATAAGCTTGCCATGCAAGCATTTAGTTTCGGTTTGAAGTTTGGTATTCAATTTACAGTATGGTAGATTTGTTTTATGCATAGAAGGCAGTCTTGTGAATAGTTTTCAGTTCTCAATAAACAACAATTGTGCTATCAAGGCTTGAAAAGGATATAGTTTGCAATATATGGTTGTTCTTCAGTCTACCAAGAAGATGGATTTGCAATTTGGATGAGCAGATTTCTATTGCAACACAGATGTAATTTCTTAGCAGCAATCACATAGTTTTTTGATAGCTATGGATCATAATTTGAGGAAGGGAAAGTGTCTTTTCAGCAGAATCTTGTTACAAGATCATACAATAAGCCCATCTTTAAAAAAAATTATGAGTAGGGTTGCAAGTTTTGGAACAGGTTGGGAAACAGATACAAATGACTCCATCACCTGATGAATAAGGCACAAGGTCTACATGATCTTGAAACCTCACAAGGAGGATTTCATCCCCCAGCTCGAGCCAGATGTTAGCACTGAAATTATTCTTAATTTTTATGTATTTCTTTTAAATTGTTTGTTCCTTATTTACTTTTCGTTTGTTTTCATCTTGAATTTTAATGATTTTGAATGCCTTTCTATTTTTATGTTATAGTTTTTTGTTTTAATTTATTTTATCCTGAGTGGCTTATTAGGTATTATATTTCTTTTCAAAGTCTTCGAATACTTATTTAAATTTACTCCAATGCTTATATCCAAAGTCTAACTTTCATTTTGAGCTTGTTTGCCAAATCTTTTATGTTGAGGTATTCCCGCAGCGCAAAATCCAAACCTCATGCACTAGAGCACTGCAGGAATTGGAAATCATAGAGGAGCGTGGTCGATTGATGGTGAACATGGCCCGTTGCATTCGATGATGCTAGGAGACTTCTAGACACCTGTTCAGTGTATCATGACACTTGTAAAAACCCATTGTGATATATCATTGAAGAAACTAGGGATTTGAGTGGCCACGAGTTCTAATTTGGGGGTTATGAATTTCAGAAGAAGAGGATGGAGATAATAAGAAAGAATTAAAGTTACAACAGATACAAACAACTACAAAGGAAGATCATGTAATGATACCAGAAATAATCAAAGACTGTAATGAAGTCTGTGATGAAGTTGTAGAAGAAGAGAACATTCCTAGTCTTGAACAGGGCATGTGTTAAAAAACTCCATTGTCAAAAGTAGCAGCGAGGAATAAATATGAAGCATACCTAATTTTCAAGAAATTAGATATCCCATTGCTCTCAGATCTGGATTCAACATTGCAGGAAGGTGTTCAAATGGATTCTGAGATAGAAAATTTGAAGAAATCATTACAGCAGCATAAGACACATATTAGATTTCCGAGTGAATCAAATGAGATATTCATAACAACAAATAAAAGGCTGAGAGAGGATATTGAATATATAAATTCTCATTACCAAGAATAAATTTCAGTGGCTAAGGAAGCTTTAAGAAGAAAAAGAGATGCATAGTCATGGTTTATTTTTTCCCTGCTTTAGTCATTGCAATTGAGCACGGATTACGAGGTGATAGAGATGAATTGTAAAAAACCAAAAGAGGTTTTTGTCTATAATAGACTCATTCACAAAAACCTCCCTCATTTTGAAACATGTGTCATCATTTGAAATATTCGAATTGATCTTTGCGGCCTATTTTTCAAGGTTTAAAATATTTAATAATTTACTGTTTTAGTCACAAATTTTTGGCATGTCTTCCGATCAATTGGAGAAGAATTTTTAAAAACCAAGAGAGGTTTTTGTTCACAATGGACTCATTAAAAAAAAACCTCTCTCATTTTTCGCATAGGTGTCCTGGATCGAGAGATATGGAGGCATTTTTCAAACACATTTTTCAGAAATTCACCAAATTCCCCAAAATTCGTTTTGCTATTTTTGGTTAATTAGTCTTTAGTTATTCGAAAGTTAGTTTGTATAGCAACCAAATGTAACTGCTGAGTAAAGAAGTGGTTATAGAAATACTTTAGTTTGTAATTATAAAATAAAGGAGAAGATACATGATGAGGGTTCGACTTTTGTTTCAAGAAGGGCTATAGAGCTAAGGACATTGGATGTATATTCAGACTGATACATATGACTCTCATGTAAGTTCTTGAAGACTGAGAATGATTTGGATACAAATATAAGCCACTCTTATTTATCTATTGATTTTGTTTATGGCCAGTTTGACCACTCAGCGAATGATTTCATTTCTTGATTAAAGTTTTATTGATGTGAATGCTCATATGTTGTGGACAAAACCAGTACTTTGATTATGAATGTTTATGGTTTATGTTTGTCTTTTATACATTTATATCTCAGTTCTTTGATGTTGTTTCATGATTTAGTACCTTCATTAGTTTGATGATTGATTACCTTCTTGTGAATGAAACCTTCAAACCAAAAAATACAAAAACAAATTTTGTTTTTTTTAAACTGTTTTTGAGATTGTACTAGCTTGTTCCCTTTGTAGTCTAGGGAAAATTTCTAGCACAAACACGCTCCATCAAAATAACCAACCGGAAAGGAAAAACTATCTTCATCAAAGGAAAATTTCTAATCTTGTTCTTTTCTGAAGATTCCATGCATGCACATGCCCCAGCCCGAATCCGCGCATAAACCAGTTCAACAATAGGATTACAGTTCCCAAAGATAACACCATTTCTTGCACACCAAAATTCCCAGATAGTATAGAAGACCAAAATTAAATTCTCCTGTAACAAGTCAAAAAAATCAACCAAATTATCAATTAAGTGGGGTCTATCCCAAACTGGCATCATTGGAAAATCCACTCTTAAAACATGTCAAATCCCACGAAAGAAAGAACATCGACCAAATCGGTGATTGATATCCTCTTGCTTCTGATAGCATAGAAAACAAATACCAGGGCCTATAAAACCCCGTTTTTGAATATTTTGCCACGTTAGTTTTCTATTCTGTATACATAACCAAATGAAACAGCTGATTTTAACCGAAACCTGTTCATTCCAAAGCCTCTTCGACCACTTGCACCTCAAATGATTCTGCTCGTTTTCGAAGAACTTCAAATATGCCAACCTAGCAGTGACTGACCCATCCATCGGGTTCGAATCCCAGATCAGCTGATTAGGCTTATCCATGATTACAATGCCCGAAAATATCATATTTTTTGTAAATGCATCCCATTCATCATGATAGTGTGAAGGGAGATCCAAGTCCTCTGATGTGAGCCAACAGATAGAGAAATCATTTTGATTCTTTCTCACCTGTTTTAAAACAAAAATCCCACGCTCTTGCAGTTCCTTCAAGAGTCCCTTAGACAACAAAGAACCCTCTCCAAGGCATAAGATCAAGTCAATTCCCACAAACATTTGAATACCCTTACCTACTGCCCATCACAAAGAGCTATTAATAATAGGAACCTCCTTCAAGAGACTCCTCCATACCTCTGAGATAGTAGAACTAGTTTTGCACTTCGCCCTGAACCAATGACTAGGATCCAGACCTTTTAGATACTTAGCCTTGATCGCCTTACCCCAAAGACCTTCATCAAATAGCCCTCGCCAAAGACTCTTGGCATAGAGTGCTCTACTAAAATACTTCAAACATTTTATTCCCTATCACCCAAGATTAACAGGCGCCGAGACACTCTCTCAAGAGGAAAGATGAAACTTAGAGGCTCCACCCCTTCCACCCCAGAGAAAAAATAACATTTTACGCTGGATCTTCTCAATCATCCCCACCGGGACAACAAACAACGAGAACCAATAAACATGAATGCTTTGAAGGATAGTTTTCACCAAGATGAGCCTCCCTCCCAATGTCAACCAACGATGAGACCAAGAATTTATTCTACACAAGATCTTCTGTACCATCCAATTCCAGTCCATAACCCCATAGTAATTCATCTTAATGATAAAGCCAAGGTATTTGATACCTGCCTCTAAGGCCTTCATCTGATAAGGAAAGAGTTCCTCAATAAACCTCAAAGTGACAGCATCGTCACAACGAAACACAAAACCCGATTTTGATGGATTAGTATGCATGCCCGAGGCTTCACAGAAGCTATTTAGAATCTTTTTATACTGGTTCCATTCCTCCCTATTCTTTGCTCCAAAGTGTATAAATTCATCAACAAATAAAAGGTGGGTTATCGAAAGAGTTCTGGCCACTTTAATCCCTGCAATAAGTTTTTGTTCCTTTGACTTCTTAATCAATAAGTTGATCCCCTCTATGGAAAGAATGAACACATAGGGAGACATCGAGAAACCCGGTCTCAGACCACAATTCCCACAGAAGAAGGAGTTGGAGACCCATTAATCAGGACCACAAAACTAGCACTAGTAATACATGCCATCATCCAATTGACCAACTCCACCGTGATTCCTATCCGAATAAGAATGAAACGAAGATATGGCCAATCCACTTTGTCGTAAGCTTTTTGAAGGTCTAACTTCAGAATAAAAGCATTCAAATTCTTCGCCTTGATAGTATGAATGCCCTCTTGGGCCACCTCCACAACATCCATAATTTTTCGATTTGGTAAGAAGCCGAATTGCTCCTCTGATACAAATCTTCCCAGGTAGGGATTTATTCTCTCTGTTATGATTTTTGTTATAGTTTTGTAAATCAAATTACAAAGAGAAATCAGATGATAGTCATCAAAGTCTGATGCTCTGTCAACCTTTAGAACAAGTGTAAGGTATGTAGTATTCATATTGGGTGGATACCATTCTTTGTTCTTTGACTCCTCAACAACTACTCTGAGCTCCTCACCTATTAGATAAAAAAAGTGGAGATAGAATTCCATTGTCCACCCGTCAGGGCCTAGGATTTTGTCCTTTGCAAATAGCTTGAGCGTTCCATGAACTTCTTCCACAGTGATAGGCTTTCCCACTTTCCTGTAGTCTTCTTCATTAAAAAACCGAGAGAAATTCCTTATAGTCTCTAATTGATTTAGGATATTAGAAGGAGTATTACTAGAGTAGATACCCTTGAAGTGATCAATAACAACGCTTTTAATAGAATAATTATCACTAAAAATCCTTTCATCCTCCACCTTAATATCCGAAATAGCATTCATCAAGCGCCTCTGATATGCAAACCTATGAAATAATTTAGTATCCCGATACCCAAATTTTAGCCATATTTCCCTACTCTTTTGATGCCATTCCTCTTCCTACTATTCAAGGATTTGATCCTTAGCTTTCAACAAATTTAAATATGATCTCTGCGCTCACTAGAGAAGTAAGTATCATCCTTCTGAGAAGTGATGTCCCGTATTTCTTGCTCAATAACCACCAACATTTTCAAATTTTCCTCTCTTTTGGATTTTGACCAGACCCTGACCGACTCCTTCAATAGAGATAATTTTCGAGTTAACCCTACCAGGGGTGACGAACAAGTCTTTTGAGACAATTCCATCCACTCTTTTCTAACCCACTCACAAAATGAAGCATCCAAAAGAAGTACATGATTGAATTTGAATGGGTAAAGTTTGAACCACTTCTCAAAATCCATCTCTAAAATGACCACTTTGTGATCTGATATCCCCACCGAGTAAGACCAGGAATGATACTTACCAACATCACCACATAGATCCCTGGACATGAAGAAACAGTCTATTCATTTATCTATATCGACCTTCCCACATCTGTCGTTCGACCAAGTCGGGAATAATACATTGGGAGTAATATAAACCATATTAGAATCTTTGAATTGTGAAAATCAGTTCACATCCAAGAACTATTCAAGAAATTACACTCTCTCATAAGAAAAATCTCACACAACTAGTCAAAGACACAAAAATTATGCAAAAGAGTAGATTTCCGTATTAACTTCTCATGAAAAAAATACATTATCCAACCATATGAATGTAATAGTATTCTATTAAATAAATTTACAACAGAAAATCGAATGGATAAAGATGCCAAAAGAATCTCCTAATCATCAGACTTGCTAAATATGCCCATCCCCCCTAGGTGGCAAGTTGACTTTCCAAATCTCTCCAAAATATCACGAATTTTCTAATTAGTGTGCTAAAGGTGAAGTATGGAAAAAAAAAATTCCAAATACGAAATTTGGGTGGAAAATACATTAAGGAAAGTCTTGGGTGTAAAAAATAAGTTTCCTAGGTAGACTAGCTTTTCCTCATGGGCTAAAAAGCGATAAAAAGCTGTAAAACTTAGAAATGCGCTTTTCCTCCTCAAATATTATCCAAAATCTTTTAAGAAAGCTCCCAAGTGGCCTAGATGGCTTTTGGTCTACACCTTGGATGTATTTGAGCCTCCCATGTTGCCTTGTGGTCCACACAATGGCAATTTCCTAATTTATTACATAGAATTAACCAATAAATGATTAATTAATGCATCTTATGTAAATAAATGAATGGTAGGAAGACTTAATTATTACAACAACCCCTCTTAAGTCTGACTTAAATGATCTAAATATCATAAAATGAAATACTAAGGGCCCAACAACAAGACTTGGTCACCTCGTACAATACTGTCGGTCAACAAAAACAAGGATAGAAGGAAAACCTCATGGGAAAAACCTCCCCTCAAAACATGGACATATCAAAATTGAAAGGTTTCTGATCAAACCTTCACTCCACCACATATTCAACCATCCCAAGCAGTGATCTAAGATAGCTGAATGTATTCTCTGTGAAATCCTTGGTGAAGATATCTGCAGTTTGCTCACTTGTGGGGCAATACTGCAAATCTATGATCTGGTCATGCACCAAGCCTCTGATGTAGTGCATATGAATCTCTATGTGCTTGGTTATCTGCCTCTGTACTGGATCACATGAAACTCTAATGGAACTTTGGTTGTCACGAAAAATGACAGTGGGAGTACTGAAAGAAATCTCAAACTCAGACAAAATCCCCTGCAACTAAACACACTGTGTAGCAACATTCACTGCTCCTCTGTACTCTGCCTCCGTTGAAGATAGTGCTATGGAATTCTGTTTCTTGCTGGACCAGAAAATAGGGCCACCTCCAAGCATGAATACAAATCCTGATGTGGATTTCCTGTCAAGGCTATCACCATCCCAATCTGAATCTGTGAAGCCCAAGAGATCTAGGCTCGAATCTGCAGCATAGTGAATCCCATCACTCTTTGTGCCCTGCACATAATGAAGGATTCTTTTTGCAGTCCTCCAATGTGGCTCATGTGTTTGCTACATGTATCTTGATGCCACACTCACAGCATAAGCAAGATCTGGTCAAGTGTGTGTTAAGTAGAGCAAGCTGCCAATCAATTGTCTATATAAAGTGTTGTCAAACAATGGTGTAGATTCTGCATCTTCTAGTCTAACTACAGAAAGGAATGGAGTCTTAGAAGGATTGCAATCAGCCATCTTAAACTTCTTTAACAGATCAGAAGCATACTTTGAATGACATACCTTGGTTCCTTCTTTTGTTTGAGAAATCTCAAGCCCCCAAAATTGCTTAAGAATTCCCAAGTCACTCATGGAGAATGCTTGGTGCATTGCGGTCTTTAGTGATGCTATTTGTTCAGTGCTATCACCTGTGATAAAAAATCATCAACATACATCACTATTAACATTATAAAACCATCAGCAAGCTTCATATATACATTTGGGTCAGATTTACACCGAACATAAGATTGTGATAGCAGGAAACTGTCCATCTTTGCATACCAAGCCCTGGGGGCTTGCTTAAGTCCATACAAAGATTTTTTCAACCTGCAAACAAGGTTTGGATCTGATTGTACCCCTGTGGCTGCTGCATATATATTTCTTCTTCAAGATCCCCATGGAGGAAAGCACTTTTCACATCCATGTGATGTACTTCCCACGGCTTGGAAGCTGCCACTGCCAAAACTAGTCTAATGGAATTATTCTGAGCTACCGGTGCAAATGTTTCATTATAATAAAGTCCTTGGACTTGATAATATCCCTTTGCTACTAGCATTGCTTTGAATTTAATGGTTGTATCATCCGATTCACATTTGGTCTTATAAATCCACTTGCATCTCACCAACTTTTTGCCTGTGGGGAGCTTGACTAGCGCCCAAGTTTCATTCTTCTGTAATGACTCAAACTCCTCATCCATAGAAATCTGCCATCTTGGGTCATGTGAGGATTCCTCATATGTTTTTGGATCAGAATCTACCATCATATAGCATTTCTCAGAAAGATAAGGATCATTCACATTGAGAGCAGTCTCAAACTGTGATCTAGTCCTTCTTTGGTCCTGAGGGTTGCCTGCTAGTTCACCTGCTGCTTGCAAAGTTTTTGCAGCCCACTTAGGCCTTGTAGGTGAGTTAGCATCTGCAATAAAATGATCCTCATCATCAGAAATATTAGAATAAAAAACATCAATAACATCACTTACTTCTTCTTCGGGTAATGGTGAAGATGGTTCTCCAATTTCAACGCTCTGAGAGGGATCTTCCTCAAACTACACACTTATTTCGATGAATGCTTTGTGAGTGGTCATGTTCAACAACTTATAACCTTTGGAGTCCTCTGAATATCCAAGAAATAAACATGGTTGGCTTTGGGGCTGCAATTCCCTCCTCTTCTCAAGTGGAATCCTAGCCCAAGCCTTTGAGCCAAAAATCCTAAAATGAGAGATGTCAGGTTTGTGACCTGTCCAAGCCTCGAAAGGAGTGATACCATTTCATTTGCTAGAAGTTTCAGAATTGTCTCCCAATACAATATTCGAACCACTAGAAGAGTCAAGTGAAGTGAAAAACTTACTTGTAGACACCATGTGTCTTGATGCACCAGAATCAATGATGAATGAAGAAGGTTTTGAAGTGTTGTCCATCAATGCATGAACTCTCTCTTTATCATCGGAATTTTGTCCTCCATCCTTCCTCCTTGCACTCTCTGGAAGAGGAATGTTGGATTTATCCAAGAGTGAAGTCAATTGGTCAATGGTTTTCTTCATGCAAGAGCTTTCAGGATGAAAGCCCTTGGTGCAATAATTGCACTTTGTCTTGTAATTCTTCTTGTTTGGATTCTTCTTAAAGTTGGATGTCTCTCCATTTGAAATCTGCTTGTCTTTCCTCTCACCAGTGGGCTTCTTGACATTTCCCTTCTTCTTGCATTTTGACCCCTTGAATCTCCAACATTCAGACAGTGGTCTTTGGATGGATTTTTAATGGCTCCCATCAAGACCAATTTGTCTTTTTCTTGTGTTAAAGACTCCATGAATTCTAAAAGTGTTGGGCTCTTCCAATTTTTAATTGCTTTCTAGGTGGAATGGAAGGTCGAGACAAAGATTGAATAGTCGGGGCCAAGTTTGGAGAGAATGGCCAAAACTAATTGCTCATATTTCTTGTTAATACCAAATTGATTCAGCTGCAATACAAGAGATTTAAACTTGGAGAAAAAACCCTATAGATTATCAAAACTTTGCAGGCTCAAAGAGACTAGCTCGTTATCCAATTGGTGGCCTCTCAGTTCATCGGTTTTCCTGAACAATTCTTGAAGTTTCAGCCATACTTCATTGGGTGAAGTGAGGCCATCAAGATGAAATAGAATTTCTCTGGATGTAGTGAGACATAACATCCCATAGGCTTCATCCCTTCGATTATGCCATTTAGATTTCTCTACTGCTAAGGTTGGCTCAGCTTCAGTTGCCATGGTCACCCTATAGAGCCCTTTGCTCCTCAGTAGAATCTCGATCTGTGCTTTCCAATCAAAGTAATTGAAAGGAGTGAGGATGATCTGCTGTGTGTGATCCATTGCTGCTCTGAAATAAACTTATTGACTGATTTTAGAACACTTATGGATTCCAAAATGCGCCATGTAGAGAATAGAATTCACCCAGTGAATTGATCAATGCGCCCTTCCTGAGACTGGTTGGATCCTACAAGACAATCAAATATGAAAGGAATAGCTTTATGGATTTGATACCATGTGAAAATCAGTTCACATCCAAGAACTATTCAAGAAATTACACTCTCTCATAAGAAAAATCTCACACAACTAGTCAAAGACACACAAATTATGCACAAGAGTAGATTTCTGTATTAAATTCTCATGACAAAAATACATCAGTGAACCATATGAATGTAATAGGATGCTATTAAATAATTTTACAGCAGAAAATCAAATGGCTAAAGATTCCAAAAGAATCTCCTAATCATCAGACTTGCTATATATGCCCATCCCCCTAGGTGGCAAGTTGACCTTCCAAATCTCTCCAAAAGCTCACGAATTTCCTAATTAGTGTGATGAAGGTGAAATATGGACAAAAACAATTCCAAATACTAAATTTGGGTGGAAAATACATTAAGGAAAGTCTTGGGTGTGAAAAACAAGTTTCCTAGGTAGACTAGCTTTCCCTCATGGGCTAAAAAGCGGTAAAAAGATGTAAAACTCAGAAATGTGCTTTTCCTCCTCAAATCTTATCCAAAATATTTTAGGAAAGCGCCCAAGTGGCCTAAATGGCTTTTTCTCCACACCTTGGATGTATTTGAGCCTCCCATGTTTCCTTGTGGTCCACACAATGGCAATTTCCTAATTTTTTACATAGAATTAACCAATAAATGATTAATTAATGCATCTTATGTAAATAAATGAATGGTAGGAAGACTTAATTATTCCAACACGAACATCGTGGAAAAATAATCAGCTAAGGGGTCCATTATATTCTCCAAACCTGATACTTACTCAGGATTCATAGTCAAGTTAAGATCCCCTACCAAAATTAGAGCCGGATCCCTCAATAGTCCAAATCCAGCTATCTTATCCCAGAAATTTCTACACTGATGGTAAGGCCCATAAATGTTAATTAATCGGATAACCGATTGAATTCCTTTAAGTATTCCCTCAACCAAGATACCTGCACAAGTATGATACAATTTAAAATCAACCAAAGACAAGTCCCATGCCACCAAGGTTCCTCCAGAGTGACCAACCGCATCCAGCACACAAACATGCCAGTGGGGTTTGATCATCAAGAAATAGGTACATGCATCAATCGAGGTTTCCATCGTCTTTTGAATGAGGATCATCGCTGGATGCACCACCTCGATGAATATCTTAAGGGAAGTTCTCTTTGGGCCGCTTCCAAGCCCCCGCATATTAAAAGTGATAAGATTCATTGAATAACAGAGCTAAGGGCTATATCTTCTCTAAGCACCTGAGGTATAAGAATCCCATCTCAGGGAAAAAATATGTTGAGTCCTTTATCAAAGAGAGAGGAAACAAGGGGATTTAGGCTTTTCCTGACATCAGCTTCCAAGTCAACCCCCTCAATAGGATGGCTAAAACCCTTGCGATTTTTGCGATCTTTGTGGATGGTCACATTGCCATTGAATATAGAGGAGATAGGGATTATAGAGGAGTTTTCTCTCGACACTGAAGTATAAGTATTCAAAGGTAAAAATACCTCCCCCACCTTCGACTGGAAGGGATCATCATTCACCAAAATGGTATGGGGCAATGGTAGAGTACCATTGCTAAACCGATTATAAGCTTTCATAGGACAAGGATCCTCACTAAGCACAAACAGGGCGGAGTTAGTGATCAGAGCAACCCTAGCTAGAAAAGAAGAAACCGAAAAAACCCCCTCTTTCACCCCAAAGTCTACAAATCCTGATAGTCTTGGAATATTCTCAGTGTCGGACCCCCCAGGAACCCCAACAATGGGCTCACACACCAGACTGTTTGCACCCCCAAAATCCAAATGTGAAGACATACCCCCCAACACCGACAGAAGATCCAAATTAAGCTACAGACCAATAGCTTTATGTATATCATCCTTAGATAAAAAATTAAGTAAAACTGGAAGCGATTGAGTGAACTTACCTAAAACACAGGAAACCAAAGAGGTATCCAGCATAATAGGAACCCACTGGCCGTCTTTAGTACAAATAGGGATTTCATCCTCGCCACCAGAACTGACCTCATTTTCCTGAATAACCCCACACTGAGCTTTAGAGTGCCCCACTTTTTGGAAAAGATGGAATCTAAATGGAATTATTCAGTAGTCAATTTGCTGGATGAAAGACCCCCCTTCCCACACAAATTCCAGTTCACCAAGTAATCCTTCCGAAGAGTCCAATTCGACGAACATGCATGGAGTACGTCTTTCAGAACCAAGCAGCTTCTCCTCCTCCATCAGAATGAAATGGTCTATGGAATTAGCTACGACCATGAACACATTTATGTTCCAACATTGAAAAGGGAAGCCAGGAAGAATTGTCCACAGATGGCATTTTGTAAGTCTCTCCTTTCTAGGGTCAACGTTGTTATGCCAGCGAACCAAGACTAAAGAAACCTTTCCATAAACCCAAAAGCTCTCTTCAATCGCTCTTCGTTCTTCTTTCATTAAAAACTGGAACATAATCCAACCATTAGCAAGCATTAAGACCCTCGGAATGGTAGTAATGATGGGATTCCATCTCTGTCTGATCCAGGATAGGGTTTCAGGCCTCTTCAGATGAATGTATTTGAACTTTCCCACTAGAGCACGTTGACTCAAAGCCAATACTAGGTCCATCATCACATCCATTCCTAAAACACACAAGGGCCTGACCTTTTTCTCCTTCTCAAACTGCAACTTTATCCCTCTAAGCTTAGTATCCCTTCCGCTTGTTAGATTTTCATCATTTAATTCAATATGATCTAGGATCTTAACTGAGAGAACAACATGTACAACATATCAAACATAAGAGACAAGAGACAAGAGATACAAAGCATTTCACTGGGGAAAACCAAGAAGGTGAAAAGCCCCGCAACTTCCTCAGAGATAGAATAAGCACCAATACAAAGATCACCAAGATGAATCCCCAAAAGATAAATGTCTGTAGCAGCTACTCCTCCTCCACTTGTGCGCACTCCTCCTCTCTCTCACTAATGCGAAGTGAGTGAATGTGTCAAATGAGAGAGTCACACTCTCTATTTATAATTTTACTTTCACTTGACCTTTACTCAACTAGGTCGGCCCCAACTTAACCAATTAACATAATACTGACTGGGCCAACCCCACTAGGGTGGTCTAATAACCCTTTAACCCACATGACTAATACAGGGCTGATCCCATCAAGGTGGTCTAATAACCCATCAAGTATAAGTTATGACACTTACAATATAACTTGCGACATTTGCAAGTGCAACTGATGATACTCCCAATCCGAGGAATAATACATCTCCGTTGGGGATACAATAAAGTACAAATGTAATACATACAATATACAAGTGAATATCTTCCGAAGTTACAAATACATCAACACTCCCTCTTAACTAGCAAGGTATTCTCTTGACACAAGTCATCAATATATATAGGCACAAGTCTTCAATTCTGGAGTTGGATCATCGTCACTGGATCACGGAGCATCATCGTCACTGCTGCTATACTTGTCATCTCGATCACTGGGCTATCTCTCAATTCTTCTCGTCATAGGAAGTTCTACAGAACTATCCCTTTTTCATGCTGGTTGTAGGCCTAGCCTCCTGTAGGTCTTCAACATCTCTGGTCATCCTATGGAATCCTCAGGATTAATTACGTGCGTCAACAAAACCTCAAAGAGTATCCTAGGATCCTTATGTGCCTAAGCATGACCGACAAGATCTCCCAAGGAGATATTACATGTGACCACCATAAAACCTTAAAAGAGTGTCCCAGGAACATTTATGTGCATAGCATGATCAAAAAGAACTCTAAAGAGCATCCCAGGATCATTTATGTTCCTAAGCATGACCTAAAAGATATCCAGGACTGATTACATGTGGTATGGAAAAACCTCGAATGAGCATCCCAGGACTAATTACGAGCTTACTGCTCAACCTATCAGATGTCCCAGGGAGCTATTACATGCCACAGGACAAAACCTCGAAAGAGCATCTGCCAGATATTCCAGGGAGCTATTATATGCCATAGGAAAAACCTCGCAAGAGTATCTGTAGATCTCCCAGAGAAAGATTATATGTCCTCCCAAGCAAAACCTCGAAAGACCATTTTCCAGATCTCCGAGGGAGCTATTATATGCCATAGTAAAAACCTCGCAAGAGTATCTGCAAATCTCCCATGGAAAGATTATATGCTTATCGCACAACCTGTCCACGACCAACCTGTAGCACAACCTGTCCACGACCAACCTGTAGCACAACCTCGTAAGAGTATCCAAGCTTAGACTATTGGATCTCCCAGGATCTTTTCTATGCTACCTGCAAAATCTATCCACATCCAACATGTACCAAAACCTCGAAAGAGTATCCAAGCTCAGACTATCGGATCTCCCAGGATCTTTTCTATGCTACCTGCACAAAATATCCATGGCTACGGAGTATCATCTTGATACTCATGATCCACTTGATCATCCTCGCACAGAGCATCCTCCTGATGCTCATGATCATACTGATCATCATCATACAATACATCATCCTGATGCACATCATTATCGCATGAGCATCCTAATCATCATCACAGCATCATCCTGATGCATATCATCATCACATGATCATCCTAATCATCGTCATAGCATCGTCCTGATGCTCATCATACATGATCATCCTGATCATCATCATAGCATCATCCTGATTCCTATCACACAACGCTTACATCCACAGCCATGGGAAGGATCCTCCTACCACCATGCCTAGAATGGCTCCTGCAAATGTGTCCCATCGCTTCTTCCTCAAAGTATCTTCTATATGAAGAACACCAAGCCCTCTCTGAAGTACTCGAACTTCACTTTGGCTAGTGGTTTGGTCAACAGATCTGCAATCTGCTCATCTGTTGCAAAATACTGGAGCTTCATTGCTCCTCTCTGCACCATATCCTTGATATAGTGATATTTGATCTCAATATGCTTTGACTTGTCTTGGAACATTGGGTTCTCGGACAACTTCACACAACTCTGGTTTTCACAATAGATACAAGTAGCATCCAACTGGAGATCAAATAAATCAGACAGTATCTTCCTAAGCCATACTGCCTCACAACTAGCCAAATAAGCTGCGACATATTCTGCTTCAGCTGTACTCAGTGCTATGCAGGATTGCTTCCTGCTAAACCAAGAGATCACACCTAATCCCATACCGAAGCAGCACCCCGAAGTGCTCTTCTTATTTGAAGCACTTCCTACCCAATCTGAATCAACATAACTCTCCAGGTTAAACTTTTGATTTGCATCATACTTGAGCCCATAATCAACCGTACCCTTAAGGTACCTCAGAATATGCTTTACAGCAATCAGGTGAACATGTCTAGGATCCGTTAGGAACTGGCTCAATGTGTTCACCGCAAAGAAAATATATTGTCTCCTGTTCGTCAGGTACATGAAGGACCCAATCATCTGACGATACACCTTGGCATCAACTGACTCTGATGAAGCATTACACAATAACTTCAAGTTTGATGCCATAGGTATGTCCATGGCCTTGCAGTCCATTATCCTGAACCGCTTCAGGGTCTCTACTACATACTTCCCTTGTCCAAGGAAGATTCCATCTGCACTCTGCCACACCTCCATACATAGAAATTAATGCATCATACCCAAGTCCTTCATCTTGAACTCAGCAGCAAGCTTCCTCTTCGTATCGGTAATCAACCCAATCTCACCTGTCAGAAACAGGTCAACCACATACAGTAGGAGTATCACTGGATTGCCTTCCTCAACCTTGTAGTAAAGGTTGGAATCCGCTTTACTCTTGGTAAGGCCCAAACTAGACAGGAAGCTGTCTATCCTACCATACCATTTCCTTGGTGCTTGTTTCAAACCATACAAGGCTTTCTTCAGTTTTCATACATGATTCCCTGTCATGTGTCTCAAAACCGAGTGACTGCTCCACATACACTTCCTCTTCGACTACACCATTCAAGAAATTTGTCTTGACATCCATCTAGTGTATCTTCCACTTCATCATTGCAACCGGAGCAAGTAATGTTCTGATGTAAGTGTGTCTAGCTACAGGTGCAAAAGTCTCTTCATAATCTATTCCCTCTTTCTGGAAGAAGCCACGAGCCACAAACTTTGCCTTTTATTTCTCTATGCTACCATCTGCAGCATGCTTGATCTTGTAGATCCACTTGGAAGTCACAACAGACTTCCCTTCTGGTCTTGGGACCACATCCCAAACATCATTCTTCATGATCGACTGGTACTCCTCGATCATGGAATCCTACCATTACTGCATCTCGGATCCTGGGAACTTTAGATTCTTCAATATCTTCAATAGATAGTTTACTTGAACTTCGTTGCTGGAACAAATGTTGTTGTCTTTCTTTTGTAGGTGATTGTACACGATCTTTCCTACAAGTCAAATTCAATTGCACGATTAGAAACTTCTCATAGTTTTCAGAACAAAATATTACACATAAGAATATATGTCATATAGTCATGCAATTATCATAGCCAATGCTTTAATACAACATTCATCCATATCCCGTATTCATACGGTAACTTTCTAGATGCCTTCCATCTCTACTAGAACATTTGTTAAGAGTGTGCACAACTCCCAACATGTTAGCAAAGAGGTTTCATTCTAGATAAGTAGCAATGGAGTGTTGTACAGTACCATAGGCCACTTACCCATTACTTGCATATTAGTAGTATCTGGTTCATTAATGCAACTTTTCTAATATGCATAATATACATCCTAAATCTAGGAGCATAAGTATGACAGGAAAACATCATTTAAGTAATCATATATATAATGAATGACAATTCAAATACTTATCTTTGTTTATTTGTAGGGTGTACTCCCTCTCAATCTTTGCTTCCTTGTAGGAACTACTGGAGTGTGCTCCCTCTTGCTCTTTGCTTCCTTGATTATTTGTCCTTGAAATTATATCCATCCTGGACCACTATGCATGCTTAAGTGTGCACTAGTGTCATCATTGTGTCATCCTCAAGATCTCATATGTAATCATACATCCATTAGTATAATCTCAATACTATCAAAACATTATGATTCTAAATAATCTTAAATATGTATGGTCATGATCATTTCATACGTCACAGGTAATTTATCACAAGCGTTTAGTATTCAAGGTTTCAGGGAGTACTTCTTTTACTCATGCATATTCATATTTGACCATAGGACTCTTCTAGTTTGTCATATCATCAATCAAAGTAAGAAGCATAATATGAATAAACCCATGATTACTCAAAGTTATAACTTCATGATATAATCATTATCAATCATACAAAAGTATACTTATATGAGATCCTAACACAAGGTAGGATTCTAACTTGATATAGGAAAAACATACATGGTTATCATGTTAGCGAGTTATGTCTAACATACCCAAATAATGTCTTCTTGTTCTCTTCAATGACTTGTGCTAGTAACCTGCATATCTCATGAGTTAACCATTGTAGAACCAAATTATACATACTTCGTAAGTAGAGCTTCTATGTTATCCATGACTATGGATGAGTCTTTGTCTTCATGTCACCATGGTCATATGTTCTTGATCTAGAACTTGATGTACCTTTCATGTTAGTGGACAACATCATCCTCATATAACACCACAGTGCATTAGTACAATCATAAGTGTCATAATCCTAATCAATGAATGTCTTCTATCATTCACATGCATTCACACTTTTACTAGGGTGATAAGACAAGTCTAAAATTAATCAAGATTGTACTAACCTCAATAATATGAAGACAAACGTATCATAAACTTAATCATGAACAAATTTCAAAACATACTTGTATCTCCTCAAGTCATACCTGTCGAGATTGCTTGTAGCATTCTTATGTAAGGCCTTAGCCTCATCTCCCTCTGGAACTGGAATCTCTTCACTTATGTAGGTGTCTAAATCATTCTCTTCTAGGATTAACCCAATCCACTTTGACTTGATGAAGCTGGATCTGGAGATGGATTAGGGTTTGTTAGAGAAACTCTAAAAATTCAAACTTTGAATTTCAAACTTCTGATTGGATGAAAAGATGCACCTTGCTGAACTACTCAAGCTGGTATGCTTCAATTTTGAAATCTCCAAAATTTGACCCTTCAAAATTGCCTTTGAAACTTTCGGATCTTCTTGTCAAAATCCCGAACTAGGGTTTGATAATGCCTGGGGTTCTGCCTAGCCAAAAGGTTTGATCTTGTGCTCTAAACTTTGATTTTTCTAAGGAGCATCCATCCGTGGTAACAGATTCCAAAAATTTCAACTTTTGCAGAAACCCTAATTTTCCACCTTTCCGATCAAGATCCCGAACTAGGGTTTGATAATGCCCGAGGTTCTTCCCAGCCAAAAGGTTTGATCTTGGTATCTAAATTTTGATTTTGCTAAGGAGAGTAATCGTATGCTGAGATCACTCCAAAATTTCACTTCTGTCAAAAGCCCTAATTTCCCGCAGGAGTGACAAGCCAAAAATGAGAATGCTAAAAATCCAATTCTATTTCACAGAAATATGTGCCTTATTGTTTATAGTGCATCTCTGAAATTCGGATCCACACTATCTGAGACTTCACCCTATGGTATCCTAACCTGTCATCTTTCCAACCCCATAGGTCTGACCTCAAATGGATTCTATGAGAGATAGTTATTCCAAATGTCGCAACATGACCTGTTTATGGAATTAAACAGTATAGCGAACTTGTACAGAGTGCCACGTGTCACTGTTTCAACTTCGACCTCTGAAACCCATACTTATGAAATTAAAGTCCATTCCCTAACTGTCACTTTTTACGGGATTCCATTTGGAGCTTCCTAGCCCGAGATATGACCTTTTTTTCTAGGTCACCTGTTTAGGACTGCATTCTGGAAGAGGTAGAAACCCTAACTTGTACAGATCATAAAACATAAAATACATCAAATCCGATGCTGTGCTTCGGACAAAAGGTACATGGGGATGTTATCTTTGACCTACACAATTTTCATAACCCGAACCTTCGCCAAAATGGATTTATAGTGAAAGTTCCACGATGACTGGTTTTTTTTATACCAAGCTCTAGATTCCAATTTGTCGTAAGTGCAACAAGTGTCATAAATGCCATACAATGCCTTCCTTTAGGATAGCTCTGATACTATGTTAGATTTTCATCATTTAATTCAATATGATCTTGGATCTTAACTGAGAGAACAACATGTACAACATATCAAACATAAGAGACAAGAGACAAGAGACAAGAGACAAGAGACACAAAGAATTTCACCGGGGAAAACCAAGAAGGTGAAAAACCCTGCAACTTCCTCAGAGATAGAATAAGCACCAATACAAAGATCACCAAGATGAATCCCCAAAAGATAAATGTCTGCAGTAGCAACTCCTCCTCCACTTGTGCGCACTCCTCCTCTCTCTCACTAATGCGAAGTGAGTGAATGAGTGAATGTGTCAAATGAGAGAGTCACACTCTCTATTTATACTTTTACTTTCACTTGACCTTTACTCAACTAGGTCGGCCCCAACTTAACCACTTAACATAATACTGATTGGGCCGACTCCACTAGGGTGGTCCAATAACCCTTTAACCCACATGACTCATATAGGGCCGACCCCATCAAGGTGGTCTAATAACCCATTAAGTATAAGTTATGACACTTACAATATAACTTGCGACACTTGCAAGTACAACTGATGACACTCCCAATCAGAGGAATAATACATCTCTGTTGGGGATACAATAAAGTGCAAATGTAGTACATACAATATACAAGTGAATATATTCCGAAGTTACAAATACATCAACACCCCCAGCATGATTAAGAGCACTCGACCTCACATCCTTGACCTTTGGAACATTATGGGAGGAGATCCCATTCGCCATAAACTCCAGCCTTCCATCTTCTAGAGAAACCCTAGAATCCACAGATGGACAAGGGTCATAAGAGATATTTTCACGAGGGTTCATGAATACTCCAGAAAGCTGCTCGCTAGCACGTGGACCTTGTCTATCACAAGACTCATGATCCCCTGAAAGGATGGGACCATTAGTTGCTTCATCGACCGACCGATGCCTAAACCGGTTTCCATCGTTGTCCGCTAGACCACGGGCTCCGTCCATGTGATGACCAGATACAACCCTGCATAAAAAAGGGAAGTCATATAGGTCGGACAAAAAACCAGAAACAAGAATACATACACCTAGGTCTAAACACAAATAAAATAGTAATTTCCCACTTATTTTAACCTGGTTGGTACTAGGTTCAACACAGGGTGTTGAATGGAATCCAGGAGTACTGTTTTTTCCCAAGACAAAATTATAATAGGTCAAAGGAACCCAGAGAAGACAAACAACATAAGAATGTACCGATCCTCCACTAGCTTTAATACCCCCACTGGTTACACCAAAACAAGTTCCAGACTCCTCTGATGTCATGGCCAAAACCCTCCATAATAGGTTCCAGAAACTCCATAATCGTCTGCCTTCGATTTTGTGTTTAGATAATCAACTGAAGTCGCGTCCTCTGCAAGTAACGAGTGCAACATGGAAATGATATTGTTCATTTATTTGCATCTATACGCGAAATTCTGGATTTGGAAGGTATCACTTCATAGGTTTCCATACCAAGGCTCAACTTATCAAGTACGACTCTAACCGATTTGACGTGGTAACAGTATTTGAAATATAAAATTTTAGTATCATGCACCCTACTTTTTTACAAGTTAAATATGACGTGTCAAATAATGGTGAGGCTAGTGCAGTTGTGATTAAAAATTTCCGTTGATAAATTTGATAGAATTTCCTTGGCAAAGGCCAATACCCATGATTATATGTTTTATAAACAAATATATAAATTAACAAGTGATCCCTGCGTAAAAGATTAATTATTCGGAGAAGATACCTTATTTATATAGAAGACCTCTATCAAGTATGGATAATGTAGAATAACTCTATCATAATTCTAGTATAGTGCTCTCATTTTCTATTAACAAGTGCTCCATCAATGTTTCAAGTAAAAACAAAAAATTGAAGAACCAACCCTTGAAATAAAAAAAGAATGTAAAAATGCAAGAAGAGCCATCAAAGAAGCTATTGAAGAGTCTCTAAAAAATGACAAGATAAAAAGATACAAAGTCCTAATTAAAAGAAAATAATGCACTATATAAATAAAAAGCAAGAAAATCTTTTACACCTCTAAAGTAGCTCCTAAGAAATTATGGACGCAAATTCTAACTAGTAAAACTAAAGATAATAATAGGATTTCTTTGAAAGATTGGATTTTTTTTTTTAAAAAGATTTACTAATCCCTGGATGTCATAGAAAACATTCAAACCCTCTTTATAATGGAATATTTTTTCTCATTAAAAGACAATGATTTTGGGGTTAAACACCTAGCAAATGGAGAAGCTAAGGACATTGAAGGATACCAAGAAAAAATCTTAAAAATTGGAGGGCATGTCCTCATTCTTCACATATAAAAACTATTCAATCTAACGATCAAGCAAGGTTTCCCTACTCCTTGGACTTAGAGCCTCATTATTCCTATCTTTAAAAACGATGATAAAAATAACCCCTCTAATTATTGGACCATTATGATTGGCCCTCTCTTAGCCAAACTTTACAGTATCATGTTAGAAAAGAAAATCAGTGTATGTCTAGAAAGTGAAGGTAAGTGGGCTAAAGGTTAGGTGGGATTTAGAAGGCATCAGTCTACCACGGACCACCTCATTATGATTATGATCATTGTAGAGGAATGTCACAATAGTAAATCCAATCTCTTATGCTGTTTTGTGGGCTTTATGAAATATTTCAATATGGTGCCTAGAAATAACTTCTAGAAAATTAGAAGAGCTAAAGGTTCCTTTCGATTTAAGAGATGTTGCGATAAGGTTGTACAAGACCGTCATTTCCAAATTTAAGGGCATTGAGGGGTGGTTGAAATATATTAATTGTAACATTGGAGTTAAGCAAGGTTTCCCCTTCTCTCCTACCCTTTTCGACATATACATCGATAAGATAGAAGGTTGTTTAGAAGAAGTAGGTTGCGCTGGCACAACCTTAGCTGAAATAGTCATCATTCTCCTTCTCTATGTTGATGATATTGTTCTTATGGAAAGATGTCCCTTTGATATTTATAATCAATTAAGAATTCTCGAGGATTTTTCCTCTAATATGGGTATGACTGTTAACACCGACGTTAAAACAAAATTATAATTATCAAGTCCAAGAAGGTTGCTTATGCTAATTTGTATATGACAATATATAGCAACTTGGAGGAAGTGTCTTCTTACAAATATCTCAGAATCGATATCCATCACAAGCTCAATTGGAACTATAGTGTATTGAAAAAAGGATTAATGGGAGGTGGAAAGCTTATTTTGGTCTTGAAAACTATTGTAAATCAACAAACCTTGTGATGTGGGATAAAAACAAGTTCCTTTTTGAAACTCTCGTCACTCCCATTAACATGTACATTGTGAAGTTTGGGATTGCATCATCTCCATAGAATCCTGAAGAAAGATTGAACAAATCCATAAATGTTTTAACACATTACCTCAAAATTAAAAGCAATACACCCTACCATATTCTTCTCTTAGAAGTGTGTCTTGCCCCCATCGAGAGCATCGTTATGACTAGGTACCCGATGTACAAATACAAGATAAATAACATGGGATACCAGAAACTTCCTAAAATTTCTTTAAAATCCAATCAAGACCACCTATGGATCAAGAGAGGATGGTATAAAGACTCCATGGATTGGTTAAACCATTAGGGGATTGATGAAAATGCCACTTTGCAAAATACCAATAACATTAAAAATATTATCACATAGAAGTTTAAAAAGAAAATGCGGAGCAAGAAATAATTAGAGATTAAACTAAAATTACAATACTATGAGCCTCCTTAACCCTAATCTGGAAGATAAAAAATATCTCTCTATTTTAACTAGTTCGAAGAAGAAAATTAGTATTGCCAAGTCAAGAACGAACTCTCATGAACTTCATAGTGAAACAGGAAGTTGGACATTTCCTAGAACACCATGGGTGGAAATCATTTTCCATCTCTATGAGACTATCAACATTGAGGTTTGAAGTCACTTTCTCTTAGAGTGCCTTATGTACACCCACATTAGATCGCAATTTCATAATATTTGCTACAATACAAACATCCCTAACCTTCTAATATGTTAAAACTATGGTGACCTAAGAACACTTCTTTCTAAGCGTTTTGAATATAGGAATAAAATTTTAGAGCAATCCAAGTAATATTTTCTTTTAAGGTCCAATAGAACAAAGTGGACGTTAACCACCACCACCATCATAATAATAACTGAATTCTATAAATATTTACAACAAATTAATTAAAAAAATTAAAAATTACATTCAAATAAATTAAACAAGTTAAAATTACATTTGTGAAATTATTAATTAGTTATTATGAAAAAAAATACAATTACTATTTAATTATTTAAAATTACATATAAATTTGAGAACATATTTAAGTTTTAACCTAAGAAACTGACACGTTGATATACTTTGTCATGTCCTATGTCACTGTGTCGAACACAGACACAAGCCAATCACGTGCTTG
The DNA here is from genome assembly GCA_027924585.1 of Larix kaempferi. Lineage (NCBI taxonomy): Eukaryota > Viridiplantae > Streptophyta > Pinopsida > Pinales > Pinaceae > Larix > Larix kaempferi. The sequence continues at coordinate 775,099 of BSBM01000356.1, forward strand.
TGTTTTGGTTGTGTCCATTTTTAGGACACGACCAAAACACATGTCGGGCACAGGACTGGCTCGTGTCCCGACCGGTGTATTTCGTCTCTAGAAAACAAGACACATAAAAGTGTGCAAGGAGGCCCGCAGGGGGTTAAAACCCGTTTTTTTCTTTTTTTTTGGTCATTTTCAAGTGAAGAGAGAGGTGTGAGAGTGGTTGTGTTTGCAGGTGAAGAGCATTTGAAGGATTTGCAAGGGTTTCCAAGTGCTTTGAGGGTGGATTTCATTGGGAGGATTGCAAGCTTACCACTGAGCAACAAGAAGAATGTATCAATCAGCTCGTCCATATCCTAAAGGGAAAAAGAAAGGGATACATGTCCCATATGGTGTCTCCCATCCTCTTCCTCCTCGAATCCTAAGTTCATATACTCCTGCTAGTGCTCCATTTTCTGGTAGTGGAGGTCAAGTTCCATGTAACCTTGTATTAGCAAGATAACAAGCCCAAGAGAAAAAATATCCTTTGTGGAAGTATGCGACAAGGAAAGAATGGATTAGGGAAAATCTTGGTGGGGGAGGTAATGTGAGTTGGACTTGCAATTTATGAAAGAATGAGTTCAAGAGAACCTATTACTGGGTTAAGGGATTTTTGTTGGGCCTTCCTTATGGGCTTGCAGCATGTAAAGTAGTAAGTGTTACCCAAATAAGGGGGATGGAAAGAGAGGATCACATTGGCTCAGGGAAGGTGGCATCAACAAGAAATAAATAAAATAATGAGGATCCTCTTCCATTCATGAGGAAACCCTCTAGCACTAGGCCTCCACCTAGCAGATATGGGAGTGAATGTGAAATATAACTCATAGTAAGATATAAAAGATAAATATTACCTCACAATCAAGAAATATGGCTAAGTATGTAGAAAAATAGTGTAAAAATAATTTTGGACACACAAATGATGAAAAAAACAGTAAAAAATGATAAAAAAACCATACACAAATGATCAAATAGAAGTTTTATTATAACTGTCCAACCCAGAAATGAGTTGTGAATACATTTATATAGCATTTGGAAGAATTCGTTTGCCTTTGGAGGAAGCTACAAGTGGCTAGCTTACATTGGACCTCAATCCCCCCTAGGTTGACCAATAGGATCCCAAATCACCTCAAACAGCTACGAATTGTCAATCTGAATGTTGGGTAGGCATGGGAAGGCCTTAATGATGGTAACACATGTGGTGGTGAGGATTTGGTGGATTGTAGGTGGCCAAGGATAGGCCAAAAGAACCAAAAAGGGGCCAAAATGTCCACATACAATGCATGGGCACCTCAAGTCAAAGATAGATCCTTAAAATAGGGAATAAGGGTTCCTTTGCTCAATTAGTGGCAATAATGAGGGCGTTTAACTGCCAGTTTGACTAGATTTTGGCCCATAAGTGGTGGATTGTTCCATAAATGCCCCAACTAACTTCTAACAGCCTTGGATTCTCATCATTATCCTTATTTTGGACCAAATAATCATGAAATAATGTATGAATAGGGTTCTAAGGTGTAATAATGTTCTAACACCCCCCCCTTAATCTAGACTTATGTATCCAATAATAAAAAATGAGGTCTTGGAAACTAAGGCTCAAGTCACCTCTTACAACAACAATTTTTATTAGTCCATGTAACTAAGGTAAGGAGGAAAACCACATGGGAAATAAAACCTCCCCTCTAAAATGGACATGAAATACACCAAAATGAACTGAACTACTCCAAAAATCAAGTAGGTGTGAACTTGATCATTTTTCTGGAGGAACCTTCTTCCTTGGAAGAAGCGGATGTTGCTCCCATGCTTGGATTAGATGCTTAATCTCTACAATTGTGGAAGCAAGTGCAAGTAGGTGCTCTTCATACTTGATCATCATACCAAATGTAGCCCGAACAAATCCAAATGAGACTTGATGAACTTGAGAATCAATCCCAAGCGAATGATAGTGTCCTCCATCTTCTGTGCAACTCTAAGAAAAAATGCCAATCATAATCATGTTGTGGATATGAAGCATGACAGCTAGAGCGAATGCAACAACTCCATACTGAAATTCATCCTCCATAGCATCCAATGTCACACCATATTGCAAACCAATGAGAGGATCTGAGTGTGAATGAGTTGCAACAACTAACTGATAAGACTCATAATTTGAATGAGAGAACAAAGAGGTTTGGATATAAACTCCAAATGCTTTTAGATGGTCCAAATGCTTGAACTTCGAACCACATTAAGCCTGATGTGCTTGAGGATTAGACCCAAGTGAATGCATGCTGTCTCCAACTTCAACAGTACCTTGAGGAAGTGTTCATGTGACCATGTAGGAAGTGATAGGAGGCATGGGACCAAGGAGTGCGAATGCATGAACTCCTTAATTTGATCTAGACTCCAAAATATCCAAGGAACCACAATCTTGCACATCAACAAACTCATAGGAAGAATGCTTATCTTCTAGACCAATAACTGATAGAGAATCCTTAGTAGAAGAAGTATGATAGGAGAATAATGACTGGAGAGACATTTCTTCAACAAGGACATCTTGAATGGATTATCTTGGATCAGCTACATGTGAAGATGAGAAATCAGAGTTCTCATGGACTTCTAGAGCAGTAAGAGAAGGAGTCACTTCAAGGATACTTTCACCATTTCGAACTTGAGTTGAAGATTCAGCCATTTGATCTTCATGAACAAATTCATCAAAGAGAGTAGAGGCCGAGACATTAGGAGGGAGAGAACATGTTGAGGTGTCCATAGGCTCACTCCATGCACCATTCTTCTGCTTATCAAGAGCCTTGTCCAAGTTGGGCCATAGCTCAAATGGATAGTCTGCAGAACCAATCAAGTAGTGCATACTTGGAAACATGGCTAGACACATAGCTCCGAATGCTCTGTCACAGTCATTTAGCCAATCATTTTTCTCTTCATCAGAATCTGGTTCAGTCTCATCACTAATGGACACATCATAAAGACCTTGTCTCTTGAGATATGCATACATTTTAGGCTTCCACTCAGCATAACTGAATGGAGTAAGAAGAGAAACTTCCGAATCCATGTAGAAGTTGTTGTACCTACAATGCAAACACTCAATCTCTCAGGAGGGGATCCTAACTAGATAATTTGAACCATGCATTGACAAAAGGCACATTCGGGAGCGATTCACACCCTGCTTAGAATCCAAAGGATTGCTCTAATGGCTTCAAAGCAATGGCCCCAAGGACTTCTCTGGTTGCTCCACTGCTTTTGGTGCAATTATGAAGCAGTCTTGGTTCGAATATAATCTCCAATAGCTCTGATACCATGTGAAATCTAAATCACAGTAGGATCTACTAACTAAATACTACCTCACAATCAAGAAATTTGGCTAAGTATGTAGAAAAATAGTGTAAAAAGGATTACTGACACACAAATGATAAAAAATAGTCACAAATGATAAAAAAATAGACACAAATGATTAAATAGTAGGTTTATTATAATTGTCCAACCCAGAAATGAGTTGTGAATACATTTATATATCATTTGGAAGAATTTTTCTCCTTTGGAGGCAACTACAAGTGGCTAGCTTACATTGGACCTCAATCCCCCCTAGGTTGACCAGTAGGCTCCCAAATCACCTCAAACAACTACGAATTGTCAATCTGAACTTTGGGTAGGCATCGGAAGGCATTAATGATGGTCACACATGTGGTGGTGAGGATTTGGTGGAGTGTAGGTGGCCAAGGATAGGCCAAAACAACCAAAAAGGGGCCAAAATGTCCACATACAATGCATGGGCGCCTCAAGTCAAAGACATATCCTTAAAACAGGGGATAAGAGCGCCTGTGCTCAGTTAGTGGCAATAAATGATGGAGGCGAAAATAAATGAGGGCGCCTGTGCGCGTAACTGCCAGTTTGACTAGATTTTGGCCCAGAAGTGGTGGATTGTGCCATAAATGCCCCAACCATCTTCTAACAACCTTGGATTCTCATCATTATCCTTATTTTGGACCAAATAATCATCAAATTAATGTATGGCTATGGTTCTAAGGTGTAATAATTTTCTAAGAGTGAGGTTGCTATTCGTCCAACAAGAAAGAGACCAACTCCAAGTGGTCCAATGGACAATATTTTCCAACAAGAGGCATGAGCATTAGGGGTGTTTTGAGGTCTAAAATGGGCCTCTTAAGGGAAATGATAAAATAAGAATTAAAATAATAAAGTAAGACTTCTGAATTTTGGAGGTGAAAAGTAAAAAGTACTTTTTCTTATTGTATTTTTGACATGTCTCCTTATATGTTTACCCAAAACTCAAGTTTGGGAACTCATTGGATGCATATTTTAATTCCGCATCCAACGCATACCCACATGGCATATTTTTTAGGCACCCACGGCATGAAAAATGAAAAAAATAATAAAAAAATGTATTCTAATACATGAAATACATTTTTTGATTGAATTTTTTGTTTTTTGTGTTGTGGGTTCCTCAAAAGTATGTATTGTGGGTATGCATTGGATGCATATTTGAATTATGCATCCAACGAGTGCTCAAACTTGAAATTTGGGTAAACCAATAAGGAGATACATTGAAAATAAAAAAAGAAAAAGTAGTTTTTTTATTTTTTCCCTCCAAATTTTTCTACAAATTTTACCCCCATGGTTGACATCATCATCTTGAATCTTATTGGTTCTTATAAAGTGAATTTTGATGGTACATTTTTTGTTTTGACACCCATTTTTTACCTCAAAACTCCCCTAATGAAGAGGTGGACCTTACCATTAAATTATTTTTCTACCTCAACTTCATAATTTCTTTCAATGTTGCATGCTCGCCATTTTTTTTTAGATTTATCAAAGTCTAATTGAATGAGCTCCAACTGGTTATGTGTCTCCTGGTTCAGATAAGCTTATAACCAAATTGTTGGTTAAGGCAAAGAAGGAGGTGGATAAAATACTTCAACCAATTAGATCAACATGGCCCTCATCTGGTGTTGGTATTGTTTCTAATGGATGGATGGATGTAGCATGCCATTCACTCATAAATTTCATGGTGTCTTCCCAAAATGGATTGGTGTTCTTGAAAGCAGTGGATGCTCTTGAGAAATACAAGGATGCACAATATATGGGTGAGTTGTTCATCAAAGTCATTGAAGAAGTAGGTGTTGATTCTTATGTACAAATCATCACGGACAATGCACCTATTTGCAAGGATGCTAGCATGATTGTGGAAGCTAGATATCCACATGTATATTCATTTTGGACACCTTGCATTGCTAATTTGCTCATTCTTTGAATTTAGCACAAGATTCATCTAGGGGAAAGGTCATTTTATAGATTTGAGTTCTTAGATGTAGCCTCATTTATACTTGCTTGTATTGTTCTTACAGGTATTTTGAACACCTTGCACTGTCCATTCTTTGAATTTAGCACTAAAATCTATTGCTTTAGATGTGACATGGATTGGAAACTGTATTGATGATACATGCCATATCCGTAAATTTATACAAAACCACACCAATTCTCTCACAATCTAGAAAGAGTACACACATCTTTCATTGCTGAAGATTGCAAATACTCGGTTTGATTCCTCATTCATCATGCTCAAGAGGTTGAGGGAGGTCAAAACTAGTCTTGGGTCCATGGTTATTTTAGAGTTTTGGTCTTTTTGGAGAAAAACGTATCAGATTGCTTCAAAAAAGGTAAAGGACACAATGTTAGATGATGGTTGGTGGGAGAGGGTAGATATTACCATTAATATTATGGAGTCAGTCATTTCTTTGTTGTGGTTTGTAGACACAAACCAACCCATCCTAATAAATGTTTATGAGGGGTGGGATTCCATGATTGAGTCCACGAGGACCATTTTTATGGAGAATGAGTGTCCCGAGTAGGAGATGTCGACATAGAACTTATGGTCCACCATACAGGGTATTCTTATCTCTAGGTGGGATAAGAACTGTGCACCTTTGCATTACTTGGCCCACTCATTGAACCCCAAGTTATACAGTCATGAATGGCTCAATGGTTGGCCCTCACATAGACTCCCTCCTCACATGGATGGAGAGATTTCACAGGGGAAGAATATAGCATTTAGACAATTATACCATGATAGAGACTTACTTGATGAGGTGGAGGAGGGATTTGTAGATTTTTTCACTTTCAGTGGGATATTTGGAGGCTATGATGTGGTCGAATACAAGGGGGTTAAGAAACCCTATTCTTGGTGGGAAAATCATGGGGAAACATGCCCTATTCTATAGAAGTTATCCTTGAGGATCATCTCTCAAGTTATATTATCCTCTAGTTGTGAGAGGAATTGGAGCACACATGGGAACTTGTGACAGTTTGAAGAAGAGTAGGCTTGAGAAATCCAGGGCAGAGATGATGGTGTATGTTCACACCAACCTTCGTCTTATTTACAAGCAAAGGGAGGAGTGGGTAAAGGGAAAGACAAAGATTTGGGATGTCTTTCCTGATGATATGGGTTTGGAAAATAGTACTGAGTTTTCATTAGCCAACATCGATCTTAACGATGCAGTACTAGAGCTGGACACTTTTGATGATAATGATCCTTTGGAGGGGTCATGTTCCACACCAGTAGATGCAGATCCTTCGATGGGAAGAGATGAGGAGGATGACAAAGACGATGAAGAAGAGAGCAATGCTGAGTTTGTTGATTTAGGCATGGAGGAGGACTATTGACATATGAGATTATTCCATCTTGATATACCCCTTTTTGTATTTACTATTATTATTAGTCTATTTTCTAGTGGCATTCCGACATCTATGTAATACATTTTGATTTTTATGACGTAATGTAAATTAGAAATATGGTTCTAACATTTTGATCTATCATATATGTGTCTCATTCTGATTTGTGAATGTGTAATTACTAAATTACTAATGTGCATTGTGTATTTATTCTAATTTCTATTGAATATTTCATATTTGTAAAAAGTTGGATCTATATGAGTATATTTTATAAAAAATATCATCACAAGGATATGTTGTTAAATACTATTGTATTAGTACATTAAATACAATGGAAGAGATCCATCATCCATGGCTTGTGTTTGTTCTTGGTGCCCACATTATTGTACTTGTGCAAAAAGTGCAATGGAAAATATGCATGGCTTGTAGTTGTTTCCTTACTTTTAACTCCCCTTCCCCTTCTACTTGAAAATCTAGGAAATCCATATATTATTGTACTAGTACATTAAATGCAATGGAATAAATTCATGGCTTATGGTTGCTGGTGATCCTTATCAGCCAGACAAACTCGCCTTTAAGGAGATCCTGTCTGATGTTAGTTACAGATGAACTTGAGTGCTGTGAGGCAATGTGATAATGATATGAACTGGAAAAAAAATTCCTCTCTCTTTCAACCGGTAGAGCTATGCATGTTATGTTGAAGATCGTGGTATGGCATTTGGATGGTATCGATTTTCCATGCCATGCATCTCCGATATGAAGGAAGTGCAAATTTAAAATTTAAAATTTCTTGAATCCTGCCATAGAGAGGGGACATAATTGGAGGGAATCTAGCATATCCATTTTGAACTTAACAATTCTAGAATGGGTGGTGAGGGAATATCAATTTCATTCCCTACTGGTAAACATGTTGCTGAGACGAGTGAACGAAAGGAGTTTCAGTAAATTAGTGTGTGTATATTGGTTTTATGTATTGAATTGACTTATGTTGATATGATAATGATGTTCCAAATGGTTTGCCATTCCCAGACACCTTTCTAAGAGAACCTATAATGACATCAAGCGCCATTGGAAAACCCATTTGAAGAAGTGCTTGCTAAATATGGGGATAAACCCCCTGATGCACAAGCCCAAGCCTGAATTGATTATTGCAACTGGTGCTCAGTCATTCAATGGCTTGATGAATGTGCGCCATATAGAGCAGTGGGTGAGGATGCGATTAGAATCCGAATTTAGGTTTTCATGCGAGTTCAAGCTCAGGGCCAAGGTCCTATGGTCAATGCCAATGTCAGCTTGGATATATTCAATAGATTGCAGAGAGCTAGTCAAGGGTTCCATTACGATAAAGAAGAATCAAATATTCCCGGTTGAACTTTGCTAGTGTCTTTGAATGTCTAAAAATAACACAAAAATGGGACAAGTTCCTGGACTTGATGTTTGGAATTAAATTAGACCGATGTAATTCATTTTCATTGGGAGGTTTGTTCAATGGTCGTAATCTAGTGGAGAATGGGCAGAGCGAGGACTGAGCCAATAAATCAAGCTATATCATCTTTCATCAACAAGCCATGTCTCCTTCTGCTCAAGACAAAAAAATTATTTATATTGAGGCATTGAAATTGGTGGAGATCCATAAGAGACAACAGGTGTTGATGTATTTGTAACTTCGGAAGATATTCACTTGTATATTATATGTATTACATTTGTACTTTATTGTATCCCCAATAGAGATGTATTATTCCTCCAATTGGAAGTGTCATCATTTGTGCTTGCAAGTGTCGCAAGTTATATTGTAAGTGTCGTAACTTATATTTGAGGGGTTATTAGACCACGTTGGTGGGGTCGGACCTGTATGATTCATGTGGGTTAAAGGGTTATTAGAAAACCCTAATGGGGTCAGCCTAGTCAACATTATGTTAAGTGGTTAAGTTGGGGCCGACCTAGTTGAGTAAAGGTGAAGTGAGAGTAAAAGTATACATAGCGAGTGTGACTCTCTCATTTGATACATTCACTCATTCACTCACTTCGCCTTAGTGAGAGAGAGGAGGAGTGTGCACAAGTGGAGGAGGAGTAGCTGCTGCATACATTTATCTTTTGGGGATTCATCTTGGTGATCTTTGAATTGGTGCTTATTCTATCTCTGAGGAAGTTGAGGGGTTTTTCACCTTCTTGGTTTTCCCCGATGAAATGCTGTGTCTCTTGTCTCTTATGTTTGATATGCTGTACATGTTGTTCTCTCAGTTAAGATCCTATATCATATTGAATTAAATGATGGAAAACTAACATGTCATCAAATCTATCCTGAAGGAAGGAATTGTATGGCATTTATGACACTTGTTGTACTTGCGACAAATTGGAAGCTAGGGCTTGATATAGAAAAAACCAGTCATCGTGGAACTTTCACTATAAATCAGTTTTGGAGAAGGTTCAGAATCTGAAATTTTACAGGTAGAAGATAACATCCCCATGTACCTTGTGTCCGAAGCAAAAAATATGATTCATTGTACTTTCTATTTTATGATCCGTACAATTTAGGGTTTCTTCCTCTTCCAGATCTCAGTCATAAACAAGTGACCTAGGAAAAAGGGTCACAACTTGGGCTAGGAAGCTCCAAATGAAATTCTGTAAAAAGTGACAGTAAGAGAACGGACTTTAGTTTTACAGGTCCACTTTTTAGAGGCCGAAGTTGAAACAGTGACATGTGGCACTCCGTACAAGTTCGCTATACTGTTTCATCCCATAAATAAGTCACATTGCGACATTTGGAATATATCTCTCTCAGAGAATCCATTTGAGGTCAGACTTGTGGGGTTCGAAAGATGACAAGTCAGGATACCACAGGACAAAGTTTCGGACCTTGTGGATCTGAAATTTCAGATATGCACCAGAAACAATAAGGCACATATTTCTGTGAAATAGAATTAGATTCTGAGCATTCTCATTTTTTGCTTGTCACTGCTACGGGAAATTAGGGGTTTTGACAAAAGTGGAATTTTGGAGTGATCTCAACATAGGATTTCTCTCCTCAAAAAAATCGAAATTTAGAGACCAAGATCAAATTTTTTGGTTGGGTAGAACCCCGGGATCTATGAAACCCTAGTTCGGGAGTTTGACCAGAAAACCAGAATTTGAGAGAAGCTGCAAATCTGAAACTTTCAAAGTCAATTTTGAGGGGTCAAATTTTGGAGATTTCAAAATTGAAGTATACCAACTTGATCAACTCATCAAGGTGCATATTTTCATCCAATCAGAAGTTTGAAATTCAATGTTTGAATTTTTAGGGTTTCTCTGACACACCCTAATCCTACACCAGATCTAGTTTCAACAAATCAAAGTGGATTGGGTTAATCCTAGATGAGAATGAATTGGACACCTGCATAAGTGAAGAAGTTCCAGTTCCAGAGGGAGATGAGGCTAAGGCCTTACATAATAAGACTACAAGCAATCCCGACAGGTATGACTTGAGGAGATACATGTATGTTTTGAAATCTGTTCATGATTAAGTTTATGATATGTTTGTCTTCATATTATTGAGGTTAGTACAATCTTGATTAATTTTAGACTTGTCTTATCACCCTAGTAAAAGTATGAATGCATGTGAATGATAGAAGACATTCATTGATTATGGTTATGACACTTATGATTGTACTAATGCACTGTGGTGTTGTATGAGGATGACGTTGTCCGCTAACATGAAAGATACATCAAGAAAGACAAATCAAGTACTATATCAAGAACATATGAACATGGTGACATGAAGACAAAGACTCATCCATAGTCATGGATCACATAGAAGCTCTAGTTACGAGGTATGTATAATTTGGTTCTACAATGGTTAACTTATGAGTTATGCAGGTTACTAGTACAAGTCATTGAAGAGAACAAGAAGACATTATGTGGGTATGTTAGACATAACTAGCAAGCATGATAATCCAGGTATGTTTTTCCTATATCAAGTTAGAATCCTACCTTGTGTTAGGATCTTATACCTTTGTATGATTGATAATGATTATTCATGAAGTTATAAGTTTGAGTAATCATGGGTTTATGCATATTATGCTTCTTCCTTTGATTGATGATATGAAAAATTAGAAGAGTCCTATGGTCAAATAAGAATATGCATGAGTAAAAGAAGTTTCCCCTCAAACCTTGAATACTAACGCTTGTGATAAATTACCTGTGTATGAAATGATCATGACCATACATGTTTAAGATTATTTAGAATCATAATGTTTTGATAGTATTGAGATTATACTAATGAAGGTATGATTATGTATGAGATCTTGAGGATGACACAATGATGACACTAGTGCACACTCAAGCATGCATAGTGGTTCACGATGAATAGAAGTTCAAAGACATATAATCATAAAGGAAGCAAGGATCAAGAGGCAGCACACTCCAGTAGTCCCTGCAAGGAAGCACAGATTGAGAGGGAGTCCACCCTAGAACTAAACAAAGATAAGTATTTGAATTATCATTTATTATATATATGATTACTTAAATGATGTTTTCTAGTCATGTACATACTTATGTTCCTAGATTTAGGATGTATATTATGCATATTAGAAAAGTTGCATTAATGAAAAAGATACTACTAATATGCAAGTAATGGGTAAGTGGCCTATGGTACTGTACAACATTCCATTGCTACTTATCTAGAATGAAACCTCTTTGCTAACATGTTGGGAGTTGTGCACACTCTTAACAAATGTTCTGGTAGAGATGGAAGGCATCTAGAAAGTTACCGTGTGAATACGGGATATGGATAAATGCTGTATTGAAGCATTGGCTAAGATAATTGCATGACTGTATGACATATGTACTTATGTGTAAGATTTTGATCTGAAAACTATGAGAAGTTTCTAATCATGCAATTGAATTTGACTTGTAGGAAAGATCGTGTACAATTACCTACAAAAGAAGGACTACAACATTTGTTCTAGCAACGAAGTTCAAGAAAACCACCTATTGAAAATATTGAAGAATATGAAGTTCCCAGGATCAGGGATGCAGTAATGGAAGGAAGCCATGATCGACGAGTACTAGGCGATCATGAAGAATGATGTATGGGATGTGGTCTTGAGACCAGAAGGGAAGTCTGTTGTGACTTTCAAGTGGATCTACAAGATCAAGCATGCTGCAGATGGTAACATAGAGAAATACAAGGCAAGGTTTGTGGTTTGTGGCTTCTCCTAGAAAGAAGGGATAGATTATGAAGAAACCCTTGCACCTGTAGCCAGATACACTTCCATCAGAATAGTACTTGATCTGGCTGCAGTGATGAAGTGGAAGATACACAAGATGGATGTCAATACAACTTTCTTGAATGGTGTAGTCGAAGAGGAAGTGTATGCGGAGTAGCCACTCGGTTTTGAGACACATGACAGGGACTCATGTATGCAAACTGAAGAAAGACTTGTATGGTTTGAAACAGGCACCCAAGACATGGTATGATAGGATAGACAACTTCCTGTCCAGTTTGGGCTTTACCAAGAGTAAAGAGGATTCCAACCTTTACTACAAGGTTGAGGAAGGCAATCCAGTGATACTCCTACTGTATGTGGATGACCTATTTGTGACAGGTGAGATTGAATAGATTGTTGATATGAAGAGGAAGCTTGCTTCCGAGTTCAAGATGAAGGACTTGGGTATGATGCATTACTTTCTAGGTATGGAGGTGTGGCAGAGTGCAGATGGAATCTTCCTTGGACAAGGGAAGTATGAAGTAGATATCCTGAAGCGGTTCGGGATGATGGACTGCAAGGCCATGGCCACACCTATGGCACCGAACTTGAAGCTATTGTGTGATGCTTCATCAGAGTCAGTTGATGCCACGATGTATTGTCATATGATTGGGTCCTTGATGTACCTGACGAACACGAGACCAGATATTTGCTTTGCGGTGAACACATTGATCCAGCTCCTAACGGATCCCAGACATGTTCACCTGATTGCTGTAAAGAATATTCTGAGGTACCTGAAGGGTATGGATGATTATGGGCTCAAGTATGATGCGAATCAAAATTTTAACCTGGAGGGTTATGTTGATTCATATTGACCAGGAAGTGCTGCAGATAGGAAGAGCACTTTGGGGTGCTGCTTCAGTATCGGATCAGGTGTGATCTCTTGGTTTAGCAGGAAGCAGTCTTGTGTAGCACTGAGTACAGCCGAAGCAGAGTATGTCGCATCTTGTTCAGCCAATTGTGAGGCAATATGGCTAAGGAAGCTACTGTATGATTTATTTGATCTCCAGTTGGATGCTACTTGTATCTATTGTGACAACCAGAGTTGTGTGAAGTTGTCAGAGAACCTGATGTTCCATGACAAGTTGAAGCATATTGAGATCAAATATCACTATATCAGGGATATGGTGTAGAGAGGAGCAATGAAGATTTTGTATGTTGCGACGGACGAGCAGATTGTAGATGTGTTGACCAAACCACTAGACAGAGTGAAGTTCGAGTACTTCAGAGAGAGGCTTGGTGTACTTCAGATCGAGCTTCCTTCCAAGGGGAAGTGATGAGTCCAGAAGATGCAGATTCACATGGGATTTTCCGACACGATTGTAGATGTGTTCTCCCATGGTCGTGATGTAATTGCTGAATCTTTTCCGACATGGTTGATGTGTTCTCCCATGGTCATGATGTAATTGTTGAGCCATTCTCACATGGTGGTAGATGTGTTCTCCCATGGTGCATATTTAAGGGTTGGAGCCATTCTAACATGGTGGTAGATGTGTTCTCCCATGGTCTAGATGTAAGGGCTGAATCCATTTTTGACATGGTGGTAGATGTGTTCTCCCATGGTGAAAAAGTAAGGGCTGGAGCCTTCCCTGAATGGTGGTAGATGTGTTCTCCCATGTCGTTGGTGTAATTGTTGTATGATGTGCATCTGGGTTGTGCTCCATGGACGATGAGATGATCTGAAGAGGACATTGCTATGATGATCAGGATGATCAGGTGGTGATGATGAGCATTAGGACGATGCTCCAGATGATGAGCATCAGGATGATGCTCCAGATGATATGCATCAGGACGATGCTATGATGATCAGGATGGTCATGTGTGATGAGCATCAGGACGATGCTCCAAATGATATGCATCAGGATGATGTTGTGTATATGATCAGGGTGATCATGTGATGATGTGCATCAGGATGATGTACTATATGATGATGATCAGTATGATCATGAGTATCAGGTTGATACTCCGTGGCTGTGGATAGATTGTGTAGGTAGTATAGAAAAGATTCTGGGATATCCAATGGTTTGAGCTCAGATAAGTTCTTTCGAGGTTTTTCTACAGGTTGGCCATGGACAGATTGTGCAGGTAGCATATAAAAGATCCTGGGAGATCTGATAGTTTGAGCTTGGATACTCTTTCGAGGTTTTGCTACCGGAGGAATGTAATCAGTTCTGGAGATCCGATAGGTTGAGCTGTGTGCTCGTAAAAGTCCTGGGATTCTCTTTAGAGATCTTGCAGGTTGCAAGACACTCTTTTAAGGTTTTTCCTAACCACATAGAAAAGATCCTGGGAGATCCGATAGTTTGAACTCGGATGCTCTTTCGAGGTTTTGTGGTGGTCACATGTAAAAGATCTTGGGAGATCCGATGGGTTGAGCTGTGTGCTCATAAAGTCATGGGATTCTCTTTCAAGGTTTTGTTGATGCACATTCCATAGGATGGCCAGAGATGTTGAAGACCTACAGGAGGCTAGGCCTACAACCAAAATAAAAAAGGGCTAGCTCTGTAGAACTTCTTATGGCGAGAAGAATTGAGAGATAGCACCAGTGATCAAGATGACGAGTACAACAACAGTGACAATGATGCTCTGTGATCCAGTGATGATGATCCAACTCCAGAATTAAAGACTTGTGCCTATATGTATTAATGACCAGTGTCAAGAGAATACCTTCCTAGTTAAGAGGGAGTGTTGATGTATTTGTAACTTCGAAAGATATTCAGTTGTATATTGTATGTATTACATTTGTACTTTATTGTATCCCCAATGGAGATGTATTATTCCTTCGATTGGAAGTGTCGTCATTTGTACTCACAAGTGTTGCATGTTATATTGTAGGTGTCGTAACATATATTTGATGGGTTATTAGACCACCTTGGTGGGGGCGGCCCTGTATGAGTCATGTGGGTTAAAGGGTTATTAGACCACCATAGTGGGGTCGGCCCAGTCAACATTATGTTAAGTGGTTAAGTTGGGGCTGACCTAGTTGAGTAAAGGTCAAGTGAAAGTAAAAGTGTAAATAAAGAGTGTGACTCTCTCATTTGATACATTCACTCATTCACTCACTTCACATTAGTGAGAGAGAGGAGGAGTGCGCACAAGTAGAGGAGGAGTAGCTGTTGCAGACATTTATCTTTTGGGGATTCATCTTGGTGATCTTTGTATTGGTGCTTATTCTATCTCTGAGGAAGTTGCGGGGTTTTTCACCTTTTTGGTTTTCCCCAGTGAAATGCTTTGTGTCTCTTGTCTCTTATGTTTGATATGCTATACATGTTGTTCTCTCAGTAAAGATCCTAGATCATATTGAATTAAATGACGAAAAACTAACAATAGGCTAATGAAATGGCCACCCCTTAGCAGAATTCTTATCACATAGACTATTTCGAGAATTGTGACTAGAAGAAACCAACTATAGTCTCTAAGAAAGCTCATAGTGATATCCAAAGCTTCAGCCAGGAAGAGAATGTGGACCCAAATGATAGCCACCATGGGATTCGGTTTCCCTTAGTTATGTTAAATGATGGGAATTGATCTAGTGGAAAGAAAAAATGAACAAGGAGATGACACCAGTTATGATGAAGTAGGGAAATCTGATATCATTCTTAGCAAGTTGCAACACATTCATTCAGATGAAATTAGTAGTAGTGGCGGGTTCAGGTTCAGGTCAAGCTACGATGGTTTTAATGGTGATATGATTTTAGATCTGGTAGTGAATCCTCCCCAATGGTTGTTCTACTATTGTCTATGACGAGAATAGATCCGTGAGTGGGATGTCTATTTGACGATAATAAAGAATAGTGGAGCAATATGTTCAATGTATACAATTCTCTTCATAATGGTAACCAGTGGAGTTCATAGTATCTTCTACACAATTTTAATTGACTACCATTATGTCAATATTGACTGAAGACCAACTCAGTTTTGTAAATAAGGATTTAATAATTTTGTAAATAAGAAAAAAATCCTCTGTAGAACCCTTTTTTGAATCATTGGATTTTATTAAATCACATAATTGGTTTTGATTTATATGAAATTGTCTGAATTATTAACTACATAAAACCTTTCCCCTATTCTTATCATAACATTAAGAACATTTCCCCTATTCTTATCATACAAGGTATTTTGTTAATCTGTGTTATATATGGACCATTGAAATCTAACCATTAAATTTTGCAAGTACTTCAATATCAATCTTTCCTTACACACTTAGCATCTAGCAATACATGTTTTATAATTCCTCTAAAGCTGAAAAATTCAATTGGTTATTTGGCATGTAATGCCCCGTTTTGACTTTATCACCTGAACTATCATTATATGTTGTATTTGCTTATTATTGTGAGACTTTGTCAGTTTGATGACACTATGGACATATGGATTTATTATTTTTTGGAATATATATGTGTGTGTGTGTGTGTGTGTGTGTGTGATGTTAATGCTATGAATTATATTCGTGTTTTGATTATGTCTTTAGCATGCAAATTTACTAAATGATCGGTACGTGGATACAATGCCAATTTCATTAAACTTGGACTTATTCCAGTCCAAGTCACTTTGAAGACGGGGCTAAAACCACCTTTCTAAACTCCAAAATCAAGCAAAATCCGGTTCCAAAACCGCCAAATCTAGGTTCCAAAAGTGCCAAAACCGGTTCCAAAAGTGCCAAAACCGGTTCCGAAAGTGCCAAAATCGATTCCACACTTAGCATCTAGCAATACATGTTTTATAATTCCTCTAAAGCTGAAAAATTCAATTGGTTATTTGGCATGTAATGCCCCGTTTTGACTTTATCACCTGAACTATCATTATATGTTGTATTTGCTTATTATTGTGAGACTTTGTCAGTTTGATGACACTATGGACATATGGATTTATTATTTTTTGGAATATATATGTGTGTGTGTGTGTGTGTGTGTGTGTGATGTTAATGCTATGAATTATATTCGTGTTTTGATTATGTCTTTAGCATGCAAATTTACTAAATGATCGGTACGTGGATACAATGCCAATTTCATTAAACTTGGACTTATTCCAGTCCAAGTCACTTTGAAGACGGGGCTAAAACCACCTTTCTAAACTCCAAAATCAAGCAAAATCCGGTTCCAAAACCGCCAAATCTAGGTTCCAAAAGTGCCAAAACCGGTTCCAAAAGTGCCAAAACCGGTTCCGAAAGTGCCAAAATCGATTGCCAAAACCCATTCTGAAAGTGCCAAATCAAGGTTCCAAAAGTGACAACCTATTCCTAAATAGCCAAAAACCGGTTCCAAAAGTGCAAAATCCGGTTCTGAAAGTGACCAAACCGGTTCCGAAACTGCCGAATCCATTTCCAAAAGTGCAAAATCTAGGTTCCAAAACCATACTTTTTCTTTTGATATTTGTGTTTGTATAATATGATGGTCATTTGAAGTTGAATGTCATTAACCAACACCCCATTTTTTAAATAGGCTCAAGCTAAATGAATGAAGGGGCGGCCGACCCTTCTTCTGCCCATTATTATTTTCATTATAGTTCTAGACTGCAAGAAGGGTGGTTCGATCCTTCTTGTGTTCACCATTCTGGATATTAGGTGAATTGTCAGATATTGGTGTTCAAAATTATCTACTAAAAGAAGGGGCAGCCAATCCTTCTTGTCAGCATTTGGGATAAATATTGTTTACATGTTATAACATAGGCAATGTCCCGATCCCTGCCACATAATGCGGAAGTCGGTAGTGGGGAAATGTTGTCCCAACCTTCGTAGATTAAGTGTTCTTCATTTCTCTTTTAAATGAAGGGTCGACCGACCCTTCTTGTGCTTAGTATTTTTGCAGTCTTCGACATTAAGTATATGCATGAATTGGCAGCCTATACTTCGTAGGTTGAATATTTGCACAATTCCCTCATAAATAAAGGGGCAGTCGACCCTTCTTCTGCCGAATATTATTTTCATACTAGTTCTAGAATACCAGAAGGGTCGACTGACCCTTCTTGTGATTTATATTTATCAAGTCTTGAACCTTATGGTTATACATGAATTGATCTCTATTTTGGAAGGCGAAAATCTCACACGTGTGAGCCTCAAAGAGAGAACTGACGTCATAGGAAGTGATGACATGGAATGTGTGATGATGACATGACATGTATGATGACATGGCATGTATGATGACATGGCATCGAAAGACACATGATGGTGTTCTGGTGTTATCATTAAGTCAGTGTTGCAATGTGACATCATTCTGGAAAAGTATGGCAAGTTTGTGAAACTTTGGAAATTGACAAAGTATAGAAAAAGCAGTCAAAACTGCTCTGAGAGAATGCTCGCCATAATTCATGGTTTCAGAAAAATGAACGCACCATCATATTATGCTATAGCTTGTTGAAGTTTCTATATAGTTATACATGGTTGCGGATTGCGGGAACTATTTGAGTAATGGATTTGCGACATGCGTTTCCTCAACCCACAATTCGGATTGCGGATTGCGGAAACTTTTGTTTGTTTTTATTTCAAGATGTAGTCCCGCAACCCGCAATTGTGGATTGTGGGAACGTTGTATATATTTCAAAACAATTAAACCCCCGCAACTCGTCTTCTGCATTCCCCAGATTAGATCTCAGCCGTCGGCTTGTCTTAATCTTACGGCCCAGAAACAGGTTTTTGAGTAATTTTGTTTTTTATCCTTATTTTTCGATAAGAAGGATCGGCCGCACCTTCTTTTCGTATCTATTTGTGAAAACCTTTATTCAGAAATTCAACTATATCTGTAATGGAGAACACAAGAAGGATCGACCGACCCTTCTTGCAGTGTCAAACTATTATGAAAAGAATATTGGGAATAAGATGGGTAGGCCAAACTTTCTTCTACGAGTGAATGGTGAAAATAGAACGCCTTAGAGAAAGAGCGGCCGAGCGGCCACTCTTTCTCTGAGAATATTTCTACTTGCTAGCAAGGTCTTTGAAGCAAAAATTCTATAAATTTGGAGACACATGGAACGATTATATTGTGACACATGGCATATTTGATTTTTAAAATTAGTTTAAAGATTTTTTAAATGAATATTAAGGATATTAATGGTACTAGGCATGTTGGCCGTAGGATTTTCAATGAATCGATTGGAGTAATAAGTGTACGATTACTCTAGCAAAATCTGTACTCGCTACAGAAAATATCAATGGCCACCATGATCCCGCCATATTGTGATAATTACCATTGACCTCATCCAAAGACTTTGTTGGTGACAAGATATAAAAATTATGTGGACTGAAAGCATGATGAGATTATTCACATGAGTGATACAATCCATCATTTACTGCGAATATTATTAAGCCTGCTGTAGGCCATTTAATGCGCTGGTAGCAGGCATGTTGGCCGTTGGATTTTCAAGGAATCGGGTGATACGTGTACGATTACTCCAGCAAAATCTGTAGTCACTACAGATGATATCTTTGACCACCATGATCCCACCATACTGTGATAATTACCATTCCCCATCTGTCCGAGACTCCCATCCCATTCAATCCATCAACACAATGGCCACTCACAGCAAACCGAAATGGAATTTTTTAGTTTGTTCGCCTTATATTCCCTGGGTATGCATGGATTTGTCATTATGTTCCTGCAACCAGTAGGGGACATAGGGAGATTAAGAAACGTTCTCATATAGGTAGATGAAGAAACGTTTTCATATAATGGATCTAATGCACCATTTTCCTGCAGAGAAATTTGGGGAAATAATAGGTATCTTGAAATCATTGAAGAATCTTGATATCCATATTCCGAAGCCTCTTCCTCTTCTCAACTTATTGGAGCAACTTCCTAACCTTGAAAGACTACATATCCGCAAAAGGTTTTTCTTGGTAAGAAAGAATTTTTGTAGTGATTATTATACACGCGTCTAATTTATGTGTTTGCTTATCATTTGCAAAGTATATTTCATTGGTTGAATACCTTTGCTTCCACTAACTACGGTGTTAGGAGCTAACCCGTCTAAGCGGGATGCCCAGAACAATTGTGTTAGGAGCTAACCCGTCCAAGCGGGATGCCCAGACCGACTGTTATGGTGCACTTGGCTCATGATGATATGTGTGCTCACACGTTGGCTGCAATAAAACGTTTATTTTTGCATTTTGTTGATGTATATGTAACTTCGGAATGTATTTCATTTGTGTATTATATATATATTTATTGTACCCTTATAAGAGATGTCTTATTCCTCTATAAGGAAGTGTCGTCATGTGGATTGACAAGTGTCGCAAGTGTGTGTACTTGCCGATGGGTTATTAGAACACCATGTGGGGTCGGCCCTGATTTATATATAATATAATGTGGATGTATCTAAGTAGACAAGTTGGACCCATTAGGTCACTCGGCAAAAAAATGAGTATAAATAGAGATAGGAGATCTCTATTTTACTCACTCGGAAAAGTAACTCACTATCTATCTGAAAGTGGCGCATTAGTGAGGAGGAGGAGGATCATCTGCTAGGAGACTATCTCAGTGTTATTTGGTTGTATTTTGTTTGAGCCATTGCTCTCTCTATCTCTGAGGAAGTTGTGGGGTTTTTCACCTTAGGGTTTTCCCCACGGAAACTCTGTGTCTCTTGTCTCTATGCTTTTGATTCTTGTGATGCTTGTGATGCTTGTCATATTATGATTGTCATGCATTGATATACTGTAGATGTTATTCTCTCAGCAAAGATCCTGTAGTATTGTGAATTAATACTCAAAATTTAACATGGTATCAGAGCTAACCTGAGAAGAAGACATTTTGCAGTGACGGAAGCTTGTGTTCCTTGTTTATTGGGTTTCTCTCCATAGAGTTTTGGAAATCAGTATAGTAGATTGACTCTACTCATCAAGGTGCATCTATCTGTCCAATCAGAACTCAATTCCGAGCATTTTCAGATTTGGCCCTAAAAATTAGGGTTTCCACAAAAATAGGAATTTCTGGAATCTGAAGGCACAGTTGGACGCTCCTTGCAAAAATCGAAGTTTAGAGCT
This sequence comes from Larix kaempferi, assembly GCA_027924585.1. Taxonomy (NCBI): domain Eukaryota; kingdom Viridiplantae; phylum Streptophyta; class Pinopsida; order Pinales; family Pinaceae; genus Larix; species Larix kaempferi. Next base: position 796,003 of record BSBM01000356.1, read on the forward strand.
TTGGATCGAGATTTTTGGCTGGATAGATCTCTGGGAAACTCAAACCCTAATTCATGGCTCTCCCTAGTGAACCCGGGAGGACAAAAAGGCAATTTTGAAGGGCAAGACTTTGCTAATCTCAAAAACTGAATGCACCAGGCTGATCAGCTCATCAAAGCGCATCTTTCTATCCTTTTAGAATTTGGAAATTCACATTTTGAATTTTTAGGGTTTCTCTGACAAACCCCAATCCGGGACCAGATCCAGTTTTCAGCACTTCAAGTGGTAAGTCCTAAATCTTTTCTATTTCCATTTGAAGTACTCTTAAATATGTCTCTCCACACCAAGCTTGAGGATAAGCTTGAAGGGGCTGATAACTTCCAAGCCTGGAAGTATAGGATTGGGTTAATCCTGGAAGAGAATGAGTTGGACTCATATGTGAAAGAAGACATCCCTATCCCAGAGGATGAAGAAGCCAAGGCATTGCACAAGAAGAACTTGGTCAAGGCAAAGAGAATCATTGCTGATTCTATCAAATACCATCTCATACCCCATGTGTCTTCTCTTAAGACACCCAAGGAGATGTTTGAATCTTTGACCAAGCTATTTGAAGGAAAGAACATAAATTGGAAGATGACCCTGCATAACCAATTGAAAGCATTAAAGTTTCAGAATGGAGAAACCATTCAATCTTATTTTTCAAGGGTCTCCCAGATCAAGGAACAATTAGAAGTAGTAGATGAAATGGTGGAGAATGGTGAAGTGGTGATGACCACTCTAAATGGCCTACCCAGGTCATGGGATTCCTTTATTCAAGGAATTTGTGCAAGGAAGAAGTTGATCTCCTTCAGTAGACTTTGGGAAGAATGCTCTCAAGAAGAAGCTAGACTTATAGCTCGTGAAGAAAAGATGGGAAGTGAAGATCAAGCTCTTACAGCTCACACCAAAAGAAGCAAAACCAAGAAGGATCACTCTCGCCACAATAGATCCTATCAAAAGAATAAGAAAGACTTAAGATGCTTCACATGCAATGAGAAGGGTCACTTTGCTTCAGATTATCCCAAGAACAAAAGGGATAATAACAACAACTCCAGTAAGAACAAGAAGGGCAGCAAAAGAAGGTTTCATGCTCATGCTGCCAAAGATGATGAACCCCCAAAGAAGAAGGCTAGGGCAGAAAGTGATAGTGATGATGACTCGTCAAGTGAAGAAGAGTATGTTCTGATCTCTGCTCTCACAGGTACTATTTCCCATGGTTGTAATGATTGGTTGATTGATAGTGGGGCTTCCAAACACATGACTGGGTTCAAGGAATATTTTGTGAACCTATCTGAACATGAATCACCCCATAAGGTGAAACTTGGGGATGATTATCAATACCCAATCAAAGGAAGTGGTGAAGCCTCCTACAACCTAGATTCTGGAAAATCTCTGAAGATGAAGGAAGTCCTCTATGTACCTGGGCTCAAGAAGAACTTACTCTCCATCTCTGCATTGGATGCAAAAGGTATGAGGGTTGCATTTGTGGATGGCCAAGCCCTAATGTGGCCAAAGGGAAAGAACATAGAGGATGCAGTAGTGATTGGAGAGCAAGAGGGAGGCTTGTATAAATTGAAGGGACAACCTGAACATGCCATGGTACATGAATCCATGGAGCCAAGTGAACTTTGGCATAGAAGACTTGCTCATATGCACTATAGGGCACTTCCAATTGCAAGCAAGGAAGTAGAGGGTCTTCCTGAAATCAAGACCAAACATGAAGGTGTTTGCAAAGGATGTGCAAAAGGAAAGAACATTAAGAAGGCTTTCCCAAGCAGTGAAAGCAAGGCAAAAGACATTCTGGAAATCATCCACTCAGATGTATGTGGCCCTATGTCATCCAGTTCCCTAAGTGGGTATGTTTACTATGTATCATTTATTGATGACTTCTCCAGGAAGACTTGGGTATACTTCTTGAAGGGCAAAGATGAGGTGCTTGATAAATTCAAGGAATTCAAAACCTTGATGGAGAATCAAACTGACAAGAAGATCAAAACATTCAGATCCGACAATGGTGGAGAATTCACCTCAAGTGACTTCAAGAAGCTTTGCATTGATTCAGGGATTAAGAGGGAGTTGACTGCTCCTTATAATCCTCAACAAAATGGAGTTGCAGAAAGGAAGAACAGAACTATCATGGAAGCAGCAAGGGCAATGTTGCATGACCAGGATCTTCCTATGCATCTATGGGCAGAAGCAGCTAGAACAGTTGTATATGTGCAGAACAGAACACCCCACAAGATATTGGACAACAAGATACCAGAAGAGGTCTTTTCTGGTAAGAAACCTGAAGTTAGTCATCTCAAAATATTTGGTTGTCCAGTATATACTCATGTCCCAAAGGAAAAGAGGACTAAACTAGATCCTTCAGGAAAGAAGGGTATCTTTGTGGGTTACAGTGAAAGCTCGAAGGCTTACAGAATATACTTTCCAGAGTTCCAGAAGATTGATGTCAGCAGAGATGTAACATTTGATGAAAACTCAGCATTCATCAAATCGAGGAAGGCACCCATCGAAGTTTATGAAGAACCTAAGGAAACAAGATTTCAGGACACTACCATGACTGAAGCAGTTTTAGAAGCTGTTTGTGAGTTTGAAGATCCACAAGAACATGTAGATCCACCCCGTGAGGATGACTCTCACAAGAGGAAACCTGTATGGGCTAGAGAGCTCATTCATGATGTAGAAAGATTTGGCATTCCAGAAGAAGAACACAGAGCAAAGAAGAGAACCAGATCACATACCAGCTATGTTGCTTTACTCTATGACATTATGAACAAAGAGCCTTCCAGTTATGAAGAGGCAGTAGAATAGAAAGAATGGAAGGATGCTATGGTTGAGGAATACCAATCAATAATGAAGAATGATGTTTGGAATGTTGTCCCAAGACCTAAAGAGAAGTCTGTTGTGACTTCCAAGTGGATCTACAAAATCAAGCATGCTGCAGATGGCAGTGTAGAAAAATACAAAGCAAGATTCGTAGCTCATGGTTTCTCTCAGAAAGAAGGAATAGATTATGAAGAAACCTTTGCACCTGTAGCCAGGTATACTTCCATCAGAACAATACTTTCCCTTGCTGCAGCTATGAAATGGAAAATACACTAGATGAATGTCAAGACTGCTTTCTTGAATGGCGTAGTAGAAGAGGAAGTATATGTGGAACAACCACTTGGTTTTGAAATACATGACAGGGAGTCATATGTGTGCAGATTGAAGAAAGCCCTGTATGGCTTGAAGCAAGCTCCCAGAACTTGGTATGGTAGGATGGACAATTTTCTATCTAGCTTGGGCTTTACCAAGAGTAAAGCGGATTCCAACCTTTACTACAAGGTTGAGGAAGGGAATCCTGTGATTCTACTCCTGTATGTGGATGACTTATTTGTAACAGGAGACGACAGACTGATTGCAAATACTAAGAGGAAGCTTGCTGCTGAATTCGATATGAAAGAATTGGGAATGATGCACTATTTCCTAGGTATGGAGGTGTGGCAGAGTGTAGGAGGGATCTTCCTTGGTCAAGGGAAGTATACAGTGGATATCCTGAAGAGATTTGGGATGATGGATTGCAAGGCCATGGCCACACCTATGGCATCAAATCTGAAGCTTCTATGTGATGCTTCATCTGAGCCGGTTGATGTCTCCATGTACCGTCAGATGATTGGGTCCTTGATGTACCTGACGAACATGAGACCAGACATTTGCTTTGCTGTGAACACATTGAGCCAGTTCCTGACGGATCCGAGAAGTGTTCACCTAGTTGCTGTAAAGCATGTTCTGAGGTACCTGAAGGGTACAGTGGATTATGGGCTCAAGTATGAAGCAGATCAAAAGTTTAACCTACAGGGTTATGTTGACTCAGATTGGGCTGGCAGTGTTGCAGACAGGAAGAGCACATCTGGGTGTTGCTTCAGTATGGGATCAGGTGTGATCTCTTGGTTTAGCAGGAAGTAGTCCTGTGTAGCACTGAGTACAGCTGAGGCAGAGTATGTTGCAGCCTGTTTAGCTAGTTGTGAGGCAGTATGGCTATAGAAGCTACTGTCTGAGTTATTTGATCTCCAGTTGGAGGCTACTGGTATCTTCTGTGATAACCAGAGTTGTGTGAAGCTGTCCGAGAACCCAATGTTTCATGACAGGTCGAAACACATAGAGATCAAATATCACTATATCAGGGATATGGTGCAGAGAGGAGCTGTGAAGCTCCTGTATGTTGCGACGGATGAGCATATTACAGATGTTCTAACGAAGCCACTAGCCAGGGTGAAGTTCGAGTACTTCAGAGAGAGGCTTGGAGTTCTTCAGATCGAGGACACTTCGAGGAAGAAGTGATGGACACATTTGCTGAAGCCATTCCAAGCATGTTGGAAGGAGGATTCTTCACATGGCTGTGGATGTAAGCGCTGGATGATGAGCATCAGGATGATGTTCTGGTTTCTGCTTGGATATGATCAGTTGGATCATTTTTATGTATGTATGTATGCATCATGTTGGATGATGGATATGATCAGTTGGATCATTTTTATGTATGTATGTACGCATCATGTTGGATGCTGGATATGATCAGTTGGATCATTTTTATGTATGTATGTACACATCATGTTGGATGCTGGATATGATCAGTTGGATCATTTTTATGTATGCATCATGTTGATGCTGGATATGATCAGTTGGATAATTTATATGTACGCATCATGTTGGATGCTGGATATGATCAGTTGGATCATGTGTATGTATTTTGTATATGCATCATGTTGGATGCTTAGACCATGTATCTGTATATGTATCAGGTGGATACATTGTATGATCAGTTGGATCATGTATGATGATATGTATAAGGTAGATACGTTGTGTGCATCAGATGGATGCATTTTATGATTAGGATGATCATGGATGACGAGCTTCAGGATGTTGCTCCAGATGACATGCAGCAGGACGTTGCAGTGATGATGATCAGGATGATCATGGATACATCAGGATGATGTATGGTGAGTATCAGGTTGATACTCTATGGCCGTGGATCAGGTTGTGCAAGATGAGCATGTAATCTGGTGCCCCGGGAGATTTGCAGATGGTCTTTCGAGGTTTTGCCTATGGCATGTAATTCGGTGCCCTGGGACATCTGGCAAATGCTCTTTCGAGGTTTTGCTCTGGAAGGACATATAATTCAGTGCCCTGGGAGATCTGCAAATAGTCTTTCAAGGTTTTTCCTATGGCATGTAATTCGGTGCCCTGGGATATCTGGCAGATGCTCTTTCGAGGTTTTGTCCTATGGCATGTAATTCGGTTCCCTGGGAGATCCGATAGGTTGGGCTATGTGCCCGTAATCAGTCCTGGGATGCTCTTGCAAGGTTTTTCCATGACCACATGTAATTCATTGCCCTGGGATATCCTATAGGTAGAGCTGTGTGCTCGTAACAGCCTGGGATGCTCTTGCGAGGTTTTGTGGTGAGGTCACATGTAATTCGGTGCCCTGGGAGATCCTATAGGTAGAGCTGTGTGCTCGTAACAGCCTGGGATGCTCTTTTGAGGTTTTGTGATGCACGTAATAAGTCCTGAGGATTCCACAGTATGGCCAGTGATGATGAAGACCTGTAGGTGGTGGGCCTACATCCTATGACGAGTAGAGTCAGAGATTGGTTGAGATAGTAGCAGCAGTGACGATGATGATGACGATGCATCGATGATGATGATCCAGAGAAGAAGACTTGTCTAGCAGATCTGTGTCGAGAAATACCTTCGTAGTTAAGAGGGAGTGTTGATGTATATGTAACTTCGGAATGTATTTCATCTGTGTATTATATATATATTTATTGTACCCTTATAAGAGATGTGTTATTCCTTTATAAGGAAGTGTCATCATGTGGATTGACAAGTGTCGCAAGTGTGTGTACTTGCCGATGGGTTATTAGACCGCCATGTGGGGTCGGACCTGATTTATATATAATATAATGTGGATGTATCTAAGTAGACAAGTCGGCCCCATTAGGTCACTGGGCAAAAAGGTGAGTATAAATAGAGATAGGAGATCTCTATTTTACTCACTCGGAAAAGTAACTCACTATCTATCTGAAAGTGGCGCACTAGTGAGGAGGAGGAGGATCATCTGCTAGGAGACTATCTCAGTGTTATTTGGTTGTATTTTGGTTGAGCCATTGCTCTCTCTATCTCTGAGGAAGTTGTGGGGTTTTTCACCTTAGGGTTTTCCCCATAGAAACTCTGTGTCTCTTGTCTCTATGCTTTTGATTCTTGTGATGCTTGTCATATTATGATTGTCATGCATTGATATACTGTAGATGTTATTCTCTCAGCAAAGATCCTGTAGTATTGTGAATTAATACTCAAAATTTAACACATTTGTTGGAAATGGTTTCTTTTTACGGCAGCGTGATAAACAGTTATTTTTTTTCTATGTAGGTATTCGAGAGACTGAGATGCAATATCACTGTGTCTAGGCTATCTTCGAATCTCTGTGCCTCTAGATCATGCTGTCAGCTTCTTCTAAATGCGCATAATTTGTTTCACTCATTTTAAAGATGCACACCTCACCTATTTCCACTACATTTTATAGTCAGTCCCATGAGACAGTCGAAAATCTCGAGACTTTCCAGCTCTGCAGAATGAAACAACAGAATGTTATCAATCATTTCTGTTTCTTCCTCGATGAATTTCAACTCACCAAATTTCATCTCACCAACTTAAGATAGTAGTATCAGACTTAACTGATACTAAACTTGGTGATGATGTAGTATCAGAGCTCGACGATGTAGTATCAAACTTAAAATATAGTAAAGTTGTTATCACCATCACACATGTTTTGCACTATTCATCAACAAATAACTACATCTGGCCCGGAGATCTTACCAGTCTTTGCAAGAATATTCCCTTTGTAGCTAAAGGTGGGAAAATCATCAGGGTAGGAGGCTTTCTAAAGTTTCTCCAGGCGCCTGCATCCAAGAGTAACTAGGCCAAGTTAATGGGATGGAAATTGGAATCCTTGGATGACTATGGGATTTTCAACACTTTTTGAATGTTACCTTATATTACCACCTTGTGCAGGAGGTATGATGTATTCAGTGAATGATTTGGTTTCATTCTTTCAAAGACACTTGCAGCAGTCATTGAATGTTGTTCTAGTACATTCCTTCATGTCTGGAATGAGTCTAGTGCTTCTAAGTCTTGTTTATCGGACAATTCACTTGAGCAGACGTGAGTAGGATCTCCCTAGCTCAATGCGAGTTTAGAACAAATAGAACAGGCTACGAATGCATTTCCTAGATCTACTTAAGGATCGAGTACTAGATGTCTTACCTTTCACTTCACTATCCTTTCTCCTGAATGTTTCTCCACGTCTCACGGTCGTCAGATCCAAACTGCAAGACCTGTCAAGACAAGAAACAAGAGAAACAAGTAAAGGGAATATATACAATAAGAGATCTAAGTGAACATTTAAGCAGGTAAACTACTCAATATCATTACACACATGAAAAATATTGGTGGAAAGCATTTGTATTACTGTAAAAATAGGGAAGTACATAGCAGAGATATAGAACTACAACCAAGGCTTAACACTGCAACCCTTCTCCAACAAAGCCATTTTCCATTTCCTCCTAAGGAAGCTTGAGTCTCTCAAGCATGAGTAGATATCTCTCAAGAGTGATTTCACCAGCATGTAGAAACCATAGAATTCCTCCCCTCCCATGGAGAGAGTGGGTGTTTATATAGGGATAAAGAGATAGGGTAGGTTGAGGATTAGGGGGAGATGGTTAAGGGATCCTCCCATTAGGTTAGGAACTAAAATGGCACCTCACCTAGATCCTAGGGATAGGATTCCACCTCAACAAAATTCTAGAAAGACCTCGAGACTCCCCAAAATAGCCTTTAACCAACCTCGTTGCACCCTGGTAGACGACACAGAGTGACAAAGAGGGGTCATCGCACTCTGTAGGAAGACAAAGTGAGATAGTGTCTCACCCTAGATGACCAAAAACTACGATGCCGCACCCTAGATGAAGGAGAAGTGCGACAGCCTACTCAAAGAGGTCAACTAGGCAGGAAAAATCTCTCAATTGGATGTGTTTTACCCCAGAATGAGTTTAGGGGTTAGAGAACATAGTTTACACAATGGTCAAGATGACGACATTATCACAACGATCACGATGACAACACCTGGTCACAAGGACGATACTTGCAATGGTCATGGTGACGACACTAAGTCAGGATGACAACACTTGTAATACTTGCGGCACTTGTGACACTTGCAAAAGGGTGATGACATTTTGGTGTAACAGAATGCCCCCCAAAGCATGAAGCTGACGGACTGAGACAGGTGAAATGCTTTGTAGTAAGGAAAATGGCAAGGACTTGCTAGTTGGAAGGAGTTGCTGTAGAAATGACCTGAGATCCACAAGTCTCATACAACACAAAACATGGCTGCCGACCAATACATTGCAGATCCATGATAGTAAAGACCGACTGAACACAATCATGGCTACTAGACACAATTGTAAATCCATGATGAGATGATAACATAGCCACGACCAATACAATAGTGGATCCGTGTAACTCTGCACTGATAACACAACCACGACCAAGACAAAGTGGATCTGTGCGTCCAAACAATCTCCATTGAAACCTGGGTAGGCAAGAACTTCCCTAGGGTCTTCAAGCTGAACCTGCAATGATACAAATCTATCCATGTGATTACAATGTTTCGGAGTCGAACATGGTAGAAACCACTTGATTACCGGTCATTAATGTATACCGTTAACAAGTGCGAGGGGAATCACCATTAATGTCAATGATCCCCAAGGCATCACAGTACATACCATCAAGTGTGAATCGATGAACTGAAGTCGAATGCCTAATGGAATCTTTCAATCAAGAGTCAATGATGTAGACTCATGTTGAAAGCGAGGTAACCTGCCATTGAGGCATGGAGGGCCAAGGTACTTGATTGGTTTCTAGATTCAATCCTTGGATGATGAGTTGAAGTCGACAAGGATGAATCCATCGAAGGAGGGCCATGATGAATCCCTCATCAATCGACACGAAACATGACAAAAATGTATAGAGTAGATCGAATGGTATAGTAACATGCAAGACTAACTCAGAGGAGACCGACATGATGGTGGGTTTACTGACTGCAGATGATAAATGATAGACATATTCTTGAACATGGGCATGGCATGACTTGGTAGTATTGACATGACGAGTGTGACACAAATTATTAAGGCGACTGATGATGGAAGCTTTCTTTGAATGATTCAAAGGAGTAACAAGATTCAGGAAATAAGTGGAACTCGAGGACAAACGGATGATCCAAGTGCTGTATGCAAATGTAGATGAGTGCCATGTTCAAGAACGACTACATACTGCCACTAACAAAGTACGTAACACAAAAGCTTTTCTTTTTCCCCATCATGATTGATGAGTGCCTCATGTGTTTTTGACGAGCTTGATGAGGGTAACCAGATGCTTGGTATAACTCATCTCATAGATGAGTCCAATCCCAAATGTTTTACGAACCTAGGAAAGAAGGGGTTCATCCCAAAATGGGCCCTTCAATGTTTGAATTTTAACGAGTCCAAAGAAGGAAAACTCGGCGTCATTTCATGTTTAGAGAGTCTGAAAAGAACCGACTCCAAAAGGTCCTTTTTTGTAAAGTTAGTCTCTTCGCCTGGAAAAGGGTAAAATGACGCGAGAGAGAACTCTTCCATCCATGGTTGCGTGGAGTATTCCTTTTTCGTAAATAGTACTTCCTGGTCCGAAAAAGGGGTAAACTATCACCAAAAAGACGATCATTCAAATTCTTTTACAAGCGTGAAAGCATCAAGTTCACTTGGAAATATTTTCCTATTTAGGGAGTCTGAAAAGAGCTTAAAAAGGACTCCATGAATAACTTTGTCATGGTTGATAACCGAGTATGACAAAGGAAAAAGTAAACTCGGCACAGTTCCTTTTCCGTAAATAGTCTAGCGAGGCCGGATAAAGTGATAAACCTATACTCATTAGACACTCCTTTTTAACTCAAATTTTTAATGAGCACGATAATGGTATCAAAAGCACTCGAAATCTTTTTCATGTTTGAACCAGAGCATGAAAAAGTAAAAACTAAGCTCGAACCACTTTTCATGTTTTAACTAGAGCACCAAAAAAGTGAAAAGTAAGCTCAAATGCCATCTTACTATTTTTAACGAGCTCGAAGATAGGTTGAAAGAATTCTTATGATGTCTGCTTCATTTTTTAACAAGCTTGTGACAGAAAATGAACTATGCTCGGGGTAATTTTCATGGTATAATGAGCTTGAAACCTAACAGGGAAAGTATGCTTGAAAATGTTCCCAATGGTGAACTTCTTCCTGTCATGAAATTCAAAGGTTGGTACATGCCCCCAGCATGATTGCTAGAATTAAGTGACTTAGCTACAATGTGGTGTGGAGAGGCGATTGAGTTGACTTCAACGTAACGTCCAGAGGTTGAAAACATGCCCCCAAGCTTCATTTCATCCGCCTAAGGCATAGGAGGGTGAAAAGAAGGTTCAGGTACTGAGTCTACGAGGAGACTCAACTCAAAGGGAAAGGATATGTTTCATTTTTTAACGAGCTTGACACAAGATTAGAACTTTGCTTGCGGGAACCTATTTCATTTTTTAACGAGCTTGACATAGAAAGGGAACTATGCTCATAGGTTAAGGTCGATTGACGGGTTCCTTCCCAACATGATTCCTAGAGGTTGGTAAATTCTCCCATCATGATTGCTAGCAGCTTATCATGGTAGTGTTCCTTCAACATGATTGCTGGTGGTACGACACGTGGCATGCCCCCCAAGCTTCATTTCGTCTGAAAATGCTGCTTGCTAACCCACCTACCAACTTGGCTACTAATATGAAAATGTTCACCAAGGGGGGAAAACGAGAAATCAAATGAAATGAAGGTTCAAGTTCTAACTCTAGCAAGAGACTCGAAGTTATGGGAGGGAGATCTATTTCATTTTTACACAAGCTTGAAATAGACAATAACTATGCTTGAGGGGGCCCATCTTATTTTTTAACGAGCTTGAAATGGAATAAAACTATGCTCGAGGGGGCCCATCTTATTTTTTAACGAGCTTGAAATGGAATAAAACTATGCTCGAGTGGATGGTTTTATTTTTATGCAAGCTTGAACCAAAGGTAAACTATGCTTAGAGGGGTCTATCTCATTTTTTAATGAGCTTGAAATAGAATAAAATTGTGCTCTAATGGATTGGTTTCATTTTTATGCAAGCTTGAAACCAAAGGGAAACTATGCTAGGGTGGTTGGTTTCATTTTTTAACGAGCTTGAAACATAACATAAACCGTGCTCGTACCCCCCATCCTCAGGGGGAAGAAACCACTAAAACATGAGGAACATTCAGAGAAGTCTGATGACTAGGAGTCATATGATGAGTGGGTGTCACGAAGGAAAGCTGATCAATGGTCACAATATTCCCGTGATGAGGAAAATACATCACTCGAAAGAGCGTGGACACTACAGCTTTCATAGCATAGACATAATCACGTCCAAGGAGCAAATTGAAATCTAAAGGACCTTGGACAACCATGACATCAACATAAATGGTTTTACCTCTCAACGTGACAGGTAACTACGGGAGAATCCTTAAAGGTCCGGTAGGCCTTCTATTAAAAGCCAAAATATGGTCAGTTATTGGCACAAGCTGAAGCGAACCTATAGCTTGCCAAGCAATTGAGGATAAAATACTAACAGAAGCTCCCTCATCAACTATCGTACGAAATATTTCTTTATCGGAAACTCCTACAGATATTTGAAAAGGAATACTCGAAGGAAGACGAGATTCTGTTAGACCATCCCAATCAAAGGAAATGACCTCGGTACTTGGGGGGGGTCCTGTAGGAATGGACAGGGTCTCCCCTTGCCTAGGACATTCCGAACTGACTAGGAAAACATCGGCGATTTCCAATTCACTCTCACTTGGAAGATAAGAATGAGACGAAGATTGTGTCATGGTGACTACTTCAGTCTGGACTTTCTCCAATGAAAGAGCGGGATTGATTGGAGATGAGATGGACTTGATCACTTCACTCTCCGAAGGAAGAGTGGGATCGATTAGAGATGAAACTGAATTGAGCACTTGGTCAACCAGCGGGGGGTCGAGGGGCAACTTATTATCACTTGTTGGAAGCACCTGTTGAGAACTAGTAATATCTTCCAACCACCATGAAGCTTCATCCATGCTTGGACAAATGAAAGTACGGTGCATACCCTTGCATATCAAACAGGGGTACAGGACTTTACTCTTCTGACCCTTCACCAACGGGTCACTGCTCGAGGGAGTGTCATCAACGTGATGGTCAGAGGTTGATGATACAAGTGGTTTGGGGTTTTTAGACCACACTTCTGACACATGGGAAAGACCGGGACAATTTTTGAGAAGGTGATAACCCTCACAAAGTTTGCAAGAGAAATTTGGCTTGTGAGGTGTTCTCATAGAATGAGTGCCATCGGAGGAAGATGGTTGACGCTTGGTCTCTTTCTTATCCTTCTTCTTCTTAATCTTCCTTTTCTTATTCTTCTTCTCCACCTGATTACTAACACTAGAGTTTTTAGTAGGAGAAGAGGAAGAGACGGAAGCCGATTAAACTTTCGATGTAGAAGGAGAAGGATCACCATGAGATTGATGCTCATGTGGTGAAGGACCTAGGTTTGACACAATTGGTGCATTTGGTGTAACTGGATTGGAGAATAACCATACCGATAATCCTATCGTCAATCCAGGAAGACTCAACGTAGCCATAAAGGGAGGACCAATAGTTCCACAAGGGGGAATAACAAATGGCACACCCTGGAAAGGGGCACCTTGGTTGGTAGTCCCGGAAGAATATTCCATATCTGAACTTCCTAAGAGTCTCTAAAGTACCACACAAGTCAAGCACTACTCAAGTCTAAAAGCAACAAGCAAACTGTGTGAATAGGAGTGGATTCAAAGTCTGGAACCTCACGGGATTATCAAGGCATCGCAAACCGCTATATACTGTAGGGTCCAACAATATGACGCGACAAGGAGGATTGGGACTGTACCCTTTCCTGCATACCCGATTACCTGGACAGTACGTGCGTGCTAATCTCCCCGAGTGTTGTTCTTGGTGTATTGCTTTGCCAAGATGGCCAAATGGTTAACTCAGTTGGTTTTAGGAATCCTAGTGGTGTCTCCCGATATACGCAAGGTACGTGGGAGCTCAAATCCGTAGTGGTGTTGTCTAATGCACAACCATTTGGCAAGAGACCTTCCGATATACTACCGAGTACGTGATACACCCTTCGATATATGCCAAGTACAGATTATGGTACTTGGTGGGTACGTGAAGGAGCTCGATATACCAATAAGTACATGGAATACTACAATATCCCCGAGATACAGTGCTGGAAAATAACGATAGCTGCCACGCTTAACGACGCCGGAACATGTCTCTAACTTACACACAGTTACTAAATGATTTTAACCTAAGCTAGCGTTAATTTTATCTTGTATGGTTAGGTGGATGCATGAGGTGAGTACATAAATGTAAACATAATGCAATCCTCAACTACATGATAATGTACATTTTCCTTTCCTTTTCAATGAAAACTACTTAAGGTAAGGAGATATTTTTCTTTCTTTCAAACCAAAAGTACTTAAGTAGTAGCGAAAAGAAGAATTCCTTCCTAGAGTGCAATAACTCTAACTTCCTGCAATAATCAGCTAAAAAAGCGCAAAGAAAACGAAAGATGCAACTAATCTTAACAATGTATAAGATAAAATAATGAAGCACTTTCAATTTTCAAATGCATGTATAAAAAATGAAACTTGATAACTAAACGCTTTTCATATCTATATACAGAAAGTGAGAGAATATCTAAACACTCTAATCATTCAGAAATTTCCAAAGAAAAATGGCAAGCACCCAAACAACTCAAGACACTCAAGAAAGGCTCAAAACCTACCAAATGCAATAATTATAACTCATTCCCTATCTTTTTACACTTGAAAAAGACACATCTAAGCTATGGAAAGACAGATTTCACAAACCTTTCCAATCAAATGCAAGACAAAGGAAATCATTTAACAATCTTATCCAACTCAAATGCATGCAAATATGAAATGAATCTTTCTTCTTCTTATGAGTGTGAGACCAAGAATTTCAAATGATCAAATTAAAGCAAGAAGAATACTTATGTTTTCCAAATTCATGAATATAGAAAAAGAGTGGCAAAATCAAGCTTTTCTTTGAACTAAAATCGAGACAAAGAATCAATCTTCCCCAAAAATGATTGAATAGCTCAGCATGTAGGGGAAATGAGATGCATAACCCAAGACAAGAGGCTTAAAAAGACATGGATATCCCACACTTTTCAAGTCTTTAAAACAAGTCAATCACACCAAACCAAAAATGATTTAAAAAATAGAACCCATTTTGCAGTAGACCAATGGAAGGGCTGCGACGACAGACTAACAGGCTAAGAACAGATATCAAAAAACACACAGTGTCGCTCTGGGTACACTGACCAGGTGCGACGGGCGAGATCTATGTTAAAAAATGAACCAATTCTCCAGTTAATGAGCAAGAAATAGGTCTGCAAATGAAATTTGCAAACTTAGAAGAAGGTAATCAGACTCTTCAAGGTGAAGATCTGATGGTGAAAAAGACTTAGGAGGCAAATTAGATGGCTGGCAAAAGAAATCAACTGAAAATGGAATTCAAATTGAAAACTAAAACTATGTTCTATCCCGAGTATGGTCGCCATATTTGTTTATCGGACAATCCCCTCGAGCAAACGCGAGCAGGATCTCCCTAGCTCAATGCGAGTCTAGAACAAATAGAACAAGCTATGAATGCATTTCCTAGATCTACTTAAGGATCAAGTACTAGATGTCTTACCTTTCACTTCACTATCCTTTCTCTTGAATGCTGCTCCATGTCTCACGGTCATCAGATCCAAGCTACAAGGCATGTCAAGACAAGAAACAAGTAAAGGGCATCTATACAATAAGAGATCTAAGTGAACAGTTAAGCAGGTAAACTACTCAATATCATTACACACATGAACAATATTGGTGGAAAGAATTTGTATTACTGTAAAAATAGGGAAGTACATAGCAGAGATATAGAACTACAACCACGGCTTAACGCTGCAGCCCTTCTCTAACAAAGCCATTTTCCATTTCCTCCTAAGGAAGCTTGAGTCTCTCAAGGATGAGTAGAGATCTCAAGAGTGATTTCACTAGCATGTAGACACGATAGACTTCCTCCCCTCCCATGGAGAGAGTGGGTGTTTATATAGGGCTAAAGAGATAGGGTAGGTTGAGGATTAGGAGAGATGGTTAAGGGATCCTCCCATTAGGTTAGGAACCGAAATGCCACCTCACCTAGAGCCTAGGGATAGGATTCCACCTCAACAAACTTCTAGAAAGACCTCGAGACTCCCCAAAATAGCCTTTAACCAACCTCGTCGCACCCTGGTAGAGGACACAGAGTGACAAAGAGGGGTCATCGCACTCTGTAGGAAGACAAAGTGAGACAGTGTCTCACCCTAGCTGACCAAAAACTGTGACGTCGCACCCTAGATGAAGGAGAAGTGTGACAGCCTACTCAAAGAGGTCAACTAGGTACGAAAAATCTCTCAATTGGATGTGTTTTAGCCCATAATGAGTTTAGGGGTTAGAGCACATAGTTTACACAATGGTCAAGATGATGACATTATCATAACGGTCACGATGACGACACTTGGTCATAAGGACGATACTTGCAACGGTCATGGTGACGACACTAAGTCAGGATGATGACACTTGAAACACTTGTGACACTTGTGACACTTGCACAAGGGTGACGACATTTTGGTGTAACAGTCTACAAGTCGAAGCTCCAATAAAAGTTTAGTCTTTTATTACTCCTTCAAAGGAGATGATCTGATTAAGGATAAGGAGAATCTAAAACATTCAGTGACTTTAAATTATTCTGAAGTTGAATTTAAAATAAAAAATGTAATTGAAAAGGACCTTTTGAAAGTGGCAATATTGGCTTTGAAAAGGGTGTTTTTCTATTGGAATAGTGTGTTTTTTCATTACTTATGAACCTTAAATTGCAATTTGTTGTTATAAAACTATAAACTTCAATTCAAAAAGTGTGAATTTAAAATAAACAAATGCAATTTCTGATTTGAAAAGTGAATTTAAAATCAAATAATGCAATTTTTTATTTGAAAATTGCAATTTTCATTTGTAAATGTTCTAAATTTTAAGGTGAAAAAATCAATGTCTAAAATATTTAAGTCACTTTGAAGACGGGTCAAAAACCGCTTTTCTAAACTCCAAAATCAAGCAAAATCTGGTTCCAAAACTGCCAAATCTAGGTTCCAAACGTGCCAAAACCAGATCCAAAAGTGCCAAAACCGATTCTAAAATTGCCAAAACCGATTCCGAAAGTGCCAAATCAAGGTTCAAAAAGTGAAAAAAACCGGTTCCTAAAAGCCCAAACCGGTTCCAAAAGTGCAAAATCCGGTTCCGAAACTACAAAATCCATTTCCAAATTGCCAAAATCAAGTTCCAAAAGCATACTTTTTCTTTTGAACGAGGCTCGACATAAATGAATGAAGGGGCGACCGACCCTTCTTCTGCCTACTATTATTTTCATAATAGTTCTAGACTGCAAGATGGGTGGTTCAATCATTCTTGTGTTCACCATTCTCGATACAGGTGAGTTGTCGGATATCGGTGTTCACAATTATATACTAAAAGAAGGGGTGGCCGATCCTTCTTGTTAGCAGTCAGAAGTCGGGAATTTTTTTTTTACATGTTATATCATAGGCAATGTCCCAATCACCGCCACATAATGCGGAAGTCGGTAGTGGGGAAATGTTGTCCCAACCTTCGTAGATTAATTTTATTTCATTTCTCTTTTAATTGAAGGGTCGACCGACCCTTCTTGTACTTAGTATTTTTGCAGTCTTCACCATTCAGGATATACACGAATTGATAGCCTATACTTCGTAGGTTGAATATTTCCACAATTCCCCCATAAATGAAGGGGCGGCCGGCCCTTGTTATGCCCAATATTATTTTCATACTAGTTTCAAACTGCCAAAAGGGTTGGCCAACCCTTTTGTGATTTATATTTTTCCATTCTTGACCATTTTGGTTATACATGAATTAATCTCTATTTTGGAAAGGGAATATCTCACATGTGTGAGCCTCAAAGAGAGAATTGACGCCAAAGGAAGTGATGACATGGCATGTATGATGACATGGAATCTATCATGACATGGAATGTGCCATGAGGATGAAAAGACACAAGATGGTGTTCTGGTGCTATCATTTAGTCAGTGTTGCAATTTGACATCATTCACAAAAAGTATGGCAAGGTTGTGAAACCTTGGAAATTGAGAAAGTATGGAAAAAGTAGTCTAAACTGTTCTGATAGAATGCCCGCCATAATTCATGGTTTCAGAAAAATGCATGCACCATCATATTATGCTGTATCTTGTTGAAGTGGCTATCTAGTTATACATGATTGCGGATTGCGGGAACAATTTAAATAATGGATTTGCGACATGCGTTTCCATAACCCGCAGTGCGAAATACGGATTGCGGAAACTTTGGATTGTTTTTATTTCTAGTTGTAGTCCTGCAACCTACAATTGCGGATTGCGGGAACATTGTATATATTTCCAAACAATTAAACCCTCGCAACTCATCTTCCGCATTCCCCAGATTAGATCTCAGCCGTCGACTTGTCTTAATCTTACGGCCGAGATTTAACCCGAACAAACTAATAAATATGTTGATTTTGTTTTTGTTTCCTTTTATTATATTTCATCTTCGAAAATTACCCGCTGTGTGGATTTTACTACGAGTTTTTCCCAGGGGTCGTTTTCGCCATTTTTTCTAGCTTTAATGAAGGGTCAGCCGACCCTTCTTGTGCTTAGTATTTTTGCAGTCTTCACTATTCAGGATATACATGAATTGACAGCCTATACTTCGTAGGTTGAAGCAGAGAGAATGGGGAAGATCCCAAGTAGACATGGAGCTCCCCAGCAGACACAGAGCAGAGAGAATGGGGTTGCTTTGAATGTGTAGAGGGCCGAGGTACCAGATTTGAAGCCAGCTAGATGGTGAAGGGAGCTGCGAGCAAAGAATCAAGAAGGAGCCATAAAGCCGTACATGTGAGGGCAGGCAGGTGGAAGTGAGGGAGGTGGTATATTGCATGAGGCATGCATGCCATGTTATGGGCGCCTAGGTCGAGGCTCCTCCCCCACGTGCCCTCCTTGTGTCCGACACGTGGCCCCTTGTGAGTCATGAGTCAGCCTAGAATTTGACGTCGTACATGACGTTTTTTTCATTCTAACATGTATTTGATAGATAAATTTTGAATGGAAATGTCGATCGTGACAGCTACCAAAATATGCAAAATGTCTATTTGACATCCATGAATTTACATTTCCCGTCAGAAATTTTAATTCTAGTTGTACTATACCCTATACTTTGTACTTCTTAGTAATTAATCTTGGTCATTATGTTGTGCCTCTCTTGCATTGCTCGTTCAGTTTGAATGAAAATATTTAGTTTCCAAGACATAACATCTTAATGTTTCTTGATTAAGACGTTATAGGCCATTAAGTATAGTACGACTGAAGAAACATTAAGATGTTATGTGTTGGAAGCTATTAATCCAAACTGAATGAGTTGTGCAAGAGCGGCACAACATAATGGCCAAGATTAATTAGTAAGAAGTACAGGGTATAGGGTATAGTATAACAAGCATTAAAATTTCTGATGGGAAATGTAAATTCATGGACGTCAAATAGAACAATTCAGCTATATCCATAATGGAGAACACAAGAAGGATCGACCGACCCTACTTGCAGTGTCGAAATATTATGAAAATAATATTGGTAATCAGAAGGGTCAACCGACCCTTCTTCCAGTGTCAAACTAATCTAAAAATAATATGGGGAATAGGAAGGCTCAACCGACCCTTCAATTACAAGGGAATTGTAAAAATAGAACACCTTCGAAGTTATATCATATAAAAATGGTTTTTCCCGAATTCCATTTTACGGCAAGAAGGATCTGTCGCCCCTTCTTTCCATAGTTAATTGTCAAAACCTTTATCCGTCAATTCATCTATAGCCATAATGGATAATACAAGAAGGATCGACTGACCCTTCTTGCAGTGTCGAACTATTATGAAAATAATATTGGGAATTAGAAGGGTTGGCCGACCCTTCATTTAGGAGGGAATTGTAACAATAGAACACCTTGGAGAAAGAGTGGCCACTCTTTCTCTGAGAATATTTGTTAGGATATTCACATCATCATTTAATGATTGCATGCATTCTGCATGCACTCTGCATGCATGCATGCAATTGCATGCATCCCAGTCATCAGGGTGGTGTCCCCCAACACCTAGTCCTCAGTTTTCTGGCCCCGGGAGCTTCTTTCTGCTCATTTACAGCCCTCCTAGCTAGTGTGGCGCCCTTCTTTCATCTACCACTTGAGAAAGGTGCCCTCCCTCACCTACCACTCAGTTACACTTTAGTTATTGAGTGATTTGTGGATCTGCTCCTTGATTTGAGGACAGATTGACTAGTTGACTGTCTCTAACACTCCGATTGACCTCCAGCCAGCCTAGACAGCCTGTTCTGATCCCAGTCAGCTCCCCATGCACCTCACTTGAGCCTACTTTCACTCCTTTGCATGTGTTACACCTACATACACTCAGTTAGACTCAGTTTGACACCTGTTGACAGTTACTTGTGTATTGGTGACACTCCACTGATGATGATGATGACTCCTAGTGAAGACAAGCTACACCATGCAGGCTATTTGATTGACCTCCTTAGGAAATTCCAATTGCTTGGCTTGGCTCACTCATTGTGACATTATTGTATTGTATTTTCACCCTTATTGGCATATAGAGCACTGATGCAAGTTTTTGCACAGTTTACACCATATTTTCTGAGTTTCATCTATTGTGATTGATTTACTTGTTCATTAGATCTGCTATGACTAATTTTACATGGTATCAAAGCCATTGCAGGGACAAGATCTCTCTCCTATAGGTGTTTTACATGAAGAATTGAGTGAATTTGCTCAAAATTACTGAAGTTTTGGCATGCAAAATCTCATGTGCATTCGCTCATGTGCATGCACAACATAAAATACACTCCAATCCACTCCAGAAGCTTGAGTTTTCCTCATAATTCCTGGATTTGATACATTGGATCCTTTCAAGCTTGCTTGATATCCAATCCCAGGTGTGATGCAACTCTAAAAGGGTGGATTGTTCGACCTTACGGTTCTTGTTTTGATTGTGATTTGCAGGTTCTTACTTCCTCCATTTGCATTCGCTAATGCAGAGATGGAGACTTCTTCTTCACAAAATATTCTTACTCCATTCAACTATGATGAATGGAAACCAAAGATGATTGCATTCTTGAAGAGACAATGTCTTTTTGATATGTGCATTGGTAATACAAGAGATTTTGATTCAGATGAAGATGAGAATGATTGGCTTAATGATTGTGTCAGATCTTTTGGAGCAATATGTCTTGCTATGTCTCCTTGTATGCGCTACCTCAGTAATACTGCTGAAAATCCAAGTGATCTATGGGTCCAACTTGACAGAGAATTTGGAAAGCAGGAAGAAGAGGATCATGCTAGCCTTTTGGAGAACAAGCCCAGTGATATCTCCTTATGTGTTCTTTCCGATCATGTCTTGGCCTCAACAATTGTTCAAGATGAAGAAGAAAATATAGATTCAAAACTCATTCTCTCAATATCTTCTATTTCGAATTCTAAGCAAGATAAACCAACTCATACTCTAGATTTCGAAGAGGTTCTTGAATCCTCTCTTTCACATGAGTTTGCCAGCATACAAAATAATGATTTACTTGATGTTTTGGAGGTAAAACATGATTTTGGAGGTGAAGCATTCATCCTCCTTGATTGCATGCCTCCTATAAACTTTTGTTCTATTATTTGCACAGTTTCTTAGAGTTTTACTGAAGATGAAGAGCACTACCATTCGCTTGAGTTCAATTCTCATGCAATTTCTGCTGATTTTGGTTTTGATCTCACCCCTGTTGGTTCAAAGGAGATCTCAAGAAACCATTTGTCAAATATTGGAGCTGATTTAACTTCTATTGATAAGAAATTCAAGTTTTAAGATCTATTTGATCTGATTGGAGCTATTCCTACCTCACTTGGTTTGAATCACAGGTTCCAGGATCATCCTCATATTTTCATATTTGTTCTCGCCATTTTCGGTATGAAGAGCAAGTTCATAAAGTCTCCGCATTCGCTTGCATCCACTGATGCAAAATTCAGGCACATGTTTTTGGAGCATGATCCATTTACTCCCAAGAGTAAGATACCTCCAGACATATCTACTTGATTTTGGAGCAATTAAATCTTTTGGTGTGCTACAGTCTATTTTGAGGGGGGGTATTTTTCCCATGAGGTTTTCCCCATTTCCTTGGTTTATTGACTGTTCTTAGTTTGTATTATTATTGTATTGGGGTGACCTTTGGTCTCAGTTACCAGGGACCTATCATTTATTTTTATACCACATAGTATAGCTTGCGGGGGGGTGTTAGGTTATTCACATCATCATTTAATGATTGCATGCATTTTTCATGCATTCTGCATTCACGCATGCAATTGCATGCATCCCAGTCATCAGGGTGGTGTCGCCCAGCACCTAGTCCTCATTTTTCTAGCCTCGGGAGCTTCTTTTTGCTCATTTACAACCCTCCTAGCTAGTGTGGCGCCCTTCTTTCATCTACCACTTGAGAAATGTGCCCTTCCTCACCTACCACTCAGTTACACTTCAGTTAGTGAGTGATTTGTGGATCTTCTCCTTGATTTGAGGACAGATTGACTAGTTGATTGTCTTTGAAACTCCGATTGACCTCCAGTTAGCCTAGACAGCCTGTTTTGACTCCAGTCAGCTCCCCATGCACCTCACTTGAGCTTCCTTTCACTCATTTGCATGTGTTACACCTACATACACTCAGTTAGACTCAATTTGACACCTGTTGCTCAATTTGACACATGTTGACAGTTACATGTGTATTGATGACACTCCACTGATAATGATGATGACTCCTAGTGAAGACAAGCTACACCATGCAGGCTATTTGATTGACCTCCTTAGGAAATTCCAATTGCTTGGCTTGGCTCACTCATTGTGACAGTATTGTATTGTATTTTCACCCTTATTGGGATATAGAGCATTGATGCAAGTTTTTGCACAGTTTACACCATATTTTCTGAGTTTCATCTGTGATTGATTTAATTGTTCATTAGATCTGCTGTGACTAATTTTACAATATTTCCACGTGTCAGCAAAGTCTTTAAATAAAAACGTCTACAAATTTCGTTGTTAAAATGTTGATATCTAGTATCCTAGGGTGACGCGTGGAACGATGATATTGTGACATGCGGCATATTTGATTTGGCACACTGAGTATAACGAGGTTACTAATGCGGGTTTAATCACAACACAACCAGGAAATGAAAATTCACTCATAGCAAGATTACCCTCTGGAAATTGAATAGCAACACTTTTTCTATGGAATATGACGACTAACAAATTGCCCATATTGGTCTTTGTGTTTAAGAAGAGCATTAAAGATCCCATAATGATTAACTATAATGAATTGCCAGGAAATTGATTATAACCGTTTGGTCCAAGAAATGAAATTATTACATTTGTAATGAAATAACATATAGAATGCACCAACAAAAATTGGATTAAGATTAAGTACAATTTTAATTATATCACTATTGATGCCTCGGATATTGTAGCATCAATCAGAAAGGGATTCTCCCTGAGAGACGGTCCCAATTAGACTATCTCCCGTTTGGTGTAGGGAATCCGTCCGGTTAGCGGTTCCGGCAACCGTGGTTTTGGACTTTAAATCCGATTTTACCGGTTATGGCCCGATCCACCTTTCTTTTGGGTTTTATGTGTTTTATATGAGATGCACATGCCTAAATTATACTTAATCTAAATGCAATTGAAACAAATCTAAATCTAGAAACGGGAACACGTCTATCTATCCCTGCAGGGAACACGCTTAAGGGAGGAGCAATCAGCTGTAATAGTTATCGTAATCAAAGAACAGATAGCTATTATTTCTCACAATGAAAGCTACAGCCACATGAAGATCTTGAGAAGGTAGCTGCTCATTCAGCATGGAACGCATCTATTGCTCAGACAACAGAAGGAAACGAAAGAATAAAAAACGCATCTATTGCTCATAAACAGAAGAAAGCAAAAATTATTTAATCTATGTAACAAAATAAAGAAACAGATCTAAACGTAATAAAACTGGAATTAAACTCAAGGATCCCTGCAAGGAGCAATTTAAAGTTATGAACAATGAGCCACATGGATTACCCGGAAGAAAGAACAGTTAGCTATTCGATCTGGACAAAGGAATCTACAGCAATACATTTCATTGTTCACCAAATAGAGAGAACGCATGCCTAGAGGAGGGAAAAATCATTAACGCAAAGAAATAATTCAGAAGTCAAGAATGATCTCACATTGCAGAATTGCAGTCATTAGAATAGTCCAATATAAAGCAACCCAACATTCCAAGCAAAACGTCCATCTCCCGTGGCTTCTATTAGAAAATTCAATTTACAGAACCGATACAAGATAGCTCATATCATTTGCCCAAAATTTTCATTCCCTGCCAAAAGTCCTTTCAAATCTTTCCTAGATGCTATTTATAGCTACAACTTTGCCCTTTGGGCTGACACCTAGCACGTTCCACCTGTCATTTACAGGGATTTCTACTATAATCGACCACCAAAAATGGCCACTTTCTTTACAAAAATATTTTGACAAAAAAAAATAGGGACAGCTGTCCCATGGCTTACGCCTTACATATTCAAAATAGACGTAACAGAAAATTTGTTAACATCAAAGCTTTCCCTGCTGGGCACGTTTTTGGGCTGCAGAGAGTGGCTCACTGAATTCAGCCTCTTCATTCCTGTGTGCGAGCTTCTGCTGGCACAGGGTCGCCCAAGTTGATGGTCACTGATGCTGCCTGGGAAGAGGCCCTCGAATCCCCTGCTGATGCTGCTCCTGCTGTTGCTGCAGCTTTCCTGACCTCCTCTTCTATGTAGCTGTGCCACACACCTGTGTCCCTGATGATTATGTTTGTTGCAGCAGGAAACAGGATTTTCTGAGAAGTTACATTCTTCCCGAGCTCTATTTTAATGCTTTGTACTTCTGCTTCAGCAACTTGATATGCTTCCTTCAGCAGATGATTGTGAAGTGTTGATGAACCGATGTAATGTTGGAGATCATCCATGGCCAGGACATCAATGCTTTTCACATACTCCATCTGGACGCCTAGCTCTTCTTTCAGCTGAGACAACCGCTGCTCCTTTTCCGGGAAGTCTTCTAGGGTCTGAGGGAAACTCAATGTGCAGTTGTCATGGACTCCTTTGAGCTTTTGGTATAGGTTGTTGATTCTATCTGTTGTCCTCTGCACACTGGCCATTAGCTTATTGGCACAGCTCCTACCAAACTCCAACAAGGCTATATCTTCATTAAAATCTTCCACGGCCTTAAAAGGAAGATGCGGGGGGAAACCTCCTTTCCCTTCCCTCCATGCCATCTGACTTATGACATTTGCCTTGACACGGGTATTCTTAGCTTTGAGCCTGTGGGCTTCCGTGTTGACCTCTTTTAGCCTACCCATCATGGCCTTGAGTTTGCATACCTCGTCAGTGATTAGCTCTTGAGAGCCATACACTTGCTGCAGGATATTGCATGACAGCTCGTGGAAGGGAGACATGTCCAAGGTTCTGCTCTCCGCTTGTTCTAAACGCTCAGCTAATGTCCGCTTGTCTGCTTCTAACTGGGAAGCCTTTTCTTCTGCTCCATTCTTCTCCGCTTCTGCAATCATTATCTGGAGTGCTAGCTGGTCCTTTTCCTCCTCCAGGTGACTGTACTTGTTTGACAGCTCCCTATGCTCAGCGTACAATCAATTATATTTGTTTACTGCCAGGTCCCTTTGGGCTTGCTCATTAGCCACATTTTGTTGCAGGGTGCGTGCTCTCTTCTTTGTCAATATATTTTCTTTGACTATAACCCCTACATTGGCAAATGATGCCTGTGCTGTTGCTATAACTGCGGATTCCATGGCGACGGGATCTGCATCTGTGTTCTGCATGACAGCGACCTCTCGGTGAGTAACTATGTCATCATGGAAGGGACTTTTAATCCTCTCTTCTGATTGGAGGACCATTGCTTTCCTTTTCTTGTCATAGACAAACTCATTCCATTTGGACACCGTACGCTTCCCAGATGGAGTGTATGGGACAATTGGTCGGTTTATGATGTCTATGTCTTCTTCCATAGGTGGGGTTCGGACTTCCTGAGCGGGGTCTGCTCCTTCCTTTTGGGTACCAGAGCCACCTGCTTGAGAGGTGTCTATCTCCATGTCTTGTACACCGGACCCACCTGCCTCGGTATCTTCTCTTGCCTTCAATTCTTCCTCCGCCTTCTTCCTTGCTTCAGCTTGCTCAGTCTCTGCTTCTTTCTGCTTTTGGGCTTCTTCAGCCTCCTTCCGCAGTCTTTCATTTTCAGCGTCTTGTTGCTTTCTTGCTTCCTCGGCTTCCTTTTGTAACCTTGCCTCTTCTTTTAATCTGAGCTCTTCCTGAGCTCGGGCATCCTTGGCTTCTTTCTCCTTTTGCTGGATGGTCTTCTGGGCTTTGGCTGAACTAGAGCTCGCTCCAGTACTTAGGCGACAGATCCGTAGCTTAGTCATGTTGCTGATGCCTCTGAATGCTTCCTCCTCGGCATCGGGGTAGTGGGAGTATTCGAAGTTAGCATAGTTCCCCTTGCAATGCTCGGCCACTTTACCCTTTTTGTCGTTCCTGTGGAAGATGACCTCACCGAAGTGGAAGGCCTTCAACTCTTGAACAAATTCGTCGGCAGAGGCCACCCCTGAAAACTTGTAAGCACCTATGCAGAAAGGTAAGGGGGGAAAGGAAGCCTTGTGTAGCTTGTGGAGGAATGCTCCAATCCCATCCAAGAAGAGTTGTCTTACTGCTTCCTTGAGCACCACATAGTCTGTGGCATACTGCGGCAATATGTATGGGGGCTTAGTCCCTCCGAACATTCTCAGGTAGGTACCTTGTTCTGAAAAGTAAAAGTCCCCATAATCCCCAAGGACTTCCAAAGCATTTTCTGACAGACAATTTGGTTCTTCCTTGAACATTTTCTCGTATAGGGGCATGATGAACCCCTCACAGATAAGTTTGTAGCTGGGCTTGTAATTCTGAGCCCACAACATCTTGAATGCGATGTAGACCGGGGCGGTGGCCCTATCCCATGTACACCCCAATTTGGGGAACTCTATCTTGGCCAAGATACAATCTATCATATATGAAGACATGAAGAATTCATCCTTCTTCAAGGCCAGTCCTGGCTTAGCAGCAGCTATCATCGAGGCCAGACTATCCGACAGGATAGTGGCCCAGTCAAATACTGTCCCCTGAAATGCCACATAGTGAATGATAGGGACCCACTGAATCTTGTATACTGTGCCATCGGGCATGCCGAAGATTCTGCACAGCATTAAAGCGATCAATCTGAAAGGGGCCCTCAGGTTTTGTACGTCATATTCATCATTTCCCTTCTTTCTCAAATGCTTCCCTCCCCTCAATAGATTCTTGGCCATCTCGACGTTATCCATTTGGCCCAACCATTCGTTAGTCAGAGCTTGTTGGACGCGGGGAAATCTGTAGGCCGCCGCAACATACGCTGGTTGAAACGAGGCAATAGCCACCTTCCCGCTGTCATTTATTACTCTCCCTTCAGCATCTGCATGTTGGAGTATCCACCCGATCACTTCAGCACAGGGGAATAGCTCAGGGCGGGTAGCGGCTCTAGTTATGCCTGAGGCTCTGATATTTTGATAGATCGGTGCCTCCTCCAGCAACATATCTGGGATCTCTTGGTCCCTGATCATTCTATATATGTCATCCCATCTGATTTCTGGAGGGACGCCAGTAGTGCACCTAGTGTCCTGGAGCGAGGTTTCAATCTTGGGAGGGGCAGGCTTCTTTTCTGTCATCTTCGCCTTCTTCTTACCGGTTTTCGGCATCCTGATTTATCCCTGATAACATCCATGTCAAAGTCATTATTTGAGCAACAGGCTGTAAAGTTTTAGCAGAGAGTAACATTGCTTGACATTAATGAGATAAGTCAATTGAAGCAAATATTTAGGAAGCAAAACATTATTTTAATCATAAGACACATATTGAAACATTCGAAGCTCTTAAAAGACGAGTATGGGATAAGCTATGTTGCGGAAGCTATTGGTTTTCGGACCGATAGGCGATTCGCGGAAGCAATTGGCTTCCGGTTCCGCCTCGCGGAAGGAGATGTCTTTCGTTATAGTTGCGGTTGGAGAGGTTGATGGCGGGGAGACGCGGTTTGACTCGGTGAGGGCTATGGATGCTATCGTCACGCGCGGCCACTCGCCGAGTCACTACGGGAGACTTTAGTCCGAGCGAAGGTAACGGCGCCGGGGATATGCTGACGGGGGGGTGCTAGGGCGGCTGAGGCTTCGAGTTTCGGCTCGTGTGTAGGGGCTAAGGCTTATGGAAGGGGCCAGGGTTTTAAGTCCGATTTAACGGCCCGGGACATGGAAAGCCCATAGGGTTTCGACGTCTTCACCCAAGACGAGGGGCGCGGCCCGGGGTTTTAAAAAAACAATGGGGCATGGTTAACCGCCCGCACCCACCACTATTGAAATAAAAAATAACGTTTTCACGAAGGCCTATGACGATTTTGTATAATGGAAACTCCGTTCACTGTACCTGACGGGCAAAACATAGCCCTTTACGGGTGTTTTGTCCGTCAAAACCCCACTAAAACCGTTGTTTTCCCCAAAAAGACAACTCAGTAGTGAAAATCAAGGTTAAGATCCTACCTGGCACCGTGGGGATTGCTTGAGCAAGGTGGCTGCGAGCACGTATGAGCGAGGTGAGCTGGAGCGATTTGCACGGTATCGCACGTCGTTGGCCGAAAAAACAATGGTGTATTGGTCGAGCCCCTACCGTATTTTATAAAGAATGGGCACGTGTGAGCCTTTAATTTGGTAGTTGGTGTGATTAAAACGGGGTTTAAATTCACCGCGCGTAGCGGTCATGTCAAACAATCTCGGTTTTCGTGCAACCGTCATTCGCGGGCCATTTTGCGAATCGCATCCGCCGTTGCGGAAGGGTTCAATGAAAGCTTCCAACGTTTCGGGGCTTAATGCGGAAAGAAAACTCGAAGCCTTCCGCGAGAGACCGCCGCGTAGCGGACGGGTAACGCCAAAGCTTCCGCCCTTTCGGAAAGATATAGCGAATGCTCCCGGTATTTTCGGAAGACTTTTGCGAAAGCTTCCGCAAACCAAAATTTCAAAGTCTCGTTGATTTTTTCGGGAAGGTTTGGCGAAGGCTCCCGCTAGTTTCGGAAAGCTTTTGGGAATGGCTTCCGCCGTTTCGGAAGCAAAACTTATACTTTTCCGCATATTCACCCGGGGTCGTTTCGGAGTCCTTTGCCGAGCGGTTTAAGCGATTGGCTTCCGCCGTTTCGGAAGGGTATCCCGAAGGCTTCCGCGGTTTCGGGAGCAAAAGGCTGAAGGCTTCCGCGATGGTTCTCCGAAAAAATTCTAAGTTCTTTCATAGCTTCGGAAGGGAATCGTGAATTCCTCCGCGGGACTTATCCGAATGGCTTCCGCCGTTTCGGGACGTTTTATTGAATTCCCCCGCCGTTTCGGGAAGGGAACTCCAATTTCTCCGCGGACGGTTGTAAAATGTTCTAAGTGTTTTCCGGGAGACTAAGGCGAATGTGTCCCGCCATTTCGGGAGGAAAGCCGGAACCTTTCCGCGGTTGCGGAAGGCTTGAGTGAAAGGCTCCGTCGTTTCGGGAGCTAAGCCGTTTCAGAGCTTGAACCGTTCCGCAGAAGCAATGATCGAAAATTTTCCAAGTCTTTTACTTCGGAAGAAGTTGATGAATTCCTTCGTGTTATTCGGCAAGTTTACCCGAATGGCTTCCGCCGTTTCGGGAGACAGAGATGAATCGTTCCGCCGTTTCGGCAAGGTTTCACCAACGGTTTCCGCAGCTTATGGTCATAATCAGAGTCTCTTTTCGGAGAGGTAAAACACGGTGGCTTCCGCCGTTTCGGGTGGCTTTGTTGAATTCCTCGCCGTTTCGGGAGAACAACTCAAACCTTTTCGTGGTCGCGGAAGGCTTGAGCGAAAGCTTCCGCCGTCTCGGGTGGTCTTGGCCCAATGGCTTCCGCGGATTTTGGCAAAGAAAATCTAAGTCCTCCTTTCGGAAAGGTTGGACGTTTGACTCCCGCCGTTTCGGGACAATGTCCGAAACGTTCCAGAACGTTTGGGAAAAACTAAGTTATCTTTTGGCTCATGGGGAAAACATGGAAGGATTGACGGCAAGCTGTTCAGCAGGGAAGCAAAATTTCATGTTGAAAACAGAGCTGACGGCTGGGATGGCTTCTCAAGCAAACTTTCTACAAAAATTACAGGAGGGGCCCCAACATGTACAAAATTTTGGGGAGAGGTGTTGCTGCAACAACAATCACGTATCATGATTTGATGTCAAATATAAACAACTTATCATTGATCTTCATCTGTCTCGCATACAGGAGATTAATGCGGACTAGTCCCAAGGTTTGCAGCGGCTATTTCATACACGAATGTGGTGCATTCTGTATCTTGCATGTCCCTCTCTGCAAAGGTTCTCCCTAGGATTTTTTCTGAAGTCAGTCATTTTGTCTGAATATGGAGGAGATAAATTTGTGTCTGTCTTCCCTGCAAAGTCGCAAACGTAGGAAGTCTGCCCAGGGGTAGTTTGAGGAGGTTGGCTCGAAGTCATACCTCTCTGATCTTTTTCATGGGCACAACACTGGAGGTAATGAGATCTCTCGTGGTGGATTGACAAAGCATGCTGATGACTCTGGTAGCGGTAAAAGATGGGCTCCTCTTGACTTTGGTCAGGGTCAGGGAATCAGGGGCCCGGTGCAAGATTCTTGCTTCGGTTTTGATTCTGGAAGCAGGAATTGTAAGGTCCTCTCGACTCCTGATTTTGGGTTTATCTTGACCCCCTATGAAGCTGGCCGTAATCAAAGTGGTCCCACGCAGCAGTTTCGTGGTACTAGCCCAGGAAATTGGTAGCATGCGTTGGCCGATAATGGTGGTATGGTTAACATTGATTCTCCTCGTGGGCAGGACAACCCTTCCCTAGAAATTATCAAGCAAGTTCTGGATCTGGAAGCCTAGGTCTGTTGGTTACGAGGTGACTTCTATGAGATGAAGAAAGCCATATCTCACGTCGCTACCTTCGTTCAAATTTCTAACACTGAAGTTTGGAATAGCAATGGCAAGATTAAATACTACTTAGAGAAGCTGGTTGGAAAGTTAGACTCATTCCATAGTTGCCTCAGGATAGTGGAAGCTAAATTTGATTGTATCAGAACCAGTGGCAGAAATAGCCCATCCGTCATCCTGACATTAACGATGAAAATACAAGTACAACAACAAGAGGCAAGGATAAGAACACTTTTCTCCATCGTGGCAACTGACTCCTTCTTTGTGTTCTTGTCTCGGTGTTTTAGAAGCTCTGTTTGGGATTGAATTTTGTAATCCTTCTTATATGTATTACTCTTGTAAGTTTCTCTTGGGTCAGTTCGTTAAAATTTTCAGTAATAGCAGGCATTAGGTTTTTTTTGAAGATCACAGACTGAAATATGAAGAGACTGTTTCAACAACTCTCTTTTTTGGGGACCAGTCTCCCCTATGCTATGTAATATGTTCTCTCTTTTTAATATAGAAGCTCGTTAACCATTTTTCAAATCAATGACTATGACTTCAAATTTGGTCGAAGGTGAAAATTGCAGTTAGGAGCCTGATTGCAATTTTTAAAAAAATTGGTATAGGGTAACAATAATGCTAAAAATCCTCGAACTTGAGCATTGGTGTCAAATGATCCGCTCAGAAATCCAGTTTTTCAAAACCATCTCCTTTGAGCATATATATAGGTAGCACAACATCGATGCAGATAATATTTCAAAAGATGCAATGAAAAAAGAAGTTGGTTATTTGTTTTGGGAGGAAATTATTGATCACTTATGTTTTGATAAGGGATCAGTAAATTTCTTTGACTAAGCCATATTTTGGACTGCTTTTTGACCTAGAAGGGCTAAGTTTCTAAATAGCTGAAAGTTTTTTATTTTTCTGGCAGAAGGATGAAATTATCAGATTGTTTTTGAGAAATTCTTGTAATTTTCCAGGAAGTCTTTTTGACAATATCTGGTTTACTTCGGCTCTCTAGTGAGTCAAGTAACCTCATGGAACATACATGTACTATTTTTTCAATCCATGGAATGAAATTATGTGTAAATAAATGTAAGCCATGAATATTCTATGTTAAGCTTGTTAGAAGGTTAATATATATTCATGAATGAGGTTTCTTTCAATTTCATAATCTATCTGCTGTATTAATTTTGTATGTGAATGATGAATGGCTAAACTCCATTTATGTAATACATGTATGCTTATGCTGTCACAACCTCATTGATGGATGGATGCCTCCTGTATGTTCTTAGAATGATAGGCATAAGCCTAGTTATGAAGCTGTTAATTAGATGCTTAATAACTTAACTTACCAAATTAACTTAATATGATGATAAATCAAGCACACAGATTTATATGTTTTATGATTTAACAATACAATTTAAACAGAGTTACATTTTCGGAAACCAAACTCGACACTTTACAAGAATTATAATCACAGTGAAATTGGACATACTAGTACAAACAAACATTCAAGTGTATTATTTAACAAAATACTTCCATTTTTATTTTATTCACAATTGGTCTCACATCGCTCACGCCATCCAGGTTCAGCAAGCAAGACCATAATCCATCTAACAAAAATGTGTCATCGACATCGTCAAAATTATATGTTTTTGTTATAATACAGTTTCCTTCATCGTTAGAAACATGTTTTTCTCTGGATTCATCGACAATCACAATATTTGTCCGATCCCAACCATGGTTCAAAGTGTCCCAAACTATACTTAAAGGCTTGCGATATACATTAGGATTTACAACACCCTTAAAACCCTCTCTGGGTACGGAAGAACAATTTTCCTGTTTTAAAATTAATCTAAATTGTTCCCTTTTCAATCCTGTTATTTGTAATAATCTAGGCAAAAACTCGTCAACGTTTTTTTGTTGAGCAGATGTTCATACCCCAACCTCAAAAATACGAAAGCATTTTTAAAAAAAATCCCTTAAGCCTGGGCGTATAAAATAATACTTTGTTGATGTTTCGATGTCCGGTGGTCGTCGCAATCCGAGTTTCTGTTTTCTATGTATTGCGTGTAACAAATCGCCATTGAAATAAAAAATGATCAATGGTTTTCTAGTATTATCTGCAAACAAAAGCACACACACACAAACCAATCAATAAAATATTATGGTTCAATGTTTCTAAGTATATTGCTTTCATGTTCAACAAATTTTTAAACACATTACTGGATACATGGTATGATGTCCATAAATAAGATGAGAACTGTGCAATAAAACTTACATCAATTAAATGTAGGAGTAACTGTAAAAAAATATACAAATCACTAAATGAATTTGTTTTTTACAATATGACGGTTATCTCAAATTCAATGTGTTTAACCAATGCCCCATTTTTTAACGATGCCCGAGATAATTCAACAGAGCACACAACATTGTTTTTATAGTTATATCTCTCTCTTGTGAACCGTCAAATTTCCAACTAGTTCGCATTTTCAAGTAGTTTTCCTTGCTATTATCTGCTGATTGATACTGCCCTTCATCTATAAACAACATGTCCGTTTGTTTATATATATCTCCATATTGGATAAGTAAATCCTTGAAGGAATTTTTGTATATTATGTTCAGTACTTCACCAACATTATAGTATGCAAACATTGAGTGATTATAAATAGTACTAGGTTCTCATTGCTCTCGACCCCAAATAAATACAAATTCTTCATTTTTCAACCATTCAAATACATCCAGGAAATTTTTAATTTCCATGTTGTCGAGCCAGGAAAACCACAGAGCAATGTTGAAATGCTCTCTGGCAACACTGATAATTTTGCGGCTGAACATGCGTGTATAATAACGATAGCATTTATAGACAAAATGAGGTTGTTTGGAAGAATATTCAATGTTGGATAACATCCGAACTCCAAAGAGAAATCCCTCTACTCCCAGGACCAATAGTTTCTTTTGCGGTTATAATATCCTCACTACATATAAGAACAATGACTATATATATAACAACACTTTGTTCATGAAGTTAATGATCACAACAGATTCAATTGATTTAATAAAAGCATCACACTGAACTAATAATATGTTACATTCAGACGAAAATAGAAACGTCTCCGAAAAAAACAGAAAACACATTGAATGGTTTAAAATAGGCAATGATAGATTACATCTAAAAAATTTAGGCAATGACAGGTTACATTTGATAGTTTTTGATATCAGTTGATTCTTGCATTTTACTCAAATGCTGCCAAATTCCATGTACCAATTCAGTATCTGTCCGAAGGGACGATCCAATAAAGGGATTACACGAAATACAATTTTGAAATGGAACTGCTTTCTCAACATCACCCTCCAAAACAATCATTTATGTATTAATTTATGAAGTTTGCATTGGGAACTCCTTCCACACACTCTCCATATTTTTTTTTGTATTTACTTCTTGATCGGAGGTACATCTATCTCGAAACCAAATAAATAAAAAAATTTGCTCATATGATTTATCTTTACTGCATGCCAACAAAAATTTTGTAAGCAATACCTTCCCCTTATTGACACCACATTTAGATGACCAAATCCCAACATTGAATTTGGAAAAAAGTAAATCCAAAAATCGAATGGCATTTGTTCATGACTCATATGAAGTTTTTCTATATTTAAATTCACCATTTATTAGAGTAGTCTCTTCCCCCTTTTTTACTCTTTCCCCTTTCTTTTTTATCTCTTTTGGAGTCATTTTCTGTGACTTTCTTGCGAAATAGAAAACCTTCCATTTCTAATATCAATAACATTTTTGTATGGGGAGCTGCACAGAAATATTGTTTGTCATTATATATACTTCGGAATAAATTTGTTTTATCAATGTAAGTAGAAAATATTGTCTTTTACCTGTCAATGGCAGGCCAACATTTGATTGGTAAGTAAAATCACTGGAGACACCGCATTTTGACACCAAGGCGCCCTCTCTACGTTTAATACTGTCCAAGCCGTCTTGTTGTGCTGCATTGTTCAAGCTCTCGACTTGTTCATTATTGTCCAAGCTCCCTCCTGGTCCCTTATTCTCCAATGTGACTTGCTGGCTAATCTCCAGGGACATCGCCAATGCCTGCTCTGGTTGTGGATGATCCACATATTGACCTGGAAATTTGCAGGTATACATGTTATATAATTTTTTGCAGGTCACTATCCCCTTTCATAATTTACTTAATTTAACCACGATCTATGAAAAATAATTTTTACCTTCTTGTCCTATTTTGTAGTTCTTTGTAGATTGTCTATCACCTTCAGTTTCATCATTGGATATTGTAATTCGATTGGAGGATACCTGGGTATGCTCTTTATTTGAAGCTATAGTAGAATAGGAATTTAAAGAAGTTATTGAACATAACCGATCGAGAAAAGTAAAATAAAATCAAAGACATCTGAAAATGTTAATAGAAATACATTGTTTTATACCCAATTCATGGTAGAAACTGTTCATGAACAACTCTTGTTGTACCGTCTCCACAATAGAAATAACTATTCTTTATGGAGACCTGGTCAAGAACGAAGAAGCCTACCTCCTGCGTACAGCAAAAGAACTGTGCCTTCATAAGAGACCTGTCTGGAAACTATGTGATCCCAGAATTCCTGTGTCCTTTCTTTTGGAAACACATGGCTCCTCGCACTATTGTTGTTAACATTGGGCCGAGGTAACTCAAGCATCGGTAGGCCCTCTTCTTTCCAATCCATATCGATTTCAGAGGTAGATAAAATATCCTCATCATTTCCAATGCGCCAACATTGTATAATAGAGAATCCTCTAAATAGGTCCCCGAAGAATTCTCTATATACTCCCATTGTAGGATTCGTCGTAACATATTTTTTTGATTTCTTGCTCCAACTTGTGAAAGATTTAGAAACCATACAAGAGTTCTCCATATCATCTAGAAAAATACAAGTACATTCCTCTTGATTTGTTTCAAGGTAGTACAAAAACGCAAGCATGTCTTCTTCTGTCCATGGAATAGCACAATTACACATATCCACAACAACAAATTCACAGCTGACTGTCGCACCAAAAAATGGAATTGTTCTGAGTGTGGTGACCAAAGAATCAGGGAAACAACATTGACAAGCAAACTGTGAACTATTTTCGACATCTTCAATGGACATCCTCTCTTTATTGATATATAAATTCAATATTTTCTGAGCTTCAATTGGTATTTTGGTACCAATATCCACTTCAGATTCGTTCTTTCTCTTTTTACTCGGAGATTTTGGTTGCTTTCCCGAGCATAAAATACTGCACAGTTGCTTGAGATGGTTTGGTGCAATTTTATATATTTCAATGACGTTATGGTCAGTGACATTCTATGATCGTTCAGTTTGAATATCATTAAATTTGAAATATTCAACGATCGAATGCCTGGTTGACCTCTCGTCCTTTATTCGTTTGCAATATTGACTTAAAGTTTCTGCGCAAAATTTTTTATCAAATGATGTGCTCAACCAAACCGATCCGTTCATTATATTGTCCGCCACAACAGTCAATTCATCTTCATCAAGATCATGCAATGGTCTGAAAAAATTAGAGCCATAACTCTTTATTTTATTTAGAGAAAAATCATCCTGAGAGATGCTCTTCGGCGAGCAATCCAAGGTGCCACTTTTGTAAAGCTCGAATACAAATTTCCATTTGCTCCACAATCGTTCCGATGTCAAAAGAAGAGTTATCTTGTGTTTAAGTCTCTCCCTATTAACAAGAAAGATATTGATACATTGAGTTTGGAAAGACTGCAAACATATAAAATTGAATATTCCAGTTAATTTCCTAATTTCATAACACAGACAACAATCTAAAGAATTTGATTGATAAGAAGAAAAATTCTATACCGTCCAAACATCATTGGGAGCGTTTCCCTTTCCTAGGCGGGATGGACAACCGCACAATAACCATCTCTCCCTTGCTTTTTCAACTGAATAAATGAATGTATTGTTTGAAAATTCCTTGTTTGACAAGTTCTGCTGTTTGCATAATTTGCTGATGATGTCCTGTGGAACGTCTCTATGTACAAGACGAGATGTTTGATGTCGATACCTTTTATGGATCTGTTTATATTGATCATCTGCAATGATTATTTTTTGGGCAGAAATAGTATGCTGCCCATCCAATATATAAAAATTTACTGATGGCAGATCAATTTCTTTTTCATTTTCAGGAAGAAAGGGCAATATGGTCTCTTTATTGAAAGGAAATAGAATAGCATCTCTCAATGTTGTTGTAAATGTATGGACAAGTGATACCACCATATTTTGCACGACCTCCTCATCAACCTTTCGATATTGTATGTGCGGAGGCGCAACAACACATCTTGTTACGTCAATGGGAAAAAATTTCTCATCGAACAAAAAGTATTTGATCTAATGTTGTTGAACTTCTTTTGAAGTTTCGAAGCTCTTAGTCGCTTTCCATAGCATCGCTTTAGAAGGACTTCCTTTGAGTTGTTTCAAGGTAGATTTCCGCACATCTTTTACAATATTTTGGAGAAATGCTCTTCTGTTGTACGTTAGAATCTTTTCATGGAATATCGTTATTGACCCCTTATTAATATTCATATTATGTAATACAAAGGAAGTTTTCTTAGCCAACATTCTTTTCCTCCATATCGACAAAATTCCTTTATTCAAGGATGTCGCGGTATCAATTCTAGAGCGATTAGAAACAAAATACGAGGCAAAACCCACGCTTGCTTAGCACAGGAAATCGGATCTGGATCGGGACCATTTTTCATTAGATCTGGTCGATAATCAGAAACCAGAAGATCACACTGTA
This sequence comes from Larix kaempferi, assembly GCA_027924585.1. NCBI lineage: Eukaryota > Viridiplantae > Streptophyta > Pinopsida > Pinales > Pinaceae > Larix > Larix kaempferi. The sequence continues at coordinate 833,219 of BSBM01000356.1, forward strand.
TAAGGCAATAATTTTCACCAATCATCGCTTTAGCTTGAACTCGCAATTTTTTATCAGAATCGACAGGTTCTGCATATGTCAATATCCCAGCTCTAATCCGCTTTCCCTCGAAATCCAAGTAGAATAGATATATATTCGGGTACAAATTATCTGGTTCTTCCATCTCAACATACCATCCATTTGTGAATGGCGGAAGGTAGTGATCTTTTGTCAATTCAATGTTAAGATTCAATATGCTAAGACATAAAATATCAGCATTACATTTCATTTGACAACAATAGCATATACAAGATCAATGAAGAAACAACAAGCACATCATAAACACAAGAGACACAGATTTATCCTGGGAAACCCTCATGGGGTAGAAAACCCAGCAAAGCTTCCTCAATATAGATGACCAACAAATACAAAGATATAAACCAAAGACATGAGCTCCTCCTCCTCCATAGCAGACCTCTCTCTCACAAGTGTGCTACTTTTCGAGTGATAGAAGTGTGTATTAAGTGAGGAACATCCTCCTCTATTTATAATAGTTTCCCGACTGACTTTTACACAAGCTAGGTCGGACCCAACTTAATTACTGGGTTGAACACCCCATTACAACTAACTGGGCCGACCCCTCTAGGGTGGTCTAATAACCCTTTGACCCACATAACACATACAGAGCTGACCTCCACTAGGGAAGTCTAATAACCCAAGTTACCACATTCCGATGGAGGAATAAACATCTCCGGATATACAATAAGATCTTCTCGAAGGAATGAAACATCTCCGGAATAATAAAGTACAAATATAATATTCTTTGAAGTGACAATATTCAACACTCCCCCTTAATGAGAAGGATATTATAACAACATCTACAGGAGCAAGGAGTCATTGACTACATCATACATGATACATCTATAAATCATTGGAAGCTTTCTTCAAATCATCATCAGTAACTCAAGAAGTTACTGGAACATAGTCAATACTGAAACATCAGCATCATCAGTATTGAGTCTTCATCTTCTGCAGTACCCGAACAGCTATAGTATAATCATCATCATCTAGATCTACAACATCTGGATCATCCTCTCAATCTACAGCATCTGGATCATCATCTTGATCTACATCATATGGATCATCATCTCGATCTGCAACATCTAGATCATCATCTCGATCTACAGCATCTGGATCATCATCTCGATCTACAGCATCTAGATCATCATCTCGATCTACAACATCTAGATCATCATCTCGATCTACAGCATCTTGATCATCATCTCAATCTACAACATTTGGATCATCATCTCGATCTACAGCATCTAGATCATCATCTTGATCTATAAAATCTCTGCAATGCACACGATCCAATTATAGGATGATAAATCCTGCTCACTTTAGGACATAGGTCCATGGATGATACAATCCAAATCAAGTTCCAGGATGATCAATCCTTATCACTTTAAGACAAGTATCATGTCTAGGGACGATGCAATCCCAATCACGTACCTTTTGAACCAATGTTCACAGATGATGTAGTCCTCTCACGTACCTTTTGAACCAAAGGTTCACGGACGATGCAGTCCTCTCACGTACCTTTTGAACCAATGTTTACGAATGATGCAGTCCTCTCACGTACCTTTTGAACCAAAGGTTCACGGACGATGCAGTCCTCTCACGTACCTTTTGAACCAAAGGTTCACGGACGATGCAGTCCTCTCACATACCTTTTGAACCAAAGGTTCACGGATGATGCAGTCCTCTCATGTACCTTTTGAACCAAAGGTTCACGGACGATGCAGTCCTCTCACGTACCTTTTGAACCAAAGGTTCACGGACAATGCAGTCCTCTCACGTACCTTTTGAACCAAAGGTTCACGGACGATGCAGTCCTCTCACGTACCTTTTGAACCAAAGGTTCACGGACGATGCAGTCCTCCCACGTACCTTTTGAACCAAAGGTTGACAGACGATGCAGTCCTCTCACGTACCTTTTGAACCAAAGGTTCACAGACGATGTAGTCCTCTCACGTACCTTTTGAACCAAAGGTTCACGGACGATGCAGTCCTCTCACGTACCTTTTGAACCGAAGTCCTGGGACGATGCAGTCTTATCATCAATTCTCGGAGACATTTGTCTATGGATCAATTTTGGGACCGAAGTCCAGGAAAGATACAATCCTCATCTGTCCACTAAGGACTTCATTCTCGGAGACATCTGTCTACGGATCAATTCAAGGGACTGAGGTTCGGGGATGATACAATCCCCACCTATCCACTAAGGACTTCATTCTCGGAGACATCTGTCTACGGATCAATTCAAGGGACCAAAGTTCGGGGATGATACAATCCCCACCTGTCCACTAAGGACTTCATTCTCAAAGACATCTGTCTATGGATCAATTCAAGGGACCGAAGTCCAGGGATGATACAATCCCCACCTATCCACTAAGGACTTCATTTTTGAAGACATCTATCTACAGATCCTTTTAGAACATGTTTTCAAGGATGATGCAATACCCTTGTCAACTTAGACCCTTTCTAAGGACCATCCACCAATCTCTCTGTCGGCATCACCAATATAGGTATCTACATCATCGACCTCATTTTCAATGCAGGAAATCTCATCATAAGTGACCAAATCACTCCCCCTTTCGAGGAGGGTCCTACCAAGCTTGTCTCAGAAATACTCAAACTTTACTTGAGGTAGAGGTTTGGTTAGTACATTAGTAAATTGTTCATCAGTGCCTACAAATTCGAGCTTTATAGTTCCTTTCTGCACCATATCTTGTATATAGAAATATCAAATCTCTATGTGCTTTGACTTATCATGGAACACTAGATTCTCTTCCATCTTGATACAACTCTGTTTGTCACACAGGATCACAGTTGGGTCTATCTCTAAGTCAAACAATCCTGAATCCATATCGCTTCACAACTAACAAAGCAAGAAGCCATATATTCCACTTGTGATGAGAGACATGCTAGACTGCTTCCTGCTAAACCACGAGAACATGGCCGATAACATCCTCTCAATGTGCTCTTCCTGTCTTATACGTTTCCTGCCCAATCAACATCTGTGTAGCCATCTGAAGTCATGATCTCCAAGATAACATAGATCAAAGTCTATCGTACCCTTTAGATACCTCATCACATGCTTTGCAACTATTAGGTGAACACATATAGTTTTCACTAGATACTGACTCAAGGTGTTCACAGCAAGGCATATATCTGGCCTAGTATTCGTCAGATACATCAACGACCCAATAATATGTCTATACAGAGTCACATCAACTAACTTTGAGGAGTCATCAGCTCACAACATACTTTCCTTGGTTGAGAAAGATTCCTTCTGAGCCTTTTCATGCTTCTAGTCCTAGGAGGTAATGTATCAATCCAAGATCATTCATCTTGAACTCTGTAGCTAGCTTCTTCTTGCTTTTCATGATTTGTTTCTCATTCCCTGTCAGAAAGAGATCATCTACATACAATAATAGTATGATCCATAACCTTAAGGTAAAGGTTAGGAATATCTTTACTTCTGGTAAAACCCAAGCTTCTCAAGAAACTGTCAATTCTCCCTCTATGACTGAACATCATTCACACTCTGCATTGAATGATCTTCTGCATATCTATCTGTGCCATCTCTCGTTAGATGGGTCTACTGATATGAGCCTCGAGATCATTCAAACTCTGTGGTGAGTTCCTTCTTGCATCCATGTCATCTGTATATAGAAACCATATTCAACCTTGTAGCAAAGGTTGAGATCCACATCATCCATGGTGATCATTAAGCTCATTATTTTACTATCGATCCTGGGTACCCGAACAGAGCTTTCTTCAATTGAATCCTTGATTAACACTTCTTCTTCAATTACATCATTAAGATAATGGTCTTATCTAGCCACTTGGAGCAAACATCTCGTCATGATTCTCTTCCTCTTTCTAAGAGAATCTTCTAGCCACGAGCCTTCTATATTATGTTTGATTTGTAAATCTTCTTGTTGAACATCCATCACTTGTTCGGTGTTCATCATTATTCATGATCTTTCCTACAAATCAAAATTAAGTACATGATTAGTAATACTTCATAATCATCAAATCATGTTGACATGATAACCTATTATGCATACAGATATGATTTACATAGTTATGCTACTATCTTGACCAATATTTTGGCACAACACTTTTCCATATCCTGTATGCATACAGTGGCTATCTAGATGCCTTCCATCTCTACCGGAACATACTATCGAGAGTGTGCACAGCTCTCAGCATGTCAGCAAAGAGGTTTCATTCTAGACAAGCAACAATGGAATGTTTGTCCAACTTACCAATCATATGCATATTAGTAGTATACTGTTCAATTCTATATGAATGTTTACACTCAGCATGATATATTTTAGGAATACAAATATGCATACAACTATTACAAGCAATATCATTTACTTTTTCAAATAACAATTCAAATACTTATCTTTTATGTTTGTGTGGTTGCATCCCGCTTGATCTTCTATATGTCTTTTGAACATCTATTCATTCTGTACCATTGTGCATGCTCAAGTGTGCACTAGTGTCATCCTCATGATCTCATACACAAACATGCATTCATTAGTATAATCTCAATATTATCAAACCATTATAATTCTAAATAATCTTGAATATGTATGGTCATGATCATTCAATACATGGGTATACTAAGATCCTAGCACAAAGTAGGATTCTAACTTGACAGAGGAAAACATACTTGGATTAGTATACCTGCTTAGTTATGTATAACATACCTAAACAATATCTTCTTTGTTCTCTTCAATGATTTAGAGATCCTGTGCTAGAACCTGCATATCTCATAGGTTAAGCATAATAGAACAAAGTCATACATACCTCATAAGTAGAACTTCTATGTGATCAAAGATTATGGAGGAGTCTTTGTCTTCATGTTGTCATGGTCATGGAACTTGATTTGTCTTTCGTGATGTACCTGTATCTTGTTAGTAGACAACATCAACCTCATACAACACCATAGTGCATTAGTACAATCATATAGCCCTAATCAATGAATGTCTTCTATCATTCACATACTTTTACTAGGGTGATAAGACAATTCTAACATTAATCAAGATTGTACTATAATATGAAGACAAACATATTATGAACTTAATCAAGAATCAGATTTCAAGACATACCTATATCTCCTTAAGTCATACCTGTCGAGACTTCTTGTAGTCTTCTTATGTAATGACTTAGCCTTATCTACCCCTAAAACTAGATCTAGAGCTCGATTAGGGTTTGTCAGAGAAACCCTAAAAATTCAAACTTTGACTTTCACACTTCTGAATGTATGGAAGGATGTGTCTTGCTGACCTGATTAAACTAGCATACTTCAATTTTGAAATCTCCAAAATTTGAGCCCTCAAAATTGCCTTCGAAACATCTGGATCTTCTGGACAGGATCCCGAACTAGGGTTTGATGAAACCCACCCTTCTGCCTAATCAAAAGGTTCGATCCAAGGCTCTAAACTCTTACTTTTCTGAGGAGCTTCCAGCCGTGGTCACAGACTTCAAAAATTCCAACTTTTGCTGAAGCCCTAATTTTCCATCTTTCCGATCAAAATCCCGAACTGGGGTTTGATCAAGCCCGGTCTTCTACCCAACCAAAAAATTTGATCTTGGTCTCTAAATTTTGATTTTCCTGAGTAGCTTTCAGCCGTGGACCTCGATTCCAAAAATTCCAACTTTCTCCGAAACCCTAAATTCCGGAAGCCATGAATGAAGGTGCTAAAAATGATTCTGTTTTGACAGAAATATGTACCTGATTGTTTCTACTATAACTCCAAAGTTTTCAATTCATAGGGTCTGAAAACGTTTTTTGTGGTAGCCTGACCTATCATCTTTACATCCCGATAGGTCTGACCTCAATTGGATTCTCTGAGAGAGAGTTATTCCAAGTGTCGCAATGTGACCTGTTTATGGGATAAAACAGGAGAGCAAACTTGTACAACGTGCCACGTGTCACTGGTTCAACTTCGGCCTCTAAAAACGTTTCCTAAGATATTACAGTCTGTGCACTACCTGTCACTTTTTACGAAATTGCATTTGGAGCTTCCTAGCCCAAGGTATGACCTTTTTCCTAGGTCACCTGATTATGACTGAGATCTGGAAGAGGCAGAAACCCTAACTTGTACTGATCATAACTCACAAAGTACAACGAATCTGAGGGTTTCCATTCGAAAAATGGTACATGGGGATGTTATCTTCGACCTATACACTTTTAGGATCCCGAACCTTCTCCAAAATGGATTTATAGCGAAAGTTCCATGATGACTGGTTTTTGCTATATAAAACCCTAACCTTCAAATTGTCGTAAGTGAAGTAAGTGTCGTAAGTGCCATACCTTGCCTTCCTTCAGGTTAGCTCTGATACCATGTTAAGATTCAATATGCTAAGACAGAAAATATCAGCATTACATTTCATTTGACAACAATAGCATATACAGGATCACTAAAGAAACAACAAGCACAACATAAACACAAGAGACACTGATTTATCCTAGGAAACCCTCATGGGGTAGAAAACCCAACAAAGCTTCCTCAATATAGATGACCAGAAAATACAAAGATGTAAACCAAAGACATGAGATCCTCCTCCTCCATAGCATACCTCTCTCTCACAAGTGCGCTACTTTCCGAGTGATAGAAGTGTGTAATAAGTGAGGAACATCCTCCTCTACTTATACTAGTTTCCCGACTGAATTTTACACAAGCTAGGTCGGCCCCAAATTATTTACTGGGTTAAAGACCCCATTACAACTGACTAGGCCGACCCCTCTAGGGTGGTCTAATAACCCTTTGACCCACATAACACATACAGGACCGAACCTCACTAGGGAAGTCTAATAACCTAAGTTACCACATTCCGACGGAGGAATAAACATCTCCGGATATACAATAAGATCTTCTCAGAGGAATGAAACATCTACGGAATAATAAAGTACAAATATAATATTCTTTGAAGTTACAATATTCAACATTCAAAGCAAGGGATTTCCTGGTAGTTACTGAGGCTCAACAAATCAGCCATGCTTTATCTGCAAAACAGTCAATATTTAGTCAATGTAAGAAAGCATACAATGTCTATAATTATAAATTAGTGTTTTAATATTAGATGTATACTTGCAAATGTTCATGCTAATGATCGATGGTTAGGGAACGACCCCTCATTTTCAAAATCAATTGATTGATTAAGATCAAATCTGCTAGCATTATCCATGAGAGATAGAATGCACATTTTTAGAGTCGTTTGGGATAAGGATCGATCATAGAACGAGCGAACATCATAGAAGGGGCAACCGATCCTTCTTGTTTATGTGTATGAGTTTATCACATGTTTTTTATTCGAGTTTATGTTAGTTTTTGTGCTTAATTTATATGTATGTGAATGGTAATTGCACATTGATTAATTGGAATACAAGCGCGTGATTGTGAAGAAGAAGCACATAGTTTGACGAATTCATAGCAAACTGGTGAATACATTAGAGATTCAGCGTAGTTCTGTATACTGCGATGGCTACCAAGTGCGAAGTCATCTGGTGTTCTAGTTGATGTTAAATAGAATGTTATGCAAATATGGTAATGACATTTGTGCATCGCCATGGTTAAGAGAATCTTGATTATGCAATCCCCATATTCGCTTCAGGTTAGACTTCAACCTGTTTATAAGGTGATGCCGAAAGGTTGACCAACTTTTATCTCAGTCTTCTTCCAGTGTTCACCATCCTTCATATACATGAATTGACACCCTCGCCTTCGGAGGTTGAATATTTTTACAATTCCCTCGTAAATGAAGGCTAGGCCGAAACGTCTTGTACCAAGGACTCATTTAGTAATAGTTCAATACAACAAGAAGGGTCGGTCAATCCTTCTTCTGTTCACCATTCTGGATACGAGTGAATTCACAATTCTCTACTAAAGGAAGGGGCGACCGATCCTTCTTGCCAGATGTCGAGAGTCAGGATGCAGACAGGGGCTAGATCGACAGTTGATAATAACTACACAGATCCAAGGTGTGAGGAAGGCAGCGTTTGAGAGATTGAAGATTGCGGAATACCATGGGGCTAAGCATGGAAGGAGATAAACGATACCAGATCGATCATGCAAGATGGATGGCTCAGAGAAATTCCTTTATCCCTAGAGGTGCAAGAATGATAGGAAAGGATATATAATATAAAAAATGGAATGCACGGGGATCTGAGTACTGTTTTATTCGGTTTCCCCCTTCCTCCCTTGGTTGAGTTCAAGGGGGAAAGTTAATTTAGATAGACTCAAATAGACTCTAGCACCTTGGTGAATGCAAATTCTATCTAGGACCAAGTCCAACAAAGCTGATGTAATAACTAAACAACTAGCTCAAAGAAAAATTGAAAGAATCAGGTAAGAGAGCTACAATGGAATGGCACATTACACATATGGAACAAAGTTGTATTCATTTTGAATCTTTGATCTAATATAAGAAAAAATAATCTAGCTAAGGGGTTTAATCTTGCTCCCATGCATATTGCAAGAAAATTTCACACTTCCATAGGTATGTTCTTCCTCCATGAGATCAAATAAGCTAAGCCTTAAAATTGGACAAAAGTATTTACAGGCCACCCGATAATTTGAAAAGATTTATGGTATTAAGAATGGAATTTAGCTGTATTGAATAGATGGTAACCTTGATTAAGCTTGGACAATTATTGGACAACAAGCTCTACAAATCATACAAAGATAAAAAAAATAAAAATTATTAAGAGTATTGATTGGATTGTTTCTTATCTCTTCTTTCCCACCAGACCAAATCATTTTGACAGTAACTAAATGGCTACCTTGCCATTGTAAAAAATTGCCATGCAATGAAGGGGCGGCCGTCCCTTCTTCTACCAAGTATTATTTTCATAATAGTTCTAGATTGCAAGAAGGGTCGGCCAATCTTTCTTGTCTTCAACATTCGGGATACAAGTGAACTCCTGGATATAGGTGTTCACAATTTTATACTAAACAAAGGGGCGATCGATCCTTCTTGTAGCCAATATCCATTCCCCACTATTTATAGCATATGTAGGGAGTCGAGAATTGTTGTCCCATCCTGCAATATGCATTCCGGGTTGCGGGATAACGGTATTGATGGAACGTTTTAGGAAATCTAGGTATCCGCAATCCGCAACATATTTGTGTCTTCGGTAAAGGCGATGAAATCCTCATGCGGGGTGCAAGAAGGGTCAGCCGACCTTTCTTGTGCCGATTATTCTGTTTAAAATAGTTCTAGGCTGCAAGAAGGGTCGGTCAATCCTTCTTGTGTTCACCATTCTGGATACAGGTGAATTGTAACCTATAGGTGTCTACAGTTCTCTACTAAACGAAGGGGTGGTGGATTCTTCTTGTCGTGTGTTGGGACAAATATTGTTGATATGTTATAACTTAGACAATATACTAATCCCAACTATAATTTCATTGCGAAAGTCGAAAGTCTGGAATTGTTGTCCCAGCCTAGGCAGGTTGAATATTTTTACAATTCACTCGTAAATAAAGTGTCGGCCGACCTTTCTTCTGCCGAGTATTCTATTCAAAATAGTTCTAGACTGCAAGAAGGGTTGGTCAATCCTCCTAGTGTTCACTATTCTAGATACAGGTGAATGGTTGGATATAGTTGTTCACAATTTTATAATAAACGAAAGGGCAGCCGATCCTTCGTGTCGAAGGTCGGAAGTCGGGATAAATATTGTTTATATGTTATAACTTAGCCAATCTTAGTTCTAGGATGAATTCTGCATTAATTTGGAAGAAAGAACATTGACAATATTTAAATGTGTGGATTAGAGGATATAAAATGAATTATAACCCATGTATTATAGTCAACTATGAGGCAAAGCGATAAGATGGTGTAACAAGAAATACATCCACAAAAGAGAAACTAAAATATTGAAGAAAGTAAAAACATATGAATCTCTGTTTCGGATATACTTTTACTTCTGTTCTTCATTAAAGTCTTCAAAAAATATTACGTCACTGTATTTTTTGCTCTCGGATCCAACCCCTATTACTCTGTAAAATCAAAATTTATACAAAACGATCTTTGAAATCGTCGCTAAAAAAAGAAATTTCAAAGAAATCTCTCTGATCCAACCCCTATTATCTTGTTCAAGTTTGAATAAATTTTCCATTTATTTCAATCCTTCTACTATTTGATGATCAAAAGCCTTGTTTCCATTAAGATGTCTCCTTTGCGATATAATTTGATGAGGATCATAATTCATCCTTTCAGCCTCTTGGAAAACCATAATCTTCAGTAATTTTTTTACTACAGAGAGGACTGCCTTATTCTTAATGATGAATGGACCAACTTTAAGGGGGAATTTCACATTAAAAGCTCCAGTAAAACCATACACCCTAATTATACTACGTTCTCTATATAAGAACCAATCACCTGTTTGGCTTTCTGGTGTAGGCTGCAAAGTTTCTTTTTCTTCTAACACTCGGGGCATTTCAACATTAAAAATAATTCTGTAAATTTCTGCCATGATTTTATGGGTGAACTCAAACATATTGACCTATTTATTAAGGTCATGAGAAAAGTTTGTACCAAGAAACTTGGATTTCGAAATGTTTGAACAATATGACTGATACATGAAATGGTTCAACTGGTTTAAATTCACTAACTGGACATGAATCACTTCAGCTAGGAATTCATCAAAATTAAAACAACACACTGGACTCGACTATGACTCTGGTGAAATTACTTGGAGAAGGAAACCTAACATAACTTCCGTGATTCGACTTATCACTATCTAGACCTAAAATTTGACTCAACAAGGACAAAACTAACTGGGTATCTCGCTGAAAGACATCAATACTCAATGTGAACGATAGGTTTTCATGTGACTGACGATAGGTTTTCTGCAGGACTACTACTTCTATAAAATTTGCCAAATTTTCTTTGTTAAACGTCTCAGGGATTTTGGGAAATGTTTCAGGTAAACTTAGAACCTCACGGATAGTTTGCACATTTACTGGGCATATAATTTCGGTCGTTTTTACATTAATGATTACCCTTTCGCCCTGCGAATAATTCTCTGCACACCAACAAACAAATTCGGGGAAGTGTAGGGTTTGTTTGACACAAAAATAGTACAGAAAAGAACCAAAAACATTAAATACATCCTTTCCCTACGACTTAAACTCCATTAATTTCTCCTTAGACTGCGAAATACTACACAGAAAAAAACAGGGTTGAAAACAGGGTCAAATACAAGCTTCTCCTTAGACTGCGAAATACTACACATAGACAAAACAGGGTCGAAAATAGGGTCAAATACAAGCTTCTGGTTTTCATATGAACTTTCATTGAAGGGATGAAGGTCTTGGGTTTTCGCCATTTGGGACACAAAATCTAAACACTGAGGGTTTCGAGCTACCTATGAAGTGTGAAGTGAGCTTCTTGGATGCTGTTCCAGTTGACGAAGACAACGACGTGTTTCCCATGGACCGTTCTTTTCCTCCAGGTAATAAGTAAGTGACAAAAACATTTTTTAAAACTTTGAACAAACCTTTTATAGAACATATGCTTAGGTGGTTTCCAAACTTGCGATGAGCGGTTTAAATTTAACCGCTTTTCATAGCGGACTCCACCAATGCTTGCCACGTGGTAAGCGATTTAATTTCCACTCTACCTTTTCCAAGTTTAACCACTGTGCACTTTCTAGTGCCGGAACCCATTTCTATCATCGATTATCTGGGTGTGTCTGCCACGTTGCTACACGTTTGCAACTTTGGTGTGAGTCGTCCAATTTTTTAGCGCCTTTTCCACCTCCGCCCTTGGAGTGAGAGACCTTATGTAGATACCTTAAAATAGTGACAATATTTTCATTGTTCCTCTCTATAAACATTAATCTCAAGAATCCATATAGAATAAAATTAAAAAACATAAAGACAAAAATGCTAACAATATGAAGAAATCCCTTGTTTGATGAATAATACCAATTCTAGACATTGTTTGTAGATGGGTTTGTAGAAGATCTAGTGTAACATGGGAAGAAGTCGATGAAGAAGAGGGAGAGATGACCATAAGAGATAATATAAGTCTAAGCAACAAGATCAATCTTCCAAGATGGCATTGATGGCATTGAGATGAAACATTAAATTAGGAAAAGAAGGAGAGATCACATGTCGTAGCAATAACATCTAAGGTTGTGTTATTTTTTTAAACAACCCATTTCATATTAGATCCATAATTATATTGTTCATGTTTGACTACTAATAACTCGAATGCTTCCAAATGGCTCCAAATGCTTCTGATTTGGGTCTCAAGGTGTTTGAAAGGTATTAGGACATAAAAAGCGACAAAATTTGCATTGTTCCTCTCTACGGCTTTTAATAAGCAATGTCTAACCGAGATAAACCAAGAACCCATATAGAGAAAATTTTAGAAACATAAAAAATACCTAACAATTTGAAAAAAACATTTGAAAAATATTCATAACCGTTGAGATTGAATTGACAAGTAATCAAACTTCTAATAGAAAAACCAAGGTTGGATGCAAATGTAATACAATCTATGCAATTTCCAATGAATACAAAGATCGATAAACACAAAAGAGGGAGTGAATCTAAAAAATATGTTCATGAATACAAAAAATATTATCTTGAATCACATCATTAACAAACGCCACTCCTTTGAATCCCTTTGGCAACTTGAAAGTGGAGGACAAAGTGCAAAGGTAACATTAACCAAAGCTAAAACTATAGCCAAGTCGTGAGCCTTTAGACAGTTTAGAAAGTGCTTTTGACAACTACGGGGTTTTATGCTTTTATTAAGCCTTACTTTCTTATGTTTTTCAACCGGCCTTTAAGGCATTCTTTACATTAAATTCTTGTGTAATGTCCCCAACTTGGAACTTTTCCCAATTTGGTCAATTTTCAAAACTTGGACTAGTGAAGCCTCAAAATGTCCCAAATGATCCCAAATGATTTTAAACTATGTTTAGAGTGGATTGAGGTGTAATATGACAAATTTATGCAGCTATTAGAGGCATGGAAACTTCCAATAGACTTCAACCACTTGCATTTACAATTAGAGAATGAAAGGAAGAATCACTAGGATAACCTATGTTGAATCCCCCAAGGGTAGATGGCTCCAAAAGACTCTTTAAAGGATTTCAAATTGGGTTTCAAGGTATATGGAGGGTATTAAGAAATAAAAAGGAACCTCATCAGTGATTATAGACTAATATAAGAATACTTCTGCAACATCCGTTTAACTTCAGGAGAAGTTGGGGAATTTTACTAGTCAAATCGAGGTTCAAAACCCCCAAGGGTAGGGGACGAACATGGATTGTGATTGTGGCATCAATACAATGATACATGGATAATGACACATAGGTACAAGGAAATAGATACATGTATAGGTTGATGGAAATCATGATACAATGACAATGGAGTATTGTTCTTCTTATTCATATTAGGGTGGCAGGATCGAGCAAGGATAGGAGATTGAAGTCTCCTTTGGTTTGGTGCTTGTGATCTCAGGGATTTTGGGATTCCATCCAGTTGGTGCTAGTAAAACTATTGAGTCAGAATTTACTGAGGTCTAGAGTCCTATCTATAGGTTGGAAACTATGAAAACCAAGGGGTTGTAGCCTCGTTTTGTTAGCTTTTCATCATTTAATTCAAATTAATATGATCTAGGATCTTAACTGAGAGAACAACATGTATATCATGTCAAACACAAGAGACAAGAGACACAAAGCATTTCACCTGGGATAAACATAAAGGTGAAAAACCCCACAACTTCCTCAGAGATAGAATAAGCACCAATACAAAAGATCACAAAAATGAAACCCCAAAAGATAGATGTCTCCAGCAGTTCTTCCTCCAGGATCCTCCACTTGTGCACACTTCTCTCTCTCAACTATGCGAGTTGGATGTGTGAGTGAATGAGAAAATATAGTGGTGCAACCACTCTATTTATACTTTAAATTAACTTGACCTGCCTTTTATCCTAACTGGGTCGACCCCCTAGGGGAGTCTAATAACCCTTCCACTTAACACATACTGGGTCGACCCCTCTAAGGATGTCTAATAACCCATCAAATATAAGTTACGACACTTAGAATAAAACTTGTGACACTTGCAAATACAAATGACGACACCTCCGAACAGAGGAATAAGAACATCTTCGTCGGGGATACAATAGAGTACAAATGTAATACATACAATATAAAAGTGAATAGTATCTTTTGAAGTTACAGATAGTACATTAAGAGTCCCTCTTAACTAGGAAGGTATTCTCTTGACACATGCATCAATACATATAGGCACAAGTCTTCAATACTGGAGCTAGGTCATCAACACTAGATCACTGGAGCATGATCGTAGGTCTTCATCATCTCTGTGAGCAAGCCATCAAGTAGGTACATCTCAGGACTGATTACACTGTCTCTCCAAAATTTAGTGTACCCTAATGTCACCCCATAATCTTTAGATCGTACAAGGATTTATTCAGTTTGCACACATGAGTCTCCCTGTTGTGTGTCTCAAACCCGAGTGATTGCTCCACATATACTTCCGCTTCCAATACACCATAATGATTCAAGAATCCTGTCTTGACATCCATCTGGTGTATGATCTTCCTTTTCACGATCTTCATTATCTTTTGGTTTTACTTCATTCATTGTTGCATATCGATTCCTGAGTACTTCTGGTTCTTCAAAGTCTTCTTCTTGACTTCATCAATCTTCTTGTTGAATCATCGTCACTTGTTCTTCGAAACAAGTCTCTCTTGTAGGTGATGGTACAAGGTCTTTCCTACAGGACAAGTTCAATTGCATGATTAGAAACATCTCATAGTATTCAAAACAAATTCTTACACATAAAGACATATGTCATACAATCATGCAATTATCTTAGCCAATCATGCTTCAATACAACATTTATTAATCCCGTAACTTTCTAGATGCCTTCCATCTCTACCAGAACATTGTTAAGAGTGTGCAAGTCTACTCCAACATGTCAGCAAAGAGGTTTCATTCTAGATAAGTAGCAATGGAATGTTGTACAGTACCATCGACCACTAATACCCATTACTTGCATATAAGTAGTATCTTGTTCATTAACGCAATTTTTTTCTAACATCCTAATAGACTCAGGGCCGACCCCAGTAGGGAGTTTGATAACCATATCACATACAATGATGACCTTTCTGATCGGAGGAATGAAACCTCTCCATCGGAAGTACAATGCCATATGAATACAATATAAAATATACAAGTGAAATACATTTTGAAGTTACAAATACATCAACACTCCCTCTTAACTAGGAAGGTATTTCTCGACACAGTTCTTTAGCACAAGTCTTCATCGTCAACTACACCATTCAAGAAAGTTGTCTTGACATCCATTTGGTGTAATTATTCCACTTCATCACTGCAACGAGAGCAAGTACCGTTAATAATGATGGAAGTGTATCTAGCTACGGGTGCAAACGTTTCTTCATAATCTATCCCTTCTTTTTGGGAGAACCCACGAGCCACAAACCTTGGCTTGTATTTCTCCTCCTCCACTTGTGCGCACTACTCACTTGAGAGAATGAGTGAGTGAATGAATGAATAAATAGAGAGTCTAATAACCCTACCTCCTCCACTTATTTATACTTGTCTTCCACTTGCCTTTTACTCTACCTGGGTCGACCTCTCTAGGAGGGCTACAGGTGAAATATGATGAATTAATAAAGCAGGTTACAAGTGAGACCTCCCTGTAGGAAGCAAACCAAGTCATTTGGGATGACATTATTGTGGAGGCAGAGAAATTGAGGCCATATCTCGATTTCATTCTGGACAAAGAGGGTGTAATAAAGTTAGCTAGGAAAAGCCTAACAGCAGTCAAGGAAAAGTTCAACAAGAAGCCCATGGACTGTGCAAAAAAGACCATAGAATTTATGAATGGGATGACAGAGGATGAGGTGAAAACAACTAGCATAAAATTAGGATAGAGTGTCTAGTATTATTTGGGCAAAGAAGGTGGTGAATAAGTATCACCAGATGAACACGATTCAGGCAAGGATAGACATTTTAGCAAATCAAGTAAAACTCTTCAAAGAAATGTTTGATCCATTATTCAAGAAGGGACTTCCTATCTTTTGGGAGGAGGATGGCACCACGAGGACACAGGAAGAAGAATATCAGGGCAAGTTGTGGGGATGTCGATTCAATTTGGATTATGTATAATTTAGGTAAATTTATTCTAATGTTTATGTATTGATTCATTGTAATTTTTTGCATAATTAATGAAATTCAATCGATTTCTCTTGGCCATCTTTTTTGGATATTAATTTGTCAAATTTATTTGAACTATGTTTTATGTTGCCAATTTAATGAATACATCGATCTGTAGGTTGGATTTCTATTACTATACAATTCATGTGTTATTATGTGTTAAATGAATTTCTTCGTTAAATTAACTTATTTTATCTCTAATTTTCTGCAACTGATAAACAACCACACATTTATATTGATGCTAGTAAGTGGAAAAGCGCTCTTACAAAGCCAATTTCTTGGATCTGCGTTGGATAAAGATAAGTAATCCTATGCATTTGATTCTGATGCATTTTTATTTCATTCTTGAATGTTGTGATTGTGTAATTGAAAGGTTTTTAATTATGTTGTGATTGTGTTATTGAAAGGTGTTTTCCACTGTGCATGTGCAGGTTGACGTGGAGAAGCCACGTGGGCAGGAAGTCTGGCGCAGAGGAGACACATTGGCAGAAGCCCTGACGTGGAGGATTTACGTGGGCAGAAGGTGTGATGTGGACCGGCCACATCATATCCACACGTGCCAGTGAAAGTGAAGAATGGGCGAAGGTGGTTTCACAAATGGAGGACGCTGGTTTTCCTTACCGCCCTTCCAACTTGCGAAATCATGTGGTGCTTCCACGTGGAGAGCGGTTTCATATTTCACAACCACCCATCCCCTCGTCCTAGCATCCATGTTGGGGATGCAGAACGAAAGTGGGACTCTTGATCTTATGCGGCCCAATTGATCTTTTCCTTCATTTAAAATGGTTTGTACGTTGGCATGGGGTTATCTTTTCCTTCATTTAAAATGGTTTGTATGTTGGCATGGAGGTGATCTTTTCAGCCATTTAAAATGGTTTGTACGTTCGCACAGAGGTGATCTTTTCGAACATTTAATATGGTTTGTATGTTGGAATGGAGTTGATATTTTTCGCGGTTTAAAATGGTTTCTCGTGTGAATAATCTCATCATGTTTATGAGGCACCCGTTTATGATGGATTGTGTTTATGTGTCACGATGTATAGATGATATCCCTCCACACTGTGATAATAAATGTCACAAACTTTTCTAAATTGATATCCCGCCACACGGCTCTTCCCGCCCACACTTCTCTTCCCGCCCACTGCCTACATTGAAACTTAAATTTCAAACTCTCTGTGTTTGACAGTTTGGAGCTCTGTTTTCTCTCAGGATCGAGGTTTTCTTTTGCTGAGGTGGAACCGAGAAGAATGTTGGGTGGGTAGAGCAATAAGATTGGTTTGAAGAATCGACTGCTAGTTTTTCAATTGGCGGGTATTTATATTATTCAAACCATAAATCTAAATCTGTAACAGAGCATGCTTATTCAGCCTCCAGGATAAAAATCCATATCTTCCATGGTTATAAAAAATCAATGCAATGACAGTTTGAAGTTTACAGTAATTTAAAGTCGCTGAACGTTTTAGATTCTTCAGATTTCCTTCCACCACTCAATTCCAGGTAGTTATCTTCTTATAGTCCATTAATATGAATTCACAACGTTATTTTTGAAAAATCATGCGTTACTCATTACTGGGCTAAATTAACGAAATTAATAGGTTTAATGTCGATTCCTGCCAGCTTGCATTTGTTTTTTTTCTGGTGATGTAGCGTATTATTTTCATATATTCCATATTGTTTTCTGCAAATCCTCTAGCATTTGGCTAGGTTTGTTGGAAAAGATAACGAGAAATGAACTCGAAAAATTGAAACATGTTTTTTCTTTTTAATATCATTTTGCAGTTAATATTCACTATAGTATACTGATCTATGTAAACGTTAATACTTTATTTGAAATATTTGAAATTGATAATTTATGTCTTAATTTATATAATATTGATTACATTTCTTTTAATATAAGTATATATAATTTAAGTATTTAATTTAATTGAATAAAATTAAGCAATCAAATACTAGCTTTAAACAATATTAAGGTATAATTGTTTGCCAATACAGTATCTTGGCTAGAAAAGTCCCATGTATTGCGTAGTTGGAAGTGGTGTATGACTCCAATTGTTGGATGCAATGAGAACACATGTGAGTCTTGCATACTATACCAAGGCATTTAGTTTTAGAGATAAAGCTGATAAAAATGTTCTTAAAATTTAGGCAAGAGATCGTGTTGGAAAATGAATTTAACAGTGACGACAATGCAGATAGTGATGCCATTAGTTGGAAAGATTCTGACTGCGATTTAATAACTAGACAAACATTCTTTCATACTTTTGGGCTGAGACAGTGGTGAATGAAATAGCAGCTTCTACTTCGCCGAGTGTAGCATAGATCAATTCTGGAATAATCAAAGCCACGTGGCACAATTTGAATGTTCCACATGTCACCTTAGAGACTAGATTTCGACATTTGAACGAAAAAATTTACAGACGTTTTGCTACAAAGAGTTTGCCATCAAGTCAAAAAAATTTCAATGAAAGCGAGGTCACTCTATCGTAAGGTTGTTCCATTTCGGGGTGTTGGAAGTAGATGCCGAGGAGAAAGAGCATCCGCACCTTCCTCCAGGGATGAGTTTTCAGAGTGGCTAAAGTAGATATCGACACTCTAAACACATATTTCATAGATTAGAGGAAATTTGAGGTCTAAAATGGGCCTTATAAGAAAGCGTGCATGGATGAGAAGGATTATTTTTTATTAAAATTAATTTGAGTTGGATTTCTCCAACCAATAGAATTTCAATAATTTTGGTCAACGACTATAGTTGAGTTGGACATTTAGAAATCAATTATGCTTATGTGTCATATTTTTATTGAATATAGCTAACTCCATATGAAACTCACATTGGTTAAGCTTGTGAAAAGTTATCTCGAAATACGATAAATATACTTGAAATATTAAAAAGGTAGTGGAGTCTTTTTGAAATACTAAAAAGATAGTGGAGCCTTTATGAAATACTAAAAACATTTATACAATTAATTTTAAAAAAACATTAAGGTATTAATTAAAAAGATAGTGGAATCTTTTTGGAATACTAAAAACATTTATAGAATTAATATTTAAAAAACATTAATTTTAAATAGATTTTTTTTAAAATACTAACCTGTTTTTAAAATTGGTATAGTTTTTAAATATTACATTCTTGATTAATTAAATTAAAACTTTAGTAATATAAAATAAAAATTTATATTATTATTTAAATATATATATTATTATTTAAAAATATATTATTATAAAATATCTAAATATACTTAATTACTGTGACTAAAACATTTAAATACTAATGTAAAATAAAAAAAATTAATATTTTTAATATTACTAAATAATATCTAATAAATTCTATATAAAAATTAAAATAAGAAAAATATAAAAAATTAAATTTGTTTTATAAGTTTTATATAAAATTTTAATTAAATTAAATTATAGAGTCCCTCATGGATTCTTCATCTCTTCCTAATGCAACGGTTGATCCAATTTCATCCACTATTTATAAGAGAACATTTGTAATCTTATTTCTTTAAATAATGTTAATTTGATGCAACTCCCACCTTTTTAACCTAGTGAATTTTGGTTTAGCCAACATTTAACTAGGCTCCTAATAAATGAAATAATAAAAAATAAGGACTCAAATAGGTTGTCTAACCAACCCACAAATACCTATTTTCTGTGATTTTCTGTCCTATCAACAAGGGCATCATTTGCACAAGCTGTCAAAGTATTTCCTCGTGCCATATATTGAAGGAGACATTTGTCAAAAACAAACAGCTAAACCTAAACGATACAAATGCATATTTTTTGTGCATTTTTTATCATTGCAACAAGGGCATCATTTGCACAAGCTGTCAAAGTATTTCGTGGTTCCATATACTGGATACATTTGGCAAAAACAAACTGTTGAAGCGTGCAGTTGTTTGCAGGGTGTGACAAAATTGTGGACTTCATTATGCAGCTTAAATATTGTATTTTTGCCCGATGATAATCCCCCTTCACTTCTGGGCATGACTGCTGAAGTGTGAAGGCGTGAAGCTATTTGCAGGGTGTTCCTTCACTACTCATGGGCCAAAAAGAAAAGGGGACTCATATCAGAATGCTTTCCAACTTGCCTTCCCTCATAGGATGACAGGGCTCTTAGGGCTCAGCTTCAGAGGCCTTCGGCTGCTTCAGAGGCTCAGAATGATTCTCACATCTCCATATTCCACAGTTTTGGGACTCAGACTCTAAGGAGAGGTTTGTAGATATTGATCTATTACTCTAACTAAGGAACTAGTATTAAACAGGGGGCTCTCAAGGAAAGGATGCTAGACAAAGTGATAACCTGCACTCATTGAAGCCCAGTCGGAAACAACAGAGCGAGCTACGATCCCACCATTATTTACAGAGGGCCGCGTTCTGGTCCATAATTTTCTTGTAAAGCTTCAAACCACTTATAGTTGTTGTTTCAAAAAAAAGACATACATTACTTGGACTGCAATTGCATTTGGTGTAAATGCTGCTCCAATAAATTCAGACTTTTGCTCTATTTCATTATAGCCTCAGACTCGAGAGAGGTTTTAATCTAAAATATTTTAGCTATGTGCATGTGAACAAGTCTAAATATGGAAGAAGACATTGATCATATTTCATTGGCTATTGTAATCTTTAGCTGTCATGAATTCATTCAAAACGGATTGCTCTCACTGGGGTTAGGATTCAAATTTTGATATTAATATTTCAATAAATTCATCTGCACTAGTTGCATTGGTTATTTGATGGTTTAGTTGGATTTCCCATTATGTAACTAGTGTTTCACTCAAATATTTCTACATGTATCTACCCACCACATGGATTAAGGGGATGGTCACATAGAAAAAAGGAGCTTAAACTTGTACATTTGGGAATGTTATTCACTGTTTAAACTTTAAAGGCATAAAGTTGCACATCTGAAAAGTTTATTTGTAGATCTGAAGTTTTTCTTGCTGACTGAGGTTTGAAAACATGTATTTGAAGATATCTTATCAGCAAATTTCGATAGGGATAACCCCATAGAATCGGAAATCATTGAACTGGAGCAAGAGTGAATGTGCCAGTGACAGAGGCACCTTCCCTAAACTGTCCATTTGGAACCCCTTAAGAAATTTCTAGCAGATTTTTCAATGGACAATCTCAGGTGATAACAATCTGAAATTAGAATCTTAGGAGTGTTACCTGCCAAACCTACACTTTAGAGTATTACCTGCCAAACCTGCACTTTAGACTCTAAATTGTTACTAAGGTGAGAAAGTGGGGTAAGGGCTCTAGTAACTTTACCTATTGTTGCAATTCTATGCCAATGCCTTTGTTAGGATCCTTTATATTTTTGTGTTGCTCATTAAGTTATTTATGCATTCTAATATAAATTTCTGAGTTAAGCATATTACAGCCTTCAGCTGGAGCAAATTCCTTTATTTGAATTTGTAGTAAGACAACCATCTCTATGACTTGTAATAGGGAAAGGATTCTTGACTGCTTGGGGCTTCCATATCACAACTCGCTATGTCCACCAAATTAGAATTGGTTCTATGGAGGATGTCTTCAACACACCATCAATACCATATAGAGTATGAGAAACAATGCTTGCATGGGTTTCAATCTTGCTATTATATAGCTACTGTGATAACCAATTCACTGTACGCTGGTGTGTACTATATTGAAGTATGATCATAGTCATTACTTCATACAAGTCTGCAAGTTGCGCTAGGAGTGTTCTTCTCAACCCTTTAATTTATGCCTCAATACTTTTCCCAGTTGATGGTAGTTTAAGCTGATCACTATTCCATCAAGTTGTCGATACAGAGCACCAGTCAAAGTTGTTAGTATAACATCTCAAATCTTAAGCATGTATGACCTGCTCAATTCTCTGCCTGTCATTGTATCTCTTCTTTTCTTTCAACTGTAGTGAATTATCAACAACCGGTAGCATGGAGTCACATAATATCTTGCAGGTTCTTACTGCAGGCAGAAGCAACTCCTCTTCCTGGTCAATATCTTTTTGGCTTGTAGCAAACTCTTCTTAGTTGAAGATCCAGTATTTTCCAGCAATAGACTTAATGCTTGAGAAAGTTCATCATCTTCTTTAAGGGCTCCTCTGGACAAGTGAATAGCCATTCCATTTCCATCTCTACAATGTTTGAGGTGGTCCAAACATTGTATTATCGAATTATTGCTTCCAATAGTTTTCACCACTCCATAATACACATGCTTCATGATATATCAATTTCAAGTGATGAATTCCACACAACGCTGGGGAAATGAGAGATGATTGCAGAGAAGGCGAACTACCAAAGACTCCAAATCAGTCTCTTTCAATTATTCATAGGCCTCCAACCTAGGCAAACTATTAGTTGAACTTCCAGCTCTTGTATTTTGAAGATCAAATATCATGTCCTCTACTGTTTTCTTCAACACAGTTTTTTTTTCATTTTAGAAGTAAACACAACTACCTTCCTAGTGAACAACATATGCCTTAGGATTTTCATGCAGACTGTCAATAGACATGGAGCTTGTCACCATGATGGGATTCAATTTCGAATACTCAGACTTTGAATAAGATTCTCAAATGTGCCTTCAAAGTCTGTTGCTTCTCCATGGTTGCATTCTCTTTCACACTTTACTCTGAAGATTATAGCAGTCTCACTATTTTCTTCATCAATTGCAGCAACAATATTGTTGCTTCTTCCTTCACCTATGATTGTGCATTCACAGACATGGGCATGGCCTCCATGAATTTTTAATCATCAGAAATTATATCTACACCACCCTCCTCCTCAAACTTTGGAAGGTATACAGTGACCCTTGCTCCTCATTTTCTCTCGTCTCTAGTGCTTGGGAATCTTCCTTCACTTCATATATAGAATTGTCAAGTCTGGCTTCAAACTCATTGTCAAAATATTTCTCAATATCATTTCAAGATTCCCTCCTGTGTGCATCACATGTAAGTTCTGTGCTGGAATACTCCACACTTGTTTTTCTTGATTATTTTTTGGATGTAGCTTGATCCAATGAGGAAGATTATTGTACAAAATTGTTTCCACTAGTCTGATGTATGAGTGTTTCTTCTGGAATTTCGGTTTCATTGTTTTGAGCAATCTGATCTTCTTTTTGTATATATTTTTCATGTCTTTTGTTTCTTGGCCCATTAGACTTCTTTCTCCAAATTTTTGTGCACTCTTCTGCAAGGTGCCCATGTTTATGACAATTGTAGCACTCAACATTATGAACTTCTTTCCTTCTCCAATCCTTTGCATACTTTTGATCAAGAGTTCTGGTTATATGGCTTATGCAATTTCGGGATATTTGTCCAAAATTGTGACATTTGTAGCATTCAATTGAGTTATGATTTATGCTATCATAACCATTAGGAATTCTAGCTTGTCTGCCTTCAGACTTGCCTCTAGAGGTCTGATAGGGACCTACATGATCATTCCTAATATATGCTTTGCAATCTCTTGCTCTATACCCAAACTGGTGCATGAAAAACAATAACCATGGAATATACTGAAGTACCTAGATGAGTAGGGTTCCCTTAATGAAGTTGATCTCCTGAATATATTCTGTCTTGGAGGAGGATTAGTCCCTCGTTGTTCCTTTTCCTCGATTACATTAATGTGATCCTCATGGTGGGGTTTCTTGAGAACATTGGTATAGCTAGTAGCAAGACTATCAACCTTCATTTAGCTTTCACGGTGATTTGGTGTTTGAAGAATACTAACTTGGATTTCAGGCTTTTCTTCAATTTTAGACTTTGGAGACTTGGAGCTTGTGTCCTCTTTGCATGGAGATAGACCTGCATAACCAAGGCCTGATTTGTCGCATGGTGATCTTTGGTAACAAAGTGTCAATGATCATTGCTAATATATGCTTTGCAATCTCTTGCTCTATACCCAAAACTGGTGCATGAAAAACAATAACCATGGAATATACTGAAGTACCTGGATGAGTAGGGTTCCCTTAATGAAGTTGATCTCCTGAATATATTCTGTCTTGGAGGAGGATTAGTCCCTCGTTGCTCCTTTTCCTCGATTACATTACTGTGATCCTCATGGTGGGGATTCTTGAGAACATTGGTATAGCTAGTAGCAAGACTATCAATCTTCATCTAGCTTTCACCGTGCTTTGGTCTTTGAAGAATACTAACTTGGATTCCAGGCTTTTCTTCAATTTTAGACTTTGGAGACTTGGATTTTGTGTCCTCTTTTCATGGAGATAGACCTGCATAACCAAGGCTTGATTTGTCGCATGGTGATCTAAGGTAACAAAGTGTCGATTGTACTCTCTCCATTTTTCTGTTTTCCACATGATGTGGCTTTACACTCTATCATGCTTACTAATGGGATCATAGCTCTTGTTTTCTTATAAGCAAACCAAATTCTATCAAAATTAAGTTCTAAACAGTTCTTGAAGAGTGTGTTAGAAATCAGTCCATAGCTTTGAGCCTTTCAGCAGTCCCTAACTGTATGTTTTATAGAAACCGTCAACAGTGTACAAATTGCTTTGGATATAGGTAGAAAGTTTAATCTTTTCACATTTTTATGTATCACTTGTTAGTATTCAGTGGATTTGTATAATTATACAACATTTAACTTATCATCACTACATTGTATGCAGGCCACTTTCATGAAAAAATGTCAAATTGACGTCCAAATAATAAATTGAGTTCGGTTGTAATCTACAACAAAAAAGACAATGAAGGGATTTGGATTCCTTTGAATTTGTCTATTGGAAATTGGGTTACAATGCAACCATCTAGAAAAGGTGATCCTTGACAGTGGAAGAAAATTGGACGTTATTTGATGTGAGACAACAATTGGAGTTGAAAGATGTCAATGATTTGAAGTTTTTTCACAATGGGAAAAAGGTAGTAACTTACGTTACATGAATATATTACTTGTCATTGATGTCACTAATATTTATTTTATGTTAATTAATTATATTGATTTTTTATCTTTATATGTTTTCTTACTTCCTACATTGTGCTTCATAGGTGGGAAAGCGACGAGAGAGTCTTGTTTGTTGCAAGGATTGTCTTACCATCTAAGTTGGAGATTGAAGAGTATTAGTACAATGAAGATATTGCAAGTGCAAATTATCTGTTTGCAAGTTTGATAATGACAACTATTCATCTCATAGTACTTGTTGTACAAGTTAACTATGATAATTGCAAAATGGTTTTGTCTTTTTTCCGTGAGGAATATGAGTATGATGGTGAATTATGTGGAGCTCAATCATGATATAGAACTATGATATGGGATACATTAAGATATGGCTTCACCAAGAAAACGATACATTTTCGAGAATTTTTGTGATTATCCGATGAACAATGTTTATTCTGTTCAATGTATTTTATTTCAGACCTCAGTGAACAGTGTTTATTTTGCTCATTTCAATGATTATCAATAAAACACAACTTTTTCAATGATATATCTCTATTTTTTATTATTTTTATTACGCATTTCATGTTATCTTCTTATGAAATATCTACTTCTAGGATTTATGCTTATCCATCTTTATTTTTACATTTTAGTAGGGGTACTATTACTTCAGCTGGTCTCATTGGCTTGGAAATCCCATTGATGTATGGGAGGTCTAGTTATTTGCATAATATCTGCAGATCAATAAATGGATTAATAACAAAAGGAAAACCTATCCAATCTAAATATGCTTATGAATATCAAAAGGAAAATACAGTAAACAAGTCACAAAGTCAAGAGCAAAAATTCCCATGAATTTTAGAATCTCAAATATAAAAGTGTTTACAGTTAACAAATAATTGGAAAAATGTTGGCGTGGTTATGTAGAGCTTTGGCATGAACAACACAGGGGAAGCAACATACCATCAACAACCATTCTATTAGAAGTTATGTTTTTCAAGGAAAAATGCATAATTTTATTATATATAACAAAATTATATTCTGCATAATGCATCAAGCATGCATTTAATGTCTTTGGCCCTATGAGCCACAGATATCCAAACTGACAGGCGATAAGACCTATCCCGCGAGGAAAAAACATACATATATCTTCCTATTAAGTTTATACAAAATTACAATTCAGTCTCACAGACTGCATGCATGATCATATATATATCCAAATCCATCAAAAATGATTTTTGTTATCAGTGTTTATGGCCCGTTGCTTCCACTTGCTCTTGCTGCATTTATATTTTCCACAAAAGGCCTGTGATAGGATTCATAGTGGTCTTCATTCTGTTCATAGGCTATCTTCATTTGTCCAATGTTTAGCTGGAGTCCTTCCTTTGAAAGAGTGTCCACAATGGTATTCCTCTCCCTGAAAACATGCCTGCAAGAGAAAGAATCAAAATTATCCTTGAGCTAGAAAATATCAAGTCATATGAAGCTGTCAACCTCATGTTTTAACGAACCAATTTAACAAGTGGCGGGCCGACCCAAAGCATGCAAACAAGATTCACACTACATTCAATCATGTCTGCAATATTTGGAATGTGTAAGACATTTATGAAGAATAACCTAGAAGTACACCTTGCATGTGATAGTATTACAAGACTGTTATGGGTTCGTCATTAAGTTCATTGATTCAATTCATCATAGCATGGGAGAATGGAGAATTGTATCCCTTGGAAACATAATAGAAATGCTAATTTAGTCTATCTGGTGTAGTGGCTAGTCTTTCTAGCAGTATAGCAGAGAGGACATTGTTTCAAGGGGTATTTTCTTCTATTGGTCGTTTAGAGGATAAAAGAAATTCATTCCATAGTGTGTCAGGGAGTTAGACAGGTCTTATTAACAGTTGGACAAAGTCAAAGGTTAGTGAATTTTGTATCCTTGACCAACAGGAGTGGGAGCTCTTATTGATTCTTAATAGTGAAGGGAAAGGTACTAAGAAACACTGTGTCTATGAGGAAGAGTGTAAGTTGCTTTCCTTATCTGAATTTCCCATAATCGCCAAGCAAGAAGGGATTATGTGTCTACATTGCATCACAAAGAAGAAATCACACTCTAGATTGGCGTGGAATTTTCTAAAAGTAAGTGGAAATCTATCATGTCTAGAAAAATACTTATTATTATTGGTTATTACACCTGTCATTGTCAAAAATTCTGATACCTCCGACGAGGGGTTGGACTTATCTGAGTTTCTCTCCATTTCCAAGCAAGAATAGGATTTTGTCTTGGTTTTAAACAAGGTGAATGGATATGCTTATAAATCTATGTAAGAGTGATTTTTCCTGATTGAATTCATACCATTCATGAGTTTGGAATTTGAAAAGAAAGTCATTCCCAAAATATATAAGTGTGGTCAACCAATGACTAGGTTAAAACAGAGTTGGACTGGGATAGAATGGCCAGCTATTTTGAAAACATAGAGCAATCAGTTAGAAGATGCAAGCGTCTACATGATGAAACACAAGAGGCATTGGCTCAAGCAATGCAGAAGATGGAGAATTGACACAAAAATTGCGAAATTAGTTATGCATGTGATTTAACTGTTTCATTAAGGCAATACGAAGTAATTAAATCTCAAGAGAACAAACTTAAGAGTAAACTAGTTATGACAGAAATTGAAGTTGAATGTCTAAAAGACAAAAATGAGGAAATCTACCGACATAGAAACTTGTGAAATTTTCCAAATCTACCAAGTTGTTCTAAAATTAAGCAAATGAATGATGCAGTCCATAAACCTATTACTTTATGTGTTTAATTCAAATACAAAGATGAATTGTGGAAAACGGAGTCCAATGGAAGTGTTACAATGTGGACAAAATTAATTTGAAGGGTAAGCACATATACAATGATGAACTTGGATATGTGACTGCATTGATTATACATTATGTAAATAATTTTAATTTACATAACCCTGTGGTAGTTTCTGTTTTCTTCCTTGACACGGCACAAAAATTCAATATCGGATTTCTGATAAAGAAGGGTGGAGTGACTACACCAATTACACAAAGTTCCCACCAACAAAAGAAAAACCTACTAGGGGATAATGACAAACAAATATTGATCAGTGGAAACACAAGTCATTGATGGAGTAAAATATGTTGTGCCTACTCATAGCAGGTGAAAAGGTCCATCATATCTAGCAGTGATGAGGAAAAGGAATCCATCAAAGAAGAACCAATCCATTGAGAAAGGAGAACAATATATCAGTCATATGTTGTGGCTATCTTGACATACCCCATGATCATAGCTTTGAAGAATGCCTCCTTTATATTTTCAACTGCCTTCAGATATTTGATCTAGGATGAATTCAATGTACCTTATATGTAGCTTTGGAAATCTTTATTTGTGGTTGCCTTCACCAAGAGTAACACTATGCTTCTGACATACTCCTTGAAGTTCTTCAAAAATGACAAGCACAGAACTAGAACCTTCCTACCTGCGAATAGATCATGTACCTTCGAAAATGTCGTGAATTCATCTCCCGGCGATGTTGTTACTCGATCTGCAAACAATCATCTTCCGTCTGAATCAAGTGAATTGCAACTTGTTGTTACTGTGGTGATTCAACAACTATACTAAATTGGGTATGATTTTCTCCTGTTTATGAATTTCACGAAAATTTTAGCCACATCTCTTGTAGTGTCATGAAATTCAATCCTTCTAAATTTACAGCTCAACACTTAGTTCAATGAAGGATAGAGGAAATTGGCGGATGACAAGTGGGAATTGGCTTCTAAGCTCAAAGATGCAAACAGTGAATGTGAAGAATAGGAGAGGAGGATGAAGCAATTTGTGCGTGAGATTGAGAATTTGAAGTCTACAATTGCTAGAGTGCAGAAAAAATGCAGCATCAACTAATTGTTCTAACATTAAGCAAATGAATGATGCGGTCCATAAACCTATTACTTTATGTGTTTAATTCAAATACAAAGATGAATGGTGGAAAACGGAGTTCAATGGAAGTGTTACAATGTGGACAGCATGAATTTGAAGGGTAAGCACATATACAATGATGAACTTGGATATGTGACTGCATTGATTATACATTATGTAAATAATTTTAATTTACATAACCCTGTGGTAGTTTATGTTTTCTTCCTTGACACGGCACAAAAATTCAATATCGGATTTCTGATAAAGAAGGGTGGAGTAACTACACCAAATACACAAAGTTCCCACCAACAAAAGAAAAACCTACTGGGGGATAATGACAAACAAATATTGATCAGTGGAGACACAAGTCATTGATGGAGTAAAATATGTTGTGCCTACTCATAGCAGGTGAAAAGGTCCATCATCTCTAGCAGTGATGAGGAAAAGGAATCCATCAAAGAAGAACCAATCCATTGAGAAAGGAGAACAATATGTCAATCATATGTTGTGTCTATCTTGACATACCCCATGATCATACCTTTGAAGAATGCCTCCTTTATATTTTCAACTGCCTTCAGATGCTTGATCTAGGATGAATTCAATGTACCTTATCTGTAGCTTTGGAAATCTTTATTTGTGGTTGCCTTCACCAAGAGTAACACTATGCTTCTGACATACTCCTTTAAGTTCTTCAAAAATGACAAGCACAGAACTAGAACCTTCCTACCTGCGAATAGATCATGTACCTTCGAAAATGTTGTGAATTCATCTCCCAGCGATGTTGTTACTCGATCTGCAAACAATCATCTTCCGTCTGAATCAAGTGAATTGCAACTTGTTGTTACTGTGGTGATTCAACAACTATACTAAATTGGGTATGATTTTCTCCTGTTTATGAATTTCACGAAAATTTTAGCCACATCTCTTGTAGTGTCATGAAATTCAATCCTTCTACATTTACAGCTCAGCACTTAGTTCAATGAAGGACAGAGAAATTTGGCGGATGAAAAGTGGGAATTGGCTTCTAAGCTCAAAGATGCAAACAGTGAATGTGAAGAATAGGAGAGGAGGATGAAGCAATTTGTGCGTGAGATTGAGAATTTGAAGTCTACAATTGCTAGAGTGCAGAAAAAATGCAGCATCAACTAATTGTTCTAACATTAAGCAAATGAATGATGCGGTCCATAAACCTATTACTTTATGTGTTTAATTCAAATACAAAGATGAATGGTGGAAAACGGAGTCCAATGGAAGTGTTACAATGTGGACAGCATGAATTTGAAGGGTAAGCACATATACAATGATGAACTTGGATATGTGACTGCATTGATTATACATTATGTAAATAATTTTAATTTACATAACCCTATGGTAGTTTCTGTTTTCTTCCTTGACACGGCACAAAAATTCAATATCGGATTTCTGATAAAGAAGGGTGGAGTAACTACACCAAATACAGAAAGTGCCCACCAACAAAAGAAAAACCTACTGGGGGATAATGACAAACAAATATTGATCAGTGGAGACACAAGTCATTGATGGAGTAAAATATGTTGTGCCTACTCATAGCAGGTGAAAAGGTCCATCATCTCTAGTAGTGATGAGGAAAAGGAATCCATCAAAGAAGAACCAATCCATTGAGAAAGGAGAACAATATGTCAATCATATGTTGTGGCTATCTTGACATACCCCATGATCATAGCTTTGAAGAATGCCTCCTTTATATTTTCAACTGCCTTCAGATGCTTGATGTAGGATGAATTCAATGTACCTTATCTGTAGCTTTGGAAATCTTTATTTGTGGTTGCCTTCACCAAGAGTAACACTATGCTTCTGACATACTCCTTGAAGTTCTTCAAAAATGACAAGCACAGAACTAGAACCTTCCTACCTGCGAATAGATCATGTACCTTCGAAAATGTTGTGAATTCATCTCCCGGCGATGTTGTTACTCGATCTGCAAACAATCATCTTCCGTCTGAATCAAGTGAATTGCAACTTGTTGTTACTGTGGTGATTCAACAACTATACTAAATTGGGTATGATTTTCTCCTATTTATGAATTTCATGAAAATTTTAGCCACATATCTTGTAGTGTCATGAAATTCAATCCTTCTAAATTTACAGCTCAGCACTTAGTTCAATGAAGAACAAAGGAAGTTGGCGGATGACAAGTGGGAATTGGCTTCTAAGCTCAAAGATGCAAACAGTAAATGTGAAGAATAGGAGAGGAGGATGAAGCAATTTGTGCGTGAGATTGAGAATTTGAAGTCTACAATTGCTAGAGTGCAGAAAAAATGCAGCATCAACTAATTGTTCTAACATTAAGCAAATGAATGATGCGGTCCATAAACCTATTACTTTATGTGTTTAATTCAAATACAAAGATGAATGGTGGAAAATGGAGTCCAATGGAACTGTTACAATGTGGATAGCATGAATTTGAAGGGTAAGCACATATACAATGATGAACTTGGATATGTGACTGCATTGATTATACATTACGTAAATAATTTTAATTTACATAACCCTATGGTAGTTTTTGTTTTCTTCCTTGACACAGCACCAAAATTCAATATCGGATTTCTGATAAAGAAGGGTGGAGTAACTACACCAAATACACAAAGTGCCCACCAACAAAAGAAAAACCTATCGGGGGATAATGACAAACAAATATTGATCATTGGAGACACAAGTCATTGATGGATTAAAATATGTTGTGCCTACTCATAGCAGGTGAAAAGGTCCATCATCTCTAGCAGTGATGAGGAAAAGGAATCCATCAAAGAAGAACCAATCCATTGAGAAAGGAGAACAATATGTCAGTCATATGTTGTGGCTATCTTGACATACCCCATGATCATAGCTTTGAAGAATTCCTCCTTTATATTTTCAACTGCCTTCAGATGCTTGATCTAGGATGAATTCAATGTACCTTATCTGTAGCTTTGGAAATCTTTATTTGTGGTTGCCTTCACCAAGAGTAACACTATGCTTCTGCCACACTCCTTGAAGTTCTTCAAAAATGACAAGCACAGAACTAGAACCTTCCTACCTGCGAATAGATCATGTACCTTCGAAAATGTTGTGAATTCATCTCCCGGCGATGTTGTTACTCGATCTGCAAACAATCATCTTCCGTCTAAATCAAGTGAATTGCAACTTGTTGTTACTGTGGTGATTCAACAACTATACTAAATTGGGTATGATTTTCTCCTGTTTATGAATTTCACGAAAATTTTAGCCACATCTCTTGTAGTGTCATGAAATTCAATCCTTCTAAATTTACAACTTAGCACTTAGTTCAATGAAGGACAAAGGAAGTTGGCGGATGACAAGTGGGAATTGCCTTCTAAGCTCAAAGATGCAAACAATAAATGTGAAGAATAGGAGAGGAGGATGAAGCAATTTGTGCGTGAGATTGAGAATTTGAAGTCTACAATTGCTAGAGTGCAGAAAAAATGCAGCATCAACTAATTGTTCTAACATTAAGCAAATGAATGATGCGGTCCATAAACCTATTACTTTATGTGTTTAATTCAAATACAAAGATGAATGGTGGAAAACGGAGTCCAATGGAAGTGTTACAATGTGGACAGCATGAATTTGAAGGGTAAGCACATATACAATGATGAACTTGGATATGTGACTGCATTGATTATACATTATGTAAATAATTTTAATTTACATAACCCTGTGGTAGTTTCTGTTTTCTTCCTTGACACTGCACACAAATTCAATATCGGATTTCTGATAAAGAAGGGTGGAGTAACTACACCAAATACACAAAGTGCCCACCAACAAAAGAAAAACCTACTGGGGGATAATGACAAACAAATATTGATCAGTGGAGACACAAGTCATTGATGGAGTAAAATATGTTGTGCCTACTCATAGCAGGTGAAAAGGTCCATCATCTCTAGCAGTGATGAGGAAAAGGAATCCATCAAAGAAGAACCAATCCATTGAGAAAGGAGAACAATATGTCAGTCATATGTTGTGGCTATCTTGACATACCCCATGATCATAGCTTTGAAGAATTCCTCCTTTATATTTTCAACTGCCTTCAGATGCTTGATCTAGGTTGAATTCAATGTACCTTATCTGTAGCTTTGGAAATCTTTATTTGTGGTTGCCTTCACCAAGAGTAACACTATGCTTCTAACATACTCCTTGAAGTTCTTCAAAAATGACAAGCACAGAACTAGAACCTTCCTACCTGCGAATAGATCATGTACCTTCGAAAATGTTGTGAATTCATCTCCCGGCGATGTTGTTACTCGATCTGCAAACAATCATCTTCCGTCTGAATCAAGTGAATTGCAACTTGTTGTTACTGTGGTGATTCAACAACTATACTAAATTGGGTATGATTTTCTCCTGTTTATGAATTTCACGAAAAGTTTAGCCACATCTCTTGTAGTGTCATGAAATTCAATCCTTCTAAATTTACAGCTCAACACTTAGTTCAATGAAGGATAGAGGAAGTTGGTGGATGACAAGTGGGAATTGGCTTCTAAGCTCACAGATGCAAACAATAAATGTGAAGAATAGGAGAGGAGGATGAAGCAATTTGTGCATGAGATTTAGAATTTGAAGTCTACAATTGCTAGAGTGAAGAAAAAATGCAGCATCAACTAATTGTGGCATCACATGAATAAGGTAAGAATAACCACTCTTATGCATACGATCATCAAATGTGGGTTGAGGATGCAACATAGTTATATTTAGCTTGCTGCAAATACATATGCCACTAATTTTGGGTAGTGGATGTGAGATGCCCAAATGGGTAAGAAGTTCTTAAAATACAGTAATGAGTAAGAAGTTCATAAAATTATGTGGTTGTTTCAAACTACTAATCCACAATGGTTCACAGTGTTTTGAGTGAACTGATGACTTCAAATTCATTTCTAACCATGGATTCATAAGTGAAGTGGGTTATTTAGAAGGGGTATGTAGTTTAGATGTTAATAATTTAATATTTTGATCTGCAATACTTAGTGGGTAAAATTGTTAAAGAATCAGTTCTCACATCCTACACCTTAGTGAGCTTGATCCTTTCTTGAGGGACAACACCAGGGTTCTTATAGTTGCATTTGATTGGTAGAAAGATGCCCCCTAGACATGATTTCCACCTTGATTAAAAAGTCTAATTGTGGAGAATTGATCTAGAGTTTAGAGTCTGATATCTGATGTTCTTTATTTTTAACATGGAAGGATTGGCAACCCCTATTAAAAAGGCCCCATGAAAATCCTCTTTTCAAATCCTAGACAGAACCATCAGTTACAACAGAATTGATAGTGGCCCCATATTTGACGAACATGCATATTTTTTAGAATAAATTCCATTTTTCTAATTCAAAACTAAATTTCTTCCAGATCATGAATTTCAAACAACCTAGAATGCTTCTCCTTTAACAAGTCAGTGTTGTAGTATCCTCCTAAGCTATGTAATAAAGTTGCTATTGGTGAACTACTAATAAATCAGAAAATACAGGCAAGGAAAAACACCATTATATCGTTGATGTGCCAAGTATTTATCCTCTTGGTTGGGTGTAATACTTCATTAAAACTACATATTTGTCAAAGATAACTTTTTTAAAACTAGCAAACACTAGTGTATCCAACAACATTGTCATTTCCATTGGCATGTCCTCAAAATGTGTGTAAGTGTCAAACAAGTGTAGAGCACTCCTCTATGCACATTCTTCTTTCCTTATGTGAATTTGTAGAAGGTCCTCATCTTCAATACTCCTGCAGGTGTTGTTACAAGGTTCTATCTCTAATGGCACTCAAATGTCCAAGTTGACTCAATATGTCCAAAGTGAAAAAAGGTGGAGATAACTCCGAGCTTCTTTGCACTTTTCTCATCTCAATTTATTTTCAGACAGTAAAGGTCAAATGTTTCTAATCTACAACTATGACTAATAACATGTGTAAGCAAGCCCCAAGGTTAATAATCTAAATTTTTTCCAAGAACAATAGAATCAAAGTACTCATCAAGACATCAACTAATAGAAGAGGATTGTGACAAACTTTAGGACAAAATGCAAGGAATCATCACCATAAATGATGTTGCGCTGATAACTTCAAAATCCTTCAATGATATGGTGAAGATAATCTTTTGGGAGAATTTACAATTTACAGAGTAGCTAAAGTTGTTTATTTCTAACATAAGCATGTAACAATTTGGTTCATATGACATTGAAATTGACCACCTTCTAAAGATATAACCAATATTTTTCATCATTTTATTATGAAGATTTATAGGGAGGTTTATGAATTTCCGTGCATCTATCAATACATTTCACAATGCCTCTATTAATGCATGAATAGTGAAGCAATCTAGAGCCTATATTCATATCATTCACGCCAAATAAGGAATGCCTAAAGCATCTTGAATCTGAATATGCTTATGAATATCAAAAGGAAAATACAGTAGATGAGTCACAAAATCAAGGGCAAAAATTCCCATGAATTTTAGAATCTCAAAGATAAAAGTGTTTACAATCAACAAATAATTGGCAAAAAATTGGTGTGGTTATGTAGAGCTTTGGCATGGACAACATAGGGGAAGCAACTAGTGGACACACCAAGCACACTGAGAGGTGGGGGGTGATTAATTTGGTTGTCTTCATAAGATTAGAGATTGATCATTTGTCAGTCATATGCTGTGGCTATCTTGACATATCCCATGATCAAAGCTTTGAAGAATGCCTCCTTTATATTTTCAACTGCCTTCATATGCTTGATCTAGGATGAATTCAATGTACCTTACCTATAGCTTTGGAAATCTTTATCTCTGGCTACCTTCACCAAGAGTAACACTATGCTTCTGATAGACTCCTTGAAGTTCTTCAAATATGACAAGCACATAACTAGAACCTTCCTAGCTGTGAATAGATCAGAAGTACCTTCAAAAATGTTGTGAATTCATCTCCTGGCAATGTTGTTACTCGATTTGCAAACAATCATCTTTGGTCTGAATAATGTGAATTGCAACTTGTTGTTACTGTGGTGAGATTCAACAACTATACTAAATTGGGTATGCTTTTCTCCTGTTTATGAATTTCACGACAATTTTAGCCACATATCTTGTAGTGTCATGAAATTCAATCCTTCTAAATTTGCACACATCCTTAGGCCTGTTACTGCTCAAGCACTTTCTGCTCTTGTACCAATGTTGTTAGAGACATTGCTGAAACGGGAAGAGGACTGTTAGTGGCAAAATCTGCTTTAAGACTGCTTAAGAGATTCGTCTAGCACATATTCAAAATATTTATATGTTAAGGGTTTAAATTGGATTATAAGATATTTGGTTTGAGATTATAGATAGGAAATAGTTCAGTTTGTTTCTGTATGCTCTGTCAAGAAGGTAATTTGAGTACAATGACCAGTTTAAGTGCTTGAAATTGAGAAGCGAAAAGCTTAAGGTTTCTAGTTACACCATTAATCCACCTTGAACAGAAAATACTTCCAGCATAATAATGAATTTCTATGAATTGGAAGATCCTCTTACTAATCCTTAGAATATAATTTTGAATGAGGATTATGATCACAAGTTTATGGTGCTTTATATATCCTGGCCCAAGGGTATGAAGATCACAAGAAATCTGATTTGAAACCATAAGGGATATCTGCTAGAATTTCTGGACACGTGTAGTTTGGAGTGACCACAACCTGCACACATCATCCAAGTGTCAATGTTAATAAATCCTAAATAGACTTGGTTTCTATGCTTCTTCTATAGTTCACAAATCTACTGTCATTGAATTATTTTTATCAGTAGCATCCACATAACTATTGGTAGTAATGATAGAATGCAAATATTTATGATAGGGCACGGTGGAATCGAACCACCAATTTTCTGCATTATAATGCAGATGCTCTACCATTGAGCTAGTACCCTACAACTTCATATAAAAAGAAGAATATTTGTATTTTTTAGAGTTTTTTTAAAGCAATGAGCACAAGAAGAATGAAATACTCAGTGTATTTCACTCATTCATATGTAGTTATCATAGAGATTGCAGTTATTATTTGTGTTCCAATAATTCTTTATCTCATTAAATAAGTCAATTGATAATCCAAAGGAAGAAAAGGAACCAAAGTGAAACACCACAAGAAGATAGGACATGATGAATCGCACCATGTGAAGTGACCGAGAAAGGAACTGTAGGTACAAGTCATAGAAAATCAAATGGACCTGCAAGTTAACAATAACATGAGGCTGGCACTTACAGTTAAGAACATTTTCATAAGTTAACAAACATGACTACAAACAAACCTGAAGGAGTGGTTGTTCAAAATTTTGATAAAACTTCAAGTTGGATGTAGAGAGGACCATTATGTCAGACCTTTAGATTTATGGAACAACAAGATATAATGGTATGACTCATGAGAATATTATTTCATGGTAGAAGGATATAGATGAAATCTATGAAATGGAAATAGAGGATGTAGAGAATCCAGTTCCTCACATATATGAGGACTCAGTGCCTAATGTTGACGAAGGAAATGAGGGAAATCCATTAACAGTTGTTGAATCTGGGTTCTCTGATGTTTTGAATCAAAAACATAATTTGATGTCAGCCCTTTTGGCCTCCTAGATCATGATATTCTCTTTATTGAATTAGTATCAGAATCCATATTACTTGTTTTGCTGCCATGTTTCATGCACATTCAAAACTCTTAGATGAGTGTGGTCTTAAAATTGTATTGATTTTGGTTCACATGCAAAATATCGTAAGTTCTTTAGTCTTTAACTCATGGCAGGTCCTCACCTGTGTTCCTCTGGGCTACCTGTCTCGTCAAATTGACACAAATCACACTATGAGAGAAGTTGTGGTAGACTGGATTGTTAAGGTCTTCCCTCAACTCTTTCATTAATTTTATGAATGACAGGTCGTTGATATTTATCCTTATAAAAACTTGAATTCCATTGAAATTACTAATGCCATTTTCTTCTTGTTTCTGAAGGTGCATTGGAAACATGGCCTCATGCCTGAAACTTTGTTTCTGGTAGTCAATCTTATGGATAGATATCTTTCATCTCAAAGAGACATAACACAATGAAACAAGATGCAACTTTTTGGGATAATTGCCATGCTCCTGGAATCCAAATATGAGGATCCTGATGCTCTTTGTGTTTAGGATATTTAATTAATTTGAATCCTTTGTACACAGGAAATGATATTTTGTAAACGGTATGTAAAATTTATTAATGCATTTCCCTAAATTCCATTGAATACTTTGTGTTTGCTCCAAAGTTGGCTAATCAATAATAACATTCCCTTGATTTAAGGAGAGTTGAATGCCCAAGACCTTGCAATTTAATATCTCTGTCTTGAATCCTTATGTTTTCTTGAATAGATTCCTCAATAGAGCTGAAGTTGATAAGCATATAAGCCTTACCTTATTCATGTTTATAAGGCAGTATCTTGGTTCATTCAATCCTCTCTTTTTTGTGATCTCTAGAATATGTACAGCTCTAACTGAACGAGTTTTGATTGCATATGTACCTCCTCATTTGAAAAAGCTTATAACCACATTGTTTTTCAAGGAAAAGGAAGTGGATAAACACCTAACATCTATTAAATCAGTAGGGCCTTTGTATTGTTTCTAAAGGATGGACAGATACAACAAAACATCCCCTCACAAATTTCATGGTGTCATGAAATACTGGACCGATCTTCGTGAAGGTGAATGCTCTTGGAAATTACAAGGATACATAGTATATGGTTGATTGGTTCAGTAATTTCTCTGAAAAGTATGTGTTGAATATGTTGTGCAAAACATTTCCAGCATAACTGTCTAAGATGCTCCTTGGCCCTGTCCAAAGTATCATGCTCCACCATGCGCTCCTCGGACAGGGAGTGCACTTCCCCCATGCTCCTGAAACACTATGGATGATCCTCGATCATCCCAAACACTCCCACAAAAACTTGTTTTCCTCTTAAATGTGGGACCTAGGTTTGGGTTAGGTTTCAGGGTAATGTAAAGGAAGAAACAAAATTACTTCTTCACTATTTTCCTCACTACATTCAACTTTGAAAGCCTTAGCTTGGAGTGGGTAACTTAGTCTTCTTGCTATTTTTTGAGAAAGGCACATTAGTGTGAGCTTGGAGGAGAGAAAAAATGCCAACATAGTCACATTCTACCATTGCAAATAGATATAGAGATAAAAAAGCAATCCCAAAGCCCATTATTTGTTGTTTGTATATCCTTGTGTTATTTCTTTGTGGATTTTTCCTCTTCTCCTAAGAGGTGCTCCACACAGGCTACAATCTAAAACTGCTGATGCAAGATTGTATCGAAATCCAGATGTGGGAATCTTTTTTTTGGTGATGTCTCTCTTTTAGGTTGTATTGACCTTGAAAACAACAGTATGCATGGTCTTGGATCACGTGCTAGATGAAATTCACCCTGACATGGACCAATAGAACATGTGTTTCATACTGACTGAGTTTAATGCTCTTCATAGTCTACCACATTTGGCATCAATTGAGGTTCCCACCCACATAACCTTATCAGTCTCTAAGCCTGATGATGCATCAAATGTTTCATCTTGAACACTTAAGTAAAAAGAACAAGAATCCAACCACAAATGAAACATGAGAAATCAAATTCAAACTACAATGAAAATAGAGAAACCCTGATAGTAAATGCTTGAGACCTCTTCTCGAGAAAATTCTATTGCAGGCATATTATCTGCTCTACCACTACACTCACTAATAATAATTGATTATTGTTGGGCCAGTATACGATCTATGTATGGACCCTAGCAAAGATTCATCTTGACAATAGAAGAACCAGATATCACACAAAGGGTCGGCAACTGTAGAAGTGCTTCACATCGATCATTATAACCTCCAATTAATGTGGATGGAGGGGTGGGATGGAAATGTACCAAGCTTTTAGAACAACTATTACCTTTCCAGGGACACATAAATTTATTGCCACTGTCCAGTTGCATAGCAAAATCTTCACTGGCACTTTGAGCTTCATAAGAAAATAAGCAGAAACATCATCAATTCAGTCTATATAGCATCAATTATTTTTTTTAAGCAAAGCGAGATTATGGGAGTCAACCATTTACACAATCATAAAAATCAAATAAAATCAGGTCATTATGCATTAGAAAGACCACTAAAACTATTTTTAGAAAAAAGATGGACTATGAACACAATCATAAATTTCCCAATTCTAGGGCAAGCTTGTAGCATCCCACCTTTATGAACAGTTAGTTCAATAATCTTATGAATCCTCTCCCAAAACAGTGAAAGCACATTCCCAAATTCACAGTCATCATCACCACTATACAACACTATAAAGCTTAAAACAAATGGCTCTTACTTTTTAACAAATGTCTAAAATAATGTGAGGCAGTATTTGAATTAAATATTAATGGAATATAAAACATAAATTCCAAGTCGAGAGTCCATCCAAATGATATTAACCATTCTTCATAAAGTAGTCTGCTTCAATAGTCAACAATTCCCAGAACAATATATAAGATATTGATGCAAGACGATGAAGTAGGAAGCTTGATTATTGATATTAGCACCGAGCAATAGGGGAATCTAGATCAAGTGGAAGCCTCAAGAATACAATATGAACATGATAGTGCTAGTAACATAATGTGCCCTTTCAGAATGTTGTTATGAGGCTTAAAAATAGTCCTAGTAACATGCAATATCAAATGATTTTAAATATCCATAACATTATATGATTCGGTAAAATATCAATTTAAGTAACTTAGGTTACAACCAGTAGTATGAGCAGACTTTGCAACCAACTTGTAGTTAAAGAAAAATTGGAACCAACTTGAAACCAACTTTAACTTTAACTTGCAGTGTAGAAGATTGATTAGTTTGAACTTGAGTTGATATTGATGAAGCTTCATGTTGGTGGGAATTCTCATGATTT
This sequence comes from Larix kaempferi, assembly GCA_027924585.1. NCBI lineage: Eukaryota > Viridiplantae > Streptophyta > Pinopsida > Pinales > Pinaceae > Larix > Larix kaempferi. Next base: position 874,226 of record BSBM01000356.1, read on the forward strand.
TGTTCTTTCTCTTTTGCAACAGGTTTTGGGACATACCCCTCCATTTCAACCCTTCTATTTTTCACAACTTTTATGAGAAGGGTTTTGTTCCAAAATGGATGTGCATTTTGTTCGAACAGTATAAGTGTTGGTTATGTGTAGCGCACTAGTCATTTTGTGGATGTGCACTAATCATTTTGTAGATGTCCATTATTCCACTAAATATTTACTAGTTATGCATAGCAAATCATAACACTATAAATTTCACTATGTTTCATGAATAATAGATCATATTCATGATCTTGGGTGAGTTCGTCTCAATATATCCAAGCTCGCTAATAAACAACAATTTATTAGATTAAAAACATGTAAGAATTGACAACAAAATAAATACAAAACATATGCCTCATATACCTATTGAATTATTTCTATGATTTGATTAATGTTGCCAGTTACATGAGGTTCTACAGAAGGAGGAAAACAATTCAATTTACCTCAGCCATGTCAACTTGGAACTCCTTGCAAAATTGATTGCTCAAACTTAATGGATTTTCTCCCAAATCATTTGCTCTAGCAATTATCTGGCAGAGGTTCAGAACTCCACAAATCAGATCAACTTTAATTGCTAACTCTTCTGAAAAGAAAAAACACAGTAATCATAGAATGACATATATAATAAAAGGAGAAATAACTTTCATTTGGATTTAAAGAAAATGAATTTCAACACAACTATCCCTTGTATTCAGTGCATATTTTGTCTCTGATATGTCAATGACCTAGGAGAATAGAAAATACCCTAATGCATTAGTTGTCAACGCCAATATTACAAAAATAATCAACCATCTAAAGCAAATAACTTGTAATGGAATAGAGGGTCATAAGGTCATCTGCCATTCAATAGTGCCATTTTCTGTTTCCTCAAAAAATGGCTTAAATTTTAATAAAATTCAAGTATGAAAAATTAATGACAAAAATAATCAACCTTGCATTGTATACAATATAAATCCATTTGCTAATAGGAATCAACTAGATGCCTAAAACATTGTACACAACTACTTTGAAAAATTGATTATCATTAGGTCAACACTGCATCTTTCTTAATTTTTTATAGACTCAAAATGTCCTTTATAATAGAATTTACAAATTCATGTTAAGAAATATAACCTTTTATTTGGAATAGTGGATTTAACATTATTGATTTTCAAAGTCAGAAGCTTCAATTTCCTCCCTTTCCTTAGGAAATGAAGCTAAACAATGGAAAAACACAGTTCTTATTAACATGCATAAAAATTGCAAGCTTTATAATTTTCTGTTCATAGAGTTTTATGGGATTTGGAAGATTAACAAACTTTATAAATGAAGCTAAACTATGGAAAAACACAGTTCTTATTAACATGCATAAAAATTGCAAGCTTTATAATTTTCTGTTCATAGAGTTTTATGGGATTTGGAAGATTAACAAACTTTACGTATGGACTACTAACCAAAAACACCCTAATTATGGGGAAGCAATCACCATTTTTTCCTGCAAAGTCCCACGGTTGGTTATCTCAAACAAATCTTTATTTTATGAACTTGTTGCTTTACTTTTTTAAATACCTTTATTACCATCATCTTTGCTCATAATCATGTCAAAATATGAACTAGTTTCCCATTTTCATTTATCTAGTTCACAACCATCCTCTTTTTCCAGAATCATGTCAAAAGATTGAACTAGTTTCCCCATTTTCATTGACCTAGTTCACAGATGTGGGACAATACTTGTCAGTTATATACTCATAAACAATGCATTCTTTTAATATACCAGTGAGCTTAAAAAAATATCTATTCGACAAACCACTGGTGGACGATGTAGCAACAATATTCCTTACACTTATTTGTATTATATCTTGTCTGTGCTAGAGGCAGCCAAACATGACGGAGAATAATTTCGCTCCCAAAAGTTGGCATGCAACATCAAAATTCACAAAACCCATATTAAAACGTTTACAATCAAAAACAAATTTGAGCCCTAAGCTTTGTTATTTTATGTAAAATAAGCATGCAATCCATGTTTTACTCATGGTAGTGGCCACCATAACCGACATTGAATCGGAAATTAAACCCCCAAAACCCTAAGATAACATTTCAAAAAACATACATAAAAAAATAAAAAAACAGAGGATATCCATAGATGGTGCACTGCAATCCATGTTCTACTCATGGTAGTGGCCACATAACCGAAATTGAACCAAAAATTAACCCCCAAAAAACCCTAAGATAGCATTTTAAAAAGCATAAGATAAAAATATAAAATACAGGGGAGATTTATAGACGGTGGTACGTCAGGTACTTGAAGGCTGTGCTCTTGATCTTGCTCTTGTAGGTGAGCCCTTTCCGTTGATATCAAACACTCCAGAAACCAAAACCCCCATGAATATGTTGAGTATCTTCTGAAGAAGGACTTATTAAAGAACTTGGCTACCATAAAATTCAAGAAAAATCAGGATTAAAACCCCCCACTATTATGAATATAGAAGTTCTCCCTTTGCCACAAACAACAATGGAAGATTGAAGATATTCACCTCCATAAACTGTAAAAAACAAAAAGGATTTAAACATGGACCACAACAAAACCTGTTCAATGTCTCAAAAGCTGCAACAAAATGTGATCATTTAAATAAGAGATTGGGAAAAACTTAACTGTATTCTAGGATGCCAGCACCATTTAGCTACTGGATACCCAAAACAGAGCACCCATTCCAACTTTGTCAAGTTGTCAAATACAACAGTAATGGAGCAATACTAAGAGCGCATGATTGATATGATAAAATTTTGAGAATTGATCTATGGAAGTTGGATTGTGGTTCATTCAATACAGCTGGACAGATCATCCATGAATTGACAACATTGCTCAGATGTGAGAAGGAAAATGCAATTATGTGGTCAATCAATCCTCCCTTGCGTTTAAATTTCTCCTTGCTGGCACCTGAAAGTCCATTATTTCTTCAACCCCTAAAATTGTGCGCTCACTCTTGACATCTGAAAAATGCTTCAATCCCTCGAAAGGTGTGCTTGCAACCAATAAAACTCCAATACTTGGGTTTAAATCCCCTATATAGTATCTAATAAGAAACATCCTCCACCAGCATTCAACCAAAACCCTCTAAAGCTGGACTAGGATCCATAAGACAACTCCAAAGCAAATGTATGCCCACCAAACTCATGGAAATAGAGAATGGCCTATCAAACGAAGGCATAGATCAGCCTTCAAGATGAAATGAACTTTCACAAATTATGTAATGAACTCGCTCCAATATAAATATGTCCACGAGCAAAAAAAGCATCTAGATCTAGGGTTTTATCACTCGACATCCTTCAAATGAGAGACGTCCTCCTCAAAATGGGCACCAACAGCTCCAAACGCTGAGCACCTCCTGAAATGTGCATAACCACTTATTTAAAAGGTAGACGCTAGATGCAAAATAGGCTCCAAAAGGGACACTCATCCAAAGGTTGAGTGCTAAAAAGAATTGTCAAAGATCAGATTTCCTGTGTGCAGGTGGATGAAGCATGGTATCTGTTGAAGTTAATGTTGATTTTTGTCTACAACAGTTCTATCAAATCCCCTTATTCTGATGGCTGAAATAGTCCTCAAAATGTTATTTTCTGGGTTTGATTTACATTCTTGTCATATTATATCTACTTATTCTAAAATAGGTCAAGGATGACCTAAATCATGAATATGGAAGCAAGGCCAAACTTCTCATTAAATGATGTGATAGCTACTTCTTTACATTCAATATACTGAAGGATTTCATATTATAGGTCTGCTTGTTTGACATTTAATATTGCCCTCTGTACTCTAACCATATGCTACCATTGGTCCACAAAATTTCTGAGTTTTGTCTGTAGAATTGAATATGTTGAGGCATGAACAAGATGCTCATTGTGCAACCATCATTCATTCTTTAATCATAATATTGTTAAGTCATATCTGAAGGATATATTCATTTAATATACCAACAGGTATATCCCTTCAAAAATACCAAAATTCTTGCCCACGTTTTGCTGCTACATGCTGTAAATACATTGTTGGCTACTTGCTGATTAAGAACAGGCCCAATCTAGGCTTTTCCACCCAATAATTCCAACATACTCATCATTCTGGGTTATACTTCTAGCTACCAAAAGTGTGCCCAAAGAAAAATGCACTCTTCATTTTATGGAAATGACACAAATTTCAACTGACAATATAAAAATAAATAGGGTAAAAGAAAACTAAGGTTAATCCTCCAGACTAAGGTACCAAACTTCAAGCAATCCACAAGCAAGGTGTCAATTGTCATTGTGAAGCCAATTTGTTGATTTTGCAAGAGAGTGACCAGCAGCCAAGGAAGAGGAAGAAGGTGTATTTTGTTGCCAATCTACCAACGAGGCACTAGAAGCTACATCCAAACCGCCATACTTAAGTTAGAACCTACAACCAAGCTGTCAAAGAGATTCATCATTCAGATTTTGGAAGTTGCTGGGAAAGCCTAGGTTTAACTGTTAACAACCAAGTGTGCATTGTTTAAGTGGTTAAAATCCAAGGTGCATCTCACAGTCAAGTGTTTAACAGCCATGGAAATAGCTACAACTATTTAGCAGTGATTTTTTATATCCATCAGTGTGGAGGTAGGGTCGAACCACGACTATCTTTTAACATTTTGCAAATTTTTTTATTTTATTACATGTTTATCATTTCCCTCCTTTAAACACAGCCTTTGGGAAAATCATCAACCATGAAAATTCAAAGACAAATGCATTGAGTAAATTATAATTAGAAACCCTAGATGTAGGTTTCCAACAATTAAAACTCTACCCATAAAACTTCAAACCTAACAACATGAGTCACCTACCAATAACAGTAGTAGTGACTGAGATTATGATATTAAAGCAGGTCATGTTGGGACAGAGATTAGAAGTGGGAGTGGAACTTCCAGATAATCAAGGGTTAATGTATGTGTGAAATTAACCATGTCCTGATGCTCACCTGGGGCCACATATGAGGGTCCTGATGCTAGAATTGCATGGACCATCTCCTTATAATAAGGAGATCGAGTAACATGGAAAGGAATGTTGTTGACAAAAAGAAATTTTCCAATGGTATCATTACCATCATCACGTTGCAGTGCATTATTCATCCTTGTACTGGGTGGCACCTATTGCACAAGAACAAGAACCCTTCTTTCTGGATGAAGAAGTTCCAATAGGTGTTGGTGGGAGGCATAAAGGTGAATGGTTCAGCTTATCCTTTATTGTAAAATAGCCATGTAATTATTGAATATTTTATGTAATTAATGAAAGGTATTTTCATTTTGAGTGGGGATGACAGAATTGAGGAGACATGTCTCAACTCTCTAAGAATCTCTTTCTACTAGAAGAGGATGAATTTTTTCCACGCTAATGTAGAGAGCGAAACACGACAAGTAAGAGGTTCCCTTCGAGAGAGGGTGTGAATGTTCCATGAGCTCAAACAAAGCGGACCGAGTGTGAGGTTTCATGTCAAAAGTAAATGCCTTTGCACTACAATTTTACTCTATCTACAGGATTCTACGAGAAAAGCTTGTAGCCTTGTGGAGTCTCCTTGAGGTGGCAATTTGGATTTAAACTTCAGTCCATGGTGTAGTAAAATTGTTTGAAATGTTGAAGAAGCTAAAATATTGGAGGACAACATCTTAGTAAGTCACTACTAAATAGGACAAGTAAAAGTGTGGTGTGACACAAATATAGCAAAGCCTGAGAACAAAATATCATATATGTATTGATGTAAAGAACTAACTTTGCACTTCAAAATCAGGTATGTCTGCTATGTTAATTTGTGTCATAAAATGCTAGGTTTGTCTGCTATGTTAATTTGTGTCATAAAATGCTTCTGGCTATGAATGCTTTAGATCTGCAACACTGCAGCTCCTCCAAGATAGCCATAAATCCTCAGAGGGGGTGAGCACTAGTTTTGATCATTAGGTCTGGGTGCATCATCATGAAGCTTGAGATCTGCAAATGAAATCAGAGTGAAGGCGCTATTGTTTGAAGCTGAACTACGCTCATATCATGCCCAAAATGTGTCTAGACCTGTAGATGATGCCTCTTACTGCTTTTTTGGTATGCTGCCACAAAGAGTCATCATATAACATTCTCAGGATTGAGAATCTTAGTGCTTTTTACTGTTGATTGATGGTTGTTACAATCTCTAAATTGCCAAGAAGTGACTAAAAGTCCTCACTACTGATGCTTTATGGCTCTTAGGAAGCCAAAACTGGGCTGCTTATGCCCAGATCTACCTATGTTATGCCCAGAATTGGTGCAGAACTGAACATTACCTTAAGATGCACCCAAAGGGCTGAATTAAGGCTGGTCCATGCCCTTTTTGACTGTCAAACAAGGTTGTTTGTGCCCATATTGGAATATGCCTCTGTTTATTGTTGATTCAAGGTGTTTTACTACTTGCTACGACCTTCACACTGCTCATAAGTGCTCCCAAAGTGCCCAGAATCATTTCACACTTTAACACGGTGACCATTTGGTAGTAAGTTGAAAGAGATGAAAATTATGTTTTACTGCTGTACTATATTATTTTTTGGTACTAGTTAAATTTAACAGTGATTTTTCATTAAAGTACATTGATTGTTTATTTTCTGCATAAAACCCTAACTCTATCGAAAATTTAACACTCCTTTATCTTCCTATGGTCAATCTTTCTCCCCTCCCTACATTTTGGGATCCTACTGGTCATTTTCACAGCCCAATATTTGACATACCATGGGAAGAAAGAAATAGAAGAAAGCGTGCATAGCTTGTCAACATAATAACTTCTCAAGCAAAATAAACATGTCACAACATATTTTGATGAGCTACATCATAGTTCCTTTTGGAAAAGATAAACCGATACTATAAGTATAGATACCTATTTCAAAACCTCTTTTCATCATAAATATGCAACTCCAATTAGAATCATTGTACTAAACAAAATCAAATACAATTGATATATAAAAGGATAATCTCTAAATATCAATTGGAGTTCCTGATCAGTGCTCCTTGGCCAAGGCCCAATACCATGACATTAGCTGATTTATATCCCTTCCATCACTAGGTGACTATGCAATATGTATTTGAGGGTGCATTTGTTTTGGTGATTCAGAGCTAGTATTGGGGCTTGCATAAGAAATTTTAGATGGGACTTTTGATTATTGTTGATATTGATAATAAGTAGGTTGGAGGTATATTTTTTTAGGAGATCCTAAAGATAATCCCAACGCAACAATGGAAGTAGATAAGTTATTGCATACTTCAACTGCATCCTTGGGATTTGAAAATTCCAATGAGATATTAGCGCATGTGGTTGATGGCTTCCCCAAGACTTTACTATCTAATTTTGAAGCTTCAATATGTCTCTCTCTGAATTTACTTCTCTATATCTAAACTTTTCCATTAAGCCAGACATTCTTGTCTGTAAACATGAATTGGCCATACCCTTTGTATGACCACCTTCAAAGGAAAATAATAAAATATCTTTTGCACTATTTCCTCTCTACCAGATTTAGATTCATTCATCTCTTCCACTACTTCTAGAATAGCATTAATTTCACCAGAATCATCTTGTTCTAATTGGTAAATTCCTTTTCTCTTGAAAATAGAAAAATCCATCTTGTTCAATTTCGAAGGAGACAATTCCTCCCATTTAGTATTATCTACTAAATCAATGCCATTTGACCTATCCATCATAGTAATTTGTTGAAACAAAGAAATTTTATCTTGGCCAGTTGAAGGCTGTACTAAATCAATGCCATTTGACCTATCCATCATAGTAATTTGTTGAAACAAAGAAATTTTATCTTGTCCAGTTGAAGGCTGTTGTGGATTAGGATGTTGTTTCCATTTCCCAAGACCACTAAAACTGTACGGGGAAATTCTTGCTCCCATGTTTTCATTCCAAGTTTTGATGGGGAGATCTGGTAGTGTATGAGATGAAAAAAAGAAAGGAAGCATGTTGTCGAATCTGATTTGATGACTAACACGAAGAATGAAAAAGCTAAGTAAGTATGAATAATGTCTACTTTATAGAAAGTATCAAAAAACATAACTAGATAGGACATTCAATTTCCACAAGCAACATTTCAAGCATTGATAAACCTAGCATTTGTGAAGATCATGTAACTGGATGCCAAGTGAGAAATCCATCTGGTATATAGCCTCTTGATCAAATATACAAATCTAAGAAACCCATAGAAATACATAACATTATATCTATAACCAATATGGCATCAATTTCAAATATGCAACATTATAAGTGTTGATAAACCTAGAGCATTTGTGAATATTGAATATCTTAATACCAAATGTGAAAGCCATAAGCATCATGTTCAAACACACACATTTATAGGAACATGTAGAATTGCATAAAATTGCATGTATAACTAGTAAGGGATAAACATCATGAATTACACACACTTTCATCACCACAGAGCATCAATAAGCAATCCTATACAAATGAGACATTAAGTTGATACGTAAAGCCAGTGTTGCATAAACAAACATTTAGGATAGAATTGAATGACATTCATCATTAGTCTAATTGTTGACTTGGGAATTATACACTATAGGGTTTTCTGGAATTTGAATGAAAACATCCCATCAATTAAAGAAAATGCCAAAAAATTAAATGAAATGAAACCAAGCCACAAAATAGCGAGCACAAAAATTAATGCGGGAAATAATGCAAGATTCTGAGTGTCTGCGTATAAATTAAAAAAAACAAAGACTGTATGACTTACCTTGGTCTGAAAACTTGCTCTGTCTCTGCTACCGGTGTATCAACAAATGCTACCTATAATTCTTGAATTTGAATGAAAACATCCCATCAATTAAAGAAAATGCCAAAAAAATAAATAAAATGAAACCAAGGCACAAAATAGCAAGCACAAAAATTAATGTTGGAAAGAATGCAAGATTCTGAATGTCTGCATATGAATTAATAAAAACAAAGACTGTATGACTTACCTTGGTCTGAAAACTTGCTCTGTCTCTGCTACCGGTGTATCAACAGATGCTACCTATAATTCTGGAATTTGAATGAAAACATCCCATCAATTAAAGAAAAATTATGCCAAAAAATTAAATAAAATGAAACCAGGCCACAAAATAGCGAGCACAAAAATTAATGCTGGAAAGAATGCAAGATTCTGAGTGTCTACGTATGAATTAAAAAAAACAAAGACTGTATGACTTACCTTGGTCTGAAAACTTGCTCTGTCTCTGCTATCGGTGTATCAACAGATGCTACCTATAATGCCACTAGCGCTGCTGGTGGATATGCCATTGATGTGGATTACTTTTTGTCGAGTACTGGATATGCTCAAAGCATGGATCAATACATGAAAGACCTGGCTTAGATGCATTATATCCCGTGCAGGAGGTGTCAATTTATGGTTGCCAATAGATTGATTACCGGTTGACAATACCCCGCAATAACCTCATTTTCAACCATCAGTCACTGCTGGCCAAGAAAAAATCCATTCGCCATCGGAACAGAAGGAGGGCGGGTGAAAACTTACTCTGCAATCGCTTGGAAGTATACCAAAGCCAACTCTTACACCATGAATTGCATTTTATGGATGCAGGAATCACAGTGAGGGTTACGATTTCAGCATTCTCCCTCCAATTTTCAATTTTTTCTTGAAGCAATTGTTGAATTTGTTCCTCCAAACTCGTCCCTCCTATTTGCCTTCTCGTTTTCTCTGGTCTGAGACCAGATCGTGGGCACATTTTCATATAAATTTAACCTGTATCCAATTATTCTCACAAAAATTCCGATTCGATTAAAACTCGAAACAATTAATTGTTGGGTTGAACAAAATTCCTCCTTCCCACTAAAATATTCGTTGGAATTCCATAAATTCCTCTCGCAAATTTTCCACCTACCTGCTGCGAGCACACCCGCGGAATAATTACAAGGGTAAAGCTCACGGCAAACCTCCCGGGATAAAAATCTGTTCCCATAAATAATGGTTTGTTGTTAGAAAAAATTAAAACATTAAATGTAAAAGTGTAATTAAAATTATATTATAAAATAATGATTATAGTATAAATGATAAAAAATATAAAAAGCTATGTTATAATTATATTAAGGATTAAAGTATAACATTTTAATTACAAATTATTTAATATAAAATAAAATAACAATCCTATAATAAAAAATATAATATAATAAACATAAAATAAAAAAATAAAATATGAAATACTAAAGATAATATATGATTTTTTATCAAATACAATAATTGTTATTATATTTTTTTTATAAAATAAAATGATGTGATTATAGGAATGTTTTTTAATTTTTTATGATTTACCATTTTTATATATTTATTATTAAATATAAAATAAAATATTATATTTTAAAAATATAATAATAAAAAACTTATTATATGATTTTTAATAAAACAAAATAATTATATATATATATATATATATTTTTCAACCGAAAAAAAAAAACGTACTATTGTTATTCCTTGAAATCAAATAGTACAAAGATTTTCTCCTTTTTTGAAAAAAGGTATATCCAAACTGATCATACAATTGTCCCAAAGACCTCATACTATCAACAGCAAAGGATTGTCCATGCAAGATTATACAATAGAAAGGTCAAAAACTTTACAAAAAGGAACTGATCCACATAAAACCTTGACTTTAACATTCTAGAAGAAATAGACTTCCCCACATTCCAGCAAACTGGAATCCATCCATTCTTCCCATACCAGAAAACCTTCAGTGCCCAATAAAGCATGTTTAGATAACCCATCAGCCTGACCATTGTGTTCACGGTAGATGTGAGAAAAGGAGATGTGTTCCTGCAAATCAGAAAACCTTCAGTGCCCAATAAAGCATGTCTAGATAACCCATCAGCCTGACCATTGTGTTCACGGTAAATGTGAGAAAAGGAGATGTGTTCCTGCAAATCTATCTCAGCTCTAGCACGCCTACACCAGTGAGAGAGAGCAATAACATTTAGATCAAATTCTTTAGTATCCCATTTGATAGTAACACGAGAATATCCAAAGACCTTTAAATTTACCAGCCCAAAGATGTTGGCACATTTCAGAGTACACCACAGAGCTAAAAGCTCTGCTTTCATATTACTACTATTCCCGCAATTGAGGCGAAGAGTATAATAATGACCCTCATTCAAATAAATAACACCACCACCAGCACAATAACCATTCTGCGCAGCCCCATCAAAGAAAAGAGTAGGCTGGTTCACAATAAATGTAAACTGACCAAGTCTTCTCTCCTCCACCAAATTGGAAACAGCAGGAAAGTGTTGTATTAAGTTTAATACAATATGTCCACAAGCCGCTACATTAGGCACTTTGTCTTGAAAGGTGACCATATTCCGGAAGTGCCACAGAGCCCAAGAAATAAGTATAGGAACCTGTAAAGTCTCCCTTGAAGAACGAAACCAACTCAGCAGAGACTCACCAAAAGCATTAGATTCCCAAACCTTTGTGATAGCCAATTTCGAACAACAGAAATCCCAGACATTTTCCCCAAAGGAGCAGAACACAAACAAATGATTGATGGATTCTGAATCCTTCTTGCATAAAATACACCAATTTGGTCCACACCATCCACGCTTTATAAGATTATCCCAAGTTTTCAAAGATCCCTGTAATGCATGCCATAAAAAACACTTGTGCTTTAAAGCAATATTCCACTTCTAGATCTGTTTGAACCACCAGTGTTGAGGAAAAATATACTTCTCTTGCATAATTCTGTCATAGGCTATTTTAGCAGAAACAATACTAGCTTTCTCATTACCAATCCACACCATCTTATCATCCTGGTCAGACAAAGAAACACCAGCCGCACCAAGAGCACGGACATAGGAATCCCAAGAGAAAGCATCCTCACCAACTAACCCCAAATCATTAGAATTTAACCAACCTGAATCACCCCTGATACTATATAAAGTAGTAAGACCATAAATTTTTAAATAATCTAGAATCTTGTTTGAAATACGAGCGGATCCATCCATGCCCAGAATATTATCTTTCCCTACTCTGATAACTTTACCATTACCCACCTACCACCTCAGGTCACCCAATATCCATCCAGAAACTTTAAGAAGTCCACGCCATAGCGGAGAGCAACCAGAACACATAGGCATATGCTTTCTGATCCAAGCAATCCGATCCGATTTAATATATTTCACAAAGGAAATCTTGGACCAAGGATTTTGATTAAAAAGACAACTCCAAAGGCTTTTTGCTCTGAGAGCCAAACTGAAAGATTTTAAATCCTTTATACCCCAGCCACCGAATCTTTCAGGCCTGGAAACCGATTCCCACCCAGTCATGACCAAAGAGGCCCTTTCCAAACCACCGGACCACAAAAAATTGAAAATCAATTTTCTGATAACATTTAAAATAAAGACAAGTATCTCAAGAAGAGACAACCAATAAACAGGTAACCCCAGCAAAACATCTTTGATCAGCATAAGTTTACCTCCCACGGAGAGCAATCTATATGCCCAGTGAGAGATCTGTGCTTCAAATTTCCGCACAAGCCACCACCAATCCTTGATCTGATAGTTGTTGGGTCTCAAGAAAAAACCCAAGTAATTGAGCCCTTCATCTAAAGGATGACAGATATAAGGCATAAAATTAGAAATCTCCTGTCTGACATCAGAATCCACATTATGAAAATAGAATCTTGATTTTGCAGAACTTACCTTCATCCTAGAAACATGACATAAACAATTTAGTATGTTTCTGAAAACCCCCCATTCTACTAGATTCCCCAAACCAGCCAGCAAGACATCATCAACAAAGATCAGATGTGATATAACACAGTCCATCCCCAAATCGATGCCCTTGATCAAACCCTCCTGCATGGCAAAGTTTAGCATTCTGCTGAGAGCATCAATAATCAAAAGGAACAATAAAGGAGACAATGGGCATCCTTGCCGGATGCCCCTCGAACACTGGAAAAAAGATGAAGGCAAACCATTGATCAGAATAGCTATGCTAGCCGTGGTGACGCAAGACATGATCCAATTAAGGACCAGAGGGGGAACCCCAATTTGGATCAGAATAAGCCTTAAAAAAGTCCAATTCACTCGATCATACGCCTTTTCCAATTCTAATTTAAGAAGCATAGCACTGTAATTATGACTCTTTATGGAGTGAAGAAGTTCCTATGATGCCCCAATGGCATCATGAATCTGACGATTATGCAGAAAGCCAAACTGTTCTTCAGTTATATGTTTAGAGAGAGCCGATTTAATTCTTTGAGCAATGATTTTAGATACCAACTTATAAGCCAAATTACAAAGATCAATAGGCCTATAATCGCCAAAATTTTCAAGTTTTCCCTTCTTTGGTATCAGCGTAAGAAAGGTAGAATTTAAAGCACACGAAGTGAAACCTTGCAACCTGGTATATTCCACCATACGCAAAATCTCAGGCCCCATAACCTCAAAGAAATGAGAAAAAATCTCCATAGGCCACCCGTCAGGGCATGGGCTTTTCTCACAAGCAAAAAGATGTAAAGTATTCTCCACTTCCTCAATAGTAACCTCCCTTCCAAGAGCAGTAGCCTCCTCATCATTGAAAAACTGAGGGAAAAGTTCTACAATTCTAATCTGTTCCATCAAAACACTATTACCCTCATCTTTATAAATATTCCCAAAATGTTTAACAGCTTCTAGCTCTAGCGCCTCACTTCCCGAGCAGAGGTTACCACCAGCATCTTTCAATTCCCAAATTAAATTCTGATTACGACGAGCTGAGGCAAAGGAGTGAAAAAAATTTGTGTTATGATCACCCAGTTTAACCCACAATGCCCTACTTTTTAACCTCCATTCCATCTCCTCCCGAAGGATAATATCCTCTCTTTTCTTCTCAAGTAACTTGACTGCCTCAAAATCTTCCTTTGTCATCTTTCCAACAAAATTTTCCTTATAAAAATTTTGAATGTCATCTTCCAGAGAAACCAGATCTCTCTTATCAGTTTCCTTCTTATGCTTGATCCAACCAATCACTACTCTTTTAAGATCCCTCATTTTGTTGCAGAAAATATTTAAAGGGTTATCCCCATTCGCAACAGCTGAAGCCCAGAAATCTTTCACCACATTGCAGAAATCTTCCTCCAAACACCAGGAGTTGTTAAATTTGAAAGGAACATTTGATTTCACCCCAAATTCATCAAACTGAAAAAGGATAGGCCAATGATTAGAAACTTTTTGCCCATGCACCCAGGAGCGATATCTATGAAACTTTTCCAGCAAAGATGCCTTAACCAAGAAACGATCAAGATGCTTATGAACACCAGCATCACCCCCTCTATCGTTACTCCATGAAGGGAATAATTTAGAAGGCACGACATCAATTAAAGCATGATCACACAAAAATTTACTGAAATAATCTGCCATGGGATCCAATCTAGATTTTTTCCCCAAAATTTCCGAGGGTGACAATGTAAAATTTAAGTCCCTTGCGAAAATAAGATTCTCATCATTCAATAGACCCGAACCGGAGAGAGAATCCCAAAAGATCTGCCTATTGGAATAAGGTGCATAACAGTTGAAAACCGATAAACATAAGTTCAGACCAACACAATGCCCTTTCAGAAGAATCCCCCATGTAGTCCTGAAAGCTTTGAAAATAAATAACTGGGGATCCCATGCGACAACTAAGCCCCCCGAAAGACCAGAAGCATCCACAGCAGAGACCTCCCAATAAGGCAAGAGACTTCCAATCTTTGAAATAGCATCCGAACTAGAGCACATAGATTCTTGAATTAATAAAATACCCGGACTAGTAGCAAGAATAAGGTTGGATAGGGTCCTAGCCCGCAAAACCCCACCCAACCCATGGACATTCAGAGAGATTAAAGACATTAAGAAATGTCCATATTGGGTTTCTGTGCTCTAAGACCCAAAACATCACCACCATCGAAACCCCTAACACCTTCAAAGGAACCATCAGTCTGCAAAGACTCAAGAACATGAGCTTTATTCTTTTTCTTCCCCTTTCTTATAGTCACATTCTGAAATTTAGGAGGGATAGCCAACACATCAGAAACCCTAGAGGGGTTTTTTGAAAAAATATCGATAGGGACCAAATCTAAACCCCCCCTGGAGTCACTATCCTCCAATCGAGCAAAAACCACAACTTCCACAGGTTTATCAGATACATTGTCAACCGGTTCGCACATAGTAGGAGTAGATGTAGAAAGGAAGGAGGAATCCGATACCATTGTAGCCTCACCACAAAAAGGAACATCCAAAGAAGGGCTAGTACACAAATTCGATGAGCAAGAAGTAACTCCTGTGACAGGAGCGGGACCCGAACCAACCAAAACTGACCCAGAACAAGTCACAGGTGTGGACAAACCATGTCTCAGATGAATGACCCCCAAAGAAATCCTCCTATCTAAATCAACCTCCTTGGAAGAAATAAAATCAAGCTCTTCCTTAGTAAGTTCAAAATGAGCAGAATCCGGAGGGATTTTTAACTTACCAGAAAATGGGGTTTTCGGGGAGTCCACCTTCGGGGAAGCCAAAGCAAGATGAGGAGTGGTAAAAGTATTACGGCGACTCGAAACCTTCGGACCAGACTGAAAATTAGGACATTTTGCTTGGATATGCCCTACCTCCCGACAGTGAAAGCATCGAAACGAAATCCTGTAGAAATCCAGCTGCTGTGTCCAGCTGTGGTCGCCCGACACAATATTAATATCAGCCGGCAAACCTAGACTTAGGTCAATTTCCACTAACACCTTTGCATACCATCTATCTATGCCAAAAATAGAATTTTTGTCAACCCTGATGCACCTGCCCACAGAATTAGCCAACCCAACCACAGTATCCTCCGTCCATATTTCAATTAGGAGACCAGGGACAATCATCCAAAGATGGCGGATTCCTTGACGTTCATGAATAGGATCAAAAGCGATGTGCCAACGATTAAGGTTTAGAGAACCATTTTTAAACAACCAGGTCCCCTCCAGTATTCGAGCCATAGCCTCCGCAGTGGGGAAAATAAACAGAATCCAACGGTTTACCAACATATTAACCCTCGGAGTATTATCCATCAGCGGCGCCCAATTTTGCTTAACCCACTCGACAATCTCCACCTTTGAGCCTGAAGCAAACTCTAATCTCCCAACCAAAGCTCTGTCCGCCAGCATTTCAACCCTCTCCAAGTGTGCACCCGCAGGTATCACAAAACTATCAACCTTTTCTCTGGCCTTGAGAGTTTTTGCCCATCGCCTGCTTTTTGCACACTCACCAGTCAGATTAGGGCTTCCTCCATAGCCGCGAGCAGAGGGGGAAAGGGCATACACCAGTCTCACTACCGAGAAGATGAGGCGATAGGGGACGTGACCCCCCTCCGTGTGAACACATATCACCAGATACCGGTCCATCCGGTGACTCAAACACCTGTCCGAAGTGATAGGAAAGACAATGACAACTCTCTCAGAGGGATCCAGCTGTCCCTACCATCCTGTACACACCAAAAGGCCCAGCTACCTGAAAATACCTTAACACGCTCGATCATAATCATAGCCTCCATCTCCACAGCCAAAAACAGCAGAAAATGCAGACCTTACCTGCGAAACCCTAGAAGGCTCCCCCAACCCTCTTTATATATATATATATATATATATATATATATATATATTCTACGGTTTAATATCTTTATATATTTATTATAAATTCTATATGTATAATTAAAAAAAATCAACATATTTCAAATATTTAATTTTTTATATTAAATAATAATAGTGATTTTTTTTTAATATTGTAATTTTATTAGTTAGTTTTTGAGTTTTACATTTTATTACATGTTTTATACTAAAATAGCGGTAAATTTTAAAAAATAATAATGAATAAACAATAATATAAATTTCATATTTTTATCACTATATCATTTATTGTGTGTGCACATGAATCCAAGTCATTCATTAATATTTTCAACCATAATATCTTAACTCTCAGCTAACCCATTTATTGAACAGTGTGTGCACGAGAATCCAAGCCATTCATTAATATTTTCAACCATAATCTCTTAACTATTCTCTAACCCAACATACTTGGTCAATTACCATTAATGAGACAATATAGGTTGACCATCACTAATAACAACTTTAAATTAATGTGACATGGCTTTTTTTATTATTTTCTTAGTGTGATGTGGCTTTTTTTATTATTTTCCTTAGGAGGCCCATTTTAGACCTCAAATTTCCTCTAATCGGAACATTACTTCGCACATTTTGCTGGAGAGTGGAAATATCCAAAGAGAAAGATCGACCGCTCTTTCTCCAAGTTCTAGTTTTAGAATTCCCTCATAAAAGAAGGGGCGGATGATCCTTCTTCTTCCCAATATTCTTTTCATTATAGCTTGAGACTACAAGAAGTTCAGTCGATCCTTCTTTGTCTTCACCATTCTGGATATCTTTCAATTTCTAGATAAAGGTTTTGACAATTATCTACTAAACGAAGGGGCGTCTGATCCTTCTTCTCGAAAAACAAAAGTCGGGGCAAACAATTTTATATGTTATAACATAGTCGTGCTCAGTATTATTCCAGTGTTCACCATTTTAGATATAGATGAATTGACGTACTAGCCTTCGTAGGTTGAATAATTTTACAATTTCTTCATAAATAAACGCGCGACCAACCCTTCTTCTGCCCAGTATTGTACTCATAATAGTTCTAGAATGCAAGAAGGGTCGGTCGATCCTTCTTTCTTTCACCATTCTAGATATAGATGAATTGTTGGATATAGTTGTTCAGAATTATCTCCTAAACGAAGGGGTGGCCGATCCTTCTCTTTAGAAAATGGAAGCCGGGACAAACATTTTTATATGTTAGAACTTAGATGATGTCTGAGTCCCTACTATTTACAGCGAAAGTTGGAAGCCGAGAATTGTCGGCATAGCCTTCATAGATTAAACATATTTAAATTTATTTCGTAAATGAAGTGTCGACCGACCCTTGTTGTGCTCAGTATTCTTCCCTTGTTCACAATTTTGGAAATACATGTATTGACGGCTTAGCATTCGTAGGTTGAACATTTTTAATATTCTGTCATAAATGAATGGGCAGGAGACGCTTCTTCTACCCAGAATTCTTTTTGTAATATTTCTAGACTGCAAGAAGGGTCATTCGATCTTTCTTGTGTTCGCTTCTTCTACAAGAAGGGGCGATCGATCCTACCATTCGGAAAATTGAAAGTCCGGACAACCATTTTTTATATATTATAATCTATGTTATATCTTTGTTTAAAATAAATATGATTGTTAATGTGCTCCTATTATTTTATATTTCATAAAACGCTTTTGAACTGGATTTTCGTTCTGAACAATGTGTACTGTTATTTTATATTTCAGATATTGTTTATGAAATGGATTTTTGTACTCAACAATGTGTGGACCTACTTTTGAATGGATTGAAAGTTGCTGAAGGAATCTCGTTTCCAAAAAGAAAATTTTTGCATAATATCAGCATTAATGAAGGATGTATCATTGTAAATGTTACCAAGTCTTTGAATGCAAGTCTTCCATTGCCCTATCGATCAGAAGGTGCACATACATTGTCAGAGGTTGTTGGTGGTTATATTCAATGGCCTGTATATGAGATCGTTAACCAGATTGGGTCCGCTCTTCGCGAGAATGAGGTGAATGATATACCAGCTTCTTCTTCGACGAGTGTAGCACATATCATAACAACTGAGAATGAGGTGAATGATATACCAGCTTCTACTTCGACGAGTGTAGCACATATCACAACAACTGAGAATAAAAATTATTTTATTATGAGAAAAGTTAAGTTGTTACATAAGTGTTCAGAAAGAAAGGATTGCATTTCCATAGGTTTTGTAACAAATGTGAGTGAGACTAATTTTGTTGGGGGAACATTTTTGGGTGACTTCTCCTTTGGTATTCTGGTCGATGAAGTGGTGTTCTCTTGTATGGAATGTTGTCCAGGGGTGAGCAGTGGATCTTTTGTTGTATGGTTGATTAAAAGAATAATCGATTTTAATACAGAAACATTGCTTTCTGTTCCAAGCGCTTTTAACAATAATCAATCTGAATCTACTAGTTAATTTGATACATCAATATTCTTTAAAGCCATAGTATGTTGCTCGGGGATTAGTGTCAATTGCTTTTAAGGGAGACATTGTACAATTCAAAGTACTAGATGCTGGTGAGTTTGGTATTTTAGTTCATAAAGTCTTCTGCAATTGCGAGGATTGTGGTGTATTTGAAGGCTCTATTATAAGATGGCCTGCAAACACTATGCTTGACCTCGATAATGTTCCTTTGGATGTTATACATTTGGAATGTTTTTGAAGAATGTCCTTTACAGATGGTCCTTCCAGGTACTCCCCATTGTGAATATACACATGTTAAAGGTAATCGAACAAGGCCTACAATTCCATAAATGAGGTAGCACATATCATAACAACTGAGAATGAGGCGAATGATATACCATCTTCTACTTCGACGAGTGTAGCACATATCACAACAACTGAGAATAAATCTTCTTTTATTATGAGAAAATTTAAGTTGTTACATAAGTGTTCATAAAGAAAGGATGGCATTTCCATAGGTTTTGTAACAAATGTGAGTGAGACTGATTTTGTTGGGAGAACAATTTTGGGTGACATCTCCTTTGGTATTCTGGTCGATGAAGTGGTGTTTTCTTGTATGGCATGTTGTCCAGGGCTGAGCAGTGGATATACCAGCTTGTTCTAAAATTTTCGAATGAAATTTAAGATCGTTACCTTACAGGCCTGTAATAAATCAGGGTGCACACCTTTCAAACATTGGCACCGAACATTGTTGCTCAAATTTTTGTATATAAAAAATTCCACTTCGATCAATAGTTGAATGTGCTAAGAAATTTGATAGTTGAATGTTATAAATTCTATGGGATCAAATGCTCCTGTGGCCAATGAAGGAGACGACAGAAAAAGAAGCTTGTTTACAATGAGATTAGACACAATAGACGTCTGTCAAAATGCATGGTATAAATGCCATCAGATAAAAAAGAGCACTTTGGGTAAGGCGATTGGTGATATTTATCAGGATTCAGATGCTAGTACTGTCATATTCGAACCGTCATGTTAAACCGTCACGTTTTTTTTCCAAAACTTATTTTTGATGGGCACTTTATTCTCTAAACCGTCATTAATTTTTGTGGGTCACTCTTAGCATAATTTGGATTTACATTTTACAGCTAACCTTTCTATTTTTTTTTTTTTCCATGATCATTAATTTGTTTGATAGGTTAACATAAACAACTTGGCATTAAAATAGAAAACTCCAAATTGTTAACTTGACACGTAACCATTGGACCTTTCTATGCATATCATACCTGAAAATAAACGTACACATTGAAAATATTTTCAGCCATGAGCATTTGCTATATAGTTAAAAAAATTATTTTCTATGTAAATGTGAAATTTTAATCAATTTTAAAATATATATTAATAAAAAATTTACTATGGATAGGTAATTATTTTATCTGCTGAAGGGAAAAATTTAAACCAGAGTGTTTTTGGACAGGGAATATATATACTTAAAAAAATGCTTAGATAGACAACAACAATGGGTTGTTGGTGCAGAAGAAAACATGAAGATCGATGTAAATAGCATCATATGGGCGTGGTCACCAAGAAGGGCCTTGCAGTAGAAAAAAATTAGAATAAACGAGAAGGGCCTTGCAGCAGTCAAGGCACAACGAGAAAATATGGGGAATAGTGTTCAGAGTGGTGGATGTTCTCAAGGGTTGATAGTAGACAAAATTGGTTTCGAAAAAAATTTCTCTATGTGGCAATTTTAAGAAACAAAATTGTTTTGTTTCTAAATTTCCACTTGGTCAACAAAAAGTTGTATTTTCTCATTTTCATTAAAGTTTTATAAAAGGAAACTAATACAACTTATAGCCATTGGGATTGATAATGGATGGTTATTTGTTACAAAATTGGATTTGTGATAAGTGTTGTAATTTGTGCACTAACTGTCGTTAAGTGTTGTAATTGTGCTTAAGAATAATTGCCCTTTAGAAGTGGTTTATCCGCTGCACTTAAAATCAAGTAATTATCCTCAGAGCAACTACCTAAATACTAAAATATGATCTGCTATACTCAAACTGCCTAATTCAGTAGTGCTCATAGGAAAAAATATTCTATATGAGCCAATATTCTATGCGAGCCAACTATATTTCTAATACTGAATGTGCCAAATCAAATATGCCACGTGTCACAATATGATCATTCCGCATGTCACTCCGGGATATTAGATATCAACATTTAAAAAACAAAATTTATAGACGTTTTGCTTCAAAGACTATGCTGGCAAGTGGAAGTATTCTCAGAGAAAGAGCGGCCGCTCTTTCCCAAAGGTGTTCTATTGTTACGATTCCCTCGTAAATGTAGGGTCCGCCAACCCTTCTTATTCCAAATATTCTTTTCATAATAGTTTGATACTGCAAGAAGGGTCGGTCGATCCTTCTTGTGTTCTCTATTATGGATATAGGCGAATTGTTGGATAAAGGTTTTCACAATTAACTGCGAAAAGAAGGGGCGGTCGATCCTTCTTGTCGAAAAATGGAAGTCAGGAGAAACCATTTTTTATAGGTTAAAACTTCCAAGGTGTTCTATTTTTAAAATTGCCTCGGAATTGAAAAGTCGGCCGACCCTTCGTATTTCCAATATTATTTTCATAATAGTTTGACACTGCAAGAAGGGTCACTTGACCCTTCTTATTCCAAATATTCTTTTCATAATAATTCACCACTGTAAAAAGGGTCGGTCGATCCTTCTTGTGTATTCTGTTATGGATATAACTGAATTGATGGATAAATGTTTTCACAATTCACTATGAAAAGAAGGGGTGGCCGATCCTTCTTGTCGGAAAACAAAAGTCGGGACAAACGATTTTTATATGCTATAAATTAGCCGATTGACTGGCTATTCAAAAAACAGAAATCGGGACAAACGATTTTTATATGTTATAACTTAGCTGATTGTGGAATCTTGGTTTTCGGTTTTGATATATTTTCTTTCTGGAACCTGCAACCCGCAATTGCGGATTGGGGATTGCAGAAAGAATGTATATATTTATGAAATAAAACCCCGCAACCCTTCTTTTATTTCTGGCATGTTTACGTTTTAACCGTCGATTTGTCTTGATCCTGCAGATGAGATTACACTGGGTGATTAAAATGAAGTTTAGCTTTCTCGTTTAGCTTGTCAGTGTTAGCACTAATGTTGTCCTAGATAAAAATGGGAGGCTCAATTTCTAAAAAGAACATAGAAATCCTCGGTGGTCTGAGAAAAATAGAATCATCTGGGTAGGTATTGACGGCCTCAAGGGTGAACTGATCAAATCCCAAGCCTGAAAATTTGCAAGGAGAATTAAATTGATGAGGTCCGCCTACAATTACATATTTGCGCAAATAAATGGTCTAGATCGGCGGTTGTGGTGAAGATCTACAGTCATGAGCACGCTTCACGCAAAATAGGTGAGGTGTTCTAGATGGAGGCAGAAGGTTTAGCCCACAAGCATCTTAAGTAGCAGATCAACGGCCAATGGAGCAAATCAATGGTCAGGAACTACTTCTTCGATACGACATGCGTAGAGCAAACAAACTTTCAGATCCACAAAATTTTGGTAAAGGCCCGCGGGTTTTGACAGCGCAAATTTGAGGAGGTCGAGATCTATGGACAAGGTTTTGTTCGCAGATCTAACTTGCATGAAACATCAACGCAAGCCAAATCCGTGAAGTTGGTAAAAGTCGCAACGTTTGACGGCCAGGATTCGAGGCGACATGTGGCAAGATTTGAGGCCACCATGGATCAGGAAAATGGACGGCCATGGAAGCTTCCATGCCGGAGGAGATGCAGGGGTGATAGCAAAGGATAAATAATATAACAAACTTGCCTACACTGTGAGCTGGATTCCTATTTTGCATTCGGAAGCGACAGGAGCAAGCAGTGAAGAAACAAACAGGTCAACCAGGGGCCCAAGCCAACCTCAAAAAAATAGGTAGGTTATCTACTCTACAGTAAACTATTTAATGGCTGAATTGAGTGATAGAGAACCCATATAAACACTATTTATAGACAGAGACGCAGAGGTCTATGACACTATGATGACCGATGACCCCATGGAAACTGTAAAAAACAAGCTGAAACTGGTTAGGGAGTGAGGTATAGACGTGCACCAGGTCCACCAGTCTTATTTCCATCTGTTTACAGTCAACCAAACCCCTGGTTTTCCTGAATTTGTTGAATGGTGCGCCTCTAACTACTCTTCTACCGAGAGGGAAATCATGGACGCTTCCAAGTCCAATATCCTTTGCGAAATCGATACCCAAAACCTTAGAAAATCCCTGTCAGTCCCAAAAGAGTTTTTCCAGAAAGCTATAGGGTATACTGGGGAAGTCCTAATCCAGTTTTTTAGACAATCCCCTGTTGAAGTAAAACAGAATTTCTACAGGTCCTGTCTGAATCCTACTGTCCAAATACAAGAGCAGGATTTCCCAGCTGAATCTAGACTATTCACGGAAGAATCCAGAGGTGTTATCGCCATGATGAGCCAATACCTAGGTCTAGACTCTGATATGTATGTCACAAAACCTCTAATAAGTTTTCTTTTTGTCCTAGGCACAAGGATTTTCATATTTCAGTCCTACTTACTAAAAATGTTCCTGGCATTCAATGAGGAAAACTTGCAAATGCCTAAGGTACTACTTACTTAGAATATGTACACTAATTACACCAAGTTCCATGATGAGCTCATGTCTGAGGTTTATTAGGTCATTTTCCAAAAGAAGCTGCCTAGAGTATTTCCAGAAATGTAGGAGTTACTACAGCTTTCTCCTAAGAAGAGGGTCGGAGATTGGTTCCTTTCATAGCATGGCACAATCATCAGGTTTTATGGGTTTGCTTATGCACCCTACGTGCTACCAGTTTTCCTGACCCCTAGAATGTTTGCATTAGAATTCATCAGACAAAAATTGAAGGAAGAAGATGAGCACTTTATAGATCATAGAAAGGGATCTGATATTTTGTTTCCATGGACTGTAGGTCCATTCTTAATAAAAATCCAAGGATATCTTACAGCCATCGAATGCAAGATAAAGGAGATGGGTTTCAAAACAGAAGCAGCCTTAAACTATGATCCCCACCACATCATTTCCAACAGGAGGAAGGAAAGCAACAGGAAGGCTTTTGTGCATTTCAAAATTCCAGGCATGGCAGAAGCTGCAAATTTATTGGAATGTCCTAGCAGGAGCCAGATGGAAATAGACACACCTGAGAGCTCCTCCCTACTGACACAAGGGAACACACCCACAGTTCCTGGCTCTTCTAGCTTAGTCCTATCAGTGCCAGCATCCATGCCTATGGCCATCAACTTAATAAACTCCATCAAGGAAGCTGATAGTGTCCCTATGGACACAGAAGGAGAAGTTGAGAGAGCCCCAAAGAGGCAAAAAATTGACGAATCTGAGCAGTAGCTAGTACTAGGGGGGACTCGTAAAGGGAAAAAGAAACAAGTGGATAAGCTACCAGCATTTGAGATCAAAGATTATGTGTTTAACCCAGCAGCCACTTAGCCTGTTGCCTTAGGAAATACTAGAGATGAGTTGATAGATGAATACAAGGTGGACTCACGAGCAGCCTCAGAGGAGTCCAAGTTATATACTGAACTAAGGAAAATTTCAAGCAAAGAAGTGTCTCTAGTGACTAGCAGGAGCCTTGCTCAGAACACCCTGAGTTTGGCCTTGGCCACCAAGAGTAAGGCCACTGAGCTAAGGATGAATTTAGATGACATCCCTGTCCCAAATGTAATAAAATTGCACAAAGAAACCGGGGATGTTATTTATACTAAACTGTTGAGGACAGCTTTGGAGCTATCAGAGGTATAGGTCAGTAAGAGTAAGGTTTCCAGCTAGCTAAAGAAGGAAAAGATGGAAAACAAATCTCATAAGGAAAAGATCAAAAAATTGTAGGGTGACATAGTGGCCACTGAGGGCCAGCCTGATAAAAGAGCCATTATTCAAAACCTACTCAACGAAAAAGACAACATCATCCAATCTCTAAAAAAGGGGTTGAAAATCCCCTCTACCCAGTTAGTAGCAGTCTTTGAGCTAACATAACTGGAGGAAAAGAAGGATAAGTTGCAGAATGACTTGACAGATTGTAGGGCCAAGATATTGAATCTTGAAGCGAAGGAAAAACAATGGCAGATAGATATAGCCATTGTGGTGGAAAGTGAGAAAATCTCAAAGGCCGGAGTGGAAGAACTTGAGAAGAGACTGCAGCAGAAAGAGAAAGAAGTAGAAAGCATGGCCACTCCATCCATAGAGGCTGGTGATTTCTCCCTGGTAGGGGATATAACCGAAGATAGTCTGGAAGACGTGGAAATAACAAGATTAAAAAAGTAGAATGTGAATCTGAAAACCCTGAAGGATAATGCAGAAAGAGAAAAGGAGGCTTGGGAAGCCAAGCACCAGGAGTTGCAGGGTAAATATGATGAGTTGGAAAGACAAGCTACAGGGTATACTTCCTTGCTAGAGGCTAGGCAGGTCATCTGGGATGGCATTGTTGAAGAAGCAGGGAAATTGAGGCCCTTCCTCGATTTTGTCTTGGACAAGGAAATAGTGATAAAATTAGCTAAGAGTAGTGCGACAGCAGCAAATGAGAAATTGAACAAAAAACCTGTAGAGTATACTAAGAATGCCATTGAATTCATGAACGGCTTATCTGAGGAGAATTTCAAGACAACTGGTGTAACAGATAGGGTTTCCATCATCATTGGAGCCAAAAAAGTGATGCACAAGCACCAGCAGGTAAAGTCTATTCAAGCTAAAATAGATGTCATGGCACAGTAGATCAAGTATTTCAAAGACATGTTTGACCCTTTGTTCAAGAAAGGGTTACCTCTCTTTTGGGAGGAGGATGGAACAATGCTCACAGAAGAAGAATATCAGAAGAAATTGGCAGGATGTAAAGTGCATTTCAACGAGTTTGTAGGTATGGATCAGTTGCTATCAGGGAAGACAGTGGTGGAGAAAATGGATAAGGATTTTGAGTTAAGCATGATGTTCAAGGAGGCTAGTGCACATCTACGAAGCTACTCTTATAGGGACCACACTGAGATCAGAGTCTTAATGAAGGAGTTGGCCACCTCAGAGCTTCCAGCTACCAAGATATGGAAGCTCGTTGAGAAATATGGGAAGGGAAAGCTGATATTGAACCACTGAAGATTCGATGATCGTGGGATAGCAGCATGGAGGAAATATTCGCTGAATCATTTTGTTTATTTTGTTAGAGTCTGTTGTCTTTCGGTAAAAATGCTCAGTAATTTTGTAAAAGGCAATTGATCCAGTTTTTCCAACATTGTCATTTTGTTGTAACTAATTCCTGAGGGTGGCGAACCTTTTTGAATAGGTGTCACCTACATTATAACAACTTCCTATTGAGGTAGCTCGAGCCGGAAGGCTCTGAGCATCTATGTAAGAAATGTAATAGAAGGAGAAAGGGTTGGAAACTTTTGTTGGACTCGTGAATTCCTTGTGTTATTAAGCACTCTGAGATATATTTTAATAAAATATGGCTAGTCCGAGCAAGGTTTTCTATCAGAGATTCCTGTGTTATTCATCTTACAGTCTGTTTACTTCTTCTCTTATGTGAATGTTTCTCTCACTGTTTAATTCATACTATTATGCTTTTTCATGCTTGGATAAGTGTTTTATCGAGACAAAAGTCATAAATATTATGCTCTGTTGCTTTCATTTCAAGCATCCACTACCATTTTCTGCTAAAGTCGGTATAGAATTCATTATCATAAGCTCTATATTGATGGGTTGTTCATATCTTCTTCTTTTAAATCACCAAACAAAAGCTCTTTAATCAGCTATCCTGCCTCTGATTAGTTTTCTTTGCATAGCACTGTCATGTTTAATCATATCCTGCCTCCCGCCTCTGATTAGTTTGATCTATAGTTTCGATTTGTCTTTACTCATGCTCTGTGTGTGTTTTATGTTTTAAGTGAATTTATTTAATTAGAACATTTATCTATTTCTGCAAATGATTAACATAAATTAATAAATTCATGTTAATTTTTCAATTAACATTCCAGCTACAGGGTAATCTTGCATGTGCCTAATCCTTAAAACTACTGAGTGAATTTTCATTTCTTGATTGTGTTGTGGTTAAACCTGCATTAGTAACTTTGCTATACTCAATGTGCCAAATCAAATAAAAAATAGTAACCTCCCTATACTCAGTGTGCCAAATCAAATATGCCATGTGTCACAATATGATCATTCCACATGTCACCCTAGGATACTAGATATCAACATTTTAACAACAAAATTTATAGACGTTTTGCTTTAAAGACTTTGCTGGAAAGTGGAAATATTCTCAGAGAAACAGCGGCTGCTCTTTCTCCAAGGTGTTCTACTATTACAATTCCATCCTAAATGAAGGGTCGGTCGACCCTTCTTATTCTAAATATTATTTTCATAATAGTTCGACACTCCAAGAAGGGTCGGTCGATCCTTATTGTATTATCCATTATGGCTATAGCTGAATTCCGGGATAAAGGTTTTGACAATTAACAACAAAAAGAAGGGGCGGCCGATCCTCTTGTCATAAAATGGAAGTCAGGACAAACCATTTTTATATGATAAAAATTCCAAGGTGTTCTATTTTACAATTCCCTCGTAATTGAAGGGTCACCCGACCCTTCTTCTTCCCCATATTATTTTCATAATAGTTGGACACTGCAAGAAGTGTTTGTTGACCCTTATTACCAATATTCTTTTCATAATATTTTGACACTGCAAGAAGGGTCAGTCGATCCTTCTTGTGTTCTCCATTATGGATATAGCTAAATTGTTGGATACAGGTTTTCATAATTAACTACAAAAAGAAGGGGTATCTAATCCTTGTTGTCAGGAAAAACTATTTTTATATGTTATAGCTTTTCATCTTAAAATTTTGAACAATTACAAATGAAAATTGCAATTTTGAACACTTTTCAAATCAGAAATTGCATTTTTTGATTTTAAATTCACATTTGAAGGTTATATATTCATACCTCCCTTCTAGCATGAAGGGCTTTAATTAAAAAATAATAATAACTAACAACACTTTTCATTCTTTTTATGAGATTTCATTCTATTTAGAAAAAGAAAAAAAGAAATAATACTTCAATTTTAAAAAACTAAATTAAAGAATGTTTCTATTTAAAAAAAAGAATGTTTCTATTAAAAAAAAAGAAAAAGAAAGAATAGAATAGCTTTCGTATAATGCTACTATGATGATACTAATGTAAATGTGTAAAGTTACTTATTTACAATTACTTCCACAAGTAAACTTTAGTTCGAGGAGCATTATCCCCCGGATACGGATGTCAACATGATCTACGGGGCCATCCCCCTAGCACGTGGAGAACACGAGGGTAGGGATCCTAATCTAAGTTATAATCTATTCTAAGGAAGACTTGTTGTTGTGCAGATCGGTCTTGATGAGAAAGGAACAAGCATGTTTGCCAACTCCAACGGAAATGTAAAAGATGCATTTTACTTGTTTACTTAAATCATCACCAATTAATGAAAATTAAAAGAGAATAATTCAAGTCATTTAAACCTATTCAAGATCAATCTGTGATCACTGTGTCAATTGAAAAATTAACATTGATCAAATAACATGTGAATCATTTGCAGAAATCGATAAAGAAAAATATCTTAATTAACGAAATTCAACAAGATATTTTATACATAGATCAGCCATAAGAGAAATCAGTACAACAGACCTGTGCATTAATTCATACATGCAAAAGGGATCACATACTGTAGATGACAATTTGAGATACGAAATCAGGCATTGTCAAAGAAACTTGAACAAATAAACAGGAAAAGATTCAATGAGATTACTTTACTGTATTAATGAGTTCTGCAAACAAAATTACAAAGCTCCAGTAAGACAGAGAATCCCCAATCGTCTCCTGCTGATTCCCAATCCCAAAATTATCCACCCCTTTTCAAAAGAGGCATCTGTCCAATAAGAACTACAACAGGGTACAAAAATGGAGATCCACAAAAAATAGGGATTACAAAATAACAAATAACCTAATGTCCTAGGACATCTTGCCATTTGCCCCAAATTTCTAACAGCTCATCTATCATAGGATAATTTGTTGACTCGAGTCCCAACTAGGAATTGCATTCGAACGTCTCCATCTCATTCTTTGCCATCTTATTCCATATATGGATGTAGACTTGGATCTTACGTTCCATGGAAACCGGCTTCCTAATCAACTGCTCCACATCATTAACCTTGACTTCTTCTAGAAGCTGAATTTGCTACTGAACTTCATCAAACTTACACTCAACTTCCTCAATCTTCAATTTAGGTAGACAAGCATCTTCGATGAGTTCCATGGCAGGAAACTGGAGAGCCAACATAACATTATCTACTGCATACCATCACCTTTTACAGATGGCTCGGGATTTTTTAAGAATATCTTCAACTGATTCGTTTATTTCCAACCAAGTATTCAACGCACCTCTGATCTTCTTAAATTGAAAACTGCTAAGCATGGGAAATCCTTCCAGAATGTCTTTGGTGTACTTCTTCCATTCAACAATGTTATTAAATGCCTTAGAAGCCTCAAGCCTTTTACCTTCCTACCTTTCAAAGGCACTAAGCATCTTGCCAAAAGTGATATGAGTTTCTCTAAATTCATCCAATGTGCAAAACAGATTTTCCAGGTATTCGTGATACTCTTTATTGACTTGAGAAGCCAAGTCCTTGAATTCATGAGATGTCATCTTGAAGAAAGTAGAAGAGGCTGCACTTGCAGTTGCATCCTCACAGTGTTTTTGCAATAAAGCAATTTGTTGAACATTGGCAGAATTCTCAGCTTGTAACCTTTGAAGTTCAACCTACAAATATTGGCTCTTGCACTCTTCATCTCCCAACTTATCTTCCCAAATCCTTCTAAGATCATCAACCTAAATTTGATGTTCCTCATTAGCCTTTGCTAGCTCTTCTTGAAGCTTCTCCACTTCTTCCCTCTTCTGATCAATTTCTCTATTGAGAACCTGTATTGAATCAAGGTTTGCTCCTGCAAATGCCCCTAGGGCTATAGCTATCTCAATTGCCCCTGTCTCAGGGTTACTGGCTTGTTGAGCCCAAACTATCTGGTTAGGAACAGACACTTCTAAGCCTTTTTTATCAATGCTTCTCTTCTTAGCCGTCTTTACCACTACCTTATTATCCTTACTATATAAGTAATGTCTAAGAGGGACTATTTCATCATCCTCCCATTCAGTTATTACTTCAGAAGTGACTGAAATAACATTTTTTGTTGAAACCAATCAGGGAGTTTGAGTGGCCGTGGCATCGGGCATAGGTATGGTAACTTGAGGAACAATCATAGGGGTAGAAACAATTTGAGGAATTGATGAGATAATAGTAGGAGAAGGGATTGAAGTGATAGCTTCAGAAAGGAGAACTTGGTCACCATTAGCAGCTGATGGTAATGAAGAAGTAGTTGTGACTGAATCTATGTCAGTGGGTAATGATGAAGTAGATGTGAGCAATTGGAGGAGGCCAGTCGAAGACTGGGCTTCTGCAAGTATAGAGGAAGGAATGGAAAAAGAAACCGAGTTACTAAGAAAACAGGTGGTCCTATGAGTCAAGGTGTGAAAAAACTATGAAATAGAGAGTGGTGGGATTTCCCCTGCAAGCAAAATAGAAAGATCCTGGATAGGTGGTAACAAAAGTGATGGAACTGTGATGTCAGGGTTAGTAGAGGTAAGTTCCAAAATTGGTTGATCAAGATCAGAATGGCCCATTTCAATATTGTCCAACAAGTCTGTAAGTGACTGTGAGTTGTCTGTCACTTCCCTAGTGACTTCTTCCACAACTTTGTCAGTTACCTTTTCAGGTACTTCTTCAGTCACTTGAACTGCAGCCTATGGCTCATCTTCTACATCACTATTAGTGAGATGAACAGTAGGAACTTCAAATGTGGAAACCTGAACTTTCTGTCTCTTAGGAGGATTATCTTCAATCATTATCAAGTAATCAACCAGCTGCGAAGCTGCAGCAGTTACTTGAACACTCATAGCAACCTTGGACGATTCAACTATCTTGGTACCCAACACTGAAGTCAATTTTTCCAAATGTTGCTGAAAATTCTAAGATGTCTACAACAAGGCTTTAACCTCCTCAGTGGTTTTAATCTGAGGAGGTTCCTCCATGGGATTTTTACCTTTGTCTCCATCTGTATAATTAAGCATTAAGGGAGCATTGGCTAGCTGAATTTGCTTTTGTTCTCTGCTCTTTCTAACATGTTCAGTGATATTCAACTCTAAGGTTCTTTTCCCATAAACCTGAGATTTTATTTATTTCTAAAATTCCATAATCTATTGCTTCTCGTCCAAGCTCTTGGCTCTTACTAACACTTTAGGGAAGGTGTTCACCCCTCGATAGATAGAGTCATCTAGCAAATCTTCATGGACATAGTCCATTTTCTAGTGATATTGCTTGAAGTGTGCATCTAAGAATTTCTTGGGATCATGCTTTCATTTGGGTACTTTTCCCAACTTCAAAGGAGCCAACTGATCGCAAAGTACAGCAGCCTAGGTTGAATTAGGAATAACTAGTGGACCAAGATTTAGAGAGAACTTACGCCAGCATCTCTTTTTAGGAACAGTAAGTTTCTTGTAGACTCCAGCAGTGACAATCTGATAGGAAACTTCTTAAATAACCAACTTTTTAGGTACAATTCTGGGCAACAGGTGAACAGTGTCACTTCCCCAAACTCTGATATATGCAAAAGACTCATAAACATACTAGTCCCCAATGGTGTTGATGAAGGTTCTGGCATCTGCTGAGAAGGAAGGAGCTTCCTGGTGGAATAATTTAAAATAAATGGTACCCATGAAGTGGTCACAAATTTCATAAAGCAAGCGTAGATAATTGCTTTCCCATAATGCAGAATGATATATATGAACTAGTGGAGCCTCAGGGGTCCAATTCCACCCCAAGTTAGGATAGTGAAAGTCAGCGCAGAAGACATCAAGGATGTAGGCTGATAGATAAAAATGTGGCTTCTTTGAGGCGGGTTCCTTTTGATAGTTTTGGATTTGTGTCTTAATTTCTGATGAAAGGATGGATGCCCAGGGAAAGGATTCACCTGTTGTTAACACATGATTGGCTATGGGAGCCCATTCAGCCTTGAAAACTGAACAATTGGGAGACCAAAAAGCCTGCAAAGCATGGCTGTGAGAAAGAGTAAGGTTCCTTGAACCAAATAATAGGATCGAGATCATCCACCTTGGGCATGAAACTATTAGGTTTCATCATCTAACATTTCATCATCTCGTCAAAATGATTTCTGGTCTAGGAGGATTAAATAAAGTCAGAACTCAGGGTTTGTATAGCTGGCTTGAGAGCGAAAGCTCTGATAAAAACCTCTGGGCGAAAGGTAGTCAATTGCGAACCTGCGCAATCATTGAATGACCGGTCTTTGGTATTGGCATTTTCAACAATCCATTTTACAGGGTCTGTATAAGGTAAGATGGAAGGGCGAGCAACAATGGCATGAATTTGGGAAGCCCTAATTTTTTCATAGGCTAGTCGATCTTGTTTGATGCCTGAAAGGTCATGGTTGTCAAAGATTGAATAAATTTTCGCCCAGTCCATTTGATAATCCTCAGTCACCCTCTCACTGGTGTTTGAGAAAATGCCGAAATTGGGATCATTGGTCAGTGAATCCCTATATAGTGCCTTGGACTGGGTAGTTCGAGACATTCTGATGAAGGTCGGGAAATTCTGATAAATAAACAAACGAGAGTCAAAATCAACCCATAAACAGTAAAAGCGCGAAAAGAAGATGCAAAATTCAGGACAAAACAACCTGATTTCAGCTGAAAACCGTGCAGGTGACCCTGGTAAAAACTCCACAGTAAAATCCACATAGGATCATAAAAATCGATAGTAAAAATGATAGTGAAAAATCAGAAAAAATCGTTTATTTAAGGTTTTTTCGACCGGATGAGATCTGGACCGTAGACCTAGGAAGAAACGAACGGCCGAGATTACTCCTACGGGATGCAGGATTCAGGGTAAAGTTTCAAAATCTTGCTTTATTCAACGTTCCCGAAATCTGCAATCCGAAAATGCGGGTTGCGGGTTTCGGGTTCTCGAAACTTTACCAAATAAGCAATCAATAATCCACATTGTCTATGAACACTATTTAATTTTTGCAATCAATAATCCACACTGTTTATGAACACTGTTTAATTTTTGCAATCAATAATCCATACATTGATCTACAGTTTGGATTTGTCTTTACTAATGATCTGTGTGTCTTTTATGTTTGAAGTGAATTTATTTAATTAAAACATTTATCCATTTCTGCAAATGATTAACATAAATTAATAAATTCATGTTACTTTTTCAATTAGCATTTCCAACTACAAGGTAATCTTGCATGTGCCTAATCCTTAAAACTACTATCAGTGAATTTTCATTTCCTGATTGTGTTGTGGTTAAACCAACATTAGTAACCTCGCTATACTCAATGTGCCAAATCAAATATGCCACGTGTCTCAGTAAGATTGTTCCACGTGTCACCCTAGGATAGCAGATATCAACATTTTAACAACAAAATTTATACAATTTTTGCTTTAAAGACTTTGCTGGAAAGTAGAAATATTCTTAGAGAAAGAGCGGCCGCTCTTTCTCCAAGGTTTTCTATGGTTAGAATTCCCTCCTAAATAAAGGGTTGGCCGACCCTTCTTATTCGCAATATTCATTTCATAATAGTTCGACACTGCAAGAAGGGTTGGTCGATCCTTCTTGCATTCTCCATTATGGCTATAGCTGAATTGTTGGATAAAGGTTTTCACAATTAACTACAAAAAGAAGGGGCAGCTGATCCTTCTTGTTGTAAAATGGAAGTCGGGACAAACCATTTTTATATGATATAACTTCCAAGGTGTTCTATTTTTACAATTCCCTCATAATTGAAGAGTCGGCCGACCCTTCTTATTCCCAATATTATTTTCACAATAGTTCGACACTGCAAGAAGGGTCGGTCGACCCTTCTTATTCCCAATATTATTTCCATAATATTTCGACACTGCAAGAAGGGTTGGTCGATCCTTCTTGTGTTCTCCATTATCCATATAGATGAATTGTTGGATAAATGTTTTCACAATTAACTACGAAAAGAAGGGGCGATCAATCCTTCTTGTCATAAAACGGAAGTCAGGACAAACAATTTTATATGTTATAACTTCCAAGGTGCTCTATTTTTACAATTCCCTCGAAATTGAATGCTCGGATGACCCTTCTTATTCCCAATATAGTTTTCATAATAGTTCAACACTGCAAGAAGGGTCGGTCGATCCTTCTTGTGTTATCCATTATGGATATAGTTGAATTGTTGGATAGAGGTTTTCACAATTAACTACGAAAAGAAGGGGCGGCCGATCCTTCTTGTCGAAAAACAAGGATCGAAGACAAAAGTCGTCATAAACCATTTTTATATGTTATAACTTACAAGGTGTTCTATTTTTACAATTCCCTCTTAATTGAAGGGTCGACCGCCCCATCTTATTCCCAATATTATTTTTATAATAGTTCGACACTCTCAAAAGGGTCGACCAACCCTTCTTATTCCCAATATTATTTTCATATTAGTTCGAAACTGCAAGAAGGGTCGCTCGATCCTTGTGTTATCCATTGTGGATATGGCTGAATTGCTAGATAAATATTTTCACAACTAACTACGAAAAGAAGGGGCGGCCGATCATTCTTGTCGGAAAACGGAAGTTGGGACAACCATTTTTATAACTTTTCGCCTTACATTTTGAACATTTACAAATGCAAATTGCAATTTTCAAATAAAAAATTGAATTTTCTAATTTGAAATCCACACATTTCAAATCAAAAATTGCATTTTTTAATTTTAAATTGACAGTTTCCAAATGAAAATTGTCATTTTTTTATTTGAAATTCACCCTTTTCAAATCAAATTTTGCGTTTTTTATTTGAAATTCACACTTTTCAAATCAAAATTTGCATTTTTTGATTTGAAATTCACACTTTCTAAATTGAAATTCATAGTTTTTAAACAAAAAACTATAATTTTAAGGTTCATAGGTAGTCGAAAAACACACTATTTGAATTGAAAAACACACTTTTTAAAGACAATATTGCCACTTTCAGAACCTATTTTTGCACTTTAGAAAGGTTGATATTGACACTTTCAAAGGCTAAAGTTGCTCAACGTTTTATATTGTCCTTGTCAGTCGCTGAACATTGGCGGCATCTTTTATTCAGATAGATGTAGGCTTGTTTGAAGGGACTGTAGTGGAGCTGCCGCATTTAATACTCTGCAGCTCAATGCTTAGATTTCGTCGTCTACACCTCTATCAACCATCATGACAGTACTATGAACCATCATGACAGTACTATTCAGACAGATGCAGGCTAATCTGAAGGGACGGTAGTGAAGGATGACATGGGGCAGGGGTCAGCTAGACGCCCTGTAACGTCATGCCTCCAATAAATTACGTCCTCAATCATTATGCTGATGTTGGTTTACACAATTCGTTTCTACCATTGCTTCCTTACATATAACTGCCTCCGTGCTGAAGGTAGTAATTCTGGTTGTACCGTGCTGCTAAGCAAGTACTGCAAATTGATTTTCAATTGTACGAGATGGACTTTTACGTGGATTTTGAGTCATTAAATATCTACAAAGCCATTAATGGCAATCCTCTATATGTGTGGGCTTCTGTGAAAATATTTGGGAGTCAAGTCGGCTCTCCGCCCTGCTTTCCATAGAAATTCCTATAAATATTTTCAATGGAGTAGGAGACCTCCATTCGAGAGACCTGCAATTTAAAGCTTGGCTGAACTTCTGGGTGGATTTCTGGTGGTTCAGTTTTTTTAATTGGTATATCATGGCTGCCTGTATGAGGGCATGTAGATGCAGGGGATCCAGCAGGGGTGTAGGGTCTTCACAACCTTTGGGGGAAATTTTCTCTCAGGGAGAAGGCTCGTCTCAACAACACACCATGGGGATGGAAGAGTCTGCCCCGCGGACCTTCAATTGGGGGGCTCAGTATCTAGCAAAGACACCTACTCTGATAGAGGCACAGATAGCACACCGTGAATTATCCCTTCTTCGGGAATACAAAGCCCACTTGGGCCAAAAATTAATCGTCAACCCCTACTGAGCGGTGAGGATCTTGTTCGCTCGCGAAATTCAAGTGAGGAATGAGCTGGGTCACGGCCTCCGTGAATCCCTCCAAATTATAAAATGCGGCCAACAAACTCATTCGGCCAATGTTCGCTTGCTCAAGTCTGCTCTAAAATATTACATGGATAGTACCTCGAGGGACTTCCCTCATGAAGAACAAGTTTCCACACGGGGGGAGCACCCTGCTCCCTAATTGGTCTTCCCGGTCTGCGTTCATGCCGGTCTTGGTGGTCAGCGTCTAGCTCGCTGGTGGCTCGCTATTTTTTCTGTGGATTTTTCCCTAGTGGCTCACTTTTTTTTCTATGTATTTTGCCATGTCTTTGGAAGTTCAGTCTCAGTGCAGACTCCGGATGTTAGCTTGGTTTTGTTATGGGGGATTCTCAGTCAATATTCAATTGTTAGAATCAGTCAATATGGACCATTGAATAGCATATAAATAGAAGTGAACTGTAATCCTAAGGGCAGATGAGAGAGAGAGACATAGTGGAGAAATCGTCTTTTTGGTCTAATTTGGATCCACAACATTATGTTTTGACTATTCCTGCAATAGGTTTACCGCAGAGTTTAATGAATGCATGAAGATGTCCGATTATTGTTCTAATTCTGTGTCTGTGCGGTGGTGAATGTTGCATTATGTCTATTATGCTGTGGATTGAATGGTAGTGGTTCATGCGATTAAGTAGAATGGATATGTTATTGTGAATGTTTACTTTATGTTGAATATGTGAATTGCTTACATAATATGCGAATGATTAGTAAATAGTATGCTATCAAGTTGATGATATCTGGTTAACTTTCTGCGATAAGAGATTTGTGGGTAAAGCATATTCTCAACGCCATTGTGGAAACTTGGTTCCTGAAACACCCTCCGCAGGTGTTGCTGGGAAGGGTAACTCCTTTCCGGGCTAGTGTATAAGGGATTGTTGGTGCTTGTTGATGACAGTGAGAACCCCTGTCAAGAAGAGTTGAGTCAACACGGGTTTTATCTGCAGTTAGCCTGGTTGTATGCTCCTCAGTTTGATCTACTCTGGATTTTTTACCATACTCAGTATGGCATGAGCTGCTGGGCACTCGTTTGTAATTTTATTCAGTAATTGTGTCTTCCATTTTGATTCTAGGTGCTCGTTTGTAATTGTATTCAGTAATTAAAATTTAAGTAGGATACTGTGTTGGAAAAGGACATTCCCAGACGACAATCCAAATAGTGATGCCATTAGTTGGAATGATTCTGACTGCAATTAACCAGACATAAACATTCTTTCTTTTTGTTTTTTTTTAAATAGAAACAATATACTTTTGGGTCTGCTCAAAGCTCCAAATCAAATATTCCATGTGTCACAATATGATCGTTCCACGTGTCACCCTAGGATACTAGATATCAAAATTTTAACAATTTGCTTCAAAGACTTTGCTGGCAAGTGGAAATATTCTCATAGAAAGAGCGGCCGCTCTTTCTCCAAGGTTTTCTATTGTTACAATTCCCTCCTAAATGAAGGGTCGGCCGACCCTTCTTATTCCCAATATTCATTTCATAATAGTTCGACACTGCAAGAAGGGTTGGCCGATCCTTCTTGTATTCTCCGTTATGGACATAGATGAATTGTTGGATAAATATTTTCACAATTAACTATGAAAGAAGGGACGGCCTATCCTTCTTTTCGGAAAATGGAATTCGGGACAAACAGTTTTTATATGTTATAACTTTTCACCTTAAAACTTTGAACATTTAGAAATGGAAATTTCAATTTACAAATAAAAAATTCCCCGTATTATTTTCATAATATTTTGACACTGCAAGAAGGGTCGGTCGACCCTTCTTATTACCAATATTTTGTTCATAATATTTCGACACTGTAAGAAGGGTCGGTCGATCCTTCTTGTGTTCTCCATTATGGATATAACTGAATTGTTGGATAAAGGTTTTCACAGTTAACTACGAAAAGAAGGGGCGGCTGATCCTTCTTGTCGGAAAACGGAAGTCGAGACAAACTATTTTTATATGTTCAACCGACCCTAGTTATTCCCAGTATTGTTTTCATAATAGTTAAACACTGCAAGAAGGGTCAGTCGATCCTTCTTGTGTTCTCCATTAATATTGGGCATTGGTCATAAATGAATCGAATATCAATTTTAGCATAAGGTTGGTGAATACTTAGATGCAGTAAACCAGAGTATAAACATATGGATTCTGATTTAATATTACTTTCATCCAAGCATGAAGAATAACACAATGGAAAATATCTACTGGAAATAACAATTAACAGAGAAAGGAAGAAAATTTACAGACACACATAATTTACTACAAATAACAATTAACAAAGAAAGGAAGGAAATTTACAGATTGTCATTGCGGGAAATAAAAATTAGCAGAGGAAGGAAGGAAATTTATAGACTGTCATTACTAAATATTTTTTTCATTAGTGGTACAATTATATTCAACACATTCCATGTATAATTTCAAAAACAAGCAACTCATGCATGCCTTCCCAGACACACTATAATGCTAATTACAATTTAACATTGATCGACACGACGGTTTGACATGTTCTCTGAAGTGGTCGAACAGAGGACCTAGTCAGGTGGCCGACCTAAGATCCTCCAACATCTCCCCCATGAACAATCCGTTTCTTCATCTCAAAGAAATCAGAAAATAATTGGAGTTGAATGAACAGAATGTTGTTGACTATGAAAGCACAATCCTTCTACCTTATACTTGGCACAGTAAGAAGAAGTTGACAACATGGTCTGGTAATAAAACAACATTCGACGACTGCTGCAACTGTTGACGACCGCATGTGACGACGGCTCCATCACATCCTTACATCCATCTATCACAGATCTATCTCACCGGTCACAGTTTCAGGTTGAATTATTGCGTGTCATCACATGTATTGTTCCATAGTTTCATATTCTTGCTGGATTTCAGTGATTATAATTTTTGTGGGCGAATTCAGATCCTCTGTTAGAAAATGACGGCTCCATTCCGTCCATATATCCATCAATGGCAGACCTACCAATCTCTTTCGGTCATGTTGTCAGATGGCTAACATTCCAAGATCAGCATTTCTGTGTACAAATGATGGTTCTTAACAGAGTTGAAATGGGTTGCTTCACAACTACGTTAAGATTTTCGTTTAATGACAAATCCATGAATTGGGACTTGGCTCGAAATGCCCATATATCAACTACGAGCAATAAAATAAATGAAAAGCTTAATGTAGTTGTGAAGCAACCCATTGCATCTCTGTTAGGAACCATCATTTGTACACAGAACTGCTCATCTTGGAATGTTAGGCATCTGACAACATGACCGGAAGAGATTCGTAGGTCTGCCATTGATGGATATATGGACAGAATGGAGCCATTGTTTTCTAACAGAGGTCCAACAAATGCTCCATCATTCACGGGAAAAAGTTATAATCAACTATGGGCAATAAGAACAATGCATGTGACTAATACAAGTGAGGACGCACACTAATTCGACCTGACAATGTGACCGGTGAGATAGATCTGCGATAGATGGATGTAAGGATGGGATGGAGCCGTTGTCACATGCGGTCGTCAACAGTTGCATCAACCATCGAGATAGATAATTAAACGAAATTCTCCATCGTTCGAGGGAAAACTTATAATCAACTACGGGCAATAATTAAATGAAAATGTTCGCGGGAAAAACTTATAATCAACTACAGACAATAATTAAATGAAAAGTTTGGCGGTAAAAACTCATATATCATGAGGAGAACCCAGGAGCGATCAAAAGACTCAAGCATTTCTCATAAAACAACAAAGGAAGTAAAAGAAAATTCCATGGCTTCCCAGATGATTTCAGTTTGCTGTGATATGGGGCATGGTTAGGGTATATATAGTGAGTGGCCACTGTGTTGATGGATTAAAAATATTTTGCTAGATTAATCGTACACGTATCACTCCAATCGATTCCTTGAAAATCCAACGACCAACATGCTTGCTGCTAGCACATTAAATGGCCTACACCAGGCTCCTACAACTGGATGAATAATATTCGTCGTAAGTTTCAACCTATTTGAATCAAGTATACCATATATATTAAATTATGCAATTACTTCCCATGATTGTTTTTAAGAAACAAAATTGTTTATGTGAACCAAGTATACCATATATTAACCCTGGATGCAGGCGTCACCATTATACAAGGGGCCACGTGTCGGACACGAGGAGGGCACGTGGGGGAGGAGCCTCGACCCAGGCGCATGTAACATGGCACGCGTGCCCCATGCAATATACCACCTCCCTTGCTTCCACTTGCCTGCCCTCACATGTGCGGCTTTATGGCTCCTTCTCGATTCTTCACTCGCAAGTCCCTTCACCGGCTAGCTGGCTGCAACTCTGGTGCCTCAGCCCTCTACGCATTCAAAGTAGCCCTCACCTTGGGGCAACTCCATGTCTACTGGGGAGATGCTTCATTCTCTCTGCTTTGTTTACAAGGGAGCTGCCCCATTCTCTCTGCTCTGTATACTAGGGAGTTGCCCCATTCTCGAGGAATAATGGGGCAGCTCAACTATTATCAGTTTAAAACTGATTTGGAGTGTATCAGTTTTAAACTTCGTTAAGGAACTTCTACTTAGCAACTCAACCATAAATTCCTTACACCATCTTCATCTCCAACTACTTCTCATTTCTCCACAAACTGCAAGCTATACTTCTCATTTGGACCCCAGTCATATAACATCCTCGTTGCTGGTTCAGAAAATGCAGGAGCTTAAAATAGTCCCCAAACGTTAAATGGTACCATTAATTTCCTTAATATTCGTTTAAACAATCTTTAAAATAATTTTAAAAATCAAATATGCCACGTGTCACAATATAAGCTTTCCACGTGTCACAAAATTTATAGAATTTTTGCTTTAAATACTTTGCTGGCAAGTAGAAATATTTTTAGAGAAAGAGCGACCGCCCTTTCTCCAAGGTGTTCTATTGCTACAATTCCCTCCTAAATGAAGGGTCAACTGACCCTTCTTATTCCTAATATTCTTTTCATAATAGTTCGACACTGCAAGAAGGGTCGGTCGATCCTTCTTGTATTATCCATTATGGCTATAGTTGAATTGATGGATAAATGTTTTGACAATTAACTACGAAAAGAAGGGGCAGCCGATCCTTCTTGTCATAAAACGGAAGTCGAGACAAACCATTTTTATATGATATAACTTCCGAGGTGTTCTATTTTTACAATTCCCTCGTAATTGAAGGGTCGGCCGACCCTTCTTATTCCCCATATTATTTTCATAATAGTTCGACACTGAAATAAGGGTCGGCCAACCCTTCTTATTATCAATATTCTCTTCATAATATTTCAACACTGTAAGAAGGGTCGGCCGATCGTTCTTGTGTTCTCCATTATGGATATACCTAAATTCTTGGATAAAGGTTTTCACAATTATCTACGAAAAGAAGGGGCAACCGATCCTTCTTGTTGGAAAACGGAAGTCGGGACAAACTATTTTTAGATGTTAGAAATTCCTTGGTGTTCTAGTTTAACAATTCCCTCTAAATTGAAAGGTCAACCGACCCTTCTTATTCCCAATATAATTTTCATAATAGCTCGACACTGCAAGAAGGGTCGGTCGATCCTTCTTGTGTTCTCCATTATGGATATAGCTGAATTGATGGATAAATGTTTTCACAATTAACTATGAAAAGAAGGGGCGGACAATCCTTCTTGTCGGAAAATAGAAATCGGGACAAACTATTTTTATATGTTATAACTTAGCGGATTGACTTGTTATTGTAACAATGACTGGATATTTTAAACATTGAATTTTTCACATTAAAATTTTTCACATTTACAAATGAAAATTGCAATTTTCAAATAAAAAATTGCAGTTTTTTTATTTGAAATTCACACTTTTCAAATCCAAAATTGCATTTTTTTAATTTTAAATTCACACTTTTCAAATCAAAATTGGCATTTTTTTATTTGAAATTCACACTTTTCAAATCAAAATTTGCATTTCTATATTTTAAATTCACACTTTTCAAATTAAAATTTGCATTTTTTGATTTGAAATTCACTTATTTTGAATTGAAATTCATAGTTTCATAACAAAAAAACTGCAATTTAAGGTTCATAAGTAGTCAAAGACACACTATTCGAATGGAAAAACACACTTTTCAAATCCAATATTGCCACTTTCAAAACCCATTTTTTCACTTTAGAAAGGTTGATATTGACATTTTCAGAGTCTAAATTCACACATTCTTAGTCCAAAATTTGCCTAATTTGTCCAAATTTAATGAAATAAGCGTTATACCGAGTTAAAAGTTATATGCTGAATGGATGGATATGATACCAGGTGCATGGTACATAGAAATGATTTGCATTATTGTTCATTAGTAATGAAATGTATATACATGCCAAAGATTTCTCGATATTCTTGATCTAGTGTTGGAGACTAACCTACATATTAAAGGAGCTAAGTGGTAGTTGGATCCTACGAGGTGGGAGTACCTATGAGACATGAATTTTGAAAGATAAATGTTATGCGAGTGATGCATTACTGTTTATCATGAGTATTGTATTATTATCATGATGTGTGGGCATGTGTGGAGTTTCAGGAAATTCAACTTCCCAAATTGGTTTATCCGATGACAAAACCCGAGTACAACAGTCACAACACAGTAACTATGTCGATGTAGACATAACCCCTTGTTCCATAGGAGGGGTGGAGGCATTACTCAATGTTTATGCTCCGAAACCCATAGTCATGGGAGGGTTGCGCTACGGAGCACTCCCCAAGGTGTGTGATGATGACTAGTGGGTGCCTGCTAGGGAAGCTTGGTCGATGTAGTCGACACTTCCGCTTATGGGTTCTAACTGGAGTTATGCCATGTAGTGGACACTGTAGGGTAGTCCAACAAAGGAAGGATAGGATGTGGAATTTAGTGGTGAATTAGGGAGAAGGAAGTAGGTAGATAGGAATGTCATGGAAGTTTTAATGGGAAACATAATTTACTGTTTGTGTGTGCTAAAAACCCTTGCTTGATTCTTGTATCGTAATCTAGTATGTTATGTTGTTTCATATATTATTATGGTTTGAGTTAGTAAATATGGCTAGCCATTTCAAATTCATATCTCGGTATGCGTCGATAGATTGTAATTTATGTGATTATGTGGTATGTTTGTTTAAGTACTATTAGTGTACCTACACAAGGTA
Source organism: Larix kaempferi (assembly GCA_027924585.1). Lineage (NCBI taxonomy): Eukaryota > Viridiplantae > Streptophyta > Pinopsida > Pinales > Pinaceae > Larix > Larix kaempferi. Next base: position 917,734 of record BSBM01000356.1, read on the forward strand.
TGTAATCCATAGCTACACTTACATAAATCGCCTATATATGCTTGTCTTAGTTATCTACTATACTATTACAATTGGGATTGAATGCATTGTGTTTGTGAATAAATACATAAGACTTAGTTGGGGATTAATTATTACATATTTAGTTATGCATTGCTATAATTACGTCAAGTTACTAATGAAAGGTTTAATTGCAATTGAGGTTAATTATTAATTGTGGTCATCACTAAATAAATGTTAGTAAATGGTTAAGAGGACTATTAACGTAGTTAGTAAATGTTAATTAAGTGTTAATAATGTTAAGTAGATTTTAATAATAATATTATTAAATCGATTAATAAATTAACTAACTACTATTAATATTAATTAAGTTAACTGTAACTAAGGATTGAATGTTGGATATGGTAATAGTTCCATGAATGGTCATATAAGTTAAAATAGTATTAATTAGTCATTATATAAATATCAATTAGGATTAATTACAATCAAGGTTCAATTATTAAATATGGTAAGTAGTTATGTGACTAATCATGGAAGTTCAAAAGAATATTAATTAAGTTAGTAAATAAGTGATAATTGAGTTCTCAGTATACATATGGCTTGACGGGTGGATTATGGTAATGATTAAATGCATGAGATTTATCCTTTTATTATTATCATTTAAGTAAACCACATATACTATGAAACGAGAACTTTATACTATGAACGAGAACTCTAGCCATAAAAACGATGGTTTTTGCAAAAAAACACCAAAAACACCCCCCAAATAGAAAAGTGTTGATACGAGTATACACGGTTTTTTTTCAGGGTAAAAAATAGAGCCATGGCCTAAACATCCCATATTGTTGTTTACAAAAATTTTAAAATCAACCCCTAAATTTGAAAATGTTTTTTATTCAAGAGATAAATTACAACTTTTTTGAAACTTGCATATTAAACAAAAAACAAAAATCACAAAATAATTTGACCACTCTGACCATATAAAAACAAAGAAATTATGATCCAATTCATAATGAAATAATATATTAGACCATACAAGAACAAATGATTCATATAAATATTCAAAAAAAACTTTAGAGTTTCAATTACAAACATCATACTAATAAAAAACATCTAAAATGCTTCATGTGAAATTATTCAAATTCATCCATGGATTCTGACACCCCATAAGAATCTACATTTTTTACAGATGAAGGACTGGATGAAGATGTAGATGACCCATATTCTTCTCTATTATCAATGGGTGCACCATCTGAGTCTACATCTATGCCCATCATTTTAGATGTCATATTCCTTCGGGATCTACGGATTGGTTTAATAGACTCTCATCTTGCAACTTCTTGTTTTGGCAGCAACCTATTGATAATATCTATAGTCTTGGAGTGAAGAGTGTCTTTCTTTGTCAACTTGAAATCATAAACAAGTATATCAACTTCCTGTGAAATCCTCACAACAGATCTAAGAGCTGATGAATACCTCACAAGAAAAAAGTGCAGAAAATAGAAGAAGAGTGCAGAATGGAGCAGAATAATCACAGATGTTTCATTAATCTATATAATAAACAATAATGCTACAATAGTCAGGATTCGAATACCAAGGGTGTAATTCGAATTAGCCTGCATGGATTGATCATCCTATCAATGGAGTGTCATCAAAGCACAAGTAACCATCAACCATGTGTCAAACTGAGTCTAACTGGGTGTAGTAGGTGTAATTGATGCATGGAGAATTGATGGAGGGAACATGAGGAGCTAACTAGAGTCATGAGGAGCTAACTGGAGTCAAAATAGTCAATCTAGGCTCTTTGGAGGTACATCAGAGTGTTTCAGTGAGTTAATGAGGCCATCTGTCCTTATATCAGAGAACAGATCCATAAATCAAGGAGCTAACTGAAGTGTCACTGGTGGTAGATGAGAGAAGGCACCTTTCACATGTGGTAGGTGAAAAGAGGGCGCATCATGCACTAGGAGGGATAGAAATGAACAGAAGGAAGCTCCGGGGGCTAGAAAAATGGGGCCTAGGTGCAGGAGGACACCATGCTGATGAATAGGATGCATGCAATTTGCATGCATGCATGCAATTTCATGAGTGCAGGAAAAAATGCATGCATGGCTGAAATGAAAAATAATGGAAATGTTGTTAAGACTAGGATGGAGTATAGGAATATCCTAACACCCCCCCTTAATCCATCCTTGGCCCTCATAACTAGGACCAAAGGTCACCCCTACAATCAAATAAATGATAATAAAAAATAAGAACTGTCCATAAACCAAGGAAATGGGGAAAACCTCATGGGAAAAATACCCCCCCTCAAAAGAACAACAAGGAACTCAAAGAACCATGATACTTAGAAGAGAAGGAAAAAGCTTTCCTTAGTGAAAACTTTTGCAAAAAACTTGGCAAGCTGATCCTCTATAGGATGCCAATGCAGGTGCTAGATCTGGATCTGGTCTTCTGATGTGCATCCCACTATGTAGAAGATGTATTGGCCAAAGCAAGTCTCTAAGGAAACCTTTCTGCTACTGGAACGAATGTCTCATGATGAGTCTTTCCAAGAAATTTTGGATCGAACCCCGCCATCATGCAGCATCTCTTAGGAAGAGGTAGATGGCATAATGCAAGGTTGGCATGATACTGAGATCTGATAGTTCTATGATTAGATGAATCCTCAACTGTGTTCCCAGTAGCTGCAAGGACTATGTGAGCCCATATTGGCGTTGTCCCTAGATTGGGAGCATGTGTTGGTTCTAGATATGAATCTGAATGTTCTTGAACTTTGATCTCAACATCAAGATCTTGACCTTGATCTTTATTAGAAGAAGAGTCACTCGGATCTTCATCAGATTTCGAAGGAGTAGGAAGAGAGAAGGGAAAAATGTGAGAACTCATATGCCTTGGAGGCATGATTTGCAAACCCTTTCACTATAGTCTTCCCAGTAGAGATCTCTATAATCTCAACTGTGTCAGGACCAAAGATCACCTTCTTTGGTGATCTAGTGTGAGTCATCTAATATATAGACAACAAATTTGTTGTCAGAGAGGGGATGAATAGAACATTCTTGAACTTGCCATGCTCCATATGTATTGTACCCATCCCTTTGGCAGAGGTCTGAGAGTTGTCTCCCATGTGAATAGTAAAGCCATATTTGAGATCTAAAGAAGAAAATGATTCTTCAAAAGAAACCATGTGGTTGGAGGCTCCTGAATCTATAAGGAGGGCATTTGATTTTGAAAATCCAGCCATCAATGCATGACATTTCTCATGACCATCAGATTCACTTCCAGAATCAGACACTCTTGCATCTTTTGGAAGAGCAATGTTGTTCTGTTCAAGAAGCTTGGTTAATTGATATATTTTCTTGTGCATGCAAGATCTCTCTGGGTGGTTTCCTTTCTTGCAGTAGGGAAACTTAGATCCATCAGATCTTTTCTGTTTGTCCTTCTTGGAGCTGGAGGCCCCCTTTGATGGACTTGACTTGTTTTTCAGGTTTGGTTCAGATGGCTTCTTGTCCTTGCCTTTGTGCCTCCCTTTCACATTCGCACTATTTGCTTCAACAACTAAAAGAGGTTGATCATTGGAGGCCTTGATGGAACCCATTTGGATCAACTTGTCTTGTTCTTGGATGAGAGCCGTAGTGAAAACTTCTAAGGAGGAAATCTTCCATCTAGGGATTGACATTTGCCCAAAGTGGAAGGTAGATACAAAGACAGAAAATTCAGATCCTAGCTTACTTAGAATGAAGAGTACCAATTGCTCATCCTTCTTATCAATGCCACACTGCTTGCATTGCATAACCAAATGTTTGAATTTCGAGAAGAATTCTTGAATGGTCTCAAAACTGCTTGGTTGTAGGGAAACCAATTCATTCTCCAGAACATGGCCTCTTAGCTCATATTGTTTTCCAAATAAGGCCTATAACTTCAACCATAACTCTCTTGGAGTCTTCAACCCTTCGAGATGAAACAATAGATCTCTAGAAATGTGAATGCTCATGTAACCAAAGGCTTCATCTAATCGATTCAGATGCTTGGTTCTCTCCATGGCTGAATTTGGTCTGGTTTCCCTTCCCATTGTTATCCTGTGTAGAGATTTGCTTCTCAAGGACAATTCCATATCAATATTCCAATCAAAGTAATTGAAAGGAGTCGGGATTCCAGGAGTGAGAGGAGTGTTCAAATTGCTCATCTCAACTGCTGGAGCGAATACAAGGTGAAACTGCTGCTACTGCAATTGCTGGAACTTCAAATGACTTGCAAAAAACTCTCAAGAATGGAGATAGACTATATTGTCAACATGCTCTGATACCATGTGAAATCCTCACAACAGATCTAAGAGCCAATGAATACCTCACAAGAAAGAAGTGCATAAAATAGAAGAAGAGTGCATAATGGAGCAGAATAATCACACACGTTTCATTAATCTGTATAATAAACAATAATGCTACAATAGTCAGGATTCTAATACCAAGGCTATAATTTGAATTAGCCTGCATGGATTGATCATCAGATCAGTGGAGTGTCATCAAAGCACAAGTAACCATCAACCATGTGTCAAACTAAGTATAACTAGGTGTAGTAGGTGTAACTAATGCATGGAGCATTGATGGAGGGTGCATGAGGAGCTAATTGGAGTCAAAATAGTCAATCTAGGCTCTCTGGAGGTCCATCAGAGTGTTTCAGTAAGTTAACTAGGCCATCTGTCCTTAAATCAGGGAAAAGATCCATAAATCAAGGAACTAACTAAAGTGTCACTGGTGGTAGGTGAGAGAAGGCGCCTTTCACATGTGGTAGGTGAAAAGAGGGTGCATCATGCACTAGGAGGGCTAAAAATGAATAGAAGGAAGCTCCCGGGGCTAGCAAAATGGGGACTAGGTGCTGGAGCACACCATGATGATGATTGGGATGCATGCAATTTTCATGCATGCATGCAATTTCATGACTACATGAAAAAATGCATGCATGGATGAAATGAAAAATAATGGAAATGTTGTTAGGACTAGGATGGAGTATAGGAATATCCTAACACTTCCTCTAAATTCAAGATGTCAATGCGGTGGTGATTTATTTTTTGACCCTTTCTTTTTCTCTTTCTGCAAACCTTTTTCTCGACCACCATCTTTGCCTTGTACACACCATCAAATGGGTGTGTATCTGTTGCATACCAATGTACTTCTACTGATACTACTTATTTATTTTCTTTATTGAACTTCATATATTTTGCAATCTAGAATGGATAATGACGTGCATCATCTATAGCCAAACCTGCAATCATGCAACCCTCCTTGATATCTTGTACTGAGCCCCTATAAAGGTCTTCCATTTCTTGATGCTTTGCGGATGATCTTCTAGAGCCAATATACATTTCTCTTTCCTCTACTTGAGAAAACTCAACACCTCGAGGTTCAACATTTGTTACCTCGTTTTCATTTGATAAACTTTATGGCCAAGCAAATGGAGACTTTAAATATATATCTCCATTTGTAAAGTTTGAAATTATGTCACTCTACTACATGAAAAAAGACTCCCACCAAACAGAATAAACAACATCAAAGTACTCATATGTATCTTCGATACACTTTTTGATTTCTTCCAAGCATTGAGAAGAATCAACATCTCTACTATGTCACCTTGCATTATGAATCTCTACAAATGATTGCAATAACATTAAATTTCAAGCATACATTTGACGATTTGGGATGAATTTCAGAAATGCCAAACCTGATGAAGGCCCCCATTCTGTGCTAGTTGAGTACTTCTTTCCCCACAGTAGTGCTTTTCCTTGAATATTTTTTATACGAAACTGATGCTGAAAGCTAATGTCATTATTTTTTTCAATGCACCCTTCTTCACCATGCGATCCAAACATAAATCTTCGAATGTCAACAGTTTCTTCCAATTTCTGCACAATAGGATCTAGATGGTATGTTTTTCTTATAATTTCAATCAACGATGCTAGGCTCCCGAATTTCTTCCTCCTCAATGTCGTTGCAAAATGGATAAACATTTGATCATGTAAAATCTTAGTCACAACAGAACCTAGCTACTATGGATTCCTCACTAGTAAAATATTGCAACACATTTACAAGAATAATCACAATTCTGTAAAATGAAGAACAAATGTACAATAACACATGAAATGGAGTAAAATTTCATATATCATTAACAGTCCAATGCTATGAAATAGATTGGTTCATCCTTATATACAAAATAGGAGGAAAAATATCCACTTGGAGTGTCCACACTTAGCTAGCTTAGATTTACCCCAATCCCCCCTAGGTTAACCAAAATGGTTTCGAAAATAACTCAAACAGGTTCAAAATATGCAAGTAAACATTGGGTAAGCATGGGAAGTCATAATGAGGTTCACACATATGAGGATAAGGTTGGGTGGAAGTTAGTTAGGCTTAGGCATGCCAAAAATGGCTTAAGGAGTGGGAATTGTCCACATACAGAGCATGAGTACCCTTGGTCAACGTGTTTCCTTAAAACAGGGAAAGAGGGTGCCTTAGGCATGCTGGGGAAATAAATGCTTGGATAAGCATGCCTAACAGGTATTTTGACCACCTCTTGGCCCATACTTTTGCTCATACACTGTGAACTTGTTCACACTTATCCAAATAAGTTCAAACCACTTCATAATAACCAGTTTCACACCTAGGGATGTATTATTAACCAGTTTAGCACCTAATAACCATTAATTAATTAATGATTAAGGTACTAAGGTATAATATTGTTCTAACACCCCCCCATAAGCTATACTTAGTGGAATATAAAAAATAAGGCCTTGGCAACTAAGGCTCAAGTCACCTTTTACAACAGAAAATTATTTGTCCATGTAAAACGAGGAAAGAGGCAAAACCACATGGGGAAAATCCTCCCTCAAGAATGGAAATGACACAGAGATGATTAAAAGGTCTTCAATAGGTCTTGTTCTTCACTTGAATGAGTTGAATGAACAACTTCTTGGTGAAATACTTGTTGAAGATGTTGTGGATGTCATGATCATGCACCAATTCTTCAATGTTCTGTAGACAAAAAGCATGTTGGACGGCTCCTTGAAGCTCATAATTTGATGATGGGGGAGCATCATAAGAATGCTTCTTGCTGCATACATACTCTGATATGAATACATAATCAATAATGGAAAATATATCTCTGCAAAATCCTTCCCAAAGAACATAAAAAATCTCAACAAAATCAGCATTTTGAGGAGCTTCCACATGGCAAATCAAACCATGAATCTTCCTTCTGAACTGATGTAGCACCTTCTCAAATATGTAATAGAGATCATGTGGCTTTGATATATCAAAATAGGAGCCATATGGATCAGAAAAAAAACAGAGGTATAATGTCTCCATGATCGAATGGTTTTACAGTAAGAGAAGAGTCTGTAGCTAGATCACACTGACAGTTGAGAAAACTTGAAGGGTCTGGAGACTTGAGTTTTGAACCATAGGTGGTAAGATCAGGTCCAGACATTTGTAACAGTATCCCCATGATGTCCAATGACATGGTTGTCCAACCAAGGAATGAAATGCAAGACATAAAGACAACATAGGCAAGTGACACAGTTTTGGAAACAATGAAATTGTCAGATTTTCAAATGTGAGAGCTTGGGGGTTGCATGGTCTTTTCGACATCCAGTGGTTGGGAAAATGGTTTGAGGTCTGTCATAACCTGTATATCATCCTACATATTACCTCCCATATCATAATGGAAAGGATCAGAATGAAGTTGGGAAGAGCTTTCAAAAGGCATGTCAAAAACTAGTGAAAAATGACTAGTATTGGGGGAAAGCTTCAATGAACTGGATGGAGATTCTTTCAGGGAAGAGACTGAGTTTTCTGAATCTGATATATCAGAATGTAAATCAAAAATAGAGATATCAGAAAAAATATTTGGCTCTTGCACCCAAAGCATAGAGCTTTTTACCTTTGCATGTGGCATGGAGACAATGTTCTTGCTCCACAGAGACATTGGCTTCTTCTTTTCTTGCAAAATATGGAACATAAATCTTATGTTCTTCAAGTAACTTAATCAATATGTTCGGCTTCCTTTTGTAACAATATTTTTCATAATGAGAACCTCTGCAATAACCACACTTGGGCCTTTCTTTCTTGCTCTTCATCTTCTTGACTTTCGAATATTCTTCACATGAACTTGAGCTTTCTTCATTTGACTGCTTCTTCTCCTTCATCTTCTTCTCTTGGGGTTTCAAGATGGGTTTTTGTTTGCCTCTTTGTTTCAGATCTCCAGCAACAAGAACTTGGTCTTTTTGCTTAATGGAACCCATTAAGACCAACTTGTCTTGCTCTTGAGTTAGCATAACCATGAAATTAGCTAAAGGTGGCATTTTCCAATTTCAAACTATGAGATTTGTGGAGTTGAATGTAGAAACAAAAACTAAGTACTTAGGACCCAATTTTGAAAGAATGGACAAGATCAACTGTTCTTCCTTCTTATCAATGCCACACTGTTTGATTTGCAAGACCAAGCTTTTGAACTTGGTGAAGAAATCCTGGATGGATTCGAAATTGCTTGGACTCAGTGAGATCAACTCATTCTCAAGTTGATGCCCTCTCATCTCATCAGTATTCCCAAATAGAGACTCAAGCTTGAGCCAAACTTCATTGGGTGTAGCTATACTTTCCACATGAAACAGGAGGTCTCTCGAAATACTGAGACAAAGGAGGCCGAATGCCTCATCCATTCTGTTAAAAAACTTTGATTTCTCCACAACAGAGTTGGGTTCAACCTATGTGCCCATTTTGATCCTGAAAAGACCCTTGGATCTCAACAAAAATCACCATTTCAGCCTTTCAATCGAAATATTTGAAAGGGGTGAGCAAATTTGGATGAGATTGCTCCATCTTCTTCTACTGCTTGCACACTGGGTGACAATGGTGCTCTTGAAAAATTGCAAAAAACTCTCAATCACTCAGGAGGGATCTACACTAACAGATTCGAACCCTGTTTGATAGTGGGTGCATTCAGGAGAGCATCACACCTAAGAAGAGCCACTAAATTTCTCCAATGGACTCAATGCAATGGCCTCAAGAATTTTGTGGTTTCTCCACTGCTTTTGGCAAGCCACTAAAATAGTCTTGCTGGTTCGAATAATAGCTCCAAGAGATTTGATACCATGTAAAATCTTAGTCACAGCAGAACCTAGCTACTATGGATTCCTCACTAGTGAAAGATTGCAACACATTTACAGGAATAATCACAATTCTGTAAAATGAAGAACAAATGTACAATAACACATGAAATGGAGTAACATGTCATATATTATTAATAGTCCAATGCTATGAAATAGATTGGTTCATCCTTATATACAAAATAGGAGGAAAAATATCCACTTGGAGTGTCCACACTTAGCTAGCTTAGATTTACCCCAATCCCCCCTAGGTTAACCATAATGGTTTCCAAAATAACTCAAACAGGTTCAAAATATGCATGTGAACACTAGGTAAGCATGGGAAGTCATAATGAGGTTCACACATGTGAGGATAAGGTTGGGTGGAAGTTGGTTAGGCTTAGGCATGCCAAAAATTGCCTAGGGAGTGGGAATTGTCCACATACAGAGCATGAGTGCCCTTGGTCAGTGTGTTTCCTTAAAATAAGGAAAGAGGGCGCCTTAGGCATGCTGGGGAAATAAATGCTTGGATAAGCATGCCTAAAAGCCAATTTTACCACCACTTGGCCCATACGTTTTCTCATACACTGTGAACTTGTTCACACTTATCCAGATAAGTCCAAACCACTTCATAATAACCAGTTTCACACCTAGGGATGTATTATTAACTAGTTTAGCACCTAATAACCATTAATTAATTAATGATTAAGGTAATAAGGTATAATATTGCTCTAACAGATCAATATGATAATGCGTATTCCAAACAAAAAGGAAACCAAATTTTACCATTTTAAAAATTCCCAATTCAACAAGCATGCTTAGATAACCAAACACGACCTGATTTTTGTTTTCTTGGCTTGTGTTGTCCGATTGTAGATATAGAACTTATGGAAGATCACCAGGACAATGAGTAAGGACATGGTGAATTATGGTGATGGTCAAATTTGCATCATTGTGAATATTTGGAGCTGTAAAGTAAACCCCTGGAAACATTTCACCATTAAAAACCATACACCCAACAAAGTGAAACTGAATAAATTTTTCCTCTGTTAAATTCTTTGGCACATGGACAAATTGTGGCAAGAGTGTTTTTTTTCTTATGATCCATGCCATCAATTATCAAACCCATATACTAATGTGGATCATCATAACACTTCTTGCGATGTTTGTACAACTTTTATCGTTCATTTGATTGCTAATTGCAATGTTCTTGCAGTGCATTGATTATGGAATCTACACACAACATAACAAAAAAATATTGATAACTAGTTTTAATAATTGACATTTATCTAAGAAAAATTCAATTTTGTAAACATACCTCTTTCTATCCTTTATGATCTATCCCTTCTTTCTTTAAGAGAATCACATGTACTGCAGATCCCCATCCTTGACCTCTTTGGAATGCAAACGTTGTTGAACTTTTTTTTCCATACTCTTGTGAAATATGCATATCTGATGAAGTTGCCATTTCCTTGACCACCTTGAACATAATCCTTGTATAAGTTATAGATTTCCTGCCTTGTGAAATTATCTGGAATGTGTATTGTTTCTCTATTTGGCATAATCTCTTCATGATTCGAAAATAAACCATGCATCCATGATATTGCAATGTGTGTTGATGGCCTAGTGATTCATCCCTGATAATCGTCAGAATAAAATGTAGGATCCTTTTCCAGTCTTGTTTGGATTCTTGATAATCAAAGGTTACCAATTGAGTGAATCCGTTTGACTGCCTTTCTACAAAAAAGAACATTTCCAATGCGATAATCATAACCTATCCTTGTAGAAATCGTGCACCCCACTAAATATGAATTGTGCATACTTTTGTTCATTGATAAATACATATTCCTTTTCTCCAAGGCATAATTGTAGCCTATACCTTTCAAACAACTTTTGTGGCAACACTCACTCGAAATCAAATGAGTAACAAAACTTGGACATGTGAGCAATTCTTTCCTATACCTTGTATAACTAAAATGCTTTGGATTGACATAAAAAGGTCTAGTCCTACACTTAATCCTGCTCATTATTGGATTGTTTCACTGCATTTCCTGGACCATTATGTCTGCAACAACATCCTCATTAGAATGAATTTTTTCATTGTGAGGCATATGTCCCCCCTAATTGAAAATATCATCACCAAATTCAGTATTAAAATGATTGTCATGATCACTAATAAGTTGATCAATTTCTGACAGATCAATGTGACCATCAACACTATTGGTGCCACTAAATTCTTCATTGAAAGGGAACTCTTGAGATTCAACATTGACATCATTGGTTCCTGTAAAATCCCTACTTGGAGGAGAATCAGTGTCTTCATCATTGGTTACTGTAACATCCTTACATGGAGGAGAATCATTGTCTTCATCATTGGTGGCTTCATCGTCAACAGAATGATCATCGGTTCCATTGAAATCCTCCCCTGGAGGAAAATCATCATCGGTGCCATTGAAATCCTCGCTCAGAGGAAAATCATCATCAGTGCCATTGAAATATTCACTTGGAGTAAATTCATCATCGGTGCCATTGAAATCCTCGCTTGGAGGAAAGTCATCATCTGTGCCATTGAAATCCTCACTTGGAGGAAACTCACCATCTATGCCATTGAAATCCTCGCTTGGAGGAAAATGATCACCGGTGACATTGAAATCCTTGCTTGGAGGAAACTCATCATCGGTGCCGTAGAAATCCTCTCTTAGAGGAAACTCGTCATCAGTGCCATTGAAATCCTTGCTTGGAGGAAAATCATCTTCACCATTATTGATGTCTTTGCCCTCACCAAAATCATCATCTGTCCCATTAAAATATTCACTTGGAGGAAAATCATCATCAGTCCCATAAAAATACTCACTCGGATGAAAATCATCATTCGTCCTATTAAAATCCTTTCAGCTAGGAGGATAATTATCATTGGTCCCATTAAAATCCTTGCTTGAAGGAAAATCATCATTCGTCCCATTAGAATCCTTGCTATGAAGAAAACCATCAACATTATTTGTACATGCATGCTCAACAAAAGCATCATTAGTCCCATCAAAATCATCGCTTTCAGGAAAATCATCATTGGTGCCTTGAAAATCCTCACTGGGAGGAAAATTGTCATCATCTTGCTTAGTGTCTTTAGGATCCCCACTTGGAGGAAGATCTTTATCATCATCATCATCATCACACTCACATTCTTTCCCTTCATTACTAGTGTCTTCAAAATCTTCATAATTAGGAAGTTCTTGAAGAACATGCTTGATTACATTGCTTGCACTACCAATATCTTGGCTAGATGAACAATACAACTCTTCATTGACATTGGAATTTAATTCAAATGAGTCCATGACTTCTCACTAAAAGATAGAATTATAGAAAAATCTTAATAGATAAGACAATGAAATTTTACCATAGTCCTCACCAAAAAGTAGAATGGTGCAATTGTCAGCCAACAATCTTATAGCTATGAGAATGAAATTTTCCCTCCAAAAAATTCCCTCCAAATTTTTCCCTCCAAAACTTCCCTCCAAAATTTCCCTACAAAAATAAAGCGCACATTTCCAGCACATTCATAAAACTAGTACACGAAATGAATTTATGATATTAAAAACTTTGAAATAATATATTAACTAATTACATATTTCTATTCCAGACATATAAGACTAGTAAAGTTTCTTGTAAAATTTTGTATATACAATTTGTAATAAAGTAATGGATATTTACATTTTTTTTACTCCCACGTTCATAACATTAGTAATATTTCATGTAATCCCATCTTATATAAATTTAATAATAATGCAATAACTAATTTAATTCTTTTAATCCCACATTCGTAAACCAAGTAATGTTAAACCTAATCTAGGATATATAAACCATTTAGATTTCCTACTATTCATCATTGAATTTGGAGCAATATAGTAACACTTTCAATGTTAGTGCTTTTTCCGTTTTTAATAAATTTGTTAGTTTGATTGTTAATTTGGCAATGATTATTTTATGGCTTTATTGATTTTTTTTTTTACATTTTGTTTATCTCACATTCTTAAGAGTGGTAAACTTAAACCTAATCTATGTTATTAATACACTATTGTTTAGACTTTGAAGCAATTCACGAAGGGATTTCAAGAAGAACAAGAAGATTGCAGAGAGGAGCTTCTAGCACTTTCAAGAGAGGAGACTCTACCACTTTCCAAGTTATATATATATATATATATATATATAATGTTTTTTTTTTATATTCATGTTTGCTTAATTGAAGCCAGGCTTGCCCCCCTATCCCACGAATTTTAGTTTGGATTTAAAAAAAATAAATTATTTTTTAAACCTACATTTACAAAAAAATTAAAACCTACCCCAAAGCCCTAGCTTTAAGTCTTTTTGTGCGAACATAAGACTCTAAGAGTTATTGATGAGATATTTAGTCTAATAAGGACATATTGAAGTTTTACTAGGGCACTATTCATATATACACAAAATGTCATGAAATACATAAGTAAAATCAATGTCTAGAACTATGAGGGACGAGTTTATGATAGATGGAGGGAAGGTCCCTCCATCTATGAAAATAGTTAAATCCAATGAGTTTTCAACAATATGTGTGCCTTGCAAGATTTACCTACACAAACTAGAATTCAAGAGAGAACACTCAACCACACCTACTCCGAGATGACGCGTTCACCTATCATCTAAAGATATATTCATAAAGTTCCACAGTGAGGCAAGTCATGACATGTGTCTTCTCCTTCACAAGAAAGTCATGGCATGTGGCTTCTCCTTCACAAATTAAAACTAGATCATTTTAGACAAGAGGTCCAATAAGAAGTTATATCTACCATACTATTGCTACGTATGCTCGATAGATACAACACTAAAAGCAATAAAAAAACACACCCAAGGCAGGGGCTTGCTGCTATGCAGCTCATCTTGTTATCACTTACTTTTAACTATATCCATTAGGATATATAATTATGTTTATAGACTCTCACTCACTCTTTTTTCTTACTATAAAAGCATACATAACAAAATAGTAAAAATGTTATTAATTTTTTTTGAAATCTCAAAATATTGTTGTAAATTTTAAATATAAAAGAACATATAACTTTATATAATTTTTAACAATTAAAAATAAAATACATTAATTTATTTGATAAAAATATTAATTTATTATAATTAAGCTTAAATTAAAATTTATAATAATTTATAGATGACTTTACATTAATAACCATTAAATGTTAAATTTATCAAAAATGTTAATATATTATATTTAAAATTAATTTGAAACCAATATTTACACCAGTTTCAATCCATAATCATCAAACAAATATATATTACCATATTAAATATGTTTTTCAGTCAAATCTAATCTTATTGCAATGGCATCAATACACATTAGATTTGTATTTACTATTTTGAATGGAATGAATATAAATTTTGATTTACTTAGCATATTAAGGATATATCTGCTCTTTTAGGGTAAAACATTTGTAATTTTTTTTACTGAAATGAAAATAAATTTTGGTGATAATTCAAACCGTTTAATGAATTCCAAAGGAGGGGTGTTAGGATATTCCTATACTCCATCCTAGTCCCACCAGTATTTTGATCATTTACATTTTCAGTCATGCATGCACTTTTAGGGTTTGCATGCATCATTTAGGGTTTGCATGCATTCCAGTCATCAGTCCAGCACCTAGCTCTTAGTTAGCCTGCCCCCAAGAGCTTCTCTCAAATCATTTTTAGCCCTCCTAGAGCTTAGTGCGCCCTTCCTCCTTGACTTAAGGAAGCCACTCGTCCTTTCTCACCTACTAGTCCAGTTTACTTTAGTTAGCCACCAGTCTTTCCTTGATTTGAGGCCAGACTAACTCCTCACTGCTATTATCACTCCGATTGACCTCTGATGAGACATGACTACCTGTTCTGACTCCAGTTAGCTCCTCATGCGCCCTCCACTGAGCCTCCTTCATTCAGTTAGTGTCTCCATGTGCCAGTTACATTCAGTTACACCTACCACACTCAGTTAGACTGACGGTTGACAGTTACTTGTGCATTGATGACTCCACCGATGATGAGATAGACTACTAGTTGTGCTCCGATGACACTCCAGTGATCTTTTGATCACTCCATGAAGGCTAATTCGAATTGCCACCTTGGCATTCGAATCCCCATGCATTGTACTACTTATTGTCCATATTGTGATTAATTAATAATGTGTGTGTGAAGTATTTTTGCTTCTATCCGAGTTCTACTGTATTATTATTTTGTTGCTCATTATACTGCATTGACCACTCTTCTTCTATTTTCGTGCTTAATCATAATTACTCTTGTGAGGTATACATCATCTCTTAGATCTGCTGTGAGGATTTTCACATCTCCACCTTCCCTTCGCCACATAACCAAGAAAAACTAGGCTATGAATAATGCATCATAGACCACTCGAAGTTCTTCATCAAGAATCTGCTTGATTACAGTGGTGTCTGATTCAGATTCCAAAATTTGCTTGACAACAAGTTTCTGATAGTTCCAGGCAGTGTAAATTTCAGGGTTGATTTCAAGAAGATTGGCATGTATTGCTTTGGAACTCAACCTGTGAACCTGCTGGTTTCCGCTTTTATCGACGTATAGTGCAAAGCCTTAAACCCATAGATGTTTAATGCTTGAAGCTTGGTGTTTACTCCTTTATGCATAACGTCACACCTGGAAGCTCAAGAGCTTAGCCTTTTATTCTTTGGACATACATTCAGCACTTCCAGAATTTAATCATAACACTTGGATGTCCAACAGGACCAACTTTAAACTGAATTTGATCATAGCTTGGTGGAGTCTCTCCCTCTATCATTTAGCCACGTGCTCATCTTCAATCAAGCTCCATAGGTACATCGGTGGTGTTTATGCGGGGAGTTTTTATAAGCTTTATGGATTGTATCCCATGTGCAAATTACCATATAAATATTCACACTTTATATTGAGATTTTTCCCATGATTTATTTAATGTGTTGTGCAGAAGTCTTGAGTTATGAGCTCTTGCATGGACTTACTCCACACTTGGGCTCGGTTTATTAAGGTGTGAATGCTTGAGAGTGGAGGTTGGATAAGTGCATGGTGGATATCCAACACCCGGGTTGAGAAAAACTTCAGGCTTGACTATTCGGCAACAAAAATTAGGGTCTTCTTTTACATGGGCGCTGCCAGAATCTAAAAGAAAATTGATCAGGGTGGGTCTAGTACCAACAAAGGGTATGAAATTACAGCATGGATTCTTACTTCTTTTCAAGATAACCAGAGAACATCTGACATTACATTGAATGAGGTAAGTGATCTTCCGTTGTTTAAGGCTTCTGATTCCTTAAAATACCCGGAAGATGTATTTCCCAAGGGCAATGACAATGGGTTATCACATCAAGGGTAGAGGCACATTCTAGATATTTCATCAGGAATAAAAAATTAAATAGAGGGATAGGGACACCTTAACAGACTTGCAGATGAAATCCCTTGCAAGTCTGCTAGCAAATTGGAGCACTCTCATTACCAGATTGACATTTCAAAGAAGGACGTGCACCATATATTGGCACAGATAAATCTTGCTCTTCTACAAATTATTTCACATCTTGTGGAATTGTGAATCAATCTTCACCAAATCTTGAAGTTGATCTTACCCTTGGGCTTCCCACGGAACTTGTAGAAGAGTTACCAGGGGATTATAATAATGCTAACATTAATAATGAAGATGTTTTCCCAATGGATGGATTTCCAGTGTTTGAGAAAATTCCAGACCAGAAAGAAGCTGATATAAAACATTCTGTAACTGAGACTGTACTTGAGACTAATGAGATACCCTCTATGAACAAACTTCTACAAAAACAGATGAAACATATGACATATTATGCATATCTAGAGAAGAATGAAGAAAATGGGAAGCAAGACCTTGCACAGTTTCAACTCGAAAGCGAAGCATCAATCTGTTGTCTTAACACTGATTTGCAGGTAAAAATGCAGGTAAAAGGATCTTGTTAATTGATTGGGTACCGAGAAGCATTACATGCATTTTTTTGATCTTTCTATGCCTTTACAATGCACACTACTTTTACCACGGGGACAAAAACGTGCTAGAAGATTTACCATCCAAGTTAGAAGATTTAAACATGAACCCTTGAAACAAAAAAAGGAAGGTTATAAGAAAGAAAACGTATCTAAGCTTTCAAGAGTCAGTGCTCCAAGCGGTTTAGTTGTTGTGATGAATCTAGGGATTATCAGCCATGTGAGAAACAGTGAACAGTTTCACAGGGCCCTCATCCTGAGGAGTCTTGTCAGGATAACTTGCTCTCATATAATACCTCGGATTCATATGCATTGTTGAAGCTGGGTCATCCCAACTAGACGAGGGAGTGAGGATACATGAAAATTTCCACGAAACCCATGAAAAATTCCTGCCTTTGAAGAAACAGTAAAATCAAAATTTAAAGTCCCTTCCTTTGAAGAAACAGTAAAATCAAAATTTAAAAGCATAAAAAATCAATTTATTGTTTTCTATGTTTTTGATGGATGATGGTTAAAAGTATATATCATTTTACATTGAAAAATTACATATCTGAAGAAGTGACAAAAATGTCAACTCCATAAGTCATGTTTTGCATCGACTGCAAATACTGCAGTAATAATGGTTGGAACAAGAAATGAAACTAGTAAATATAGTGTCTGCATTCTCCAGTAAATACAGGAAGCACATTGTCACCCTCCTTCAGGTCACTCACTTTTTCTCCAACACTCTCAACAACTCTATGACAACCATGTTAACATAAGTGAGCAACCAATCAGCATTGAATTCATGTCGTTTACATGTCCATAGATTACAGACTTCAAAGGCCCTGCTTCGTGTCCAAAGATACGGGGAAAGAGAGGAGTTTGTCCAGCCTACAACCAAGATTAAGCAGTGCTAAGCATTTCATTTACAGGAAAATATAACAATCTAAACTTTAGATATGATATGCCTTATGGTACTTATGGTCTGCCATAGGCATTTACAGGTAAAAGCACAAGTCCATCTTATATGATCATGTATAGGCTATGCCGATGAACTTAAGAAGGCTTGGAAATTGGGTTCCATTGGACAATTTGTTAGAGTTCGTAGGAGAGACGCGATGATGTTGGATGCTTTGGAGAAGCAAGAAGCTATAATTATAGCACTTCCTACCTATGATTATTCAGGAGAGGTAGGTTTCCCTATCTAAGATGTTGGTGCTAAGTCATGGAACAAACGATTTTGATGAATTGTAGAGCTGAAGTGAATTCTTTTGTTATAGTTCTTTAAGACTGAATGGTAAGTGGGATAGAGAATCACACACTAAAGACAATTAGTTGTGCTTTGTGCTTAGTAGTTCTTCCTTTAACATGGTATCTTCATGTCAAAGATCCATGACTGGTCCTATGGTTCTGTTTTAAATAGGTCTGTCAAAATGCAATTTGGATAAATGTTGTAAATCAATGCAAACAACTCTATAATCCAATTAAAATGAGTATGGTGGTATTTCTTTCCAAATTAATAATTACTCTACTATTAATTTTCCATCACTGATACTGATTTCAAGTAGATGCAATATTACACAGTTCTGTTGGCAGTCCACTATTGATGTAATGATGGCTTGGCATCTACTTTTTTAAGGGATGACAATTGCAATCCTTTCAGAATTGACAGAAGTGAAATAATGTTCAATAGTATTGGTTTTCAGAACATGTAATATTCAGTATTATTGGTTTTCAAAATATGAGAATATTACTTCTAAAGTTGAATCAGATATGGAACCCAATTAATTTTCCTAACCCTGTCATTTTTCTTTATATAATCTTGTATAGGCTATGCCGATGAACTTAAGAAGGATTGGAAATTTGGTTCCATTGGAGAATTTGTTAGAGTTCACAGCAGAGAAGCGACGATGTTGGATGCTTTTGAGAAGCAAGAAGCTATAATTACAGCACTTCCTTCCTATGATTCTTCAGAAGAGGTAGGTTTGCCCGTCTAAGATGTTTGTGTTAAGTCATGGAACAAACGATTTTGATGAATTGTAGAGTTGAAGTGAATTCTTTTTTTTATAGTTCTTTAAGACTAAATGGTAAACGGGATAGAGAATCACACACTGCAAACAATTATATTTTCTTTGTGCTTAGTATTTATTCCTTTAAGATGGTATCTTCTTGACAAAGATCCATTACTAGTGCTATGGTTCTGCTTGATAAAGGTCTGTCAAAATTCAATTTGGCTAAATGTTGTAAGTCAATGCAAACGAATCTATAATCCAATTAAAATGAGTATAGCAATAGGTAGCATGTTGAATAGAAAAATAAAATAAATTGTTGGGAAGTTTGTAAACTACGAGTATCAGACCCCAGGGGAGTGATTCTAAGCAGCTTTCAGGTACAGTGAAACTCCTCTTTTGTACTTGTTATGTCAAAAATGGAAAATGGTGGCAAGCTGAAACCTTAGAAAATTTGTTTGCATCTTGTTGTAACACGGTTTTTTATTTCTACATTCTTGTCTGGACTTAAAAACATGGTTGTAATAGCACAAACATAAGTTATTAATAAAAATCCTATCTCATTTTCATTGTAAGGTGATTACCAATAGCAAACTGAACTTATGCATCCTAAAATTTAAAGGAAAACTAAGCCTTAGTTATTAAGAAATAACCTCAATGATAGTGCAAACATGTGAAGTTTTGCAGTTATTTTTATGACAATTATTTTCTCGCTAATTAGTAATTTTGTATGATACCTTTGTTGCACCAGATGATCCCAACATATATCTTTTGTACAAAATTTAGTGTTTATGTTGCAAGAGCTGGTATCCTTCAACCTTTTAGTGGAGAACAATCGACACAGTGGTTTTTGGGATTTTGTTAATGTCTTACTTTGTAGAAGAAGTCAATGGTTTTTGAGGGATTTTGTCAATATCTTGCTTTGTAGAAGAAGGTAATTGTTATGCTTTGGGGCCTCAATCTTTTGCTATCCTTGTTACTAGAATATAAATCCTTGTTAATTCAAACATTGCAATGATCTTTTAAGATTTGATACAAGATTAAATAGTTTGGTAATGGTTTTTTATAACATGCCAGTCAATATGCTCGGGAATGGGGAGTCAATACTCTCTAATACTTATTCTTTGACACTGTTGTGTACCCAACCTCCAATCAGAAAGTAGTACTAAACTTTACACCGCCCCAGTGACTCAAAAATTCTCCTCTGCCCTTATTTTGTTTACCAACAGCTAATAATGCTAATTAGCATTGGAGATTTGCAAATACAGGTTTCATTATATGTTTATGAGGAGTTCTATCATAAAAATGCCAGCATATTCCATCTTCAAGCGGCCATAATTTATTCATTTTAGAACTAGAAAAGTACTTCCAATACATGAAATAAAAATCTCGGAATAAATTTTCTGATGGAGAAGATTTCCAAACCAAATTCTTCATTGTTTGTGTACGGCAATTGCTGGAAATAAACTAAAATATTTCTATCTGTGAATGGATATTTATTCCAGACAGTTGTATTATTTTATGCAAAGGAAAATCACCTCGCAGTAGCAATATTTTCTTACAGGAAATACACTTCTTACCACAGCACAAAGGTAAATTAAATCTTTATATACAATGGCAGAAACAAAAATACATAGCCAGAAACTAGCAGGAGATATATGCATATAATCCTTAGCTGAAAACATGAGAAACCATAGCCAATACTACCAGTACTAGCTGTAGATTATAGATATAAAGCGTTTAATTGAGAAAGAGATACTGTCTTCATAGAAGAGCCTGATCATAAAAAAATTGAAGGATCCACGTAGAAACTTTGGCGAATCTTACTAACTCTTAAATTTTCAACCATAAAATGATTGCCGATATTTTTATAGAAATATTAAATTTCTAAGGATTTTATTAGTTTGAGGACAATTTTGGTGATGTTTAGAATATTAAAATTTTAAAATAATATCCTGTAGAATTTGGGTGAATCACTTTTAGAAACAAATGGAAATTGGAAAATCTTTCTTTGGAAAAAAAGAAGGAAAAATAGCCCATGGGCTAAATTTTGTCCCTAAAATTTTCCCTGAGCCTGATCCTAGAGGGACAATTTCTCCTCCTCGCCATAGGAATCCATAAGACTCCGCCCATGATCTAAGGGCCAGGATGTAACCATGGAAAATTCTCTCAACAACAATATGGTAACTAACTCAAAAAAAATCAGTAGTGGAATATGGTAGGACAACCAAACAAATGATAGAGGCCCACTCCTCCCCACAGGAAGGGCTATCTACTTGTAAAAATATCCCAACAACACTTTGCTAAACATAACCATCAGAAAGGAATGAGTGAAGTTTTCCCAACACGGTGCCAGACAGCCCTCCCACTATAATGTCAAGTGTCCCATGCCCCTTATATGCTCTCTGGCATAGCCCAGGATAGTCCACCTACTGCAGTGGTGATCTTCAATCCTGACTGCTGCACAATACCCACATAAAAAAAAAATCCACACCCAACATGGTGCAAAAACTTCACAATGAATGCACACTATGTTGGTAGCAAAGAGCTCAATCATGTTGCAAAAAATTCACAATGAATGCACAGTATGTTGGTAGCAAAGAGCTCAAGAGTAAGCTAAACTCTGTGAGTCAATGAACAACACAAGTGTAGAAGTCTAGTCTCTAGAAAACACCTCCCTCTCCAAGTCACCAAATGGGGCATATATATAGGTTTGTCAAGCACACGTGCAAGGAAGGTAATAGCCAACCACTAAAGGTATGTGCCACTAATAAGCATGTCCCATTGCAATGTCAAGTGTGCCCATGTCCCACTGCAATGTCAAGTGTGCCTTGCCCCCTATAAGCACTTTGGCATAGCCCAGGACAGCCCACCCACTCTAGCGGTGATCTTCAATCATGACTGCCACAACACCCATATAAACAAAAAGCCATACCCAACACGGCGCGAAAACTTCACGATGAATGCACATTATGTTGGTAGCAAAGGGCTCAAGAGTAAGCTAAAATCTATGAGTCAATGAACAACACAAGTGTAGAAGTCTAGTCTCTAGACCGCACCCCCCTCTCTAAGTCACCAAATGGGACATATATATAGGTTTGTCAAGCAAAGGTGCAAGGAAGGGGGATAGCCAACAATTAAGGCATGTACCATTAATAAGCATGGGTGGCTGCGTCAAGTACAACAATGAGGAAGCCATTATAAAACCACTAAATGCATGTGCAATTCACTTAGTATGGGTAGTCATGACTCATGCAGACCACTTGTCATGTCACAACCTAGACCAATGTGCCCTCATCTTTGCACAAGGATCAAGGCTGTGTGGAACTATTGAGCGTTGTGCTGGATATACTCATCATTGCTGCACCATAGTTGTGGTAGAATTGCTGACTAAGCAATAGGTCGACTAACACAAATGAGCTAGTATGTTTTGGTCATGAATGGTTTCACTTTTCTAATTACATCATTAATGATTAATTGATTGCAATGAATTATAGCATTTTCAATACATCATCAGTCAAATGACACAAGATAGTCCAATTACATAGAATCTCTCCTAGACCTAAACAAGGAAACTAAAGGCTCATGGAATCATACCATAGCAAGAAAGCACTAGTCATGCCAAGGCTAGAAAATTTTTCAAGTTTTATTGCCACCAAATTTATTGATTATGGAGTCACACGATGGAATCTCAAAATTCCACCAAGGATGGAGATTTCTCAGTACATTTCTACAGCTTAAGCATTTTGGCATGTGAAGTCATGCAATCACAAGGACCAAGCTCCCATTGGGCATCACACCCAAGCTTCCACTCTTGGATTAGAATTCTCAAATTGTATTGCTCAAGAAACAAAAGCAAATATAAATAAATGATTTTTTTCTAAACTCTCCATACTCATCCAAGATGCAAGAACGATATTAGACGTTGATGGAGTAAATATAAAATGGCTCCCACAAGGATGAAAGAATATACAAGGTGGTAGATTAAGCTTGGTGAAAGAGTACAAAAGGGATGATAACATTCTGATTGTAACCAAAGAAGTTTGCCATGCTTGGGTCTCATTTGTGTTATTTTGACCCTGTTGGAGGCACTTTTCTTGAGAATTTATGGCACAAAGTTATATCTGTATGCATGGAGGTTCATATGTGGTAACTAGGGCTCCCTACTTGGGATTATTCCATGCACTCTAATCATGTTTAATTTTGCACATATGGATGAGGATCACACCACCCATTATTAGAATGCTTTGGGATTTGAGATGTCACAAGTAGGTACCCTTTTTTACATTTTTTATAGACATAAGAGGATATGCATATTTTTTTACATTGTTTATAGACATAAGAGGCAAGTACTAAGAAACTATGCTACTTATCCCACTTGTTTAGAAAAAGATTCACCAAGACTTTACGAAGTTTTATAATTTAATGAAAGTTTTAGAATTTAGAATTTACAAAGTTTCAAGGTCTAATTCTTTGAAGGGTGCTAGCTCAATGGAAGAGCACATGCTTTACAAGCATGAGGTTGGTGGTTCGATTCCATCGTTCCCTAATATTCATAGCGAATGGTGATGATCACTATCTGTTCCTAAATATGTATCAATAGTGAGGGTTGTTAAAAAGACATCATCAAAAGTCATTTTTTATATATGAAATGGTGACGATCAACGAACATAGCCATATATATGCATCAATAGTGAGGGCCATGAAAGTTCCATCACCATAAATCATTGTCGTTCATTAATGGTGACGGTCATTATCCGTCATTATAATCGTTATTCGTGATGGACCTTGAATGTCACCACATCACCTATACTTTTGGTGACGCGGCCTTTGGCGACGTTCAGTTTTTGGTGACAGAGACTCTTTTGATCATCACCAATGAACTTATGGTCACATTTTTCAACCCTCACCAAAATATGCAATGGTGCAGTCAACGAACATTACCATAGCAATAGTGAGGGCCATGAAAGGTCCATCACCATAAATCACTATTGTTCATGTCAAATGGTGATGGTCCCTATCCATCATTATAATCATTATTCGTGATGGACCTTGAATGCCACCACATCACCTATACTTTCGGTGACGCGGCCTTTGGCGACGTTCAGTTTTTGGTGACAGAGACTCTTTTGATCATCACCAATGAACTTATGGTTACATTTTTCAACCCTCACCAAAATATGCAATGGTGCAGTCAACGAACATTACCATAGCAATAGTGAGGGCCATGAAAGGTCCATCACCATAAATCACTGTTGTTCATGTCAAATGGTGATGGTCCCTATCCATCATTATAATCATTATTCGTGATGGACCTTGAATGCCACCACATCACCTATACTTTCGGTGACGTTCAGTTTTTGGTGACAAACACTCTTTTGAAACTCACCATTGAGCTTATGGTGACCTTTTTCGACCCTCACCAATGACCTTTTTTGTTGTAGTGAGTTGACCGTTGTTTAAGGACTGATGATAATGAAGATGAACACAAGAGAAATTTCTCTGACAACTAGAGTTACCAAACTATGCTTAGGGGGTATAGAAACTTTGTAAGTGGGGCTTCCCAAATCCAACATTTTCAACACTTCTGTAATCAAAAGAAGTTTAATAATGGGAATGATGCATATGAAAACATTGTGAACATAACATAATATCATAACCAAGAATTTATAGTCGAAATCCAAAGAGTTCTCGATAGTTTTGGGTCTAAAATAAGGATTATCTAGCCTAGTGAGAGTAATGAAGGTGAAATAATCTATTTACACAAAGTGTGCAAAAATCAAGACCATATATGCTACATGTTACCCAATTTGATGATTAGGTGAAGTCTTTTAATGATGATGGAAGAATTAAATTTCACATCTATTTTAGACTTATAACTAGATAGCAATTCTCCTTGAAAGAGACACTCGAAACAAAAAAGCAATGGAGATATGGAAATCGATAATAACTCTACAAAAAAAAATGGAGATATGGCATCTGATAATAAATCTACTTAATTAGGATACAAACATGATAACTCTAATTTTGTTTACTACCATATTCTTCTCACTAGGGTTGACATTTTCTTACTATTCACTACAACCCTAAACGAAAAGTTCAATATTTTAAAATAGTTCCCAGCAGGAGCCTTGAAGAAGAAGTCGTGCAAATACAATAAATTTCATTATGGTAGAAGAGAACAAACCTGGTCATTTCATGTCGGAAAGAAGGTTCAGATACAACACACCTATGTCTATAAATTCACAGTAGAGGCTTCAATCCTGCCTATTCTCATATTTATGGTGGTGGTCAATTTCATATATGATCTCCTATTTCTCCAATCATAATTTGTCTCATTTGTATGTCAATTGTTAATTTAGGGAGCGAAAAGTAGTTAGTTTAGGGATGAAAAATCAATTTGTTAGTTAGTTTAGAGATGGAAAAGCAATTTGATCATCTGATAAGGATTGGTGCAAAAAGAAGATAGAGAGTATATAATGTCCATTGAAGGGAAAAAGTAGTTAGTTAGGAGAGGGAGATGCAATTTGTCTCACCTGTTAAGGGTGGGTTCAAAGTAGAGGGAGGCAAACCTACCTCTATTTGTTGAAGGAAGTACAAGTGGAAGAAGCTCCTATTCTATATCTGTTGAAGCAAGTGGAAGAGGGAAGCACCTATATATATATATCTACAATCTTACATAATTCCAAAACATTTTTGTCCTCCTGCACTATCTACTATTTCTATTTGTGTGTGTTGAAAGCGCATCATGTATGTATGTTTGTCTGTTTGGTCTGTGAGAGTCTTGAGTAGAATTTGTATTTCGTAGAGGAGGAAGAGGGTGGACTACAATGTAGTACATTGGAGAGGAAATGGTTTAAGAAATATATTATGCTATGTTCTGAAAAGACCTATACTAGATGCGGTTGAGTTTCCTTTCCACAATGGACATCAATGGTTTCTCTCAATAATATTAAGCCTTTGTTGGCTTCTCCT
This sequence comes from Larix kaempferi, assembly GCA_027924585.1. Classification (NCBI taxonomy): domain Eukaryota; kingdom Viridiplantae; phylum Streptophyta; class Pinopsida; order Pinales; family Pinaceae; genus Larix; species Larix kaempferi. The sequence goes on from BSBM01000356.1 coordinate 943,852, forward strand.
TTTAATTTTATGTGCCCTACCCTAATCTATCCCTTTTTTATTTCATTTACAGCTTTGCAATAGTCTATCCTATCAACCTTGCCTCGCCTTTCAATGATGTTGTATTTCTATTTCCAAAGTGCACAATGATCACATTTTATGTTTCTAAAAAGAACCATGCAGCCAATCAGCGTTGATCATTCTATCTATCCATCCATCCATGGCCACAACCACACCCACTGTCGGTTTCACTAGCTATCTCATTCATTATGTATGAAATTGCAAAATATATCTATGTAACTATGAAAATTTTGTATTTGTAACCCTTATAGATCACCTGTGGCTTATGGAAATTCCTAGTTTTTAGATGAAATCCTCATTGTGTTTAAACAGAACCAACCCTATATTGGATCCTCACTATGTTTAAACACAGTTTATTCACTACCTACATGCCACCATAGTTGTTGGATCTAGAAGGCAGACCGTCGAACCCGCCATGTCCAACATGCCTCATGCTACAATACCTCCCATGGCTTGTTTCTCTTCTCTAGTAACACCTTTCTTGAGTCTCGACCCCTCCTTGCAGTCCTTTGAATATGCATGTAACCCTCCATGTGCCTTTATTTCCTCTTTATATCTATATAAACTCTGTGATGTCCAATCCCTATTAAAAAATTATGTTTCCTCTATCTCATTCGATAACAATATATAACCCTGGTTATCTTCAACCTGTAACCACTTAGCTATGGGTATCAATTTTATGCCTCAAGCTTTGCAACCCATAGCAGTAGGTATTGCTTCCCTACCTCAAGTTTAGAATCCCATAAGTTTTTGAATTTGTAGCCTAAATATTTGGTCATCTGCTTCTCCATTGGTAGTATTCTTATGAGTATGTATTCTTTTCTATATGCTTCAATCTAGTAAAAGAATTTAGTTTAGTTGGGTTTAGATTGCATCTTTTGGGACTTTCTGAAATTTTTATCAATGTTTTTTTAATAAGGATTTTTTCAATTTATGTGGCTTCATATATATATTCTTATAAATAAAAAATACATCAGATATATATTCTTAATGTGTACATATATGCTTTGAACATGATCTCATAAACTTCCAAGTAATTTGGAAATCTCATGGTCCTTTTTTGTATATTATCTTATGTATATTTCACCATATTTAAGGGAAGGCTTTATCATTCCACATAAGACTAGACTAGGTCAAAGATCAGACCAATCATTAATATTAGTTTGTTTATACTTGAGGTTCGGTGGTGGTCAAACCTACTTCTAGGATTAGTAAAGTATGCACTAATTCACATAGATAGGGCTTATTTTGGATTGATTTTATGTTTTGTTGCAAATATAGGTGTTTATATTTTAGAATTTGGGGTGGACTAACACCTAAGCTTTTCCTAGATTGTGGGATAATCATACAAGTGTACTATTCTAATTGATTTTATGGTCATCGTTACAAATTCAAAATAAACAATTATAAAAAAAAAAAATACAAAAAATAATTTGTAGTTGATGCATGGCTAATAGGAAGCTTGTGGTAGACAACATGTTTAACTAGAAGAAGGCAGGTGATAACAAGTAGCTAAGGCATAGACACAGGTGGGTGATAATAGGTAGTTAAGGCATACACAATGGGTGATTACGACTATGCATAGAGAACAAGTATCAAATAACTGTTCGAGACACTTAAGTTATGGCCTATCAGTTTTCAATGGCCACAAGTTAAGTGGATGTGCTAATTTATATGTTAATTGTTCTATTTTCATATGATATCACGTCTATCAATTGTTACTTCATCTCATTGTACTTAATTTGTATAATCAATATATTAATATGATATAATTGTTATGTTATGTTAATTACATGGCATTTAATATTCATCATCCCCTTAAGTAGGCTCATACACTCTTCCATCTTTTTTGCAAATACAATATTATATTATGAAATAGTTTTTAAAACAATAATTATATTTAGAGTTGATTTTTCCTTCTCATTGTTTTAACTTGTGTTTTTCTTTTTGTTCGTTTTGCATATCATTTGCATTCGATTGAGGGATATACTCATATCATGGGACACACCATCTTGGATGAAGGTCTCAGACATTTGTTATAACCTTTAATCCTAACTCGAGTAAGAGTTCAGATATAAGGAGACCCTGATAAACCCCCTTTTATAACAAATAAACAACAAATAAAGAGAACATGTTTATATTATTAGCAACATGCCATCTTTTTTTGCATAACTTGTGTTGTAGATTTTGTGTATTTTTTTCTTTCTAAATTAATATTATGTATGAAATTTGATAAGTTCTAGTTATTGAATAAACCCCCCCTTTTATAACAAATAAACAACAAATAAAGAGAACATGTTTATATTATTAACAACGTGCCATCTTTTTTACATAACTTGTGGTGTAGTTTTTTTTTCTAAATTAATATTATGTATGAAATTTGATAAGTTCTAGTTATTGAATTTTGTGCATACATAAAGAGATTGCTTCCTTTAACCATTAGATGATAACTCCATTTACTAAGTTTTTTTTTAATAGTTCACACGTCATTGCAACAATATACTCATTATGAGCTTTAATGAGCTTAACATATCACATACATGGAGGATAATACTCCATGCCACAACGACTACTAGACCTAATTGATAAATCTTAAATAAGTCTCCAAACCCATTATATATCTATATCTATCTATCTATCTATCTATCTATCTATCTATATATATATATATATATATATATATATATATATATATATATTCAAAAACTCTATTTATATCCTTATTTATTTTAAAAATAAGTTAATAATTTATTTTAAAAAACATATTTATTATATGTTTTATAAATAAAATTAATAAATTATTTGAAAAAAATATGTTCAAAGAAAAGAGGGAATTTACCCAATTCTCAACTAAATTCATCTAAATCTTCCATCTTAAGTTCAATCATTCAGATGCTCGTGAAGGGGAAGCTCAGGTGGTAAAGATAAGAAGTTGCAATCAATGTAAATGGAAGAAAGGTCACATGTTACATGTGTGCCATGTTTCGAGCCCTATGGATGCACCTAGGGGTGTAGTGCTAGCGAGATTCGATCCTTAGACCCCATGTCATGTGAGTACCATCCCAACTCCAGTTTCTGATTCCCCTAGTAAAATTAAAAGTTCAATAATTTAGACACTTATATTCCATATAGCCTATGCAACCCCTATAGACAATTAATCATGAAAACATAACTCATATATCCCATGCAACCCCTAATATCTAATCTCAATAACCCCTATTAATCCTAGACACTTATAACAACTAATTAAACTCCTAACACTTATAACCTCTAATGTGTAGAACATCAAACTTTATCACCCCTTACTCCTATCCCTTAAACCTAATATATCTTGACACATATAGCCCATGTAAACTATAATACATAACCCTTGCAAACTCTAATACATAACCCATATAACTCATAAAACCTACAACCCTTAATACATATGACTCCTAACAAGTATAATCTCTAACTCCTATTTCCTGTAACTCTTTTAACTCTATAATTGCTAACTCTTATAATCACTATTACCCACGACAAATGAACCCTAATATAAACCATATAATCCAAAATCTCTAATTGAGATAATGCATCACCTATAACTCCTAATATAACCATATAATATGTAAATCCTGTAATTTCTAACCCCTATCACCTAACCACAAGAACCCCATATTTCTAAACCCATATTTATATCATCTAAGTCCATACCTATACTTAACAACTTTCCGCCGACATGCCCTCAACAGTAGTCCTGTAGCCCAATGGTAAGAGCATAGTGCTTTGTGGGGAGAGGCCCCGATGTCAAACCCGCGGGCCTCTCCACCGTGAATTGTTTGTTTTATGGTATAGTGGCATACAATGTGGTTACATGTTATCATATAGTTTTAAACTTTGATATATCCACTGATTTTCATGGAATGGTTGACACCGTTTTATACTTTGGATAAGGTTTATATGCTATGCACTCCACGTTTAAAGTTTGTTATCATATGGTATGTGCTTTTCCATATTATATGCTTCATTATATGGTTAAAGCTCCAAGTTGATACTCACTTTTATGTGGTGCGCAACCCCCATTTTAGTGAGTTGATCCATGTTATATTGTATCGGCTCATCTTAGCCATTGATTGTATTGTTTTTATCTTTTAATCTCAGCCACTCGTTCATAAAGTGGTTAGGGTTTTGGTCTCTCTCCTCCTATTTAAGGAAGAGGCCCCCACTATTGTAAAGGCATCTAGAGACTGTTGGCTCTTGGTTATTGGAATAGAATAAATATATTTTGAGTAATGCTTGGATCGTGAGATGAATGCTTGGCTATGATGACTGTAAATGTTTTTCCACTGCACTGAGATATTTTGGTAGCTATTTTGTATTTTTGTTCCACTATATCGATTTGCAGGGCAAGAAGACGATTTGGGAGGAGTGTGCATTGGTGGGGAGGCTCACCCTGCAAGATTCTATCAAATTTTGGTTCAAACAGGGAGTGATTTTGTCTTTGTACCAATTATTCTCTATCATTTGCTTCTTACTTGCATCTACCCTCATTGTTGTTTGCTAATTGAGCTTTGTCTCCTTGGTTTTGCATGAAGAGAGGGGCGGACTAGTGGGCTTGGGAAAAACGTGTGAGCAAGAGAAGATACCAAATCTTTCATTTGATCTTTGTGGAAGTAATCCTCATCATAATTGACATCCATTCTCATTATCCAGGTATGCTTGAGAGGTATGCATTTTATTCTTCTAACTTATCCACTTGTGTTCTAGATCTCAAACCCTCATCTTAAAACCCTAGATTTTAGATCTGTTAAGATATGGCGATTGCACGGGCTTAATAATTAAAACCTACCTCTATAATAATTAATAAACCTTGGAGACCAAATTTGGTGGGCATCCGACTCCATTTACCCCCTGATCTAAGGCACTGGGCCTCTCCAAGGGAGATCACACTTTTGGGTACGTGAGCATTTTCTAGTTATGAAATGTGCGTATTGCTTGTGCCTAATCAAATGCATAGATCCATTGAGTAGCAACCCTTCTAGTTCCATTTCATCTTGGTCTTCACCTTGTGGGCCCCATTTTGACCATTTTCCATATTTTAAGGGTGGGCCCCACCTGACTCTTTCTATTTGGAATTTGATCTATCTAGATCTATTCATCTAAACTCATAAGTAGCTTAATCTTTCCTTGGTTGAACATTTGTCCATCTCATAAGCCTCTTCAACCAAGCCCTAACTCCCTGGGTCCACTTATCCATCATAGATCTAGATCTATCCACTCTTGATTTTCTCCTATTTCACTTTCACATTTCCCTAGGAGGTCTTGAGTAGGTTCGCTAGCCTTCATTGGTTATATAGGGTCTCCCCCTTAGTCTTACTTAGGCTAGATCTAAAGTGAAGAGTGCCTCGGTTAGCATGACAACTAATTGCATTGGAAACCGTGGAATCTCTTGGGTCGCCTCTTTAGTTGTCCAATGCCTCTACCATCCTGGATAGGATTACCTTTTGGGACAACTACACATTGTGTGATAACACATTTGGCGCCACTGCTGGGGAGGTAGAATATGGCACCTAGTGCCTTGGTTGAAGATGAGGAAGATGCTCCCATCAACATCCATACAGCCTTGTATGAGAGGAAGAATGGTGGTCACCAACCTTTTTATCTTACACTTCACGTAAGTGACCTCCTTCTTCGCAATTGTATGTTGGACTCTAGAGCTTCCATGAAGGTCATGCCACTACAAGTTATGGAATCCACGGGATTAAAAATAACTAGGCCTTACGGAAATGTTTGTGGAATAGACTCAAGACCAGTGCAATTTTTTGGCTTGATTAAGAACTTGAGAGCTGACCTATTTTCATGCCCCAACATATCCATGCTTATGGACATAGTGGTCATGGATTTTCCCCCAGTCTACATAATGCTTTTGTGTAGAAACTGGTCTACTGGACTAGGGGGTCATCTTCAAATGGATTTGTCATACGCTACTATTCCTAACTCTGATGGGTCTCTAGTTAGGATCTATCGGGAGCCATTTTATGATGGTCATCTTGAAAGTTATGAGGATGGTGTAAGGAACATTTATGGTGAGGGTGAATTATTGCCTGGGGGTATTTTTATGGTCATGGGTAGCCATAGTGAGGATTATAGTACTGGAAGAGGAGATTTGGAAATATTTTGGAGACGATGACTCTTCTGAGGAGGATAATGAAAGAGCTAGTTTTGCTAGAGAAATAAATCTTGAAATGCATCGTGGAGAAGTGTCTGAAGAAATTCAAGCTTTAAACCAATTTGGTGATGTGGAGCCACAAAATGACCAACCCGAGCCCATCCCTGAAGCAAATAACTCTGAGACAGACTTAGGTCAGATAAGAAGGGGTGAGTGTATACCTAGGATGGTTACTGAATGACTTGCATTGGTTGATCATAATATGGAAAGATAAATACAAGGGCTTGACCATGTTCTTCCTTGGACAAATCACATTGAAGGAACACATCCTTCTCCTGCATTGGGAAGTGATGAAGGACCAAATGAGTATCACTTTTATGATGTTCTTGATCATTTATCTGATATGTACCTGGAAGATGGTGTATTAAGGCAAGTGAATGACAATTCTATGAGTTGGAAAGAACATGATTTGATACATGATGCTCCTGAAGGTGAGTTCTCTCTGAACAACCTTGTTATATTTCAGGAAGAGCCCCATGTCACTATTACAACCAATGAGGATGAGTTCTCATCCAAATATCCATTACTGAGGGACATCCCTAGTTTTCTTTTGCCCCGAGAGTTACCTAGTGGTGAAGAAAGTATGCATCCTAATGATTCATCTCACATTCCTACTCCTTCACCAACATCTTTAGAGTCAGGAGCTCATAGTTCTCAAAGAGAAGTTTTGAATCATTCGTCATTTCCCACTAATCATCTTGCAATCTTGGAAAATATGGTTGTTCCCATCCCATCTGGAGAAGGTGATAGTAGAAGTCATAAGAATCATAATATACCATCTCCAATGGATAAGGAGGATGAGGAGGTAGTTGTCAGAGACTTTTGGAATGTGGGAGAAACCCCCAAGTATATCATTCACCCACAGAGTGAAGAACCGAGAGAAGAACTTGAAAGGAGAAGAGTTATTCAGGAAGTCCTTATTGGTAGGGTAGCCATTCCTTTAAAAGGTGGACCTCCCAGGTTTGATGCAGTTCCTCCTGATAGGAACTCGAGGATAGTTACACCTCAATCGCGATCCCGAACTGATATCCATCCCATTCCTATCCGCAATGTTGAAGTAATCCTTGATTCTTGAATCGTCATAAGTTTTCTAGTGGTGATAAGGTCATAGTACCTAATCATATATTTTACATACAATATAGGGGATCTAATGATATATGGGTTGGACCACTCATGGTTGAGTGTTGTGTTGACGATATGTGTTTCCTCACTACTGGGAGTGGGAAACACATCATGCTACCTATCAATCAGAGGGATTTGAGGGATTATATCCCTGACTCGACTTAAATTGGACTCCTCTTTCCTATTTAGAGTGGGTAGTTTTTTTAATAAGCTCGCTTGAGCAGTAGGTTTTGAGTGTTTTTCTTTTTCCTGAGTGCTGAGTGTCTTCTGAGTTTCTTCCGAGTGTTGATTTTTGCTTGAGTTTCCCTGAGTTAGTTGAGTCTACTCCTTTCTAAGATTTATTTATTTCTTGCATAAAATAAAAAAAATAAAACAATGAAGCATGTTAGTTGATTTAATTGGTATCTTTTTGTTTTGCATTTAATATTTTGTTTTAGATTAGAATTTCATTTCAGAATTTCTTTTTATTCCATACATGTTGCTCGTGGTAGTTTGCTTCCATGTGTCTAGGAATAGGTACAATTAAAGATGAATCAAAACAGTAAGGTGATGGATTGAAGATTGATGCAGTTAGTGTTGGGGACCAAATATTTTGCGGTTCTCAAGCATTCTCTCCCTTAGAGCACTTGTCCTGACTGGAGCTAGATGTTATCACATCCATAGTATCCATGCTACCATGATTGCAGTTCAATACATATTTTTGATCTTTTCCTTTACATAGTTTTTGTGAGATCAGTCATGATGAACAATATTACTTATGATCACTCACACATCAGAGCAGCCCCAGATCAGACATGTAGTGGACCTTATTCCAAGGATGAACCTCTTGACCTTAGATTTGATGACCAAGATGACGTTTTATCCCATACATAGCAGTGCAGTTCCCTGAGTATCAAAAACAGTGTTTTAGTGGTTACAGGTGGTCTAGATAGCAGATACAGGTATATGTCCCAACAGGTATATGATGTGCATTAGTTTTCTTATCTTCCTCTTTTGGTCATTTTGATAGCTTGAATTAGTATCTAGTAATCATGATCTAGCAGTATATCTATATAAAATGAATATAGTTTTTAATGATTATCTAAATGGTTTTATTACTTTCATTTAGAAGCTCTTGATTTATACTCATTGGTTTTACCCTCCTAGGAGTGTGGACATGATCATTCCCACCTTTATGGCTTGCTAGCTTAGGCATCACTTTCAATTTCCCCATCCATTTGTTACCTTTCTCACTTTTTGCTTTTACCCTAACTTACACATCAGCTTGTGATATGGAGGACTTCTCCACTTTTGCCTATGTGTTGGATAGCATCCCTATTAGTTTGTGTCTCCGCTATGAGTTGGAAACAAAACTTACCCTTTGGTGAGTTGGATTTGATACCTTGATCACTCTAGTCTGTTTCCCCAATGTTTGGTCTTGAATGTCATAAGTCCCCCTAGTTTCTTGAGTTGTCTTGGCTAAAACCTGAAGCAATTTGTACTACCATCATTACATAGGGAAACTATTGTTATATCTGTTATGAAATCCAATGAAAGTACTTTGAAAACTTTGCTTCTCTGCACAATGAAAGAGGGCTATGAATTTGAATGGAAACTTAAATGAAAAACACCCTAGATGAAAGCTTGAGTAGTTGTGCTTCTAAGCACATGCAAAATCCCCAAAAGGGTTATGAAATGAAATGAATTGGAAAATAAAAGTACCCTGGATGAAAATTTTAGTAGTTGTGCTTCTAAGCACATGCAAAATCCCCAAAAGTTTCATATAGGCCTAAAGAAATCAATGGTTAAATATATGCTAAATCCAAAGACTGATGGCCAAGGAAATGAAATGCAATGATTAATTCCTCACAGAGCCCACGGGTTGTGATGTGGGATGGAGTAAGAGACAGTTAATTCTAAGTGTCCCCTAGAACCTAAAGTTACGATTAGCCGGGAACATAGTCCATGGCAGTTCTAGAAAATATCCTCACAGAGCTGATATAACTTGGATGTGAGTTGTAGACATTTTCCAAGGTTGAATAAGCACTCTTCTAAACAACTTATCCCATTTGTGAGACACTGCCATTCCCTGTATGTTTATTATCCGACATATGCTTAAGTGTGTATTCCCTTTCCCTTATCCAAACTATCACCGTGTTGAGTCAGTTAAGTCATTCCCTTGTCCTAGCCTTGTATTCTTCACCCTCACCCTTTGCTAGCAAATTGATCATGTCTACAGAATGCATATATTCCCGAGGTTCTTTTGTAAGTAAGTAAATGATTATGTAATTTTATGCTATTATCTATTAACTGCCAGTGAAATAATGATTAATAATTTAAGTCTTGCTATGGAAAGGATTAAAGGAGCATGTCGTAACCATTTTCACTTGCAGCAGAAGGCTTTTCTATCCTGGGTCATATTTTGATCAGTCTTGGCCTAGTCAAACCTAGTTTGACCAAGTCAACCTTGGGATCCATGATGAGTTCGACTAGTAATGATGTATGATGATGATTTATGGTCCTTTGATGCACCTTTGATGACTCCATATAGTGGACACAGGTTTCAGATGATGATCGATGTACTTTTTTATGGTTATTATTATGCTCAGATAATTTATTTTATTATTGTCCGAGTATGGTTGAGGCTACAGATGAACTTACAGGTTTCCACAGGGTGTATGGGTACTCATACTTAGTAGATTTGGACCTTCTGATTCCATTGAGATACTCAGTTATCATTTTCAGGCACTCCCAGTGATTTCAGAGGCATATTTCCACTTTTAGGCAGTTTTGCCATGCAGAAATGGCATGTCCAACAGTTGCTTTGAGCTTGCATGTTTTCCTATGGAGATACAGAGGAGAGGGGTGGTCCAACCACTTTTTATTACCATATTACCCCCTCTGCAGACATGATGGTATAGTCAGATTTTGTGCCCAGGCACCAAACAGTGAGTTACAAGTAGTTTGGTGGTTTTCAGGTGGGATAAAAAATGGGATAAAAAGGTCATTGAGGAAATAGATTTGGGCTATTGAGGCAAGGTTTTGGCATGAGGTTTGTTCAGAGGTCATATGTGATGTATCCCACTCCTTCCAGATCAGCTTGCAGCATTCAGTGGGGTCCCCACACTCTCTGGGTTGTGATTTGATGCATTCTTCTCTTAGTTGAGGGGCCACGATTTGATCATTTAGTCACTTGGACATGTTATTGAGTCATATGTTATATCATTGTGCCATGGGATGATGCTAGTGAAGGAAAATAAATCCTCCTAGACCCACCATGTGCTCCTAGTCACTTGTCCTTGTCATCTTATGTGGCACACACTTCTTTTAGTCACTTTTATGTGGTGTGCACCCCCCTAGGGCTTCTTTTAATGAGTGCGCACCCCCCTTTTAGTGAGTCAATCCATGTTATATTGTACCGGCTCATCTTAGCAATTGATTGTATTGTTTCTATCTTTTGATCTCAACCACTCATTCATAAAGTGGTTAGGGTTTTGGTCTCTCTCCTCCTATGTAAGGAAGAGGACCCCCTATTGTAAAGGCATATGGAGACTTTTGGCTCTTGGTTATTGGAATAGAAGAAATATCTTTTGAGTAAATGCTTGGATCGTGAGATGAATGCTTGGCTATGATGATTGTAAATGCTTTTCCATTGCACTGAGGGATTTTGGTAGCTATTTTGTATTTTTGTTCCACTATATCGATTTGTAGGGAAAGAAGACGATTTGGGAGGAATGTGCATTGGTGGGGAGGCTCACCCTACAAGCTTCTGTCAAATTTTGGTTCAAACAAAGAGTGATTTTGTCTTTGTACCAATTATTCTCTATCAATTGCTTCTTACTCGCATCTACCCTCATTGTTGTTTGCTAATTGAGCTTTGTCTCCTTGGTTTTGCATGAAGAGAGGGGCGCACTAGTGGGCTTGGGAAAAATGTGTGAGTAAGAGAAACTACCAAATATTTAATTTTATTTTTGTGGAAGTAATCCTCCTCATAATCGACATTCATTATCATTATCCAGGTACGCTTGAGAGGTATCTATTTTATTCTTCTAACTTATCCATTTGTTCTCTAGATCTCAAACCCTCATCTTAAAACCCTATATTTTAGATCTGTTAAGATTTGGTGATTGCATGGGATTAATAATTAAAACCCAACTCTGTAATAATTAATAAACCTTGGAGACCAAATTTGGTGGGCATCCGACTCCATTTACCCCCTGATCTAAGGCACTAGGCCTCTCCAATGGAGGTCACACTTTTGGGTAGGTGGGCATTTTCAAAATATGAAATGTTTGTATTGCTTGTGCCTCATCAGATTCATAGATCCATTGAGTAGCAACCCTTCTACTGCCATTTCATCTTGATCTTCACCTTGTGGGCCCCATTTTAACCATTTTCCATATTTTAAGGGTGGGCCCCACTTGGGTATTTCTATTTGGAATTAGATCTATCCAGATCTATTAATCTATACTCATAAGTTTCTTAATCTTTCCTTGGTTGAACATTTGTCCATCTCATAAGCCTCTTCAACCAATCCTTAACTCCCTGGGTCCACTTATCCATCCTAGATCTAGATCTATCCACTCTTGATTTTCTCCTATTTCACTCTCACATTTCCCTAAGAGGTCTTGAGTAGGTTCGCTAGCCTTCATTGGTTAGCTAGGGTATCCCCCTTGGTCTTGCTTAGGCTATATATAAAGTGAATATTGCCTCAGTTAGCGTGACAACCAATTGCATTGGGAACCGTGTCATCTCTTAGGTCACCTCTTTAGTTGTCCAACGCCTCTACCACCCTGGATATGATCACCTTTTGGGACAACTACAAGTTGTGTGATAACAAGGCCACACATGAAAGTATGGAAGCATAGTGGGTTTCATATGATGCAAGTTAAACAGGAAACCAACAATAAGTTGTGAGTTGATTTTTTCTTCATATATTGTTTATTGTTGTTTTAATGATCAAGAGATCTTCTTTGAATACTCTATGTTGACATTCTCTATGTGTGGCCTATCTAATGATGTAGGCAAGCTATCTACAACAACAATAGTAACTAAGCTCCAACAGCTAATGCAACTGCTTAAAACAAGGTAATTGAAGTAGTGTCTTGTTTTATAGAATGCAAATATATTCTTTTTTTACTCATTACTATTTTTCTAATACATTGTTGAACTTTTGGTAGCCTCTCTTCATTTGTGACTGTGAAATACTTTTGTAAACTCTAGCATTGCTCCAAATTCATGAGTTTGTATTTTGTTTTGAATTTATCAATGTAAAATTATTCAACACAATAAATGACATTAAAAATGTTTGTACATGTTAACAAAGACAGTTGAATCTCATTTCGGTTTATTCCAAAACAGTAGTATGATTCTAGTTATCTACTCTATCATTTGATATTGATAAGTTTAAACCAAATAGACTAGCAAGATCACTGAAAGAAGCATAATCACAAGATAGACACAGTATTTACCCTGGGAAACCCTCGTGGGGTAGAAAACCCAGCAAAGCTTTCCTCAATAAGATGATAAACCAAAATACAAGATGTGCTCCCTCCTTCTAATCCTCCTTAGCAAATATCCCAGACAAGTGCGCCTCTTTTCATAAGTGAGTGAGTGTATCAAATGAGGAACACACCTCCTCTATTTATACACTACTCTGACATATATTTTACACAAGTACATGTAGGCTCGTATTTAACCATTAGGTTAAATACCCTATTATAACTGACTGGGCCGACCCCCACATGGTGGGTCTAATAACCCTAGTTACCACAACTTCTCAGAGGAATAAACATCTCCGGATACATAATAAAATCACCTCGGAGGGATGGAACATCTCCGGAATAAATAATGTATAAATATAATATTCTTAGAAGTTACAATATTCAACACTCCCCCTTAACGAGAAGGATATTATAACAACATCTGAAGGAGCAAGGAGTCATTCATTACATCATCTATATATCATCGGAAGCTTTCTTCAATTCATCATCATTAGTAACTTGACTAGTTACTGGAACATCAACATCATCAGAGTTGATAGTACTCAATCATCAGCATCGTCATCACACGATCAACAGCATCGTCATCATACGATCATCAGCATCGTCATCAGCATCATAATCAACATCGTCATCATACGATCAGCAGCATCGTCATCACACGATCATCAGCATCGTCATCATACGATCAGCAGCATTGTTATCACACGATCAGCATCATCGTCATCACACGATCAATCCAGTTCTCTTTAGGACCTATGTCCAAGGATGATGCAATCCAGTCATGTACCTTTTGAACCGAAGTCCAGGGACGATCCAGTCCTATCATGTACCTTTTGAACCGAAGTCCAAGGACGATCCAGTCCTATCATGTACCTTTTGAACCGAAGTCCAGGGATGATCCAGTCCTATCATGTACCTTTTGAACCGAAGTCCAGGGACGATCCAGTCCTATCAATTCTCGGAAACCTCATGTCTACGGCTCAGTTCACAAGACCAAAGTCCAAGGATTATCCAATCCTTACCGTACATTTAGGACCGCGTCCAAGGATGACTTAATCCTCAACCGTACATTTAGGACCGCGTCCAAGGATGACTTAATCCTCAACCGTACATTTAGGACCACATCCAAGGATGACTTAATCCTCAATAGTACATTTAGGACCACGTCCAAGGATGACTTAATCCTCCACCATACATTTAGGACCACGTCCAAGGATGACTTAATCCTCCACCGTACATTTAGGACCACGTCCAAGGATGACTTAATCCTCCACCGTACATTTAGGACCACGTCCAAGGATGACTTAATCCTCCACCATACATTTAGTACCACGTCCAAGGATGACTTAATCCTCAACCATCCACCAAGGACTTCATTCTCGAAGACATACGTCTACGGCTCTTCTTTAGGACTGAAGTCCAGGGATGATCCAATCCCCTCACATGTTCACCAAGAACTTCATTCTCGAAGACATACGTCTACGGCTCTTCTTTAGGACTGAATTCCATGGCTGATCCAATCCCCTCACATGTTCACCAAGAACTTCATTCTCGAAAACATATGTCTATGGCTCTTCTTTAGGACTGAAGTCCAGGGATGATCCAATCCCCTCACATGTTCACCAAGAACTTCATTCTCGAAGACATACGTCTACAGCTCTTCTTTAGGACTGAAGTCCAGGGATGATCCAATCCCCTCACATGTTCACCAAGAACTTCATTCTCGAAGACATACGTCTACGGCTCTTCTTTAGGACTGAAGTCCAGGGATGATCCAATCCCCTCACAACATGTATAACAAAACATGTATCCTCATCATCAAAACATGTATAACAAAACATGTATCCTCGTCATCAAAACATGTATAACCAAAACATGTATCATCATCATCAAGACATGTATAACCAAAACATGTATCATCATCATCAAAACATGTATAACCAAAACATGTATCGTCATCATCAAAACATATATACATCTATCATCAAAAGCATGTATATCTAACATCAAAGGCATGTATATCTAGTATCAAAAGCAAAATATAAGAGTCCTAAATCTAAATAATTCTAGGTAACTAAATGCAGTAAATAGGTAACCTCATCATTGATGAGATGGACTTGTTATCAGATACTGTGATACTCCCCCTTTCGAGGAGGGTCCTTTTGAACTACACCAAGCTTGTCTCGGAAGTGTTCAAACTTTACTCGAGACAGAGGTTTGGTCAAGATATCAGCAATTTGATCCTCAGTGCTTATATACTCGAGCTTGATAGCTCCTCTCTGCACCATATCTCGTATATAAAAGTA
This sequence comes from Larix kaempferi, assembly GCA_027924585.1. Classification (NCBI taxonomy): domain Eukaryota; kingdom Viridiplantae; phylum Streptophyta; class Pinopsida; order Pinales; family Pinaceae; genus Larix; species Larix kaempferi. The sequence continues at coordinate 959,031 of BSBM01000356.1, forward strand.
TCGGATCTCTATGTGTTTTGACTTATCGTGAAACACAGGATTTTCAGTCATCTTGATGCAGCTTTGATTATCACACATAATCACAGTGGGATCCATTTCTAAGTCAAACACTCCAGATAAAATTTTCCGAAGCCATACTGCTTCACAGCTGGCAGAGCAGGCAGCTATATATTCTGCTTCAGCAGTACTGAGGGCCACACTAGATTGTTTCTTGCTGAACCATGAGATCATGGCAGATCCAAGACCATAACATCCACCTGAAGTACTTTTTCTATCTGAGACACTACATGCCCAGTCGGAATCTGAGTAACCATGTAATCTGAGTTCATGACCTCCGAGATAATATAGGCCAAAATCTAATGTACCTTTTAGGTACCTCATTACATGCTTTGCAGCTATTAAGTGAACCTTTCTAGGTTCTACTAGATACTGACTTAGGGTATTTGCAGCAAAGCATATATCAGGCCTAGTGTTTGTTAAATACATCAATGATCCAATGATTTGTCTATATAGAGTTATGTCCACTAATTCTGATGAATCATTAACTAATAACTTCAAGTTGGAGTCCATGGGAGTGGCCATGGCTTTACACTCCAACATATCAAATCTTTTGAGAATCTCCACAGTATACTTACCTTGATTTAGAAAGATTCCTTTTGGTTCTTGCCATACTTCTAAGCCTAGGAAGTAGTGCATTAATCTGAGATCTTTCATCTCGAATTCTGAAGAAAGCTTCTTCTTGCTTTCAATAATTTGTTTCTCATTTCCAGTTAGGAATAGATCATCTACATATAACAACAAAATAACTGGTTCATCATCCATCACTTTGAGATAAAGATTGGGATCAGCTTTACTTTTGGTAAAGCCCATGCTTGTTAAGAAATTGTCAATCCTTCCGTACCAAGCCCTGGGGGCTTGCTTCAATCCATATAATTCCTTTTTTAGTTTGCATACATGGGTCCTTCCGTTCTTGATCTCAAATCCTTGTGGTTGTTCTATGTATACTTCTTCTTCAATTACACCATTTAGAAAAGCTATCTTAACATCCATTTGGTGTAATTTCCACTTCATCATGGATGCATGTGCCATGATAGTTCTAATTGAAGTATACCTAGCAACTGGTGCAAATGTTTCTTCATAGTCAATTCCCTCTTTTTGAGAGAATCCTCTGGCTACAAATCTTGCCTTGTATTTTTCAATGCTTCCATCCGCAGCATGTTTTATTTTGAAGATCCATTTGGAAGAAACCACACTTTTATCTTTTGGTTTGGGAACTATATCCCAAACATCATTTTTCATTATAGACTGATATTCTTCTGTCATTGCTTCTACCCATTCTTTCTTCTGGGCTTCTTCTTCATAGCTAGTAGGTAGTTGATCCACAAGATCACACATCAAGGCCATATAGTTGGACACTAGTTTTGGTTTCTTTCTTTCTCTAGTGGAGCCTTCAGGAGCTCCATATCTCTCAGCCCCTTGAATAATATCTCTAGCCCATGCTGACCTTCTTTTCTTAGATAAGTCTGAAATAGGAGGATCTTATGGTTCCAACATGTCATGATCCTATGGAGAATCATTTTCAGGAATGGGCACAGCCTCTGTGATTTTGGGAGAAGTATCTTCTTCATAGAATTCTTCAAGTTGGCACTTTCTAGATTTCTTGAGTGCTGCTTCTTCATCAAATGTTACATCTCTACTTATTTCTATGTGATGAAAACCTGGAATGTAAATTCTGAAGGCTTTGGATGATTCACAATAACCAACAAATATCCCCTTCTTACCAGAAGGGTCCAACTTGGTTCTCTTTTCTTTTGGAATATGGATGTACACAGGACACCAAAATATTTTAAGATGACTTACCTCAGGCTTCTTTCTTGTAAACATTTCTTCTGGAGTTTTGAAATCAAGAGCACTATGGGATAATCTGTTTTGCACATATACTGTTGTCTTGGCTGCTTCAGCCCATAGATACATGGGGAGATCTTGGTCATGTATCATAGTCTTTACAGCTTCCATGATTGTTCTATTTTTCCTTTCAGCCACCCCGTTTTGTTGGGGATTATAGGGAGTAGTTAGTTCCCTTCTAATTCTAGCTTCTTTACAGAAGTCCTCAAATTCCTTTGAGGTAAATTCTCCTCCATTATCTGTTCTGAGAATTTTGATTCTCTTTTCTGATAGATTTTCTATTAGAGCCTTGAACTCTTTGAATTTTCCAAAAACTTCATTCTTACCTTTCAGGAAGTATATCCAAGTTTTCCTTGAGTGGTCATCAATGAATGAAAGATAGTATTCAAATCCACTTAGAGAAGTGGTGGGCATTGGTCCACATACATCTGAGTGTATTAGCTCCAAAATGTTCTTAGTCTTTGTTTCACTCTTTGGAAAGGGGTTCTTGATATTTTTCCCTTTCTTACATCCTTTACATGATCCATCATGATCAGCTTTCAAATCTGGTAGTCCTATGACTACCTTGCTTACATAGGGTAAGGCTTTATAGTTGATATGAGCTAATCTTCTATGCCATAGCTCACTGGGGCTAGAGATCTCATGAGCAAGGGCAGTTTCTGGATGACCCTTGAGCTTATAGAGACCTCCTTCTTCTTCACCAATGACAATTGCATCTTTAATTGTCTTTCCTTTGCACCACATGAGTACTTGTCCATCTATGAAAGCCACTCTAAAACCTTTCTTATCTAGTGCTGAGATAGAGAGAAGGTTCTTCTTTAAACCTGGTACATATAAGATGTCTTTCATCTTCAAAGGTGTTCCAGAATCTAGCTTGTAGCTAGCTTCACCAATTCCTTTGATGGGGGTACTAGTAGTCATCTCCTAGAGATACCTTTTGTGAGAAAGACTTTTCTTCATGATTTGAGAAAGTCTTTCTTTGACCTATCATGTGCTTAGAAGCACCATTGTCAATGAGCCATGTATCTTCTCCAGGAGATACGGATCCAGAGAGTGCAGAGAATAGAACATATTCTTCTGGATCTTCTTTCTTTACTTTAGATCTTTTCTTTCTAGGTCTTACCTCTACCTCTTCTTCTTCTTCTTCTTCTTCTTCTTCTTCTTCACTGTCATTTTCTGCCATATGTGCATGATGTCTTTTGTGGAAAAATTTCTTCTTTTGAGAAGGACAAAATCTGGAGATGTGTCCTAATTTATGACAATTGTAGCATTAGACTGTGGAGAGATCTCTTGCTGGATTGGCTCCTTTTCTCTTGTTAGATCTAGAGAAGTGTTGAGATCCTTTGTGGTCAACTTTCTTGAAATGACTCATTCTTTTTCTTTTGGTATGGGTGGCCAAAGCTTGGTCATCCTCTTTAAGAAGAGCTTCTCTGTTGGCTACCCTAGCTTCTTCTTGAACACAATCCTCCCATACTATATCAAACTTCATACTCTCTTTCCTGGCACACATGGTTTGTATGAATGATTCCCAAGGTCTAGTGAGACCATTGAGGGCAGTCATTACAAGTTCATCCTCATCGAGAGTATCACCAATTGCATCTAGTTGTTCCTTGATTTGTGAAACCCTTGAGAAGTAGTCTTGAATGGATTCTCCTTTGTGCATCTTGGTACTCTTCAATTGAGTCCTTAGGTTCATCTTCCTATTGATGTTCTTCCCTTCATACATTCTTCCTAGGGCATCATACATTTCCTTTGGAGTCTTCTTGGAGGCCACTTGGGGAATCAAGTGGTCTTTAATAGAATCAGCTATGATTCTCTTTTCCCTAATCAAATCCTTTCTGTGTTTTTCTTTGGCTTCATCTCCTTCTGGTTCTGCAACTTCTTCTTTGATATAATGAGCAAGATCATTCTCTTCAAGAATGAGACCAATTCTGTATTTCCATGCCCGGAAATTCTCTATACCTTCTAGCTTGTCTTCAAGCTTAGTGTTTGGAGCCATCTTCTCTTGGGGGAGTCCAAGAGACAGAGCAGTACTTACCTGAAAAAGTTACCTTTTACTTTTCTGAAACCTGAGACAGAAATTTATCGCACTTTTGGTAGAATTAGGGTTTGACTTTCCCGGAGTTCTACCCAACCAAAAAGTTCGATCTAGGGCTCAAAAGAATGGTCTTGAGAAGGGATATCCAGCCATGTAATCATATTTTAACAATACCAAGTTTCTGCTGAAACCAATTTCTCACTTATCGCACTTTTGGTAGAATTAGGGTTTGACTTTCCCAGAGTTCTACCCAACCAAAAAGTTCAATCTAGGGTTCAAAAGAAAGGTCTTGAGAAGGGCTATCTAGCCATGCAATCAGATTTCAATAATACCAAATTTTTGCTGAAACCAATTTTTCACTTATCGCACTTTTGGTAGAATTAGGGTTTGACTTTCCCGGAGTTCTACCCAACCAAAAAGTTCGATCTAGGGTTCAAAAGAAAGGTCTTGAGAAGGGCTATCCAGCCATGCAATCAGATGTCAATAATATCAACTTTCTGCTGAAACCCTAATCTTCACCGGAAAGAGAGAGAGAGATTCTTACCTTGTGAAAGATGTCCTATTCAGTCTAGATCTGATACCATGATAAGTTTAAACCAAATAGACTAGCAAGATCACTGAAAGAAGCATAATCACAAGATAGACACAGTATTTACCCTGGGAAACCCTCATGGGGTAGAAAACCCAACAAAGCTTTCCTCAATAAGATGATAAACCAAAATACAAGATGTGCTCCCTCCTTCTAATCCTCCTTAGCAAATCTCCCAAACAAGTGTGCCTCTTTTCATAAGTGAGTGAGTGTATCAAATGAGGAACACACCTCCTCTATTTATACACTACTCTGACATATATTTTACACAAGTACATGTAGGCTCGTATTTAACCATTAGGTTAAATACCCTATTATAACTGACTTGGCCGACCCCCACATGGTGGGTCTAATAACCCTAGTTGCCACAACTTCTCGGAGGAATAAACATCTCCGGATACATAATAAAATCACCTCGGAGGGATGGAACATCTCCGGAATAAATAATGTATAAATATAATATTCTTAGAAGTTACAATATTCAACAGATATGTGTTGCAATTCAACATTGTCACAAGACATTAATCAATAATTGATGTTATGTCTATCTTATAGTAAAGGTTAATGCTACTCTATGTCAATATGACATTAATTAAGTACTTTCATTTGGAGGCTATAACTGAAATTGGCTCTCCTTTAGCCATATTTTTGCATGCATCATGGGTACAATCGTTATACAATAGATATGCCTCTCATATGATTTTTTCCATAATGTTTCTAACTCCTTGTTTGTGATAATGCCATGAAAATAATAATATAACACCCCAAGAAACTTCTAGACACTTCCCCTCATTTCGAGGATGGTATCTTGTGTAAAGTGGATGGTGCCTAAGTTTTAGGCATCTTGCATTGAGGGAATCGAAGGGAGTCGAACTTGTGACCTCCCCTACATTGAAGGGAGATATCTCACGTATAGCTGATGACCACTTGATCAAACCCTTTGGGCTAAAATAATACTTATATATGAAAACTATGACTTTTATATAGGTTATGGATTTGGTAATTAATTTTGTTTTAACATTTTTGCACTTGTACTAAGAGAATGTAGGAAGGCATATTTATGCCAATATATAAGCAAAAGTAGTTCATGGCACTAGAAAAATAGAGTATATCGTATAGTACATGAATGTAGTGCTTAAGGCATCTCCTCTCTCCTCAAAATCACTTTTGGGAGCAACTTTTTTCCTCCAAATGCAATTTCAAAATTGAACTCTAAAACCATGAATTCTAGAATTAAGTACATTATAAATTTTTTACTTTTAATCGATGTCCAAAATACAAAAGTCTACCAAAATTAAAAATAAAGTATTTTAAATATGGAGGGATGAAGAAAAAATGAGATACTAATCTATTCAGATGGAGAGCACCAACCTATGGGATCTCCATAGGCCCTAATGCAACCTTAGTTGTATGAGCACTGGAGGCCTCATGACGACCTACCTTGAAAGTAGTTGAAACCATCTATTTGTAAAGAAATGTTGCAAACATCTCTAATTTCCCCTGATATTTCTGGTTTCACCCAAGTTTTTCAGGTTGTTGATTTGTTCAATATTTTCCAATACACACACACACACACACACACACTAACGAACACACACACACACACACAAATTTTGATTTATTTATAAGTACGGATGTTTCTATTTTATTTTTCAACTATTATATTGACTATTTACACTAAGGTGACATATGAAAACACATCTCCCTTACACTCAGTTGTAAAATGCACTTCCATTTGGTTTTTAAAATATTATATTCAGTATTTATGCAAAGCTGTCACATGAGAACACATCTCCCTTACACTCGCTATAAAATGCACCTTCATTTCCTATTTGAAATTAGAATAACTAAAATCCAAAGCCTTTGGACCTATATTGCAGTTAGAATAACTAAATTCCAAATTCGTTACACCTATATTGGTTGGATCATGCTTTGCATGATGGAAGTAATAGGGGATATTTGTGCATGCTTTTCTTTTACATAATGCAATATGTGTTTTTTCTCTTAATAGTTTTGTTAGGGTATGTTGTTTTAGTGTTGTTAAGGTATTTTGTTTTAGTGCTTAGATATGAGGTTTGAGGCTATTGGTGTGATTATTGTTCATGCTACCTTACTGCCAAAAAAATTGCTTTAGGGCTGTTTTGGGCCCAGAAAAGCCCTAATTACGCTCATATATGGGGAATGATCCTTTTCATCAGTAATTATGTCCAAATATGAGGAATGATCCTTTTCATCATTGTTTATGTGTCCAAGATGGATATTAGGTGTTGTTAGGGGCCTAAGACATACCCATAATTAGATCAGACAGCCTCAACCTCGTTGTCTTGTCCTCAAAATTAGCCTATATTTAAGAACCAGGCCTACTACTGCCAACTTAAGGTTTTAAAGAGCCCACAAATACACAAAAATAGTCCATACCTACCCATAAATGTTGCTTTTGTCCAAATTTCTGCCCAAATTTTATTTTAAGGTGATTTTCATGATTGTTTAATACTGCAAAGGGTCAAAATAGGCATAGATTTTCTCCAGAAAAGATTTATTAACGTTGTTTGAAGACAAAACAGGCCTAGAGCTACCTTCAAATAGGAATACCATTGATGTTTGATGTCCTAGACACACATAGAATGCCTAAATTGCTATAGAGAATGCACAAATCTATCCTAAAAGTTCTCAATTGTCCCAACCATGCCCATAAATCCTAGAAAAAACCTAGAAAAACTCCAAGTGACCACCCATGAAAATAGGGGGGCAACAAGAACTAAGTGAGGGTATCTCTCATGATGATGCATGAGTTAATGATTTAGAAAAATGGTGCATGATGCTTAAAAATCTTACCTTTGCAATAACCTAAATAACACTCTCCCCCGAGGAAATGGGTTGTAGTGTTCTCAAGATGGATTTTGGAAATCCTTGCCTTCCCATAACCCACATAACAAGAATCCCACTTAAAATGGCTCCCAGTGTTGTCAAGATAGAATTTAAATTGGATTGTTTACATAGTTGCATATGACATCGAAAGAACTGCTACCCCTTAAAATTCATGTACCACAATTTTTTACCCAAGAAATAATATGACACGGAACACATGAAAATTGAATAGTCAACTTCAAGACAACAACATGTTTAGACAAATGTACAACCAAAAAAGCATTTAATTTTGCAGAACTTAAGTTAAACAACCTTTCAATTAAGATTGGCATTTCTTGAGCTACATGAAAGTATTACTGAAAATGTAGCCATCACCTTTACGTGGCACTGCATGGCTATAATGGGAGCCTACACAACTTCCATCACCTCTCCCTTTTATGCTAAAAATATCCCACAAATGGAGCTTTCACAACTTACATCCTCTATATGCCAAAAAACAACCCTACAAATTAACAACATTCGCAACAAAAGTGTGGCAGCATGCACAAAAGATGAACACAAGGATTAGAGTGGAAAAAAACCCTTAATGGAGTAGTAGAATGGACACCGAAATTAGAGTGGAGAAAACATCCCATTTGAAGTATCCATATTAGAGTGAAGAAAACCCCAATGGGGTAAAAAACATTATGTTATGCAGAGGTGCCAAAAACCATAAAAATATTCTATTATACATAGGTGTCAAAAACCATAAAAAAGACATTATATTATGTAGATTTGTCAAAAACCATACAAAAATGGTATTTATCTATATCGTGAGACTAAATGGACCATCGTTGAATCAAAGACAATGTGAGAATATATAGTCATTGTAACTCCTTACGTCATACATCCACTTGTCTGCATAACAAGTAGGTGTCATGTGTAAAACAAAATGCTAACAAAATGTTTTACGTGTTAGTTTGCTAATGTTTATGGTGGGTTTCACTTAAATTGTCAATGTAGCTTTCATATTGTCTCCTAGTACTTATACATGAAATGCATTGAATTTACTATTGTGCTAAATCTTGGTCTTGATTGAAATTGCATAGAGTTTAATAAGTTGTTGATTTGGTGCAGTCAGTGAGAAAATAGTGTAATTTTTAATTGCATTCTATTAGATATTTTTGATTTGTTTATGTAGTATGATAGATGACCTTATCTAGGCACTCAATGTTATGGAGGCCAAGCAAAGAAGTATGTATATAATGCTAATGAAACAACTAGCTTAGGGGAAGGGTAGCCAAGCAGTACAAGATGTTGCCCCTAATGCATGCAAAAGATGTTCCACAAGAGAAATGAATCCATAGAGCAAAGCAAAAATGAGAAGCCTTGCACTTTGTAAAGGAAAAATAGATTTATATAGGACTTGCTTCGAATTCACAACTACTAAATCCTATTCTCAATGGAAACTGCATCGAGTTTAATAAGATGCTTCTTTGATGTACTCAATGAGAAAACAATGTACTTTTTAATTGCATTATATCCGATGTTTAGAATTTATTTATGCAATACAATATTTTATGCTTTTCTAATATATCTTTTCGTGGATATACATGCTCAACTTATGATTTTTTATATGTTGGTGCTTAGTCTTATGGAGGCCAGAAAACATGCCAAGCAAAGAAGGTCATATATAATGACAAGGAAACTACGCAGGGGAAATTTATCCAAGTAGTGAAGTTGATGTCTTAGGGAGAAACTTAGATACACTTATAAACCAATATAAAATCCTCACAAAAATCATCAAAGAGTTCAAGATTTAACTTCAGAAAAAAAATTCAGAAGATCTTCTTGAGGTAGGATTTTTTATAATTTTGTATATTTTATTGTTATTATTTAAGAGTGATTAGGGTTGTTCTTGTAAATAGATTTGGGAATTGTAAATAAACAATGTATTGGTACCATTTTTGCCCTGATATGATATATGCATGTGGAATATCTCTTGTTTCAAAACATGAAATAATGAATTTGTTTCCCAAGAAAAAAATTTGTCTTTTATATTCAAAAGAAACGAGAAATACATTCTTTGGGTAGATCTCAAAATGAGTTCATCTTAGTTTAGATATTAAACAGAGAAGATCTGTTATATATATCAAATACTGATATTAATGAAAAATCTGAGACAAGAGATGGACCATATACCCTTGAAAACATAGAAGATAAACAATATTGAAATTCACTAGATTTTCCTGATATTAGCAACAACGTTGACACAATCCTTATGTTCTTCAATTGACCACGATCCAAGAGTCATGTCTAATCCCTTTTTAAACAGGGAGTCAACCACTTGATTACACTCCCAACAGAAATGAGTGAAATTGATTGACTGCAAGTTGCGAGCAATTTGTTTCAAATCATCAATGGGAGTATGGACATTGATCGAGTTGTTCATATAGTTAATAACAAACATAGTTTCCCATGATCCTGATAATTTGAATATTTTGCTCCTCAACAAACTTGAGGAGATGAAAAAGAGTCTATAATTATGCCCAATTGTTGGATCTCGAGCCTAATGAACCAACATTCTGAAAGAAATGGACTGGATACAAATATAAGACAAAACCAAAACCACATCTAAATCCGTTCTCTTGAGAATCCCCATCGAAACAAGCCCAGGGAAATGTATCTGGAGGGTTGAAAGTACGAATTTGATGTGTCTCGATCTTCTTGTTAATATTTTATGAAATGATTAAACATGGCTTGGATTTTACCAATTAAAGAGGTAGATAGAAGGGATTCTTCATACAATAACACTTTGTTCCTCATAAGCCATATCCCCAGGTGGCAAGAAAGGGAAGAGGGTGAAACTCCTTCAGATCTTTAGATTGAAGATACTTAATGATACAGAGCATCCACCAACTATGCCATTTGTTAAGAGATGTCGTTCATAATAGAACCTCCACTTGGATTCAGTTCAATCTTGTCAATGTTAGTGGAGCATCCATATGTTGGGAACTTAAAAAATGAACCTAACTGAACTTCAATTGGACTCTTGGTGCCAATCTGGCTGAGCCGAAATTGTAGGGATATGCTGAGTTTAGTTGGCCAAAGGAATTATGGGTGGGAACACAAAATAATAAAAAGAGACTGAGATGGACAGAAGGGGGGGATCTTTTAGTGGATATTAGTCAATCTTTGTTGTATCGAGTCCAGTGAGTTGATATGTGGACACTAAGTTTTAATAAGAGTATTATGGGCACTTGATTGTGTTCAGTGAGATGGATTAATGTCCTACAAGCCTTTTAGATTTCTATGTGTGTGTATGTGTCTAGTATGCCACCTGATGTCTGATATTTAATATGGTTATGTACTCTGGGTTATTTATTTTCTAATATATATTTCCTGAGTTTTGTGTAGTGAGACAAGTTTTTTATAGTTCAATTCTTTGTTAGTCTGTTGCCATGTTTTTCTTGCAGGAGTCTGAGGTATTTTGCAGCAAAGTGACTGCATCATTTTGGTATCAGAGCAAACCACATTGGGCCAGAAGGGAATCCATTGTTGTAAGCTTATCGCTAGAGACTTAGCTGCTAAAACTGAAGAGTTGGTTCGAGGGGAGAACTAAGTAAGCTCGGAGGAGCCGAAGTGTTGGTTCGAGTGGAGAACTAAGTGTGCTCAGAGGAGCACTAGATTGCATGGAGGTGCATTATTGTTACTAGTGGGTTTGGATATGGAAATCCATACGGTGAACAACTTTAAGAGAGAAATATGCTGAGAATCCAAAGAGAGATTGGCGAGTAAAAGTTGAAAATGGCAAAGGAGAAGTAGGTGAGCCAATAAGAGAAAGAATGGATCAGGGTAGAGATACCAGCAATTAGGAAACTAATCAAAGAGCGTGATCAAAGACTGCAGAGAAAAGAAGAGATCTGAACCATCAGAAGGAGGATAAGGGCCTTGGAGGAAAAAGAAAAACATCAAATTAAAAAGAGAGATTTCAAAGGGGGTCTTAGTTGTGGAAGTGATTTGCTACCCGCAAGAATGTAAAACACTTGAGGAAGAATACATAAACACTAAAATTGTGTGTGTTGTTCAGAGCAGACAAAAAATGATGGGAGGATTAAGCATGTAGATAAATGTGAGGATAAGAACGATGCTACCAATTGCATTCCTATAAAGATTAAGGAGAGAGAAGAGAATATTTACCTTCCAGTGGAGATAGTTGTAGTGGATAGAAAAACTATTAAAAAATATTACAATGTTGTTGGGGAGTACATTGTTGAAGATCAAGATAACAGTGCTACTAAGCACATGGGAGCAAAGGAGGAGAAAAAAATATTCCATTAGTGGAAGAACAAATGGTCGGGAAATGCATAAAGAGTGTGGTTGAAGATGTAGACAGGCCATTAGACTAGGATGCTGGGAAGGAAAGGTGGTACTCGAAGTTGGAAATAAGTGTGATTGTAGGAACTCAAGGAGATGAAAATTTGACTTTGAGAGTGTATACCTAGATCCAAAGGTCAATTGCTAGAAAGAAGCATGAAGGAGGGTATATGGAAGAAGACCATTACAGAGAAGTGAGGGTCGATGAAATCTTGATAAATAGAATGCCATTGCAACAAAGTAAATATGGGGGAGCAAATTCCGTGTGCATGGAACATTTAAAGGAAAAGGGTTCCTTTAGTGAAAATGAACCTAACAAAGTTGCAACAAAAGGGAAGCTAGCTAAGTATTTGCAGCTCATGCATGTGGTAACAAAGGTGCCAAAGAAGAACATTGGACAAGGTGTGACAGATAAAAAAGGCAGTGTTCCAATTGTTAATGTAGTTGAAGACCAAAAAGCTATGGAAGAATCGTTAAATGTTCTTGAGCAAGGAACTAATGGCAGACTGAAAAATGAATTTATGAATATAGATGGTTTAAACCAAGCTTGGTTGGTGTAGCTGAGTACATGCATCAAGGATTATATGTGGAATCTTAATACTATCATAATGAAAAAATAGTGGTTGTTGTTGATTACAATGTTGTTGTTTAGGGTTTTGTGGTTGTATTTTGATTGATGGAGAAAACGAAGGAAAACGGGTTGAACCAAGAGGCTCATATTTTCTTTCAACGTGGGAAGAATGATGTGGAGCATCCTCCAACTGTTAAATTAATGTAACTTCAAAGTATATTCTACTTGTACTTTATTATTGTAACTCCGTCAGTGATGTTTTAGCTCCGCCGGGGATTTCATTATTACATTTGGTCATGTAAAGGTCATGGGGTTAAACCTCCATTGTAAGTCGAGTCGTTATCACCCAAGAGAATGTAATATAAGTGGTAATTGAGTCTCCCTAGAGAAGTCAGTCCAATTAGGATTATTGAGGCCGACCTAGCTGAGTTAAAGGTTAGGTCAAAAGTAATGTATAAATAGAGAGTGAGTTCCTCTCATTTATTCATTCACTCACTTGTGCAATTCGCATTAGAGGAGAGAGAGAGAGATATCTATGAAGGAGAAGGAGGAATGGCTTGGATATAGAGTTTGATCTTTTTGTCTCTCGTATTTGTGAGACATATTTTTCTGGCGTTGTAATTTGATCATCTATATTGAGGAAGTTCTTGCTGGGTTTTGTTACCCTTGAGGGTTTCCCAGGATATATTGTTTTTGTGTTTTGTGATTGTGTATCTTTCAGAGATCCTTATTATGCTTCTATTGTGAATGATGTATTGAATGATAATGAAATTGGAATTTAATCTATAGTAGGATATAATCTTAACATGGTATTAGAGCTATCCTGAAAAGAGAAACTTTCACAAGGTAAAACTCTCTCTCTCTCTCTCTCTCTCTCTCTCTCTCTCTCTTCTCTCTCTCTCTCTCTCTCTCTCTCTCCGGATGTGAAAAATTAGGGTTTACCACAGAAGTAGAATTTTGGAGTGCAATTGGCATAGGGAAATGCGCATCTCCAAAATCGAAATTTTGGCACCAAGATCGAAATTTTTGAGTGGGTGGACCATGGAGCTGTTCACCTCATTTTTTCGACATTATGGGAGACGACATTCTAAAAATGCTTGAATACACCAGGATTTTTGGACACATATCAGGAGCTCTAAATTCAAATTTTTTCACTCTGATTCCTAAATGATAAAATCCTAAATCCTTTGGGGATTTTAGGCCAATAGCATTATGCAATTAGGCGTAAAAAATTATTACCAAAATTATTGTTGAACGTCTGAAGCCGTTTTTTTCTAAATGGATCTCAACTGAACAGTTTGTCTTTTTGCAGGATCGACAGATCCAAGATGCTGTGGGAATCTCTCAGGAACTTTTACACTCTATTAAGAAAAACAAACGAAAATCTATTCTCCTTAAAATATACTTGGAAAAAGCTTATGATAGGGTAAATTGGGATTTCCTGAGGATTGTATTGATTCAAATCGGGGTCCCCCCACTAGTTATTAACTGGATTATGGCAAGTTTGACTTCAATGAATATCACAGTTTTGATTAATGGAGCTCCTACTGAATTCTTCAGTTGTTCTAGGGGAATTCGTCAGGGTTTCCCTCTTTATCCACTCCTCTTTCTGTTGGTAATAGAGGGTTTGAGTAGATTGATTTCACAAGATAAAAATTATGGGGATGTAAAGGGTATTAAAATCACGAAGGATTTATATCTGTCACACTTATTATTCGTGGATGATGTCTTATTATCGGGGAATGATTCAGTGGCAGAATGGAAAAGCTATAAAGAAATCATCAAAACTTTCTACAGTGCTTCTGGGATGTTGGTTAGTATGTCTAAATCCTGTTTTTTCAAAACAAAGTTTCTGAAAATCGGATGGAGGATATTTTGCATCTTTTTCCTTATAAATGTTCATCTCTTGTTGATGGCTTCAAGTACTTAGGTTACTATTTAAAACCAAATGGGTATCTTATAAAAGATTGGAATTGGTTACTTCAGAAGGTTGAAGCCAACATTTCCTAGTGGACATATAGATTATTATCTATTGGGGGGAAACTAACACTTGTCAAAGCAGTATTAACTGGTATTCCAGTCAATTGGTTTTCTCTTCTTCCTGTGCCCAGATTTGTCATCAATTCATTAAGAAAATTATTTATCAACTTTATGTAGTCTGGTGGGATGAATAGACCTAAGCTGGTTATGGCAAGTTGGGAAAGGATCTATCTTCCAAAAAACTCAGGTGGATGGGGGTTGAAAGATTTGTCTTCTTTTAGTGAAGCTCTGCGATTAAAAATTTTCTGGAGAAGTTTGTTTGGAAATACGTTGTGGTTCAAAGTCATCCAGCTGGAGTATATAAAAGGGAAAATCAACAATTGGTTCAAGAATCCGAAAACAAAAAAAAAAAAATCGGGGGGCTTCTCCTATCTAGAATGGGTTTCTAAAGGTTTATTGTTGGATAGCTAAAGATTTAGTTTGGCAAGTTGGTGCAGGTAAGGAAATTTCGATCGAGGTGGATCCAATTTTCGGTATGGATGACTCATATTAAATCTCAACTGAGTTATTGGCCCTTCTGAGATTTTATGGCTTTTATAATCTTAATAGTATAAATAATTATGGTGTTGGTGCTTATTGGATGAGTGCTAAGGACATTGGGTTGTCTGGAGCTGCAGCATATGAATGGGACAAATATATTCTTTCTTTAAATTCTGCAGGATGTAAATTAACTAAGGAAAATGATAAAATTATTTGGGTAGGTAATGAAAGCACAGGAATGGTGACAACAAAGTCTTCTTATAAAGCAATTATAAAGAGAAAGTGCATTTTTCCAAAACAATGGTGGTATAAGAGTCTATGACAGTAGAATATCCCTTTGAAGTTCAAGTGTTTTATGTGGTTTGCTATCCAGAACCGTCTGAAGACATGGGATAATTTATTGTTGAAAGGGCTAGTCAGGGCCTAGGTCTGGTGTGTTTTTTGCAAAAAATTCAATGAAACTTCCTGTCATCTCTTGGTTGTTTGTGTTTTTTCACAAAACATGTGGAACATGTTATGTTCGGCTTCCAACATTGATAAGAGATGGGGAAAGGTGAATTTTGAGTCAAGTCTGCTAAGCTGGATTAAAATTTGCAAAATATTTGCTAATCTCTCGGTCTTTGTCTCTTGGACTATTTGGCATTTCCGAAATCAGACAGTTTTCGATGATTATATTCCAAATCTGCAGCAGGGCTTATTACATGATTTTAAGCTTTATCAAACTCATAAACAAGAGACGACCCCTCAAAAGATCATGAAAATTGGTCTTTTCTCTCCACAGTTTACAAATCCAGTGATTTTCTTTGATGGTGAGGCTACTAATGGACTGTGCGCAGCAGGAGGTGTTATTTATCTGAATCAAGACCATTATTTTACCCTTCGTCTCAATCGTGGAAATGGCACCATCATGAAAGCATAACTTTTGGATTTATGGTGTGTCACTCAAGGTGGCTAATTGTTTTTGGTCTTGTTGATTTGAAAATTTTCGGGGATTGTAGAGTCACAATAAAATGGGCATGTGGTAATTTCAAACTTGAAAGTGTCTGCACTATTCCATTGGTGCAATAGGAAAAGACATGAAATCAATCGTTCAAGTTATATCTCCTTCAATCACATCTATAGGGAACACAACTCCATGGCAGGCAAGCTGTCAAAGCAGTCGCTGGGAGGTGAAGAAGGCTTCTTATCTTGGGAGGAATACTTGGATTCTTCCAGCTAGGATTCAAGAATTATTTACTTTTTCTGAATTTTTGAGTTTTTGTATGAAGGTTATTATACCATCTGAGGTGTTTTTTGAATTTTTGGTTGGATGCTTACATTCAAGCTTTTGGATGTAATTGAGCTCTTGATAGATACTCTGTCACTATATTGCGATTATCGTTGTACTGTTTGATTCATTTTTAATGAATATCAATGGTATGCTTTTTTCCGTTGAAAAAAGGGACTTGGAAGTAGTGATATTATAAAATATTCTATATTTATTATTTCAAGTATATTTATCGTATTTCGAGATGAATTTTTCATGATCTTAACCAAGGTGAGATTTATATGGAGTTAGCTATTGTCAAATTAAAATATGACACAAAAGAATCATTGAATTCATAGGTCCAACTCAACCATAATGGTTGACCAAAATATTGAAATTCTATCGATTTTAAAAATCTGACTCATCGCACTCTCATCCATGGCACATTTTTTTATAAGGCCCATTTTAGACCCCAAATTTGCTCTAATAATTTGACCAAATCTGGGGTCTAAAATGGGTTTCCTAAGGAAAATAATAAAAAAAACCAGGTCACACTACAAATATGAGATGTCACACTAAGTTAAAAGTGATATCTAGTAAAGGTCAACCTATAATATCTCATTAATGGTAGTTGACAAGTATCTTGAGTTAGTGTAGAGTTTGGAGACAAGGGTTGAAAATATTAATGAAATGCTTAGATTCTTGTGCACAAGCAATAAATGATATAGTGGTAATTTTTTAAAATTTATATTATAATTTTTTTTATGAATGTACCACTACTTTTTTTTATATTTAATAAAATTTAAAACTTAAAAAAAAACTAAAATTATATTGAAAAAATTTAATTACAATAATACTAAAAATAAATAATCACTATTTTTATTTTATTTTGTATTATTACTACTTCCAATTCCTTTAACATAAATCTCACATTAATTAAAATGATAGTGAATTAATTTTGAAATAATAAAAACAATGAGATAATTAATCTTTCAAAAATAAAAACAAATAATATTTAAAAAAGTATCATAAATAAGAAAATAAGAGAGAGAAAAAAAATCTATTTCTATTTTTGCGATAGGTTACTCCTACAATCTCGGAATTGGTATCTCTTGGTACCACTGGAAAGGTGTCGAAGAGTGCTACAAATTTCATGTTTTGATATTTCCAAGATTCCTCGCCAATTTTTTGACGTGGTCATTTTAGTACCAGTACTAAAATGACCGCCCCTGAAAATTGGTGGGGAATCTTGGAAAACTCAAAACATGAAAGTTGTAGAAATCATCGAGAAATTTCCAATCATACCAAGAGCGCCCAATTTTGAGTTTTGCATAGAATGTTATCACAAAAATAGAAAAAAAAAACTTTTTTCTCTCTCTTATTTTTTATTTATGATATATATATATATATATATATATATATATATAAAGATTAATTATAGAATTGTTTTTATTATTTCAAAATTACTCCACTATCACTATATTTATTGTATTTTGAGATGAACTTTTGATGATCTTAACTAAGGTGAGATTTATATGGAGTTAGTTATTTTCAAATTAAAATATGACACATAAGCATCATTGAATTCATAGGTCCAACTCAACCATAATGGTTGACCAAAATATTGAAATTCTATTAATTTGAGAAATCCAACTCATCGCACACTCATAAAAAAAGATCAACAAGCTGCAAGCTCATAATGAAAGATTGGACCTAAAGTTAAACTGCCTCTACAGAGCTACTATAGAAATGGAATATCCTCCTAAAGACCACTTGAACACTCGAGGGAGCCAGTTCCCTATAGATCCAATGCCGAAAGATGAGGCAAAGAAGAAAAAATAGGTTCCTTTGATAAAAAAAAATTAGTTCTTTGAAATCAACCTCATTAATGGCATTATGCAAAACACATACTATACTATTAGTCTATGTAAAATCCTTTCAGTAATATCAGTATGATAGATTGAGCAACAACAGTTAAACTCATGTTTAATATATGGTCTAGGTTTCCTTTGGGTTGGCCAAAACTCTGAATTTTTTACTGTATGTACATATTTTATATAAATCAATATAAACTCTACTAGCTTACAAAAAAAATCATATAATATCAACAAATTAAATATACAAATCTTAATGTTAAACATCATAAACATGAAATAATGTTCATTATATAATTACTACATTAATACTTCTTAAATTCACAACATTATAACAAATGGAATTTTAGTGAGTGCAAAACAAAGGTTACTCCAACACATTCTAGAAAAGAAACAAGAAGGTTTCTATTCAATTTCTAAGTTTTTCCAAAACCAAAGGAAGCAATACATGAGGATGTGTAATACTAGCAAACAAACTGAATACAACAAGAAGTATAATAGTAGCAGAAAGTATACTAACACAAGAATACATATGTTGTATAAGTGAATGCATATAGTTATGTACGGTTAACTTACATAAAATGAGATCACAACATCGACTTGGTACACAAATGGATCTACTTAGTCTACCATAAAGTTATATATATTATTTCTATCATTTACACTATTTTGAATACAAACTCCTCATTTGTAGATTTCACTTATTAGAAACTCATAATCTTATCAAAGTAGATAACAATTATATTATTTCAAACAAATCAAAAGTAACAGAATCAAGAAAAATGGATGCACATTTAAAATTGATAGAGTAGCTTAAACAAATATTAAGTAATCATTAAATATCTATATTTTTTATTGAATATTAACTAGAGATATTACATATTAAATATAGTAGGAAAACCTCAAATTCATATTTTTTAGAATAATGTTATTGGTTTATATTTAGGATGTAAATTTTATGGTTCGGTTGGAAGAATAGATTTGATAGTTACATCGACAAGCCACTCCCAAGGATTTCAAGAGGTAAGTACTAGTTGACTGATTTTATTGTAGGCACTACATATAAGCTTCAAGAATCTGATATTACTAAGGGCCCTTAACCACAATTGAGCATTAAAATCCATACCTCCCAGCAACTTTTCAAACCTTTACAAGGATAGGAAAAAGTATTTTCAAGAGAAAACATGACATAATTAGTATAAATCCCCATTAAATATGACATTGGAGTTTCAAGGAAATTGCAGTATAATAGATAAATATTTTCAAGGACCATTGTGCTAAACTCCTACATTCAACCAGATTTGTTGATAATATAACTCTTATTCTTATCCTATGGCCATAAAAAAAAGTCTATATATAGACATCATTTGACTATTGCATGTTAGAAAAGAAACAAGACAACATAATGCACCAAATATGGCCACTTCAAGTCTTTTTGTTTCTTTTCATAAGTGCAATTAAATTTTCCTAGAGTTTATACTAGGGGTGGAGAGTTGCAAAATGAATATTTAAATCTCATTTGCTTGAGATATTTCTTACCTCCAGGGAAGTAAGGTAGTTCTATATAGACACCTGGTTCATCTTGTTCAAACCACTATGTCTCATGTCCATGACCACAGTCACATTTTTCTTGAGATAAGGTACCACTTCTTTACTCATTATGTTGGAGTTACTTGCCTCATTTTTACCATGACACCTATGCAAACCAAAACCACCATGAAATACAAATTTAAAAGTTGAGAAAAGGTTATAATAATAACAATTTGTGATCGTTTAGGGATTTATGCACTTTTCATTATATTATATGCTATAAGAATTTGAGCGGGTTCAAAACTCATTAATTATTTTCAAATTATAATCAATAGAAAATGACATCTCATTCTATAATCTCCTTATAGGAATAAATGGGATAAATGCAAACAAAGAACAATTTTAAATTTATACACAGTTGATGCTTACCTTCCAAACCACAATGAACATGTGGGTAGCTAAAGAAGAAAATTCTAAATCATGATGAGCAAGTGGGTATATAATGAACATGAAGTTATGTTTGAGCACTTAATGTTCACCAACTCAAAATCAAAATCAATAAATAAGTCAAATGCATCACACTTACTTAAAGCTAAAAGTAAATCCAAACATCATAGATGATGAAAAGAAATTAGAATGAATAGCATCAAGTTCCTTACAATGAGCCCATATTGCATCAAACTTTACAAGGGATAAAAATACAAATGCACATTTTTTAGGCTTCCTGGAGCAATTAAATTCAAGAATCCCTACATTGCATATTTGAAGGAGAAAATAAACATATACCTATCATAAAGGTTTGTCATAGAACCCAAATCATCAACAAGAACATGATCATCCTTCTCTTTATCCCCTGCCCACAGTCCCCCTAGTTTATATAACCAATAGAATCAGTACCCATAACCCCAAAACTCAAAAGACAAAACTTAAAACTAGTCAAAGTCCCATTTTCCTTCAGAAAATGTCAATAAAGTAAGGTCCCAACGAATCCATTATGAAATATACTAAAAATAAGGTCCAAATGGAAAAGTTGTAATAACCAAAATTAATTCTTTGATAGTAAGGTTGATCCCTTCGAACTTATAGTCGAAATGAAATTTACCGGTCTTGAAAGGTTTTCACTAGGTTGGTCTTAAAGTACACCTTAGTGGGAAACAAATCCCACTCATTTCAGACATAATCCAAATATCCCATGAACAAGTGCAGTGGGAGAAACTTCATATCCCTAAAAATAGTTACATTTCATATATATCCACCCTTGTCAAGGACACTATGTAAACCCAAACCACCATCAAATACAATGACTAAAAAATTAAATGAAACCGTCGAAATAAAATATTCATGCAAATAAACTCAAATTCATCTAAAATAGAGTAAATAATGGAAAATGTTTCAAATAGTGAGAAATTTTCCTACTTGGCACATTGAAGTTGCCATTGCATAGTTTGACCTTGCTAAGCAAGGGAAGGAAAGGTAACAGATGTTTTAGGGTTAATCCACAACACCTTACAGAAGGAGAAGCTACATGAAAAACCTTGAGTATGTGATCTCTACGGAAATTGATTATTCAATGAGGATTTTGGAGGTTGATTGTGCCAACACAATATTTCCATGGTCCAAAGGTAAAAGTAAAGAATGGTGGCATTAACAAAAAAAGAGTTAAATCTAACCTAGGTATCTCCATGCTCATCGTATAGTCTAAATAAATGTAGTGTAGAACTTTCTCTGCATTTATGAATTTGTAGCAATGCAACACCCAACAAACTAACAAATAAAATAGGAAAATAGGCACAAGTTCCATGACATTCACAACCTCTACTCCATTGACATTGAATGGAGATGTAGGAATAAGGCGAAATGTAGTTGTTGTTTGGAAAACAACTAATTTTTCCACCAAAAATGTCACTTCCCCTATGTTGGACTGTTAGGTTAAACTTGACTGAGTAAAAGAGTCAAAGTTGAGTTTATTGTTGGTAGTTTACGGACCCATGGTATTGCATGTGATGAAAGCTTCTTAAGGGCTTGAGTGACTCCATCCTAAATTGGTTAAATTGGTCGATGTTGGCCTATAAGTGGTCAGTGGTCAAGGGAAATAGGTATATTATTGGTGGTTTTCCTTGTTTTTGGTTTCCATGTTAAAAATATTCTTCTTCCTTGTGTGTGCTTGATTATTATAATTATTATATGCATTTTTGCATTTTATCATTT
This sequence comes from Larix kaempferi, assembly GCA_027924585.1. NCBI lineage: Eukaryota > Viridiplantae > Streptophyta > Pinopsida > Pinales > Pinaceae > Larix > Larix kaempferi. The sequence goes on from BSBM01000356.1 coordinate 980,736, forward strand.
CCTAACAATTGGTATTAGAGTGGGGTTGAAGGAAAATATAAATGTCATGGAAGTTATGGTTGCTTGCACTGAACCCAAGATACCCTTACATTGGTTGATGGAAACCTAAATGAATGCAACAAAGCTCACAAGTTAAAGTGATGGTTCATGGGTATGCGAACCATGGTAAATTATAGCTAGAAAGGCATGGTAAAAATTCAGGATGGGCACATGGAATATGCGGATAAAGAAGTGATCAACTCACTAGAAGCATTTTTTTATTGAGTTGGGATTTTATCACAATGTAAATGTGCATACGATTGTAAGACTTGGATCGGCATGCATACCCCTAACTTAGGTCTAGTGTTAGAATTAGGTAGATTGAAGGGGGGGCATAATATATCCCCATATATCTGGTTAAAACTTTGAGGGGGATTGGTGATTACCCATAGGGGGGAATGTTAGGTTAAAATTGACTCAGTAGAGTCAAATATGGATTTACCATTTGTTGAACATCTCTATAGAATACAGTGCAAAGAAACTATAGGATAAGTTGGGGAATTTTCGTTAGTCAAGTCCCTGGTAAACAAGTTATTTCTTTGAAAGAATTTTTATTATCTTAGGATGGAGGATGGATACTTCATGATGAAGCATATAAATGCCTTTATATTTTGGTAAGTGAACTTGTCTATGATGATGTTAAGATGGAGGAACAAGATAAGCATATTACCTTGTTATGTTCTTTACCAAACCCTTGGAATAATCTAGTTGTAGCAATTGGTAGTGCCACTCAATCTAGATTAAAGTTTGAGGATGTAGTTACATTGTTGTTATAAAAGGAAATAAGGAGAAAATACATAGAAGGTGTGGCCAAGGAAGTTTTATCTATGAGAGGTCATCCCCCAAAATAGAAAAATATGTCGTCATGGGGTAAATCTAATTCTCTAGGAAAATCTGCAAGGAAATGCTAAAAATGTGGTAAAAATTGGCATTATGAGAAAGATTGCAAATCTAAGATTGTTGATAAAGGTAAGGGATTTGATACTACCCCTTCCACAAAAAAAACAAACCTCCATGGAAGAAGAAGTTAATGTTTACTTGGAATATACAAGTACACATGCAGATTGTTATCACTCAAGATTATCATGGGTTGCAGTAGAGGGGATCATGAGGTAACTGTTTCAAACCAAGATTTGGTGGATGGAAACTATCCTTTCCAACCACAGAGAGGGATCTCTCTTCACAATTTACTCAGCGCTTAGTATATCATTTGCATGGGCCGGCTATGGATAAAAGTGGTGGATAGACCTTCAGATAAGGATTTGTGGGGGTTTTTTCAACTGGTTGGGGTTAACGACAAGAGCACCATTGGGCATGAAGTCAAACTTCAACTGATTTATAGTCACAAATGACTGATTTAGACAACAATTTAAGAGGCATAGACAAGGTAGATGAGGTTTTTTCAAGTCAAAGATATCAATAGATGAAGGTAGAAAGGGAAAAAAATTCCATCACAGAGCTAGAGCATTTGAAAATGAATTCTAAACTGCAACTTCAAGGGGAAATGGGTGGAATATCTAGTCATATGCATCTGAAGCATAAAATATGAATTTCAAACCATGTAATCTTGATCTAGATATTGCAGAAGTAAACAATAAATGGAAATACAAATGAAGAACACTTGCACAGGAAATAACACACATCAAAACACTCATCACATGAATCTCTGCTCCAAAATCAGGTCTTCACATTAATTGAAAGGCCGATTTCAATACAATACACGGAGCATTTTTCTCTTACAATCGAAAACATCCAACCTTTTGGTCCTCTTCAGAACCTGCTTTTATAGGCTAACAAAACATTTGAAACTTCTAGAGCACTTCGGCCAGGTGTGGTCGTTTGTGAAACCAGTAAAATGCAACAAACTCATGATCTGTTAGGCACGTCGATGGGGATACCTCCACACGCTATCATGGAGAATATCAGGTCGTTAGAGACACATGTTACCTTTCGGATTGGGCCATTTTAGGTTGATTTGGATAGGTAACCAGACTATGCTTCTCTTTGTCTTCCAATCGGCTCCCAAACGTGCAATTTCCCTGTGAAAATCTTCATTTTCCACGGCCAAAATTTGTCCTGTTTCTGCTAAACAATATTCGATCCGCAATTCCCAATCCGCAATTATCCTCCTGCAATCTGCAATACAGGTTTCAGGAAGCGGAAAGCCAATTTTATGCCTCTGGAAAATATCACTTCCAGAATCCGCATTCCGCAATGTGGGTTGCAGATATCGGAAACTTGAATCTGCACCCTCTGGAAAATTATTCCTCTGTAATCTGCATTCCGCAATGCGGGTTGCGGAAATCAGAAACCCACATCTGCGCTCTTGGAAAAATACCATCCACAATCTGCAATCCGCAATGCGGGTTGCGGAACTTGGAACACCTTTGGACAACTTCACGGAAATCTTCTCCGCAATCCACATTTCGCAATGCGGGTTGCGGAACTCGGAAACCCACATCCGCGCCCCTGGAAAAAAACATGCTCCCGCAATCCATATTCCGCAATGCGGGTTGCACAACTCGTAGCTCGGAAATTCGAACGTTCTCCTTTGAAAAAATCGGGCTCCGGCAATCCGCATTCCACAAAGCAGATTGCGGAACTTAGAAACTCGCATCTAGTGCACTGCAGATCACTTCCTAGTCGTTGATTTGGCTCTGTTCTTCGATCCCGACCATTCGATCTCTTTGGGTTGCGGAAGCACTGCCCTGCCTTTTGTTTTCATCTTTCTCACTGCATCTCGATCATTTGGCTTGGATTAGCTTGACCCTTAGCCATTTTTGGGGTTTTCTTATTCTTCTGTGGCATAAGAGATCAATGGGCCTGCTCGGGGGTCCGATAGGGGGATTCCCTTTCCTTCCTGGGAGGGAAAGTTGATGGGGGTGTTAACACAAATCATGATGCATGCTCATTTGACTCGAGCGCTTCATTTCATATGATACTCACAAGGAGTGGTTTTGTGAATATGAAAAGTATGATGGAGATGAAGCTTTTTTAGGAGATGACTCAACAACCAAAATCATAAGATAGGGAAGGGTCAAGTTGTTGCTCAAATATTGAAGGATTAGAAATCTCCCTAGGGTTCTACACATCCGGATCTATCGAGAAACTTAATATTTGTAAGTGAGATGGGTGATATGGGTGTGGATACTTGATTTGAAAAAGACACATGCAAGATGGTTCGAGGAACAATGGTGTTGATGATGGGTTCAAATTGGAACACTATACAAGCTATTGGGAAGCACTTTTAATGATGGGTGTAACAATTCCATTGTTCCTTAGGATAAAAATGAAGAAGACATGACCCCTATTGTCCTTGGAGAGAAGAAAATGTTATGGCATCATAGACCAGGTCATACTTGAGAAAAGGGCCTTCAAGCATTACTTGCTAAAGGTACAGTTAAAATTATTTCTAATTGATTATTAGATCTCGATTTCTATGAATATTGTATATATTGTAAACAAAATCAAGTGAAATTCCCATATGGTGTTACAAGGGAAAAATTATTCCTAGATTTAATATGCAATGATGTGTTTGGACATGTTCGTGTTCTGTCACTAGGTAAATCATTGTGTTATAATTCATTCATTGATGATTTATGGAGGAACATATGGATCTATTTTATCCATAAGAAATATGAGGTTCTTAGTAAATTTAAAGATTTTAAGGCTCTTTTAGAAAACTAGATAGAGAATAAAATAAAGGTATTGAGGACAAATAATGATGGGATGTTGTATTTAGGGTGGTTAAAGTTGTTTCTAAATGCAAAGTAAAACAAAGGGAAGAACAACTAGAGATAATAAAGTTTGAGTTGGAGGGTGGAAAAACTATCTCAATAAAAGAAGATGAACCATACGAGGAAGAACCTCAAACTCCAACCTTGAGGAGATCAATTTTGGAAAGAAGGAAAACATAAAGGTATACTCCACTTGTTTTTTTTTCTAGTTTTTTCTACCTATTATTGATGATGACCCTAGAACTATTAGAAAGGCAATATATTCATATGATAGTAAACTACGGATGAAGACCATGATTGGAGAAATGGATGCCTTGGATAAAAAAGAGATGTGGGATCTAGTTGAGTTTTTGGTTGGAATGAAACCTATTGGTAGCAAATGCGTGTTTAAGAAGTTGAATACAAAAGGCGAGGTGGAGAAGTACAAAGCTCTCTTAGTTGCAAAGGATATTCCGTATTGAAGGGAATTGATTTTGGTGATACTTTTTCGCATGTTGTTAAATTAAATTCTACTAGATTTATTTTGTGTGTTTTTGCTGCTTTTGATTTTGAATTAGAGTAGATGGATGTGAAGAGAACATTTTTGATTGGTGATATTGAAGAAGAAATCTAAATGAAACAACTAGAATATTTTTTAGTGAATGGAAAGAAGTAGTTGGTTTTCATGTTGAAGAAGTCCATGTATGGATTACAATAATAACCAAGGACGTGGTATCAAAATTTTGATACTTATATATTGGGACTTGGTTTCTCAAGTAGAAAATCCAATCACTATGTGTATTCCAAGAAGGCCAGTGACCAATTTTTTTATGTGATCTTGTATGCCAATGATATGTTGTTGATTAGAAAAAACAAGGAAATCATTAAGGATGTCCAAACTCCATTGTCTTCTAAGTCTGATATGAAATATCTTGGTGTTGCACAAAAAAATTTGGGCATGGAAATTAAAAGAGATCAAGCAAATAGGAAGCTTTGGTTGAATCAGAGGAAATATACTAAAATAATGTTGAAAAGGTTTAATATGCAAGACCATAAACCGGTAAAGGTACTTTTTTCTTTAGGAGAAAATTTATCTTCACATAAGTGTCGCAAGGCTCACGAAGAGGTAGAAGACATGTCCCATGTTCCCTATGCTACCTCTATTGGAATACTGATGCATTCTATGGTCCATACTAGGCCATGCATTACCCATGCAGTGGGATTTTTTAGCAGGTATATGTCAACACTAAGGAACAAACATTGGACAATTGTAAAGAAGGAATTTGTATATTTGCATGGCACTTCATATTATGCAATCTAATTCCAAGTGGTTAGGTATTTAGGGTAGAGATATTGACAAAATATCCACAAGTGGTTATGTATTTAACCTGCTTGGTGGAGCAATCAATTGGATGAGAAAGAGGTGGGATATAGTTTCAATTTCAACTACAGGAAAATGAGCACATGGAAGCCACTGAATTAAGCAAGGAAATATATGGTTGCATTTAGGGATTGGTTCGTTCATAAAGCAATAAGAATAGGTTGTGACAGCTCAAGTGCAATATTTCTAGCAAATAACCCTACTTATCATTCCAATACAAAGCATATTGATGTATAATACCATTTTTTTAGAGACGTGGTTGAACAAATCAAAATATTGTTGGAGAAGGTTGATACCTTGAAGAATGTTGTCGATTCATTGACAAAGTCTATTAGTGCTAAAAACTTCTCTTGGTGTAGAGAATCAATAGGCATTGCTTCCCTAGCAATTTATTACATGAATGATTTTCCTTGTTCCCCTTGTTTTAAATAATACAAGAAGTGGGAGCATGTTAGACATGTGTTGTAATCTTTGTAGGTTCCCATATAAATTTTGATTCAATCTATGGTTCATTTTGATATTTTTTGGTTTTCCAACCCATTCTAAATTAATTCCGATTAAGAATTATGGTTGTAATCTAATATGAGTTAATGGATAAAGTTTTTGGATTATATAATATTGCATTTTAAATGGTGAAGATAATACAATGAGACAAAGAAAGGAGAAACTCTTAATAAGGTTGTTTTTCTCAGTGAAGATTTTCAAGGGAAAATCTCTATGTACTATGTGTCAACTATTGTTATTTCATGTTTTAGATTATGTTTGTATTTCTTTTCTTATATAGGTTTATATAAAATTTCAACATAGTACCAAGGGTAGAATATGATTCTTACTCATAGATTATATATCATTAGGGTCACAATTGAGGGAATCCCTAGCAAGCACCTTGATTTTAGGTAACAAATTCACATGAGACCTTATTGTAGTGAACAAATGGATTTGTTCTACCACACACAATGTGAGGGCGGGGATAAAATAATATCCAAGGATGCACACAAATACACACTATGAAGAGGGTGAAAGAGGAGAGTGGAGTGACCACACTGTTCTAGGGCCAAACTAAGAAAACCCAGGGTAAGAAAATAAAGGATTAAAAGGAGAGGGAAATCCACCAAGTTACTTAAGACTAAATGATTTGGTTAATGTTAGTCTATGTAAGTGCATTATTAGGGTCCTTAAATTAGGCTATAGATAAGGTTTTACCAACAAATTTGATAAGGAAAATAATCTAAGTACCTAGGGTTAAAATCAATCAACACTTCCTTCAATGAGACATAAATCTTAATACTAGAATTCCAAGAAGAAGAATGGAGAGAACTCACTCATAATTCATTGTTGTAGATGATCAATCTCCTCGGTATGATGAGGATATTTGTGGCATGTCTAGAAGAAATATCCATGTCCTATAATATCTTACATATGTAGCTCAAATTTCCTACAAGGCAAGACTTAATTGCGAATGTCCAATATAAAGATATATGTGTGTGTTTATATAACCCATAAAACAATATATCTAGTCTTGTCTAGATAAATCAATGATAATGGATAGTAAAGAGACCCTAATACCCTTAGGAGTGATGATACCTTCCTTACCCTGGCTTTGATTGAACTTTCGTTGAGGTTAAAGAGTTGAAATGTACAAGGTATGTTTCGAAATATGTCAATGAATATTCCCTGGGATGAATCAATCAAACATGCATGGTTGGAGCTAAGGTAAGATAAAATATCCATGTAGTGGTGATGGATATGACAAGTGAAAGCATCCCAAGGGAATGAAAGATGTGGAAGGAGATCACTAAGCTGCATGTGTACTTGCAAATTAGAGTTTTCAAAGATAAAAGCAATTGGAAGAGTTCAAGTGAGGAAACTTACTAATAGGATCTGAATGGTATAATTAGCCAAGGGAATGACCTAAAGGAATAGTTGTATGTTAATTTTATCCATTGAAGATCCAATTCATACATAAGTTACCATTGTACTGTGCCTATTGACTCAATTATGTGGGTTTGGTCATGGTGTCACAGGTTTTAGACCCTAAAATGACCTAACCACTAGACAACCTAGGAAGGTCCCTCTCAAGCACTAGACATCCTAGAGAGGTACCACCTAAGCACTAGACATCTCATAGATGTCCCATCTAAGTCACACACATCTCAGAGATTTCCCACATATAGGATAAGGTGAAGTGGTCTTTAATATGGTAGTCCATTACATTAGAGTTGTTCTTGAGAGGTGTAATATCATCATTAGAAAGTCATCTATGATTGAAACATAGGAGTGAACTACTAAGTGAACCCCCTAGTCACTTGGCGCATGTGAGTATTCAATTGTGAAGCTCATATGCTACATTCTTCCCCCCTTTAAAATTAGATATCTAATGGATGGGAATAGTAGAGAGTTGCAAAGAAGGAGAGAATCAATCAATGTAATGAAGGAGAGAAGCAAGAAATGAATGGTAGTAGTCTAGGGGTCATCAAAGTGTGATACAATGCCATAGTTTCAGAAGGGAATCCCCCACTAGTTGGGCCATGATATCCCATTTTACAGTGAAGGCCTATGAGCCTTGGTCATCAAAGCAAGCGGTGATACAGGGGTGCATCATGGATCATTATGATGTCAATCAAGTGGAATACAAGAGAGAAACAAAATTCAAGGGAAGCAACGTCCATTAACACAAGGATAACTTGAGAATGAAGGTGCCATACACTAGTCAAAGACAAGGTGCAAGTAATGGAGGTGATGTACATTAATGTAATCCAATACAAGCATGGAGGAGACTGGTGCCAACAATTTAATAGCAAATGCAAGTGACAACATACTTGAAATCTATGCAAAACTAGATGAGGGTGAAATATCAAGAGAAGTGTCAAGGAAGGAATCGTTAGACCTAACTAGGAGGTATCCATCTTGAGTAGGGTCATACTCAAGATAAAAAAAACCCAACAAGGATTAAGGGATTGACAATGAAACCAAGGAAAGAGTAGAAAAGGAAACACTAGAGTTGATCCTTTCCTTGATTGTAATAGAGACAATGGTGAGGGGTTAGTGAAAAAGGAAGGATGAGAGGACAAGAAAACAGGAAAAGAAAAAGGAAAGAAGAAAGAAGAGGAGGGACAGACATTATCGAAGTAGGAGATGGCTATTGTGGATGATGGGAGGTGAAAATTGGCCCCATATATTTACTATTTATGATGAGGATTCATTTGATTTGGTAAACCCAAACTTAATTATAGTCCAACATTATGAAGTTACCGAAATTTGTTGGGTTGCTTTTAGTATGTTAAAATAAGCGTAGTTGAAAAGGGAAGAGAGGCTCAACCCATATTGTGATTCAAATTAGAAGGGTGGTTGCAAAAGGAATAACCCAAAATAAGGAAATGGTCTCATGGGTCTTTCACAAGGGTCATTATAGCATCTATCGTCCTCATAGTATGACAAATCTTGGCATAGTTGATGCCTAACATGTGATAAGAACACCATGTTTGAGATATGGATTGAGAAGGCAAATGGGCAACAAATTTTTACAAAGATAGTTTTTGAACCATCCTAAACAAACTTATCATGAAATGGTACTCAAGTGTGGGTTTGGTGCCCCATTGGTGAGACTTATACTGGTTAGAGGATTCAAGTTTAGGAGGGGGGGTTCTAAAATATGATAAAGGAGCAAGACTAGGGTGAGATGCTAAAGAATCCACTGTAAGAGAAGGACAAAGAGGAGGATAGGGGTGTATATAAGTATAGGGTTAGGAATAAGGGGTTATTTGGATTATGTTACAAGGGGATAGGAATTACAAGGATTGCAAGTTGTACAAGTCAAAGATTGTATTAGAGGTTATGGGTGTTATATATTATCACAATTATAGATTAGGGGTTCTATGGTTTTTATTAGGGTTACATGGATTAAGGGTTTTAGGGAATAGGATTTTATGATGGTCATTTAATAAAGCTTATAAGGGTTAATTATTTAGTGGTTACATGTGTTAGTACTAGTTATTAAATATTATAGGGGTTATAATGTGTATAATAATATATGGCAATTAATGTGCCAAAGTGAGGTAACTAGGTTATGTGGTTAGCATTTAAGAGTTATCAAGGGTAGTGGTTAGAGTATATAAGGATTATATATTATATAAGTTAATCAATGGGGGCTAGGTGTTACAAGGGCAGGGGTTAAGAGGTTAAGGGTTCCCATGATTTAGGGATACAAGTGATTAATGTTATCAAGGTATGTGGTAATAAGGTTTATATGGATTATAGAGGTTAGAGACTATGTGTTTTATAGTGGTTAGTGGTTATAAATGGTATAGAAGTTAAAAGTTATATGCCTATAAAGATTTGGAGTAAAAGGAGTTAAGGGTTATAGGAGTTATATGAGTTAAAATAGTTTGGTACTATCATTTATAAGGGTTGTTAGTTATACATGTTGGAAGTTTAGTGGCTATGGTGATGGTTGTTATACTAGTTAGGTGGATGGGATTAGGGGTGATACCAACAAAGGTTATAAGTTTGAGTGGAAATGGGTTATTTTGGAGGTTACATAAGGTTAGGGTTGAGAATTATGTAGGGATTATGAGTGATAATTATTATTGATATTAGGATTTATAAGGGTTAAACATACGAAAATTAAATATTATACGTGTTAATGTTATGGTTTATGGGACATATGACATAAGTTTTGCATTAATGATCTTAAGGGTGAGGGTTTTTCTTTTAACTAGGGGAATCAACAACTAGAGACTAGGTTGGTACTCACGTGACACGGGGTCCAGGGATCCAATCCCACTACCATTATACCCCTAGGTGACCCACAACCGCCCGCAAGCATGGGACACGGGTAATCACGGGTGTGATTTGAACTCGTGACCTCTGTTTACAACATGTGACTTCATATCAAACGAATCACCAATGGGCCACACCCGTGTGGGCTGATCTTAAGGGTGAGGGTTATACATCATGCTACATATAGATTACGAGGGGTAGTAGGGAATGAGTTTTAAATATTTATATGTGTTAGGGGATTTAGGATATAAAGTCTACATGGATTTGGAAATAAGAGGTTATAGCAGTTTGGAGTTGAATCAATGATCAAGGTGATATGTTCTGGGTTATAAGGTTTATAAATATGTAATGTCCTTGACAATTTTTGTCCGCGAATTTTTTTCCCTTAATTGTCAACTGAATGAGAAGGTGTTAAAAGGGTAATTGTTGTTTGCACACTATTGTACAACAATATCCTCTTTCTTAATACCTCATTGTTGAAAGTCCAATTTTATAATGCTTGGATAGGGACTACCTTGATATTAATCAGACCAAGTTCAACTTGTCCTAATTCGCCATAATATTCCAAGTGTGCATTGATTGTTGACAAACTGATCACTAGATATTTTTGGTTTAACCCTTTTTACAAACACTTGGAGACAAACTGCTGTAGCTTATTGTTAACCACTCAACCTAGATATTTCTTCAAACAATTTGATGCAAGGGATGCAGTAGATGTATGCCGATTGTTTATGCTTGGGGAATTCGATTTTTATGAACTTGCATTAGAGTTTATCATAATTTTATGATAGAGATCAAGGGACAATAATCACAACAATAAACTAACTCAAATCACTAGGTCAAGGCCAAAACATTCAAATCTGATATATATTTAATCAAAGGTAAAATACATGCCTGAATTATGTAGTTTGCTTGACAATGAGCTAGTGAAATACCATGCACTTCCTATAGGTGATGCTTATGATAAATCATGAAAATAAATGTGATATATCAAGGAGGGTGTAGCAGAGATTTGTCCACCGAGGAACAACCTTCAAGTAATCATTGTTTGACTGATATATTGGTAGCCCATAATTCTTCACAAATATGTTCCTTCCTCCCACAATAACTCACTCCTCTTGGAAAAAAGGGACAGTATAGTATTTGTTGATGTATATGTAACTTTGGAATGTATTTCATATATGTATATTGTACTCCTATAGAGATGGTATTATTCCTCTATACGGAAGTGTTTGTATTCCTATAGAGATGTTATTATTCCTCTATACAGAAGTGTTGTCATTTATATTGTAAGTGTCGTAACTTATACTTGATGGGTTATTAGACCACCTTGTTGGGGTCGGCCCTGTATAAGTCATGTGGGTCAAAGGGTTATTAGACCACCACATTGGGGGTCGGCCATGTGGGTCAAAGGGTTATTATACCACCCTATTGGGTGTTGGCCCAGTCAACATTGTGTTATGTAGTTAAGTTGAGGCCGACCTAGTAAAGGTTATTAGGCAAGTCAAGTCAAGTATAAATAGAGTGCGGGAGGCACTCTATTTAATCATTATATTCACACACACACTCTTTGGAGAGTGGCGCACTTGTGGAGGAGGAGAAGTTGCTGCTAGGAGATGTCTATCTCTTATGCTTGAGTTGTATCATTGCTCTATCTATCTCTAAGGAATTCATTGGGGTTTTTCACCTTTATGGTTTTCCCAAGTAAACTATGTGTCTCTTGTGTGCTTGCATTATTGTGTCCATGATTGATATGCTGTAGATATGTTGTACATGTTGTTCTCTCAGTTAAGATCCTAGATTAGATTGAAGTAAATTATGAAAAACTAACAATATTAGCTTGTTATCCTCCATGAATTAGTTAATTCCCATAGGTTACAACTAGCAGTAAAAGGATGAATACACACAATGATTTGACCAACAGAATGGGTAACAAATTTTCACTGAGTTTGAGCAAGCAAACACACTGGAGATCCCACGATTTGGATAATACTCAGTTGTATCAGCTGAGATAAGTGTTGGGAATTGTATAGTGATCTGTGCCCTCCTCTACTTGATTATGAAATCCAAACTACTTAGGAAATAAGTGCACTCCTTCCATGAAATATCAGGCAGGAAGTGACTGCGTCCTCAATGTTTTAGTGAGACTGTCAAATGTTTCCCACAATATGTCCTCAACACAGAGAATAAATATTCTTGGAATGGCACTCTAACTCCTGTAAGCAACTGGAATATATTATATTTCTTCACTCACAGTATAAATAGATACACTGCTTATCACCAATTGTCATTGACTGAGATGAAGAGTGTGCCCTCCTATCTAGAATTGGAAAGATGCACCCACTATATTTATTTCATATTCTCTTCTTTCTCCCCAACTTACATATCTTGATCCTTGTTCCCAAATGATATGTTTCTCCAAGAGTGCACCCTCCCATAGCAAACTGACCTTCACCCAAGTGCGCCCTCAACAAGAGATGAGATTCTCCTTGAATCTTGATGAACTGAGATGTAAACTTGAAAATCTTCAATGGAAATGAAACTCAGTGAGAAATTTGAGACGATTCCTCCTAAATAGATGGCTAGGATAGATTGTCTCACTATCAAAACCATTTCCTCCTCCTAGGGTTTCATCCAAGATTCGAAAATGCAATAGACAAGAATGGAGATAATGAGCTCTCATGTCCTTTTTATATTTTCTCATTGACTCCCTTGTGACTCTTCAACTTCCCTTAACCACTTCTCTCATTAAAATAATTAAAAAGTGACTTTATGGAGAAAGTGACTATTTTGTCTTTTAATTTCACTTTGAACTCCCTTTTACATTTTTCCATCACTTTTAACTCAAGTGAATTTTATAATGTCACTTTAGGAATTAATTATTAATTGTCACTTTATAAAACACATTTAAGCCTAGGTGGCATTTAATAATTAATTAATTCCCTTCTATTCTTGACTATAGCCTACGGGAACGATATGCTAATAAGTCGTCCCCATGGTGGTCATCTGGAAAGGAACATGACAAAATAGTTGAGGTTAATAGTTTAGGGGGGGTACATGGGTTATGTTTATGGGGTTAAGGGTGATATTAGTTAAAGGGCTTAGAGAGTATATTTGTTGAGATTTATAGGGGTTATATTTGTCAATAATTAGGAAATACATGTCTAATGGGTTATAAGGGTTAGGGTTATAAGTTATAATTGTAAGTGTTTAGTGTTTTAGCTCCAGGGGTTTATGGAATCAAGGTTATAAGGATTGGGTTTACAAGGGTTAGGAGAAGGGGGTTATATTGATAAGGGTTAAAGGAGTTAAGGGTTCAGGGTTAACTATTAAATTTATAAGTGTTAATGGTTAACAATTAGAATAATTAGAGGTTATAAGAATTGGAAATTATGGTCTGGAAGGGATAAGTGTTAAGGGTAATAATGTTTAAGGACTAATACGTTATAGAGTTTACAAGTTCATGTATTATGGGTTGACAAGTTATAGCTTAGAATTTAGCATAAATGTGAGAAAATAAGTTATATATGTTGTATGGGTTAAGAAGTAGTGTTGATAAGTGTTGGACGTAAGATGTTATAGGGGTTAATTTATAGGAGCTAGTGGTTGTGATTATATGGGATACATGTTATAGATGTTATGGGTTATATTCACAATTATAGAGGTTAAATGTGATATAGAAGTTATAATAGTGTAATGTCCCTTGTTAGAAATTTTATTAAAATTGCAATTTTTCACTTTTTTCCCTAGTTTGACCTTTGACTAGTTTTGAGCTCTAGGTCCCCAAATTGCTCCAATTGCTCCCAAATATTCTGAGAAGGTATATGGATGATGTTATAACATAAATATGTATTTCAAGATGCTTTTGGACCTTTAAAATACTTCTGCAAATCCTCTTTCAATTCTGGCCAATGTAGGGAACTTTACTAGTAATTTCCCTTTGAATAGTATTGGTCTCTAGGTCTCGAATTGACACCAAATGCCTTCAAATATTCAAGGAAGGTGTATGAATGATATTAGGACTTGAATATGATGTTCAGGAATGATATATGGCCACCAAAATACCTTTTCAAACTCTCTTAAGATTCTGGACCAAGTATGCAATTTTACTAGTAATTTGGGATTCAAATCCCCCTGGGGTTAGTGTTGAAAATGGCTTCCCAAATGCCTCCAAACCCACTCAAATTTATGAACAGAGGTAGGGAATTTATTAATTATGTTATTAAGGTATCATTTGCACCTTTAATTGATTATTATATCTATTTCAAACCTCTCCCATTCAACTGCAAAAATCACCAATTCGACCCTTGGGGAAATGGCACTATTTCTTCTCCAAATGCAATTAAACTGAGTAAAAATACTTCAAATGCTCAAGTACATTACATGAAACTTGTCAAATACATCCATGGAATTCCATTAATCACAAATGCATCAGAGAATCATCATCAATACATTGGTTCACAACAAGGTAGTGGGGAAATGGAATTGTTCTTCCATTAAAAATAAATGGGGCATGAGAAGCTCCCCCAAAGAGTACAATATCTCACCAAAAATTCCCTCCCTCAAGGATCAAGAATACGCCATCAAAACTGCAAATGGTTGAGAGAATGTGCTGCAATAGAAGAAACCATGAGCTTCCCTGTAGCTTACACCTACAAATAAAGACTCCATTAAATCTCCAAATGAAAGGTCTGAATGGCCTTTTCAATTACCAACTTGGATGGGAATCTTTCACCCTCGATATTGGCTAAGGCAAGAAACTAGTCATCCACTAGCTCTCCCTCTACACAAATGCAATTGCAAATTCTACAAATGATCAAAATTTGGTTTCATTCTTTGTTATTTACATTTATAAACTTCTAATGTCCTCCATGGGTTGAATTCCTTCCAAAAGACTCATGCCAACTCAAGTTGGGAAGAGATTCCAAAGAACGCCACTTGTACAACAATTTCTAGTCTCCCACTTCCACCAAATCACATGTGGAAGCATCTTAGCTGCCCTAACACCCTTTAGCACCCTATTGGAGTCTATTTTTAGCCCTGACATGTCATATATGTCATATTTCAGCCTTCAAGTCTGATGTGTGTCATAGGTGTCATAGCATCTTCATCATTGTTGTCATAGAGCTAGGGAATCTAGCCCAAGTGTCTCACTAGCTCCCAATTGCCTCTTCCTCTTCCATGGGAGTTACCTTTCCTCTATATTTCAACCTTGGATGAGTCATGCAATGAATAATACATTTTGGACTCCCCCAAGTATGTTACCATTCACCTTGAATTCAAATTGGTGAGAGAATGATGCCAAGTGTAGTGGGGAAATCTAGCCATATGTGGGTCCCACTTCCTCCATGTGTCTTCATGATCAAATGCCACTTTGATTTTCACTTGTATATATTTATTTATCTCCTTTATTAAATATTTATGCCATTCTAATGTTCAAACATCATTTATTATCCCCATTATTCCCAAACCTAGGAAACTAGTAATTTTCCTCCTCGGCAATTATTTGACCTTTAGCATCAATTTGACAAACTCTAATGAATAGAGCCAATGTGATTAGGAAATTGTGACCCAATGCCAAATTTAGGACATGACAAATCCTCCCTTCCCAATATTGCTTGTCCTCAAGCAATTTTAAACGTGGGTGTTAAAGAACCTTCTTTCTGTATAATTCTTTGAAGTTGCCATTGAATTGCCCAACCTTGAGTCTTTGAGTTTCCATGAATATTTTAGAGAGGAACCACCATGCTTGCTCCTGCACTACTCTAATAAAAATCACTTTATTATGTGGGAAATGCATCTCCCATATTGCTTGTTTACCAAAAAAAATTGAAACCAATGAGATAAAAATTATTCTAGGGTCCCATTGCTTGTATTGCACCCCAACAATTAAGAGTGCTCTCCAACCCACACCATTAGATAAGAGGATTCTTGAATCCCATTTTCTTGTATGCATCCTTCCAAACATCATGAGTACCAAATATATATCATCAAAGTACATAACAACATAATGAAAATGTACATCCATGATATGCTTCATCAAAGAGTCATGAAAGTGCTTATACCTCCAAGCAAGTAGACCACCATTTTCCAAGTGCAGACAAGCTTCAAGTGACCAATCAAATCTGCTCCAATGACATAGGTGAGGATCCCATGTCCTATAATGCTGCTACAAAAGGATGTGATATGCATCAAAATATTCAACCATGTATTCTTTCATCCAAGAAGTGAATGAAGAATCTCCACTAAAATCTAAACCAAATAATGAGCAGAAAAAACAAGGAGACTTCAAATGAATCAAAGAAGTCTCACCCATACATCCCTGAATGTGAGAGTCATAAATATATAACAAAGCATGTGGCTTCCAACAAAAATGTTCTCCAATCATAAATCTATTCACCCAAGTGTTGGATGAAGTTCCTCCAACATCAAATGAATCAAGTGTTGAGCAAGAAAAACCATGAGTCTTCAAATGACTCAAATGCATATCATAGGTGCATCCATGTAGATGTGCATCATAAAGTAACAAAGGATGTTGCTGCAAGTGTGAATAAGAATTTTCTCTAACCATATCATCATAAAAAAGTAAATCTAGGAGTTCCATACTCCTCATGTGGCACCATAAAAAAGAACCCTTTCACCCATTCTTCATTGAGACTAATGCTACAAAACATAAAATTGTAGGATGTAGGAGAATGAACTAACTCACCCAAATGATCAAAAAGTGCAGAAGTTTCATCATGGGAAAGATCCATATGGGTAGTGTGAAACCTTTGTCATAGATTGGTTCCAATGTAGAGGAATCATGCTCTTCTTTAAAAATTGCATAACCTTCATCAAGAGACAATTCAAGTTCCTCTTCCACCACATCAAGTGTTTGGATCTCTTCAAGTTCATCTTCAAACACATTAAGCAGATTCAAATTCCCACATTTCTCATGATCCACCATGTCATGAGAATCCTCCAAACAATCTACCATTTGACAATATGAAACATAGGAGGAAAAAAAAGTATGTTGCAACTTTTCAAGAAGTTGCTCATTTTGAATTGTGAGCTTATGAATATCCTCATTATTCTTCAAGTATGCATCATTTAACAATTCATTAAGCTCGAACAAATGGTTTCTATCAAAAAGAAAAGACATGAAATTACCTTTGATGTGGCACATTGCTCTTTGAATCTTCTCCATGTCTTCAATGAAGGATGTTTCCTCCAATGAAGTAGATACCAACAAGAATTTGACACCAATGCTTGAGTGTCATGGAGAATGCTGAGGGACTCTTGGATCTTCTTTTCATTCATCTTTAAGGACCCTTCAAGAAAATGAGGCTCTTGCAAATGACCCTCCTCATCTTCTTCATTTTTTCTTGGACCAACTTCATGAAGCTCGAGTGGTGATGGGGAAGTTGATCTTGGTTCTTCTTCAACTGCTACAAGGTATTCATTATCATGCTTAATGGAACTTGGGCTTGCAGCAACACTTTCAAAATTGATCTCTATGTCACCAACATAGAGGTGTGAGCACCCATCAATAGGTACTCCTTCATAGTTTAAGCATCCATCAGTAGATGCTCTTTGGTTCATGTCTAAGCTAGAAGGTGTCTCGAAATGATCTTCCATATTTTCAATAGAATCTTCTTCATGCTCTTTTGATGTCTCTTCCTTTTGCTCCTTCAAGCAAGCTGATGCATTTTGCCCCTTGTTTTCCTTAGGATCAATATCTTTGGAATCTCTTTTTGAAGAATTCCCAAAAGCTCTCCTCAAGTGGGACATAATTTCATGCACACATGTATGATACTCACTCCAAGGTTCTTTACAAGAAGGGCATAAAACTTTCTTTACTAACTCCACATATTCATTTTTGGGCCTATTTTCAAAAACATGTTCAGCATAGCACTCAAAAGACATGGCATTTTGTGTATTTTTGCTCCAAGCAAGATATTCTTGATATTTTTGATATTGTTGGGGCAAGGTTTTATATGTTGCTCTCCATCTTTGGAACTCACTCATAGAATTATCCTTGGTTGGTGTGACACACTCATATTCATCATATTTAAAGTCATAAGAATAATATTCATTTCTCTTGAAATTGTAATAAGTGTTGCATGATGGCACCTCTTCCTCATACCATTCACATTTTGCTTCATATTGCTCATAAGCATCTGCATATTCCTCATAAGAATTGTACTCATAGGATTCATCATAATAGTAATACATGGCTGCCAATTATTCTTGAATGTATATACCTAATCCACAGGTGCAAGGACCATGCTCTGATACCACTGTAATGTCCCTTGTTAGGAATTTTATTAAAATGACAATTTTTCACTTTTTTCCCTAGTTTGACCTTTGACTAGTTTTGAGCTCTAGGTCCCCAAATTGCTCCAATTGTTCCCAAATATTTTGAGAATGTATATGGATGATGTTAGAACATAAATATATATTTCAGGGATGCTTTTGGACCTTTAAAATACTTCTGCAAATCCTCTTTCAATTCTGGCCAATGTAGGGAACTTTACTAGTAATTTCCCTTTGACTAGTATTGGTCTCTAGGTCTCGAATTGACTCCAAATGCCTTCAAATATTAAAGGAATGTGTATGAATGATATTAGGAATTTAATATGATTTTCAGGGATGATATATGGCCACCAAAATACCTCTGCAAACTCTCTTAAGATTCTGGAACAAGTATGGAATTTTACTAGTAATTTGGGGTTCAAATCCCCCTGGGGTTAGTACTGAAAATGGCTTCCCAAATGCCCCCAAATCCACTCAAATTTATGAAAAGAGGTAGGGAATATATTAATTATGTTATTAAGGTCTCATTTTCACCATTAATTTATTATTATATATGTTCCAACCCTCTCCCATTCAACTACAAAAATCACCAATTCGACCCTTGGGGAAATGGCACTATTTTTTCTCCCAATGCAATTAAACTGAGTAAAAATACTTCAAATGCTCAAGTAAAGTACATGAAACTTGTAAATACATCCATGGAAGTCCATTAATCAGAAATTCATCAGAGAATCATCCATTCATTCGAAATCATCATCAATACATTGGTTCACAACAAGGTAGTGAGGAAATGGTATTGTTCTTCCATTAAAAATGAGATTTATACATTTCTACTTGGAATTTCGACCTGAAACTTTCTAGAGATGAAGAACAGAGTATTTAATTCATATTAAAAAATAAATGGGGCATGAAAAGCTCCCCCAAAGAGTACAATAGCTCACCAAAAACGCCCTCCCTCAAGGATCAAGAATATGCCATCAAAATTGGAAATGGTTGAGAGAATGTGCTACAATAGAAGAAACCATGAGCTTCCCTGTAGCTTAAACCTACAATTAAAGACTCCATTAAAGCTCCAAATGAAAGGTCTGAATGGCCTTTCCAATTACCAACTTGGATGGGAATCTTTCACCCTTGAAATTGGCTAAGGCAAGAAACTAGTCATCCACTAGCTCTCCCTCTACACAAATGCAATTGCAAATTCTACAAATGATCAAAACCTGGTTTCATTCTTTTTTATTGACATTTATAAACTTATAATTTCCTCCATGGGTCTAATTCCTTCCAAGAGACTCATTCCAACTCAAGTTGGGAAGAGATTCCAAAGAACGCCACTTGTACAACAATTCCTAGTCTCCCACTTCCACCAAATCACATGTGGAAGCATCTTAGCTACCCTAACACCCTTGAGCGCCCTCTTGGAGTCTATTTTTAGTCTTGACATGTCATATATGTCATATGTCAGCCTTCAGGTCTGATTTGTGTCATAGGTGTCATAGCATCTTCATCATTGTTGTCATAGAGCTAGGGAATCTAGCCCAAGTGTCTCACTAGCTCCAAATTGCCTCTTCCTCTTCCATGGGAGTTACTCTTCCTCTATATTTCGACCTTGGATGATTCATGCAATGAATAATACCTTTTGGAATCCCCCAAGTATGTTACCATTCACCTTGAATTCGAATTGGTGAGAGAATGATGCCAAGTGTAGTGGGGAAATCTAGCCATATGTGGGTCCCACTTCCTCCATGTGTCTTCATGATCAAATGCCACTTTGATTTTTACTTGTATATATTTATTTAGCTCCTTCATTAAATATTTATGCCATTCTAATGTTCAAACATCATTTATTATCCCCATTATTCCCGATCCCAAAGCTTCCACCCCAAACCTAGGAAACTAGTAATTTTCCTCCTTGGCAATTATTTGACCTTTAGCATCAATTTGACAAACTCTAATGAATAGGGCCAATGTGATTAGGCCATTGTGACCCAACACCAAATTTGAGACATGACAAATAGTTAGGTGTTAAGGGCTACAAGGGTTAGGAATTATGGGCTACAGAGACTTAGAAGTTACATGAGTCATATTAGAGGTTGATGATATTAGTTATAAGAGTAAGTGATTATTTTGTTAAGGGTTACATAATTCATAGATTAAGTTTTAGATGTTATAGGAGTTAGGGGTTAAATGAATTAAATGGGTTAGGTGTTATAAGGATTATGGAATATAGGAGTTGGTATTTATGGATGCTATTGCATATATAGGTTGAGGGTTATAAGTGTTAAGGGTTATGGGTCTTAAATTCTATAGGCACCATAAGGTTTAAGGGATGAAAAGGCACTCGAGGTTATAAGGTGTATTGCTTATTATATTAATGGTCATTGTGGTTGGGGGTGATAAAAGTTAAATGGATTAGAGATTAGGTGTTAAGTGTGAGGGATTATAGGCATCATGAGTTGTAGTTTTATGGAATAAGAGATTATAGATGTTAATGGTCATATTTCAAATGGGTGAAGATTACATAGGGATTTAAAATTATATTAGTGGTTAATATGCATTAGTGGTATAGGGATATATGTAACAAGGTTATATGGACTTGATGTTAATGATTTATGGGTATAAGGGTTAGTATTGGGGAGTAATAAGGATAAGGGTAAGTGTGATATGAGTCAAAATTTAAGGGTCAATGTTTAGGGGTTACAAGCATTGAGGATTAGTTATTATGATGGTTAAGTGCTCAAGGTTAGAATAGTTAAAGATTATAAGAATTACAGATAATTAAAATTAGGGTGTGTAGCAATTAGGTGTTATAATGGTTGTAGGTTATATGGGATAGGGTTAGAGGAGTTATAGGTGAAAGGTTATAAGGTTTAGGGATTACAGATATTTGGGATATATTATGACTTATATCTCTTAGGAGTTAGATATAATTAGAGTTAGTCTGAGTTACATGTTACATGGATTAAAATTTTAAGGTTATGTGGTTTAGGGGCTATAAGAGATGGTGTGTTAGCAGTTATAGAGGTTATAGGGGTTAGTGTTAGATGTTATAGGTGTATGGGATTAATTGTTTATAATGATTAGGAATTATGTGTGTTAATGATGGTGTTAGCGGTTATAAGGTTTAGATAGTACAAAACTCAAGGGTTATACAGGTTAGTAGTTATGATTGATAAGGGTTGGAAGTTAGGGATTATAGGGGTTTAGGGTTAGAATGTTTATAATATTTAAGGGTTGAGTCTATAATTTCATAGGTGATAGGGGTGACAACATAGAGGGATTATAGTTGATAATTTAAAAACATGAAGGCGCTATGTGGGTTATCATAGTCATAAGGTTTAGTACTTAAAGTGGTTAGGTTTTATCAAGGATTATGAGTTATAAACCGTATGCATTATTGACTATAGATATTTGTGATAATAATACTAAAGAGTTCAAGGGTCCCAATCTAGGTGTTATGTTGGTTAGGGGTTATAGATATTATTGGATATGGATTAGAGGTTAGATATTATCTTAAAGGGTATAATGGTTAGGGATTAAAGGTTATGGGTTATGATTGTCATATTAGGAAGTGGTGGTTACATTAATTATATTAAGGGTTATCTGTGAGATGAGTTATATGGTTTTGTAGTTCTGGGTTGGGGATTATATGTGTTATAAGGATTGTAATTTATTTTTGTTAGTGGTTACAATGTGTAAGGATTAAAAATATATAAGTATTAGGATTTATGTTGCGCTAAGGGTTATTAATATCATTAATGTTAAGAGTTAGAGGACACATATATGAAGATTTAAACATTGAGGGTTATAAGGATTTTGTGTTAAAAGAGTTAAGTCTTACAAGTGTTAGGTGTTAGGGGTTATATGACTTAGTTGTTAGGTGTTATGGTAATGTTTAGCGTGGCGGATGTAAATGGGTATAGGTTTAAATGGGTCCTAATGGTAATTGAGTTGGTAAATAGGGTAATAAGTGTTTTGGGATAAAGAATTCAAAAGGGTAAGGGATCTATATGTGTTACAAGGATTAAGGATTATAGATATTAGTAGCCACTGGGGTTAATGATTATAGATATTAGTATATGGTTGTGAAAAATAGATGTTAGGTGTCAAATTGTAGATATTATTAGTATTATTGGGTAAAAGTTAGAGGTTTCATATTTTGGAGCTTAAGGTTTACTAGCTATAAAAAACAAGGGTTATATGGGTTATTAATTTTTAGAGTTAGGATTTTGTGGATATATGTGTTTGAGGTTAAGGACCAAGTATTAGAAGTTATATAGGTTGAGTGTTGAGTGTTAATGGTTGTATGGTTTAAGTGTTAGTCATTATAGATTATAGGGGTTACAATAAATTTTATTGGACTTATGTGTTATGGGTTACAAAGGTTAAATGTTACAAGGCTTATAATGCTTATGAGCTATAAATAGAATTGAAGCGATAGTCGTTACCGAGGTAAAGAAGGTGATAAATGGGGTAATTAGCATTACAAGGGTTAGTGTTTAAGGGTTATCAAGGGGAATTGGTTAGATTTTATAAGGATTATATATTATATGTCTTAAGGGATAGGTACTATGAGTGACAAGGGTTAAGGGTTTGTTGTAGGTACAACAGATCCCATGTTTTAATGAAAACATGGGACCTAAATTTTTGTATGCAAAGGTAATTATTAAATTCCATGGTCATTTTGGGGTTTTTCATCATGCTTTTATTGCTTTGCCATGATTGGATTTTCCAGTTAGTAATTTTCCCTTGGAAAATTATTTCATTTCTATGTGTTTTTGTGAGTTGTGGAAAGCTTTGGTTTTTCCAAAAGTTAGCCCTTTCCGCAATCCGCAATGCGTATTGCGGAAGCTTGGTTCTTGGTTTCGGAATGTTTTTTGTCTACAATCCGCAATGCTGATTGCGGATGCGGAGATGTTTCTCAATAATCACAGTTTGATGCACCCGCAACCCACAACTGCGGATTGTGGGAAGTCTGTCAAAATAAATTGTGCTTTGCATTTCCGATATGCAGATTGCGGATTGCAAAAAGTGTTTGAAGAATAAGTTTGCATTTTATTTTTCCGCAACCCGCAACATGCAAATTGCGGATTGCGGATTGCGGAAAGTTTATATTTTAATTTTCGTCGTTTGCGTTTCTACAACTTGCAACCCGCAATTGCGGATTGCGGAAAATTTTGGTTTGTTAATATTTAGAGTTGTGATTCTGCAACCCGCAATTGTGGATTGCGGAAAGAATGTACATATTTGTGAAATAAATGCCCACAACTTTTCTTCCGCATCCCGCAAGAATAGATATTAGCCGTCGATTTGTCTTAATCCTACGGCCCAAAGTTTACCCGACGAAATTGATAGATGTGTTGGTTTTTCTATTTTCTTTTATCATTTTCATTTTTGTAAATTTACCTGTTACAGATATTTTTACCACGGGATTTTACCAGGGATGTTCTCTATCGTTTTCATTTCTCACAGGTCGGATTTTTATGTCCCTTTTAGTTGATTGTTTACTGTTTTTTGGTTATTTCAAAAATTGTTTTTTATTTTGTTTCATTTATTTATCAGAATTTTCCAGTTTTGCAAACATGTCACGAAGCACCCGCTCCAAAACAGCTCAGAAATATTTGTTGAATAAGGACCCCAACTTCGACATCCTTACCGACACCAGTGACAGAGTTTCTAAGACTTACCAAATTGACTGGTCTAAAATATACGCCATATTTGATAACGATGACCTATCAGATATCCAGAATGACCGACCCGCTTATGAGAAAATTAGGAATTCACAGTTGCATGCCATAGCTTCTAGACCTGCTATTCTTCCCTACACAGACGCGGAAAGCTAATGGATTATCATTACCCTCCACAGTTTGTTATGGGATACTTCCCTTGTAACTGTGTGGTCAAAATCTTTTGAAACTTTTGTGAAAAGTTCAGTATTAATCACTCATGAGGATGTTTTTCTTAGATTAGTAGATTTTGTAATCCCTGTTTTATGGGAAGTCTATCATTTGTAACTATTTTGTAATTATTATTTAAAGGGTAGAGGTCTCATGGGAGGGGAGGATAAAATCACCATAGAAGGACTGGAGAAACGTTACTTCACTTGAGATTTTGTAATTTATTGCAGACCTGATGAATCAAAGTTAGTTTCTTTTGGCATCTTCTTTGTTTATGTTATCAAATTTTTTTGATGATATCTGATTTCTTCACCTTAATCATTGACTGAATGTTGTTTTAATTTTGTAATCAATCATTAATGGATTGATCTATGATGGGGATTTGTCTTAATTCATGGTTTGTGTATCATAATGTTTTAAGTGAATTTATTTAATTAAAACATTTATCTATTTCTGCAAATGATTAACAAAAATTAATTAATTCATGTTATTTTTTCAATTAGCATTTCAGCTACAGGGTAACCTTGCATGTGCCTAATATTTAAACTATTATCAGTTAATTTTCATTGTCTGATTGTATTTTGAAGTATAATAAGAAAATATCCAATTTTACATTTCCGTTAATCTGGTGAAATGACTTATTAAAACTCAAACCAAGTTATCTTGCACCTAATCAAAACACTTCCTTTAGATTAGATATGACTTAGTTTAGATTTCCTTTAAGGTAGATTTGTTCTAGGTTTAGATCCATTTTAGAGTTCGGACACTTCAACCTTCCCTCACAGGAAGAGTGATCCTTTCAGGATCAAACCCCATGAATTCCAGTGGAGGCCTTTATATCCGTGGGAGTTAACTACCCCAAACATGTTGGGGATAGAATTTCTCTTGTGCATAGCCTTTTGAATTCTTTCAATCTGGGTTTTCACCCTCTTTTGTTAGCCCTGGAACCCATTCCAGCAACCTACACACCAAAGGCTTCAACAAATGGCGCTAGAGGGAGGGCCAGAAGCAAATTATCCCTAAACGAAACACTAGCAGACCTCCTCTAGCAAGAATATCGATTGTCACCCGTAGTCACATGCAGGCATCAACCTCTGTAGAACAATCGGTCCAAGATCCAACTGTCATTCCTTCTACCCCTGTGATAGAGCAGGAAACTAGGAGGGCCGATATCATTTTTATATCAACCACTAGGGGACCCCTCACACTCGAACAATTACTCAAAGGTTCTTCTGATAGTGTTGCTAGGTTACAACAAAGAATCGCAGAAGAGCATAATCTTGGATTAGCAGCAATTCAACATCAACAGAACACTGATCCGCAAGTTAATAATTCGTATAATAAAAATTTGGCTGACTAGAATCCTAAACAACATAATTCACCTCACCACAATCTACATCCTGATTTCAACCTTAATACATTATTCGGGGAAACAGAACAAGACCAACCAAATGTTGCCACAGGTGGACCACCACCGACACCTCCTTCGTCTTCATCATCCTCATCCGACAAATCATCACATAGTGAGTCGGACTCCAGTTCATCTTCAGAAGACATACCCATGGCAGAAGTTGGAAATAGACCCTGGATGGACCATGATGCTTTGTTTATAGTTGGAGAATAGCACAGACTCCCTAAAAACCCTGAAAAGTGGCTCCCTAAGTTTGATCCTGATGAAAAATCACCTGCCCTTGATCATATTAAATGTTTTATGCAAACCATCAAACTTAGGAATGTCACTCATGAAGATGTAGTTTGTAGATTGTTTCCTTACACCTTCCAAGGGAAAGCCTCCACCTGGTACTTTTCCCTAGAAGCGAGATCCATCTCTTCATGGGATGACTTTGAAAAAATGTTCATTCAGAAATTTGGAGATGACAAGACTCCAGAAGACTTGGTTATAGACTTGTTCTCATACTTAAAAAATAGAATCCCTGCCACTCTTCTTCCTGCAGAAGAATTTTTGGTTGCTTATTATGTTAAAGGTTTACCCATTCCCTTTGCTATGTGGGTAAAAAGGGCATGAAAAGATAACTTGCAGGAGGCCTTTGCTAAGGCTATCCAGGTTGAAAAAGGCATATTTTTTTTGAAAGATAATCCTGATGTTACATCAGATCAACCGTCAACCTCCAAGAGAAAGCAAGAAAATCCTCCAAGACCCACAGTGCAAAATAAGGACCCATTTGAGATGAATGACATGAAAAAGTTCCTCCAAAAGATCTCAAATGAAATGGTAGACCTGAAAAAGACTAACACGGAAAATCAGAACAATTAAGGGGGATTCAATAGACAACCTTTCAGAAGACCTTATCAACCCCCAAAAAAACAAGTCCCACCTAATCTTGATGAAGGATTTAACTCTGAATAAATTATTTCTATCTTTAAGGCTTTGGTTTCAGAATCACATAATTCTCCTTATCACCCAGATGAAAACCCACAAGAGAATCAAGATCCTGAACCACCAGATGAAGTAGAAGATCAGCAGATAAGCACAATTAGCTTCTTTTAGAACTTCCCATGGCTGAGGAGGAAGATGAGCCTAAGGCTATCTTCAATGTCCAACATCCCTATAATACAAGGAGCAAAGGATAGCCCAAACAAGAAGCTTCCACTTCAACACCAGCACTTAAGGACACTGTAATTCCTGAAATAGAATACAACCTCATTCATGACTTGAAAAAAGTAAAATCCAATATCTCTCTTTTTCAACTTCTGAAAATCCCTGCAATGAGAGACAGTCTGCCTAAAATCATGATTTTCAACAAGCCTAGGAGGCTCAGAACAACAATCTAGAGACATACTCTAAACCTAGAAATCAGAAACTAGGTAGCAAGAAAACACCTCCTTTCTTGCTTACTTTTGAAGTTTTCATTATAAATGTGCATAATTGTATGATACATTCAGGGGATTCATCAAATATGATGACTTTATCTATCTGCAAAAATTTAAATGCCTCTTGGGAGCCCTGCCCTACTCAAAATTTTCAACTTGATAGATCCAAAGTTAGGGTAGTGGGAGAACTGAAGAACATCCTGTTAACACTGTCTGCTGACCCTAGAATCCACCAGACTGTGGATATCATTGTGGCTGACATCCCAGAAATGTATGGAATGTGGTTGAGCAGGGATTGGTCGGAGAAGCTCAAAGGCTGCTTTACTACTGACTAGTCCCACTTATGGCTTCCCTATAATGGAAGACCAAACAGAATGAAGATCAGCAGGGAACCTTATATGAATCAAATTGTCATAGACTTGAATGATCCTAGTGAGCCTGCTGCATACTTCAGCTCACATGTGGAACATTACACTTTCGATAGGTTCTTTGGGGATCTACCTGCGGATTTTTCACCAGCTGAGAATGCACATAATCAATCCCAGATTGTCAATGTTACTTCTGTTCCATTCTCAGGTACTATTGTACATAATGTATACAATGTAAATACTAATTTTAGGTTAGATTTGAATGCATGGACTAAAATTTTCGAAGGCTCTAGATCTAAATATGGAGCTGGTGCAGGTTATGTCTTAATTGATCCAAGAGGGACCAAAACTATGATTGCCTGCAGACATGAGTTTGAATGCACCAATAACATAGCTGGGTATGAGGCCTTGGTCCAAGGACTCAAGAAGGCAATTGATATGGGTGTTCAGGTAATTGAATGTTACGGATATTCTGAGATCATAGTCAAATAGGTGAGAAAAAAAATCCATTGTTTGTCTCCTCATTTGATTAACTATCAGAAACTAGTAAGAGATCTCACTAATTAGTTTTATGCATTTAACATCAAGTCAGTCCCCAGATCACAGAATTTTGATGCAGATTTACTAGCTAATACTGCATCTAGGTTGACTCCACTAGAAGGTTTGTCCCCTAACACTTTTTCAATTGAACTTATGTACAAGCATTTTATTCCTAATAATGTGACTAATAGGAAATAGTTTGATGATGACC
Organism: Larix kaempferi; assembly: GCA_027924585.1. Lineage (NCBI taxonomy): Eukaryota > Viridiplantae > Streptophyta > Pinopsida > Pinales > Pinaceae > Larix > Larix kaempferi. The sequence continues at coordinate 1,008,794 of BSBM01000356.1, forward strand.
AACAAATATTAGACTTTCTCAAAGCCCAGGACACTTTTCAAGATGTGGCAATAGATGAGGTTGAGCATGAGAAATCTCTAACCGATTCCACTCATCCTTCCAATCTTATCCCTAAATCAGTCATCAACCTGGAGAAATACTACGATCTGTAAGATAAGTTCAAGCAAAAGACCAACTGTAAAACCCAGAGTTCATCCCTCAATTATGAGCCTATCAATCTAGGAACTAAACAAAATCCTCTTTTTATCAATCTAGGGGTGTACTACTCTCCTAAGGAAAAAAGAGATTTTATCAAACTGTGCAAGGAGTTCAAAGATGTCTTTGCATGGACATACGATGAACTCGAGACTTTTGACACCAGTATCATGCACCATAATATACCAATGAAACCCGAAGTAAAACCTTATCAGCAAAAGTTAAGGAAGATGCATCTCAGTCTGGAACCCTCTGTCAAGAAAGAGCTTGAGAAATTACTGGCAGCATGGATTATATTCCCTGTCAGATATACACAGTGGATTGCTAACCTAGTACCTGTTCGGAAGAAGAATGGGGAGATCAGGCTTTGTGTTGACTTTAGGAACTTAAACAGAGCTTCTAAAAAGGACAATTACCTTGTTCCTCCAATGGAGAAGATTCTACAAAAAGTAGCAGGGTCTGAGATGTTTTCTTTCCTTGATGGCTTCTTAGGATATAACCAAGTCCTAGTTGCCCCTGATGATCAATTAAAAACATATTTTAGGATCCATGGGGGAACATTTGCCTACAGGCGAATGCCTTTTGGGATGATAAATGCATGTGCTACATTGCAGAGGGCTATGGACATAGCTTTCATAGAATTGATGCACAATTCTGTCGTTGTGTATTTAGATGATATTACCATTTATTCTAAAAAACTACATGAATATTTGTCTACTCTGAAACAGGTGTTCGAGCGCTGCAGAAGATATGGGATCTCATTGAACCCGAAAAAATCTATATTTGCAGTCACCGAAGGTAAGCTGTTGGGTTTTATTATTTCGAAAGAAGGCATGATCATTGATCCAGAGTGTACAAAATCCATTTCGAATATCGGCCTGCCCGTGTCACGTAAAGCCATGTAATCTTTTCTTGGTAAGATTAATTTCGTTCGTAGATTTGTTCTGAATTTTGCTCAAATCGTCAAGTCGTTACAACAATTGGTTAAAAATTATGCATAGTCCAAGTGGTCTGAGGAACAATGAAATTCCTTTGGTGAAATCCAGAGAGCCATTGTGGAAGCCCCGCTCTGATGTCTCCAGACTTCAACAAAGATTCTATTATGTACATGTTTGCTACTGACTTCTCCTATGCAGTTGTCCTTACACAGAAACATGAGAATGATGTTGAAATCCCTATTTCATTTATGAGCTCCATGTTCAAAGGAGCAGAATTCAACTACTCCCAGATCGATAAACAACCTTACATGGTCTATAAATTGGTAAAACATTTTACACCATATTTATTGAAATCGTGAACTAAATTCATTGTTCCTTATGCAGCTATCAGAAATGTTCTGGTTCAGAAAGAACTGGGTGAAAAGAGAGCTCACTGGATGACAGCTCTGCAAGAATATGCTTTGGAGATCATACCAGCAAATATTGTGAAAGGCCAAGGTTTTTGTCTGCTAACCGCTCAATCCAATGATCATGTACAATAGCAGATTGAGTGGGAACAAGAGGAAAGTACAAGAACGTGTTTTGTTAATGTTATCACAACTCAAACATTCAAATGGTATGATGACATTAAATTCTTCCTTACCCATGGGTTTGCTGCTGAAACCCTTGACTTAAAAAAACGTAGAGCTTTAAAGTTGAAAGCTACACCATATCAATTCATAGATGTGGTTTTGTTTAGGAAGAATTATGATGGTGTTTTTCTCAAATGTTTAGAGAAAGAAGAAACTGATAATATTCTTTTGCAATTTCATGCAGGACTTGCGAGAGGGAATTTCTCAGGAGAAACCACTCACATAAGATCCTGAGGGTAGGATATTATTGGCCTACTTTGCTCAAATATGCATACTCTTATTCCAGAAGATGTGAAGCATGTCAAAAATGTCCTGGGAAACTAAGAAAACCTTCCTTTCCTTTGTAGCCGGTAATAGTTCAGTTACCATTTCAACAGTGGGGACTGGATTTTGTTGGACCCATCAACCCTGCTTCCTCCTTTCAGCAAAAGTACATCTTGACAGCCACAGATTACTTTACCAGATGGGTAGAGGCAGTCCCTCTCAGACAATGCAATACAAACCAAGTGATAGCCTTCCTTGAAAGCCAAATAGTCACTAGGTTTGGTGTCCCTGAATTTCTAGTGTTTGACAATGCCTCTTATTTTTCTCCCATTGATCGTACACACTATGCCCTTGAAAAAGGGATAAAGCTAAATTTTTTTGCTAGTTACTATCCACAAGGGAATGGAATAACAGAGTCTTCCAACAAAAACTTGATTAACATCTTGAAGAAGACAGTTTCTACTCACCATAAAGATTGGCACACCGAGATATACAACACTCTTTGGGTAGACCGGGTCACCCCAAAGGAAGCCATAGGAAACTCCCCTTACTATTTAGTTTATGGTAAGGAGGCCATCTTGCCATCCAACCTCGTGATCCATTCACTGCAGTTGACACAATCCATACAAGAGGATGATTCTTCCCCACTCCAGCAAAGAATTAATATGTTACTCAAGCTGGAAGAAGATAGGGAGAAGTCCAAAAACAAGTTGTATCAACATCAGCAGTTGGTAAAGAGGTGGTTTGATGAGAAGTCCTCATCTGATAGGGAGTTTACTGTGGGGGACTTGGTGTTAAAGTGGGATAAGCAACACAAAGACAAGAATGATTATACCAAGTTCCAACACTTATGGCTAGGACCATCCATTGTTACAGAAAAGCTTGGTCCTAGTACTGTCCAGTTCCAGACACTGGAAGGTATCTCGGATACCTACCCTGTGAATGTGCAGTTGCTCAAAAAGTACTTTGTTTAAATGAGTAGATTCGCTTACTTGTACATAAAGTGTGGTTTTCTTCCTTTCTTTCTTTCTTTTCATTTGATTTTTGTACAGTGGTTTCATTCAAAATAAGTCCACACCTTTTGGCAAAGGTTGTTGATCAGTGTGTCTTAGGTTAGCACAAGCCTGAAGTTTTGAGGTAAACAGTGTCAGTTTATTTCACTTAGCTTGTAAGTGAAAATGTTCTTCATGGAATTAACAGTCAATATTTGCAGAGCTTTGATTGATACCTTCCCACCTTAATCAATATCTTTATGGATTTTTTGTTTGGTTAATTTAAGTTGAGGAAGCAATTGGTTTTTTCTGCCTTATGTTTCATTAGTAAATGGAAACATATATTCGTAGCCTTGTTAGCCTTACCTATTCTGGAACCCACTCTGATCACCTTGAAAATAATTCACCTTAATAATTGTAGATTCCAAGATGGGGGGTCTTATTACGACCCAACCCATTATGTTCATAGAATTTTAAGTGGAATGACATCTCCACATCATGCCACCAAACATGGGGGATGACTTTCAGCTTCTGCTGGAAGGTAGAAGATCCTATCACAGGTCAGTCCATTCATGATCTGCAAAACATCGGTGAGTAACACTATTGCGATATGGTTACCAATCCATGGTAGTGTCTTGTAATCTATGCACTAATAAATTTTATTTTCCTTTGTAAGACAGTTTGTTGTATATGAGGATAAGGGGGGTCTTATTACAAGCCATCCCTACCATGATCATGGGTCTGATTTTGGACTTAAATTACCACTTATGGTCACCAAGCCATGGTAATTGCTTTTAGTGTTAAAATCTAAAATACAGGGAGTCTCCTTACCGAGATGGCTTGTTCAGTTTCCAGATCAGGTCTGTGAATGGCATCGCCAACATCTGATCACCAAGTCAGGGCAATGGCCTTGTATTAACAGAAGTCTTGTTTGCATATTTTCATTCTATTTTGAAAAGAAAAGAAAAAAGAGTATAAAAAAAAGGGGGGGAAAGAAAATGTATATATTGTGAGTAATGTGTTTATACAAAAATAAATAATTAATAAAGTCAAGGTGATTCAAGATTTGGTAACCTAGAATGGCTCTAAGTTTTCTCTAAGGCTCATCATAAACTGCCTTCCTATGGCTGTGTAATGGTAAAGGATTCCGATTTACTTCTAAGAATGCCTTGTCATATGAACATCATCATTAAATGGTTTTGGATGGGGATATATCAATCATATGACTAACTCTGCTATTTTGATTGTGTTTTATGAGAACATTTTGTAAATTACAGGTTAAAACATCAAGCTTGTTGAAATTTCTTCCTTGTAACTACAGATTTTATTTACAGAGATAAGTGGTTCATGCCAGTCAGTCACCATTTGTTGTAGGTACAACAAATCCTATGTTTTAATGAAAACACGGGAGCCCCAAATTTTTGTATGCAAAGGTAATGATTAAATTCCATGGTCATTTTGGGGTTTTTCATCATGATTTTATTGTTTTGCCATGATTGCATTTTCCAGTTAGTAATTTTCCCTTGGAAAATTCTTTCATTTCTGTGTGTTTTTGTGAGTTGCGGAAAGCTTTGGTTTTCCCAAAAGTTAGCCCTTTCCGCAACCTGCAATCCGTAATCCGCAATGTGGATTGCGGAAGCTTGGTTCTTGGTTTCGGAATGTTTTATGTCTGCAACCCGAATGCGGATTGCGGATGTAGAGATGTTTCTCAATAATCGCGGTTTGACGTGCTTGCAACCTGCAACTGCGGATTGCGGGAAGTCTGTCAAAATAAATTTCACTTTACATTTCCACAACCTGCATGCAGATTGCAGATTGCGGAAAGTGTTTAAAGAATAAGTTTGCATTTTATTTTTCCGCAACCCGCAAATTGCGGATTGCGGATTGCGAAAAGTTCATATTTTGATTTTCGTCATCTGCGTTTCCGCAACCCGCAATTACGGATTGCAGATTGCGGAAAGAATGTACATATTTGTGAAATAAACGCCCGCAACTTTTATTTCACACCCTGCAAGAATAGATCTTAGCCGTCGATCTGTCTTAATCCTATGGCCCAGAGTTTACCCAACGAAATTTATAAATGTGTTGATTTTTCTATTTTCTTTTATCATTTTCATTTTCGAAAATTTACCTGTTACCAATATTTTACCAGGGTTGTTCTCTGTCGTTCTCATTTCTCACAAGTCAGTTTTTTATGTCATTTTCAGTTGATTGTTTATTGTTTCAAAAATTGTTTTTGATTTTGTTTCATTTATTTATCAGAATTTTCCAGTTTTTCAAACATGGCACGAAGCACCCGCTCCAAAGCAGCTCAGAAATATTTGTTGAATAAGGACCCCAACTTCGGCACCCTTCCCAACACCAGTGACAAAGTTTCTGAGACTTACCAAATTGACTGGTCTAAAATATACGCCATATTTGATAACGATGACCTGTCAGATATCCAAAATGACCGGCCCGCTTATGAGAAAATTAGGAATTCACAGTTGCATGCCATAGCCGGTAGACCTGCTATTCTTTCCTACACAGACATAGAAATCTAGTGGATTATCATTACCCTCCACAATTTGTTACGGGATACTTCCCTTGAAACTGTGTGTTCAAAATCTTTTGAAAATTTTGTGAAAAGTTCGGTATTAATCACTCCTGAGGATGTTTTTCTTAGATTAGTAGATTTTGTAATCCTTGTTTTATGGGAAGTCTATCCTTTGTAACTATTTTTTAATATTATTTAAAGGGTAGAGGTCTCATGGGAGGGGGGGAGAAAATCACCAGAGAAGGACTGGAGAAATGCTGCATCACTTGAGATTTTGTAAATTTATTGCAGACCTCATGAATCAAAGTTAGTTTCTTTTGGCATCTTCTTTGTTTATGTTATCAAATTTTTTTGATGATATCTTATTTCTTCACCTTAACCATTGAGTGAATATTGTTTTAATTTTGCAATCAATCATTAATGCATTGATCTATGATGCGGATTTGTCTTAATTCATGGTCTGTGTATGATAATGTTTTAAGTGAATTTATTTAATTAAAACATTTATCTATTTCTGCAAATGATTAATATAAATTAATTAATTTATGTTAATTTTTCAATTAGCATTTCAGCTACAGGGTAACCTTGCATGTGCATAATATTTAAACTATTATCAGTTAATTTTCATTGTCTGATTGTATTTTGAAGTAATAAGAAAAGATCCAATGTTACATTTATGTTAAGCTGGTGAAATGACTTATTAAAACTCAAACTAAGTTATCTCGCACCCAATCAAAACACTTCCTTTAGATTATATCTGACTTAGCTTAGATTTCCTTTAAGGTAGATTTATTCTAGGTTTAGATCCATTTTAGAGTTAGGACAGTTCAACCTTCCCTCACAGGAAGATTGATCCTTTCAGGATCAAACCCCATAAGTGCCAGCAGAGGCCTTTATATCCATGGGAGTTAACTACACCAAACAAGCTAGGGATAGAATTGCTCTTACTCAGAGCCTTTTGAAGCCTTTCAGTTTGGGTTTTCACCCTCTGTTATTAGCCTTGGAACCCATTCCAGCAACCTACACACCTAGGGCTTCAACAAGGTTATAGAGGTCAACGATTCCCATGGTTAGGGGATACTAGTGATATGGTTTATCAAGGTTTGAGGTAATAAGAATGATATAAATTACAAGTATCAAAGGGTATGGGATTTATAGTGGATATGAGTTATAAAGGGTATGGAAGTTAAAGTTCACGATAAGTGGTAATGGTGGTTAAGGGGTAACATAAGTTATAGGGATTATTGGTTATTCATCGTGTGGATGAAGGTTATATATACTTATTCATCTGTGGGATGAATGTTATAAGGATTTGGATTTAGGTGTTAAGAGAGTTAGGAGTTAAGGAATATTGGCATTAGATATTATGTGTTAGTGGTTGAATTTTAGAGGTTCTAGGTGTTAAGGGATCTAGCATTTACAAGGTTTAGGGGTTATATTATAGGGATTATGAGTCAAAGATTATTTAATTTATAAGATATTATATTAAATATTAGGGGTTCAATGAGTTCTATGGTTTTACGATTCAGGGTCATAGTGGATAAGGGTTATGGTTGATATGGGGTCATAATCGAAATGGGGATATAATGGACAAGGATCTTGACTTAGGGGTTATTTAAGTTATAGATTGTATTATGGATTAGCGGTGAGAGGAGTTCTATGCATTTGCAGTTAAGGGTCATAGTGGATAAGGGTTATAGATGTTATATAAGTTAGAGGGGTTAGTGATTATATTTGTTATAAGGATTAAGGATAATATGAGTTAATGTTTATATGGTTTAAGAATTATAGTTGTTAGGGGTTATTTGCATTAGGGATTAGGTGTAAAAGGTTATTAGTGTTAGGTTTTAAGAGTTAGTAGTTTCAAGATTAACGTTTATAAGCTAGTGGTTAAGGGTTACATTGATTAGGGTTTGAAATGGCTAGGTGTTATTAGGGTTAGGTCTTAGGTAATCTACGTATCACAGATTAAGGGTTATGTGCTAATAGTTATATGAGTTAGATATTTTAAGGGTCTTGGATTATATTATTGAATATAAGGATTGGAAATTAGAGTGGCGACACCTCTTAAGGTTAGATGGGTTAAGGGTTATAATGTTTAAAATGGTTAAGGGTTATAGGGATACTTTTGGTTATATGGCTAATATAAGTGGTACCTATGTTAAGTGAATTTATAGGAATAGTTATGGTTATGGTGGTCATCTAGGTTGGTGCAAAAGGTTTAACCAGTTGGGGAGTATATAGTTTAAGGGTTAGGGGTGATCAATGTTTTAAGGGGTTAATGGTAATGGGGTTTAACACAATTTTGGGGTATAACGGTTACATTTGTTATAAGATTTAGAGAATATTATGTTTATAGTGGATACACGTAAGAGGCAATGGGTTATAAGGATTAGGGAGGATATAGGTTAAAGTGATTAGAGGCTACATGCTTTAAGGGTTATAAATATTTAGAGTTAAAAGGATTTGTAGGTCATAGGAGTTATCTGTTGGGGGTTACTAGTTATAGTTGTTGGGGGTTGTAAGAGTAATGAGTATTATTGCTTATAAGGATTAAGAGTTGTGGAGGTAAGGGTGATGATTGTTAAAAGGGTTAAGGGTTATAAGGGATCAAAGTTATATATTATAGAAAATATGGGTGATAGGGGATATACATGTTATGTTTTATAATAGTTAATTGTTATAAGGGTTTAGAGGAAGATGTCATGGGTGTTAATTATTGATTGGGGATATATGTTTTAAGGGTTAATTTTTGTACATACTTGTATTTAGGGGTTATGGGGGATTAGTGATTTTATGCATTACAAATTTTGGAGGTTGAGTGATAAATAGGTTAATAGGTTATAAGGATTTAGGAGTAAGGGGTTATAACAATTAGGAGTTAAATTAATAATAAAGGTGAGGTGTTATGTGTTATAATGATAATAAAGAGTAGAGGTTGAAATTTTGGGGTTACATGGGTTATAATTAAAGGGATTTGGGTCATATTATGTAAAGGACTTATATATATATATGTATGTATGTTAGGACTTATAGGGATTGTATTTGTTAACAATTATGTGATAAAAGTGTAATGGGTTATATGGGTGAGGGGTTAGGGTTAGAAGTTATAGGTGTAAGGGGTTAGTGTCTTAGGGTTAGGGTTATATGGATTCATGGTTAGAAGGGTTGGGGTTTATAGTGGTACGGAGAAAGGATTTATATCGATAAGGGAAAAAGGGGTTAGATTTTAGGGGTTAAGGGTTAAGGTTTAGGGTCATAAGTGTTAACGGTTATGAGCTAGAATAATTAGGGTTATAAGAGTTATCAATTAGGGTTTGGAAGGCATAATCGTTACCTGTGATAACGTTTAAGGGTTACTATGGCTATAGATTTTAGGGTATATAGGTTCATGTATTACAAGTTACAAGTGATAGATTAAAGTTTAGAAAATGCATGCTATAAGAGAAAATAGATTATATGGGTCAATAATTGGGTCTAATAAGTGTTGTGGTTAAGGGGTTATACGGGTTAATTTATACGAGTCAATGGTTTGAATTATAAGGTATAAAGGTTATATAACTTATGATTTATATTAGGGTTTATAGAGGTTCGGTGTGATATAATTTGTAATAGTTAGGTGTTAAATTTTGCAGGGATTAGGAATTAGGGGATTTACATAGTTAGATTCTATACGAGTTATATTAGAGGTTATGAATGATAGTGGTTTAAAAAGTTAATGACTATATGATTAGGGGTTATAAAGTCTTGAGGTTAAGCACTAGATGTCATCAAAGCTAGGGGTTAAATGAGTTAAAATGTTAGTTGTTATAGGGATTTGGGATGTATGATTTAGTATTTATAGGTTTTATGACATATATATGTTGGGGGGTATAAGTGTTAAAGGTTATGACTCTTAAAGGCTATAGGGGCCATATGGTTTATTACTTATATTAAGGTTCACTGGGTGTTGGGGATGATAAAAAAATAAATGTATCATAGCTTAAGGGTTAGGTGTGAGAGACTATAAAGTTTATGGGTTGTACTATTATGGAATAAGGGATTATATATGTTAAGAGATTGTAGAGCTTAAGGGTCATATGTCAAATGGGTGCATATTACATATGTATTAGGTGTTAGGGATTATAAGTGTTAGTGATTTACGGTTAAAATGTATAGGCATCTAATGGTATATTAGGGGATAATATGGGCCAGTGCTACACGGCTAGAGGCAATAGGGGTTATATGCCTTAGACGTTAGTGGTTACGTAAAGAGTTGTGAGGGATAGTGGTTATGACTATAACAATTAAGTGTTGGGAATAATAAATTTTGAGGATAATGGGTTTTGAGGGATAGTGGCTATGGTTATAAGGGTTTGGTTTTAGAAGTAATAATGCTTATGGGTTAGAGTTATAGAATTATATGCCTTAGTACTAATATATTCTATGGATTAAGAATGATGTGATATGCAAGTAAAGTGGTTTTAGGTATGGACTTAGATGATATAAGTATGGGTTTAGAAATATGGGGTTATTGTGGTTACGTGATAGGGGTTAGACATTATAGGATTTACATATTATATGGTTATATTAGGGGTTATAGGTGATATGCATTATCTTAATTAGAGATTAGGGATTATATGGTTTATATTAGGGTTCATTTGTCATGGGTAATAGTGATTATAAGAGTTAGCAATTATAGAGCTAAAGAGTTAGAGGAAATAGGGGTTAGAGATTATACTTGTTAGGAGTCATATGTATTAAGGGTTGTAGGTCGTAGGAGTTATAAGGGTTATGTATTAGAGTTTGCATGGGTTATGTATTATAGTTTACATGGGATATTGTTAAACCTAAATCTTGCTACCCTGAGACTCAGTGTAAACATCCATGAAGTTCCTTATGACTAGAGGGCTTAACTAACCTACTTTTCAAGGTCATCGCAGTTCACCCTTGTGCAACATGCAACGTCGCAGGTTGTCCTAGCCTCTTGGAAGGATCCCCTATCTCTCTCCTACCATATATCAACCTATCATATCCTCCTATTCCTATATAAGTGAAGCTCACTCCCATTCCAAAGGGAGGAAGTCTATAGTATCTACATGCTGGTGAAATTAGCTTAGGAGAGATCTCTACTCATCCTTCGAGAGATCCATCATCCCTTTGGAGGCTTTGGCATTGGCTTGATCGAAGAAGGATTGCTACGTTAAGTCATTGGTTGTAATCGCTTCCTTCTATGTATTTCCCTTTTATATAGTAATATAAATGCTTTCCACCAAATCTCATTGCATTAATGATATTTTGTGTAGTTTGCCTACTTAACTACTTACTTAGATATATTATTGTGTAGAATCATTTTACTGCTTGTGTTGTTTTGTTGTCTTGACAGGTTTTGCAGCTGAGATCTGAAGACCATCAAGCTTGGAGCAGCATCCAAGGAGAAAGGATCAGCGATCTGAAAGGTAAAGCATCTAGTTCCTTGATCTCTAATTAGATCTAGGAGAGTTATTTATATTCTGTCTCTATTTGTTCTAGAGACTTAAGTTAAGCTAGGGAGATCAAACCTCGAGTCCGCTCTTGGTAGATTGTCTGTCAAACAAATTTGGAGACCATACTGGGGAAGTACTTTGTTTCAGTTTTCAATTTGAATGCCATTTTCATTTGATTTCTTTTGCAAGCCATCTAATTTGCCTCCTAAGTCTTTTTCACCATCAGATCTTCACCTTGAAGAGTCTATAGTCCTCCTATGAGTCTGTACTCACTATTTTTAAGTCATTTTATTGCTCATTTCTTGGAGATCTATTGATCCTAGAGTTTGGATCTCGCCCATCGCACCTGGGCAGTGGAACCAGAGCATTGATTTGATCTCTGTTCTCTATCTTTTGGGCTATTGTCACAACCTATACACTAGTGTCCTGCGACATCGTCACAATTCCCGCACTGCTAACCTGCGACGGTCGCTCTGTGTATGAACACAGACTGCGTCGATCTGTTAGAATTGGTATAAGGGCATCCCCCCTCCATTTTTTTTTTAGTTGTGATTTGGTGTGCAGACCCTCTCTATGCTGCAAGATCTAGTTAGAGACTTCTTTTTTATTTGCGTGTGTTGAAAAGTGTTTGTATTTTGGTGTGGATTTGCATTGGGTCCCATTTTGACAAGTTTAAGTTTGGTAGTGGTGGACACCTTGGTTTCCCCCATATTCATCTGCTTGACCTTGTTTCCCCCCCTCTCCTCCCCTGATCTGATCTTTGCATTGGATTGGATCCCAAACTTCTTTTTTGCACTTGTCATTAAGCTTTGTTTGCATTTCAGTTGTTTGATTGAGTGTTTTGAAGTGTTTTCAGTCCATATGAGTGCTTGTCATTTTCTTGAGATATCTTGATTGTTTAGAGTGCTGCAAATCAGCTTCTTTTTCAGTTTTTATGCTTAAAAATATCATTGTTATCGAGTTATTATCTTGCCATATCATTGGAAAATTAAAGGTGCATCATTTTTACTGATTTTCAAGTGCATTTGGAAATGGTTGTAGAAATTGGTTCACGCATTAGAATGTATCATTCATTGGTCTTTTGAAAAGTTTGAGAGAAAAGTTAGTCATTTGTGCTTTTTAGGAATTGTGAATCATTCATTTTCTTGAAGAATCCAAATGAGATCAAGTTTTTACAAAAGTAGTTCCATGCTTGAAAGAATTCTATGCATTCTTGGTTTTTTATGCTTTTAAGCCATCATACTGAAATTGAAAAGTTAGAGTGCTCTAGATAGGGAATTTCTCTCTTTTCGTCGCTTAGTTGCATTTTGATTTGAAAAGACAAAAAGGAAATGTTTAAACTTTGGTATGATGCTTGTTGATTTTGAGTTTTGCTTGGAAAAACGGAAAAAGTGAAAAGAGTATTTTTTATCAAATTTGATAGACTTTGGGATTGTGTTGCATTGATTGCTTTGGTAAAATTACTTGGAAAGAATTTTCTCCCTCTCGTATATATAGTTCATCAACAGAAAAGTATATTTTTGCATGTATTTAGGGCTTGCATTATGTTTACATTTATGTACTCACCTCATGCATTCACCTAACCATCCAGATAAAATTAATGGTAGAACTAGGGTAAAAAAATTTAGTAACTTGTGTGTAATTTAGAGACGTGTTCCGGCATCGTAAAACATGCCAGTTGTCGTTATTTGCCAGCACTGTATTTCGGGGGTATTGTAGTCTTCCACACACTTATCGGTATATTGAAGCTCTTTCACGTACCAACCAGGTATATCGAAGCTCTTTCACATACCCACCAAGTACTTTGTGTACTTGGCGTATATTGAAAGGTGTTTCACGTACTTGGCATATATAGAAAGCTGTTTCACGTACTTGGTAGTATATAGGAGGGTCTCGTGTCATACGGTTGTGCATTAGACAACACCACTACGGATTTGAGCTCCCACGTACCTTTTGTATATCGGGAGACACCATTAGGATTCCTGAAACCAACTGAGTCAACCATTTGGTCGTCTTGGCAGAGCAATACATCGAGAATAGCACTCGGGGAGATTACTACGCACATACTGTCCAGGTAGTCGGGTATTCAGCCAAGGGTACGGTCCCAATCCTCCTTGTCACTTTTTACTGTTGGAACCTGCGGTATATAGCCATTTGCGAAGCCTTGATAATCCTGTGAGGTTCCAGACTTTTGAATCCACTCTGATCACATAAGTTTGCTTGCGGCATTAGTTTGTGTAGGATTTTTCTAGACTGCTTTTCTTTTGTTTAGCTTTCCCTAGGAGAAACTTTTATTTCATTCATTCTGGCTGACTTTCCTTGGAGAAGGTCCTGTAGGATTCAGAACTTACCGCCTAAATATCCCCTTAACCAGGAGGTAATTTCAAAGGTAAGGAAGGAACCACAAGCCACGGTCGTGTCAACTGAAGTAGAAAACTCTACTTTGAATATTGGAGCACATACGTTTCCTCCGGATTCACCTGCCTCCCACCCCCTGCAGGGTGAAGAGGCACAAACTTCTACTCCACAAGACCTACCTTCTGTTTTACCGGGAGAGACTAGATCGATGGAATGGATAAATCCACCCCAGGACGACCCTGCAGATTCACCTGCCTCCCACCCCCTGCAGGGTGAAGAGGCACAAACTTCTACTCCACAAGACCTACCTTCTGTTTTACCGGGAGAGCCTGGATCGATGGAATGGATAAATCCACCGCAGGACGACCCTGCAGCAGCTGTTGGTCCTTCAACAACTTATTGGACATCATCTCTAGGCCACCAGTGGCCCATTTTGCCATTGCATCCCCACCTAGTTGGCCTACTCCTGAAGAACGCTTCGGACCCCTTTGTGATCGCTTGGAATGATTACGTACCAAGGGTGATGAAATTCGAAGACATAGTCTTTCACGAAGGGTAGAAGACCCAACGTTACATTCTTATCAACCACTCCCAAGTCGTGTTTTGTCTTATGATTCACCGGAATCATCCACACAACACGTGACCACTTCTGAATCTGGTCAACCATTATTTCCTGCATATACACCTCCTAGACAGGAGACCAGTTTTATACCTCCAACGACCCAACCTGTTGAAGGACAACAGTCCAACACACCTGTTACTACCATGGTTACGTTACATGTTCCTTCCCCACCTCAAACTTCGCGGGGAGGATACTCTTTACCCCCTACCTTCCTTACCGGTAATGTTAATCCTACGGTGGATAATCAACAACCCGTGTTGGGTCAACCATTACTTAGTGGTCAACAAGTTGTTGCTGGGGGGAAACCCCCATCTCTTAACCATAATACAGCAGAAGGAGTTCCCATCGGTCCTTCTGTTGGAAATTCCCTACCTGTCGGACCTTCCACTACGGGATTATCCCACGTTGGGGGACCATCCAATGTAATTCAACCACCATGGAGTCAAGCGTATCCAGGTTATCTTAACATTGTGTCGGGACAACTCAATCCCGAAACGCACTCTACGAGGTACCCTACCCCGGGAATCCATACACTCTATGGGGACAACAAAATGTTTTACAACATGGACCCCCACCTACAGTCCCTCCACCCCCGTTTGGTCCACCTCCACCTCCCATTGGAGGCGGTGGGCTCCCACACAACTCCGGAGGAGGTGGACCCCTACCTTCTGGCGGAGGACCACGTCATTCCGGCTATCATGGCCCACCCCCTTTAGGCGGAGGTGGTGGCACTCCCCCTTCAGGCGGAGGCAAAGGACCACCCCCCCCCCCCCCCCCCCCCCCCCCCGATGGCAGCTGATCTCCACCTCATGGTGGAGGACCATCCCATCCTAGTGGTGGTGGTGGAGGACCATCCTATCCTGGTGGTGGTGGGGGTGGACCATCCCATCCTAAAGGTGGTGGTGGAGGACCATCCCATCCCGGTGGTGGTGGTGGTGGAGGACCACCCTACTATGGTGGAGGTGGCGGAGGAGGTCCTTACCCTTCCGGCAGTGGCGGTGGACCACCACCCCCTCCCGGTGGAGGCAATGGAGGCCCACCCTATTCCAGTGGCAGCGGTGGACCACCACCTCCTCCCGGTGGAGGCAGTGGAGGCCCATCCTATCTTGGAGGTAGTGACGAAACCCCACCATTTGGAGGTAGGCCACCTCCTCCCAATGGCGGAGATGGGCCCCCACCTTATGGTAACGGGCCACCTTATTATGGTAATGGACCACCTTTTTATGGTGGTGGACCTACTTACAATCCAGGCGGCACACCCCCTTACGGTCAGTTTCCTCCGGGAACACCTTATAATCAGTCGATTCAAGGTCCTACCGGTCCATACATGCCTTATCAGTACTATCAGTACCCCCAGCTAAACCAATAGCTGCCCTTTTTGGCTACTTTGGACTTACCTGACCTATCTCGTCTGACGAATGACCCCATTTTCTATGGGCATAAATGGCCACCCATTCTGGTTAAGTTACCATCATATATCCCCAAATTTGATGGCAAGACTGGTGAGGATCCTAAAAACCATGTGATGACATACCATCTATGGTGTTCATCCAACTCCTTGATGGATGACTCAATCCATTTTAGGTTATTTCAACTGACTCTCACCATCCCAACTACCAAGTGGTACATTGAGCTACCACCCAATTCTTTTCCCGACTTCCGATCTCATGCTATGTCATTTTTGACCCACTTCCAGTTGCCCATTCGCTATAATACTGGTACGGACTTATTGACTTCCCTTCGCCAGAACACTGCCACTCATATTTCCGATCATATTCATGAATGGCGGCGAAGACGACGTCTTATTATGGCTCATATTCCAGACCAACTCTTAGCTAACTGGTTCACAAAGACACTTTTACCCGTCGTAGCTTGAGACGTAGCTATGGGAGGAGCCGTCACTAAGGAATAGGCTATTGTCCATGCCCATTACTTAGACTTGGTCTATGCCCAATCCAACACATTATACAAAATTGTTCCTGACGCATCTCTCCCTATGTACGATCCCTCTAAACCACCCAAGGGACCACAAGCTGATGGCATCATTGGTTCCCTTGCCTCCCAGCCTTCTATTCAAACTGGTGGTTCGTGGAACCCGCAAGGTTCTTCCCCATCGCCACCACAAGCTGGAAATAGAACTACCAAGTCCACCACTCCTACCTCCACCGAAGAGGTGAATTTTGTCCAATCAGCTTCATCTCAGAAATCCGGTGGTAAGAAGAAGAACAAAGGGAAAACTAAGAAATCTTCTAACCAACAGGAGCCCAATCCCACTCAGGAAGAAACCAAATAGAAGAGGAAGTTAAAGTATCCTTGTTTGGTGTGCGATGGAGACCATTTCTCAAAAGAATGTCCCACCGAGATGAAGTTCAGAAGTTTCTCAAGGGAAACTCTACTACCGCAGTTCTCAACGATCCCTTCCCCACTCAAAACTAACAACTCATCGCACACACCTCTCCTTCTCAACTTGAACACTAGTTCTCGTTCGTATGAATCTGTCCCGCCAAAGGAACCCATTGGAAGTAATATTGAAAAATCTTCCACTTCGATTCCCGACGTCACCGTACCGCCTACTTCTCTCAGCATTGAGAAGCCCTCTTTCAAGTCAGTGTTGCGTCCACCCAAGAGCACGATTAGAAAGTTTGTTTTCAATCTCAATGCTCGGGCCGCTCAGAACTACAAAATTGTAGAGGACCTGGCATAAGATCATTGTGCTATGTCGATGCTTGAGGTCTTGCAGAACTGTCCTAACTAGCGCAAGACTCTCCTCGCTGCCATTGGTGCGGTTGATCCGGATTCTTCGAATACTATCATGTTCCGGTTGGAATACTTTAAACCGAGGCTTTCCCATCAGTTGGCATTTCAAGTTGCCACAAACATTGTTGGGAAGACAATCCATCGTACCGTCTTGGATGAAGGTGCCTCTACTTCAATCATGTCGATCTCATGCTAGAGAGCCATTGGCTCTCCCAAGTTGAACTGTTCTCCTACCACCTTGAAAGCATTCGACGGACGTGACTTTCAACCTCATGGGATGTTACAAGCTTTAGCAGTCGAGTTGGGAGGCAAGACCATAACTATTAACATGGAAGTGGTCACTGCGCCGTTAGATTACAACATTCTGCTTGGTCGTAATTGGTTTTATGCCATGACTGCGGTCGCATCATCTGTCTTCCGCATAGTACAATTCCCCCACCAAGGACGAATTGTTATTGTCGACCAACTGAATTTCTGTACAACTGACACCGCTACTCATCCGGGCGATAATGTTCCATTACTTGGAAAATCTTTGCATCCATATGAGAGCGTGGGGGTTTGTTCTCATAAAGGACTCATCCCTTATGGGCGTTTTTCCAACCGTGGATCCCCCAAATCATGTTGCCACGGTGAACATGATCTCCTCCCATATTTCATCTACCTCCAACTCGACTAATCAATGGCTTGCACCTGATGAAGCCACCACACACCTGATTGGAGACACTATGCCTCTTTCACCCACCGAACTCATTTACGAGGCTATCCAGTCGGCCCTGGAGGACCACTTAGCTGTGGCGTCCACCTCCTATTCTCTACAGCGGACATCATCCCTACTCGATCCTCTGCTTTGGACTTTTCATTCTGATGAGTCCATTATGGAAATCATGAGTGCGGATGATCCTCCGTGGGAAGACCTCCATCATCGTTCGTCTTTCCTTCCTTCATTGGATACTGTGGAGAATAGCATTACCATCTTTACACTGGATATCTACCCTTGCTCTCAGTCCTCGATACTCACGTGTCAAGCAGACTCTGAAGGAAACTTGGCCAACATTGAGCCTACCATTTTGGTCGACATATCGGTTACTCCTGGTGTAGTGGAACACATTCGTTTAGGCCAGAAGTGTTCCCCTGAAGAAATTACAACGTTCACGGCCTTGTTCAAGCAATTTCGAGACGTGTTTGCTTGGACTTACGAGGAGATTCCCGGGATATACCCCACTATTGTTTCGCACACGGTTCAAACCTATCCTAACACTAAACCAGTCCGACAAAAGTTGCGACCGGTGCACCCCTGGAAGACTGTGGCAATCAAGGCAGAAATTGAAAAGCTCTTGAAAGCTGGTTTTATTTACCCTATCTCATTGACAAAATGGGTATCGAACGTTGTCCCTATAGCTAAAAAGCAGGGTACCATTCATTTCTACGTCGATTATCGGGATCTCAACAAGGCTTGTCCTAAGGACAATTATCCAACTCCCTTTATCGACCAGATCATCGAAAACTGTGCGGGAAGCGTCATCTTTTCATTCATGGATGGATTTTCCGGCTACAACCAGATTGAGATCCACCCGGCTGATCAACACAAGACAGCTTTCATCTATCCTTTAGGTACGTTTTCTTATCGCAAGCTCCCTTTTGGTCTTAAAAATGTTGGTGCAACATTCCAACAGACCATGTCGTATGCCTTTCATGACATGAAGGAATTTGTGGAACCTTACTTGGACAATCTACATTCCCATTCACGGCAGCACGAGTACCACATTGACCATCTTATGACAGTATTCCTCAGATGCAGGCGGTATAACATCCGCCTGAACCCTCACAAGTGCATCTTTTGCGTCGAGTCTGGATGCCTCCTCTGTTTCATAGTCTCAAAAGACGAGATCCACATTGATCCCCTGAAGGTGGTAGCCATCGTCGCTCTTCCACCTCCCACTGACATAACGGAACTTCAAAGTTTGCAAGGGAAGGAAACTTATTTAAGGCATTTTTTCTGTAATTTCACGGAAAAAACATAGGGCTACATGAGATTGATGAAGAAAGATGTCCCATTCATATGGGATGACCAAGCTCAACAATCTTTTGAAAGCTTAAAACATGCTATCATGCATGCCTCTGTGCTCCAACCGCCCAATTACTACAGGCATTATATCCTTTATCTTTTCGCTTCTACCACCACGATCGCCATGGTATTAGTCCAAGAAGGCAACAACGCCCAGGAACATGCGATATACTATGCAAGTAAAGGTCTCATTGACACTGAGACTCATTATTCACATGTCGAAAAACTCGCTCTCGCGGCAGTCATTGCCGTCCAAAAGTTCCGACAATACATCTTGCTCCGCACCACCACTATCATTGCCGATTCGAATCCCATGTACCATGTTTTGACACGTCAAGTGCTTGGGGGCAAGTATTCACGCTGGATCGTGATATTGCATGAATTTGATCTCGTATTCGAAAAGGCTAAGTCTAAAAAGTCTTTGGTGTTTGTTGAGCTGATCTGTGATCTTCCCTGGGCTGATGTTGATTTTGAGCCCAATGATTCTCTACCAGACAAATCATTGTTCCTCATTAGCACGTCTGATCCATGTTATGGATATATCACTTTATATCTTCACACCCAATGTTTTAGCCCCCAACTCTCGCGGGATGACCATCGTCGAATACACCACCATGCAAAGTATTATCTAATCATTAGGGATACTTTGTACTGCCGTGGTATTAATTCTATCCTTCAACGTTGTCTCACTCATGAAGAGGCTGAACACATTTTAAATGACTGTCAAGCTGGGGCGTGTGGCGGTCATCTCTCTGGGATGGCTACAGCCTAGAAAATACTTCGCACATGATATTTTTGGCCATCTATCTTTAAAGATTGTATTGAGACCGTCAAAAAATGTCCTCCATGCCAGCACTTCCAAACTAAGAAGTGCACCCACCCAGCCCCGTTACACCCGGTTATTTTTGTTGGCCCCTTCGCTAAATGGGGCATTGAATTCATTCATGCACTGTAAGCCTACCTCGGTCGGGGGGCATGGTTACTTCATAGTAGCAGTGGATTACTTCACAAATTGGGCCGAGGCTATGCCTACATACATGGATGACGGCAAAACCGTCACACTCTTCATGTTTAATAATGTTATAGCGTGGTTCGGAGTCCCTCAAGCTATAATCACTGACCATGGTTCTCACTTTATGAACCACATGGTCAACGAGTTGAGCACTAGATTGGGTTTTCGCCATGAAAACTCAACACCGTACTACCTGCAGTCCAATGGACAAGTAGAGGCCATTAACAAGGTCTTGAAAACCATGATCCAACGCATGGTGGGTACGCACAAGTCCAACTGGAATAATATTCTTTTCTCCACACTATGGGCTTATCGAACTTCCGTCAAGACCGCCACTGGATTTACCCCCTTCCAATTAGTTTATGAATTGGAGGCAGTCCTACCGATTGAGTGCGAGATTCCGTCCCTCAAACTCGCAGTTGAACTTCTCCCTAACACTACTGCTGAGGAAGAACACTTCCTCTACCTAGCTAAACTCAACGAGCCTCACCGCGATGCCACTCTTGCCAATGAGGCTCATAAGAAACGCATCAAAGCACAGTACGACAAGTCGGTAGAACCCCGCGTCTATAGTGAGGGTGATTTGGTCCTCACATACGACCAAAGACATGATAAGTTGGGGGAAGGAAAGTTTGAGTCCATGTGGCATGGACCCTACATAGTGAAAAGTGTCTTAGAGAAGGGAGCCTACGAGCTTGAAGACTACAATGGGATATCTTTAGGTGAACCCCGCAACGGGATTTACCTGAAGAGGTACTATGCCTAAGTCTTTCATGCATAAGTACTTTGTATATACTGTAAATGGCGTGTGTTCTGTGTGGTGTGACGCTTTAATTTTCGCGTGCTTAGGTCTTATTTCGTTACTTATACCATGTTTTGTCTGCGTGTGCAGATGGCGACTTGCTACGGATTCGCGAATGGCGCCAACCGGCATACCCGCAACCTTGCCTCAGCAGCCTGGATGATCTATTCACCTACCGGTGAGCTTATCAGCTCAGGAGGAATGTGTCTAGGTTTTGCAACCAACAATGCTGCGGAATATCAGGCAGTCATTGGAACACTAACCGACGCTATTTCTTTAGGTATGGACCACGTTGTCATCCATTTGGATTATCAATTGGTGGTCTCTCATCTTAACCAGGTTTATGTCATCCGCGACCCTACCCTACTCCCTCTCTACAGACGAGTTTGTCTTCTGGAAAGGTCCTTCGAATCCATTCAATACCTACACATTCCACGAGACATGAACACAGTTGCCGACTCCATAGCCAACTTCATTTTAGATTGATACATTGCACACACATGAGCATATTCATGAACTGTAAAAGTAGACATAACATGTAAATAATTCATCACATAAGCAAACACATAAACAAGATCTCATATCAAACACAAATGTATAAAGTCGCCAAAATGTCTGTATATATATAATCAAGATAGCGTAGTGCTGATACAAAAATCTGAAGCATGATGGCTTTCAGTGAGTCTATACAAAATCTAAATCCTGATAGCTTTTAGTAGTACAAAATCTGAGGCTCACATAGCTCTCAGTACATACATAATAACATAAGGCCTAATTCCTGGCCCGTACACCCCTAGGTCTCGCAGCTCTCGCCTTCCAACCGTGGAAGCAGTCTACCACTCTAGCTACCTTGCGGAGCAGCTCACTGAAGCACAACGTCACACCAACTGTGTACCTCTGCATGGGCCTCGGTAACTCGTGCACTGCTGCATCTAGAACGTCCAATGTCAACCTCGTAAGGTTCTCATAAATGTCATTCATCTCCACGATGGCATCATGCATGGCTGGGGCTACTGGTGGTGCCTCTCCTCTCCGCGTGAGAAGCGAAACTCCCACCGATCGTGACGGACCCACATCTGCACACACATGTTATTAACTCATCAGCACTATCGAAAAAAATTATAAATGCACAAAATGAAGAAGTACAAGGGTCATTGTTCTTACCGATCTCTCCTCACTCTACTCCCTCAGGAAGTACTAGGTTTGGGTCCTCCCTAAAGTTCGTACCACTGTACGAACAGTCTTCAATCATGAGTAGCTGGCCTTCCAGCCAGGTAAATAATTTGGAAACGTATCCGATGATAGGACCACCACCACCATGGTGGGCCATCACCTCCGTCCATCGGGCCATGTGTGGATTCCTGGGATCCCTGTCATCCAAAGTCACCTACGGGCGTAAGAGGGGAACTCGCTCCAACAAGAATGAGATCACTACCGATCCATACCCGAACTGCTTGAGCTCACCGCGCCGACACTTGGTCAGCTAAGCTCGAAGGTTGCTGAGGATTCCCTCACACCAGTTGAACACCTTTGGAGACATACAGACCTCCACATACAACATTTGGGACTTTGTAGCTAAGTGAGCCGCTTGGCTCCCTACTATCCTCACTATGGTGAAGAGTATAGTACGCAATGGACGATCTCGCGCCTCTTTAATGGGAATTTTCCCACTAGAGACACGGGCATGTGGAGTACAGTGTTGGGAAATCAAGTCATGTATCGTCCGATCACCCCCCTCGTGATCCAGTGAGTGATACATTATCCCCCCTCCGAGATAATCCTATCAAGAAATAAATGTCATCAACATCTATAGTCAATATGTGCTCCCCGATCATGAAGGACTATTGTGTTGCATCCCAACTCCGAAGCATATGCTCCAGTAGTGGGACTTGGGCCCTCATGCCCTAGACCTAGAAGAACTTCAGTGGCCCACAGTTCCACAATGCCTCCACACACAGCGGATCATTTTCTACTTGCACATCTTCCACCTCATGTTCTCGCTTGTGCCACTCTAGAACCATGTCGGCAGCCACAAACCTATCAAAGGAAGCATTTGAACACCATTAGACCTCACCCAAGCCATCAAAACTTTTTCTTGTGGGCTATTTTTTGAGTTGACCATGCGCGTTTCCGTCATTGCAACCCGTCTTTGCAGACAGGGCGACATCGTCGCAAGACGCCTTTGCGCGCTTTGTGACGACCCAGGTTCATCCCAGTTCCCATAAGGGAGGCCTGCGATGACCCAAGGGCACACAAACTCCCCACAAATCAACTCAAAAAACCTAAAAAATAGACAAAAATTGAAATTGTAAACCACTAGAAAGATGTTGGCTGAGATTTAGGTTTACCTAGTCCGAACGGATCATGAAATGGTCACTCGTAGCTCCAGCAATCGACAAATAAATTCTGCTCCAAATGGCACTTTCTTCTCCCCAAATTTGGCAAACAAACAATGGTAATTATATTTGGTCATTTTTTCTATTTTATAAACAAAAAGGGAATATTCTTTTTCAAATTTAGATGCTCTATGGGTTATTTGCTATAGTTTGGATCATTTTTACTGCATTTGAATGCCCAGTTGACTATTTGACCTAGTTTACAAGCATGCAGGAGACGTTAAGTGTTCCATTTGCATTGTTTTCACATTGTAGCGATCATCTCAGGTATGAACAACCCATTGAATGTTTTTGTTGTTATTTTCATTCGTTAGATTTCAATTATTTAATGATGACGAGCTTACTCTTTGTTCTTTCTCATGCTCTTAAAACCATGAGAATAAGTCACCAAGTCATGATTTATCACTCTTTCGGGCTCGTTAAACTCCTACGGAAAAGGAACCCCCCCGAAGTCTATCTTTAAGCTCTTTTCAAGCTCTCGAAATACGAAAAGATCGCCAAGCAAACTTGTCACGTTCGCGCTTGTTAAAGAATTTGAATTGTCATCTCCCTGGTGAAAGTTTGTCCCTTTTATGGACTAGGGGGCACTACTTATGAAAAAGGAATACTCCAGCCAATCATGACTGGAAGAGTCCTCTCTTGCGTTGTTTTACCCTTTTTCGGGCGATGAGGCTAACTTTACGAAAAAAGACCATTGGAGTCTTCTTTAGTTCTTTTCAGACTCTCTAAACATGAAATGACGACCGAGTTTACCTTCTATGGACTCGTTAAACTTTAACATTGAAGGGCCCGCTATGGGACGAACCCCTCCTCTCCCAGGTTCAGAAAACATTTGGGATTGGACTCATCTATGAGATGATCTATACCAAGCATCTAGTTACCCTCATCAAGCTCGTAAAAAACACATGAGGCACTCATCATTCATGATGGGGAAAAAGGAAAGCTTTTATGTTACACTTTTTATCAGTGGCAGTACCTAGTCGTTCTTGAAAATGGCACTCATTTTCATTTGCATATTGTACTTGGATCATCCGTTTGTCCTCGAGTTTTTCCTACTTCCTGAGTCTTGTTGCTCTTTTAGATCATCCAAAGAACACTTCCACCATCAGTTGCATTAGGATTCGGTGTCGTACTCATCATGTCAATACTGCCAAGTCATGCCATGCCCATGTTCAAGAATACTTTCACCACTAATTATCTGCAGTCAGTACACCTTCCACCATGTCGGTCTACTCTGTTTCAGTCCTGTATGTTACTGTACCATCCGATCTACTCCAAACATCTGTTATCGAGTTTCGTGTCGATGATGGGGGATTCACCATGGCCCTCCTTCGACGGGTTCATCCTTGACGACTTCAAATCATCATCCGAGGATTGAACCTAGAAACCAATCGAGTACCTTGGGCCTGCATGCCTCAATGGTAGGTTACCTCGCTTTCAACATGAGTTTACATCATTGACTCTTGATTGAAAGATATCGTTAAGCGTTCGACTTCAACTCATTTATTCGCGCTTAATGATATGTACTATGATACCTTGGGAATCATTGACATTAATGGTGATTTCCCTCGCGCTTGTTAATGGTATACATCAATGGCCGGTAATCAGGTGGTTTCGACCATGTTCGACATCAAGACATTTGTAATCGCATGGATAGATTCGTATCATTGTGGGCTCGGCTTGAAGACCCTGGGGAGTCATGTTTTACCCAAGTTACGATGGAGATTGTTTTGAGTTATATTACACAGATCCAATTTTGTATTGGTCGTGGCTGTGTTATCATCTCATCATGGATTTACGCTTGTGTCTAATAGTCATGATTGTGTTCAGTCGGTCATTACTACCATGGACCTGCATTGTATTGGTCGGCAGCCATGCTGTGAGTCATATGACACTGTGTACTCAGAGTCCGTTGTACTGCAGCAACATCCTTCGTTCGACAAGTCCATCGCCATTCTTTCTATCAAAGCATTTCACCTGTCAATTTTCAACAGCTTCATGCTTTGGGGGGCATTCTGTTACACCTAAATCTTGCTACCCTGAGACTCAGTGTAAACATCCCTGAAATTCCTTATGACTAGAGCGCTTAACTGACCTACTTTTCAAGGTCGTCGCAGTTCACCCTTGTGCAACATGCGACGTCGCAAGTTGTCCTACTGTAGCCTGCGACGATGTCAGATAATTGGATAAAAGTGCATCTTCGAGCCCATTCTCGAAGATGAGTGATGTGGAGCCCTATCCCTAGCCTTTAGGGGAGTTGGAATTCGGTTCCTAGCCTCTTGGAATGATCCCCTATCTCTCTCCTACCATATCTCAACCTATCATATCCTCCTAGTCCTATATAAGTGAAGCTCACTCCCATTCCAAAGGAAGGAAGTCTATAGTATCTACATGTTGTTGAAATTAGCTTAGGAGAGATCTCTACTCATCCTTCGAGAGATCCATCATCCATTTGGAGGCTTTGGCATTGGCTTAATTGAATAAGAATTGCTACGTTAAGTCATTGGTTGTAATCACTTCCTTCTATGTATTTCCCTTTTATACAGTAATATAAATGCTTTCCACCAAATCTCATTGCATTGATGATATTTTGTGTAGTTTACCTACTTAACTGCTTACTTAGATCTATTATTGTGTAGATGCATTTTACTGCTTGTGTTGTTTTGTTGTCTTGACAGGTTTTGCAGCTAAGATCTAAAGACCATCAAGCTTGGAGCACCATCCAAAGAGAAATGATCAATGATCTGAAAGGTAAAGCATCTAGTTCCTTAATCTCTAATTAGATCTAGGAGAGTTATTTATATTTTGTCTCTATTTGTTCTAGACTTACGTTAAGCTAGGGAGATCATGCCTCGAGTCCGCTCTTGGTAGATTGTCTGTCAAACAGCTATATTTGTCAAGATATATTAGGTTTAAAGGATAGGAATAAGGAGTGATAAAGTTTAGATGTTCTACACATTAGAGGTTATAAGTGTTAGGAGTTTAATTAGTTGTTATAAGTGTCTAGGATTAATAGGGGTTATTGAGATTAGATATTAGGAGTTGCATGAGATATATGAGTTATGTTTTCATGATTAATTGTCTATAGGGGTTGCATAGGCTATATGGAATATAAGTGTCTAAATTATTGAACTTTTATTTTTACTAGGGGAATCAGAAACTGGAGTTGGGATGGTACTCACATGACAGGAGGTCTAAGGATCCAATCTCGCTACCACTACACCCCTAGGTGCATCAATACGGCTCGAAACATGGCACACATGTAATATTGGGAAGATTCAAACATGTGACCTTTCTTCCATTTACAACTGATTACAACTTCTTATCTTTACCACCTAAGCTTCCCCTTCATGGGCGTCTGAATGATTGAACTTAAGATCGAAGATTTAGATGAATTTAGTTGAGAATTGGGTAAATTCCCTCTTTTATTTGAACATATTTTTTTCAAATAATTTATTAATTTTATTTATAAAACATATAATAAATATGATTTTTTTAAATAAATGATTAACTTATTTTTAAAATAAATAAGGATATAAATAGAGTTTTTGAATATATATATATATATAATGGGTTTGGAGACTTATTTAAGATTTATCAATTAGGTCTAGTAGTGGTTGTGGCATGGAGTATTATCCTCCATGTAAGTGATATGTTAAGCTCATTAAAGCTCATTATGAGTATATTGTTGCAATGACCTGTAAACTATTAAAAAAAACTTAGTAAATGGAGTTATCATCTAATGGTTAAATGGAAGCAATCTCTTTATGTATGCACAAAATTCAATAACTAGAACTTATCAAATTTCATACATAATATTAATTTAGAAAAAAAACTACACCAAAAACTACACCACAAGTTATGTAAAAAAGATGGCATGTTGTTAATAATATAAACATGTTCTCTTTATTTGTTGTTTATTTGTTATAAAAGTTGGGGTTTATTCAATAACTAGAACTTATCAAATTTCATACATAATATTAATTTAGAAAAAAAAATACACTAAAAACTACAACACAAGTTATGTAAAAAAAGATGGCATTTTGCTAATAATATAAACATGTTCTCTTTATTTGTTGTGTATTTGTTATCAAAGGGGATTTATCAGGGTCTCCTTATATCTGCACTCTTAATCGAGTTATGATTAGAGGTTATAGCAGATGTGTGAGACCTTCATCCAGGATGTTGTGTCCCATGATATGAGTATATCCCTCAATTGAATGCAAATGATATGCAAAAAGAACAAAAACAAAAACACAAGTTAAAACAATGAGAAGGAAAAATCAACTCTAAATATAATTATTGTTTTAAAAACTATTTCATAATATAATATTGTATTTGCAAAAAAGATGGAAGAGTGTATGAGCCTACTTAAGGGGAGGATGAATATTAAATGCCATGTAATTAACATAACATAACAATTATATCATATCAATATATTGATTATACAAATTAAGTACAATGAGATGAAGTAACAATTGATAGACGTGATATGATGTGAAAATAGAACAATTAACATATAAATTAGCACATCCACTTAACTTGTGGCCATTGAAAACCGATAGGCCATAACTTAAGTGCCTCGAACAAGTTATTTGATACTTGTTCTCTATGCATAGTCGTAATCACCCATTGTGTATGCCTTAGCTACCTATTATCAGCCGCCTTTGTCTATGCCTTACCAACTTGTTATCACATGCCTTCTTCTAGTTAACATGTTGTCTACCACAAGCTTCCTATTAGCCATGCATCAACTACAAATTATTTTTTGTATTCTTTTTTTATCATTGTTTATTTTGAATTTGTAACGATGACCATAAAATCAATTAGAATAGTACACTTGTATGATTCTCCCGTAATCTAGGAAAAGCATAGGTGTTAGTCCACCCCAAATTCTAAAATATAAACACCTATATTTGCAACAAAACATAAAATCAATCCAAAATAAGCCCTATCTATGTGAATTAGTGCATACTTTTCTAATCCTAGAAGTATGTTTGACCACCACCGAACCTCAAGCATAAACAAACTAATATTAATGATTGGTCTGATCTTTGATCTAGTCTAGTCTTAAGTGGAATGATAAAGCCTTCCCTTAAATATGGTGAAATATACATAAGATAATATACAAAAAAAGGACCATGAGATTTCCAAATTACTTGGAAGTTTATGAGATCATGTTCAAAGCATATACATACACATTAAGAATATATATCTGATGTATTTATTATTTGTAAGAATATATATATGAAGCCACATAAATTGAAAAAATTCTTATTAAAAAAACACTCATAAAAATTTCAAAAAGTCCCAAAAGATGCAATCTAAACCCAACTAAACTAAATTCTTTTACTAGATCAAAGCATATAGAAAAAATACATACTCATAACAATACTACCAATGGAGAAGCAGATGACCAAATATTTAGGCTACAAATTCAAAAACTTATGGGATTCTAAACTTGAGGTAGGGAAGCAATACCTACTTCTACTATGGGTTGCAAAGCTTGAGGCATCAAATGGATACCCATAGCTAAGTGGCAAGGGTTATATATTGTTATTGAATGAGATAGAGGAAACATAATTTTTGAATAGCGATTGGACATCACAAAGTTTATATAGATATAATGAGGAAATAAAGGCACATGGTGGGTTACATGCATATGCAGAGGACTGCAAGGAGGGGTCGAGACTCTAGAAAGGTGTTACTAGAGAAGAGAAACAAGCCATGGGAGGTAATGTAGCATGAGGCATGATGGACATGGCGGGTTCGACGGTCTGCCTTCTAGATCCAACAACTATGATGGCATGTAGGTAGTGAATAAACTAGTGAGGATCCAATATAGGGTTGGTTCTGTTTAAACACAATGAGGATTTCATCTAAAAACTAGGAATTTCCATAAGCCACAGGTGATCTATAAGGGTTACAAATACAAAAATTTCATAGTTACATAGATATATTTTGCAGTTTCATACATAATGAATGAGATAGCTAGTGAAACCAACAGTGGGTGTGGTTGTGGCCATGGATGGATAGATAGATAGAATGATCAAAGCTGGTTGGCTGCATGGTTCCCTTTAGAAACATGAAATGTGATCATTGTGCACTTTGGAAATAGAAATACAACATCATTGAAAGGCGAGGCAAGGTTGATAGGCTAGGCAAAGCTGTAAATGAAATCAAAAAGGGATAGACTAGGGTAGGGTAGAGAAAATTAAGTCTCTAAATGAATGAATACATGAAATTAAAAGGAGAAGCCAACGAAGGCTTAATATTATTGAGAGAAACCACTTATGTCCATTGTGGAAAGGCAACTCAACCGCATCTAGTATAGGTCTTTTCATAACATGGCATAATATATTTCTTAAACCATTTCCTCTCCAATGTACTACATTGCAGTCCACCCTCTTCCTCCTCTACGAAATACAAATTCTACTGAAGACTTGGATGGACTCAAGACTCTCACAGACCAAACAGGCAAACATACATACATAATGCACTTTCAACACACAATTAGAAATAGTAGATAGAGCAGGAGGACAAAAATGTTTTGGAATTATGTAAGATTGTAGATATATATAGGCGCTTCCCTCTTCCACTTGCTTCAACAGATATAGAATAGGAGCTTCTTCCACTTGCACTTCCTTCAACAGATAGAGGTAGGTGTGCCTCCCTCTACTTTGAACCCACCCTTAACAGGTGAGACAAATTGCATCTCTCTCTCCTAACTAACTACTTTTTCCCTTCAATGGACATGATATACTCTCTATCATCTTTTTTGCACCAATCCTTATCAGATGATCAAATTGCTTTTCCATCTCTAAACTAACAAACAAATTGATTTTTCATCCCTAAACTAACTACTTTTCCCTCCCTAAATTAACAATTGACATACAGATGAGACAAATTATGACTGTTTTACTTCTCAAGAGTGGAGAAATAGGAGATCATATATGAAATTGACCACCACCATAAATATGAGAATAGGCGGGATTGAAGCTTCTACTGTGAATTTATAGACGTAGGTTGTGTTGCATCTGAACCTTCTTTCCGCCATGAAATGACCAAGTTTGTTCTCTTCTACCATAATGAAATTTATTGTATTTGCACGACTTCTTCTTCAAGGCTCCTGCTGGGAACTATTTTAAAATATTGAACTTTTCGTGAATAGTAAGCAAATGTCAACCCTAGTGAGTCTTATGGCAATAAACAAAATTAGAGTTATCATGTTTGTATCCTAATGAAGTAGATTTATTATCAGATGCCATATCTCCATTTTTTTTTGTAGAGTTATTATCGATTTCCATATCTTTATTGCTTTTTTGTTTCGAGTGTCTCTTTCAAGGAGAATTGTATCTAGTTAGAAGTCTAAAATAGATGTGAAATTTAATTCTTCCAGCATCATTAAAAGACTTCACCTAATCATAAAATTGGGTAACATGTAGCATATATGGTCTTGATTTTTGCACACTTTGCGTAAATAGAATCTTTCACCTTCATTACTCTCACTAGGCTAGATAATCCTTATTTTAGACCCAAAACTATCGAGAACTCTTTGGATTTAAACTATAAATTCTTGGTTATGATATTATTTTATGTTGACAATGTTTTCATATGCATCATTCTCATTATTAAACTTCTTTTGATTACAGAAGTGTTGAAAATGTTGGATTTGGGAAGCCTCACTTACAAAGTTTCTATACCCCCTACGCATAGTTTGGTAACTCTAGTTGTCAGAGAAATTTCTCGTGTTCATCTTCATTATCATCAGTCCTTAAACAACGGTCAACTCACTACAACGAAAAAGGTCATTGGTGAGGGTCGAAAAAGGTCACCATAAGCTCAATGGTGAGGTTCAAATTAAGAGTGTTCGTCGCCAAAAACTGAACGTCACCAAAAGTATAGGTGATGTGGTGACATTCAAGGTCCATCACGAATAATGATTATAATGATGGATAGGGACCGTCACCATTTGACATGAACAACAGTGATTTATGGTGATGTACCTTTCATGGCCCACACTATTGTTATGGTAATGTTCATTGACCATCACCATTGCATATTTTGGTGAGGGTTGAAAAATATAACCATAAATTCATTGGTGATGATCAAAGAGTCTATGTCACCAAAAAGTGAACGTCACCAAAGGCCGCATCACAAAAAGTATAGGTGATGTGGTGACATTCAAGGTCCATCACGAATAACGATTATAATGACGGATAGTGATCTTCACCATCTATGAACAACAATGATTTATGGTGATGGAACTTTCATGGCCCTCACTACTGATGCATATATATGGCAATGTTCGTTGATCGTCACCATTTCATATATAAAAAATGACTTTTGATTATGTCTTTTTAACAACCCCTCACTATTGATACATATTTAGGAACAAATAGTGATCATCACCATTACCTATGAATATTAGGGCACAATGGAATCGAACCACCAAACTCATGCTTGTAAAGCATGTGCTCTTCCATTGAGCTAGCACCCTTCAAAGAATTAGACCTTGAAACTTTGTAAATTCTAAATTCTTAAACTTTCATTAAATTATAAAACTTTGTAAAGTCTTGGTGAATCTTTTTCTAAACAAGTGGGATAAGTAGCATAGTTTCTTAGTACCTGTCTCTTATGTCTATAAACAATGTAAAAAAATATGCATATCCTCTTATGTCTATAAACAATGTAAAAAAAGGGTACCTACTCATGACATCTCAAATCCCAAAGCATTCTAATAATGGGCGGTGTGATCCTCATCCATATGTGCAAAAGAAAACATGATTAGAGTGCATGGAATAGCCCCAAGTAGGGAGCCCTAGTTACCACATATGAACCTCCATTCATACAGATATAACTATGTACCATAAATTCTCAAGAAAGGTGCCTCCAACAGGGTCAAAATAACACAAATGAGACCCAAGCAGGGCAAACTTCTCTGGCTACAATCAGAATGTTATCATCCCTTGTTGTACTCTTTCACCAAGCTTAATCTACCACTTTGTATATTCTTTCATCCTTGTGGGAGCCATTTTATATTTACTCCATCAACGTCTAATATCGTTCTTGCATCTTAGATGAGTATGGAGAGTTTACAAAAAAATCATTTATTTATATTTGCTTTTGTTTCTTGAGCAAGACAATTTGAGAATTCTAATCCAAGAGTGGAAGCTTGGTCCTTGTGATTGCATGACTTCACATGCCAAAAGGCTTAAGCTGTAGAAATGCACTGAGAGATCTCCATCCTTGCTGGAATTTTGAGATTCCATCGTGTGACTCCATAATCAATCAATTTGGTGGCGGTAAAACTTGAAAAAATTTCTAGCCTTGGCATGACTAGTGCTTTCTTGCTATGGTATGATTCCATGAGCCTTGAGTTTCCTTGTTTAGGTCTAGGAGAGATTCTATGTAATTGGACTATCTTGTGTCATTTGAGTGATGATGTATTAAAACTGCTATAATTCATTGCAATCAATTAATCATTAATGATGTAATTAGAAAAGTGAAACCGTTCATGACCAAAACATACTAGCTCATTTGTGTTAGTCGACCTATTGCTTAGTCAGTAATTCTACCACAACTATGGTGCAACAATGATGAGTATATCCAGCACAACACTCAATAGTTCCACACAGCCTTGATCCTTGTGCAAAGATGAGGAGGGCACATTGGTCTAGGTTGTGACATGACAAGTGGTCTGCATGAGTCATGACTACCCATACTAAGTGAATTGCACATGCATTTAGTGGTTTTATAATGGCTTCCTCATTGCTGTATTTGAGGCAGCCGCCCATGCTTATTAATGGTACATGTCATAATTGTTGGCTATCCCCCTTCCTTGCACCTTTGCTTGACAAACCTATATATATGTCCCATTTGGTGACTTAAAGAGGGGGGTGCGGTCTAGAGACTAGACTTCTACACTTGTGTTGTTCATTGACTCACAGATTTTAGCTTACTCTTGAGCTCTTTGCTACCAACATAATGTGCATTCATCGTGAAGTTTTTACGTTGTGTTGGGTGTGGCTTTTTGTTTATATGGCTGTTGTGGCAGTCATGATTGAAGATCACCACTAGAGTGGGTGGGATGTCCTGGGCTATGCCAAAGTGCTTATAGGGGGCAGGGCACACCTAACATTTAAGTGGGACATGGGCACACTTGACATTGCAATGGGACATGCTTATTAGTGGCACATGCCTTTAGTGGTTGGCTACTACCTTCCTTGCACCTGTGCTTGACAAACCTATATATATGCCCCATTTGGTGACTTAGAGAGGGAGGTGTTTTCTAGAGACTAGACTTCTACACTTGTGTTGTTCATTGACTCACAGAGTTTAGCTTACTCTTGAGCTCTTTGCTACCAACATATTGTGCATTCATTGTGAAGTTTTTGCAACATGATTGAGCTCTTTGCTACCAACATACTGTGCATTCATTGTGAAGTTTTTGCACCATGTTGGGTGTGGATTTTTTTATGTGGGTATTGTGCAGCAGTCAGTTTTGAAGATCACCACTGCAGTAGGTGGACTATCCTGGGCTATGCCAGAGAGCATATAAGGGCCATGGGACACTTGACATTATAGTGGGAGGGTTGTCTGGCACTGTGTAGGGAAAACTTCACTCATTCCTTTCTAATAGTTATGTTTAGCAAAGTGTTGTTGGGATATTTTTACGAGTAGATAGCCCTTCTTGTGGGCAAGAGTGGGCCTCTATCATTTGTTTGGTTGTCCTACCATATTCCACTACTAATTTTTTTTTAGTTAGTTACCATATTGTTGTCGCTGTTGTTGAGAGAATTTTCCATGGTTACATCCTGGCCCTTAGCTCATGGGCGGAGTCTTCTGGATTCCTATGGCGAGGAGGAGAAATTGTCCCTCTAGGATCGGGCTCAAGGAAAATTTTAGGGACAAAACTTAGCCAATGGGCTATTTTTCCTTCTTTTTTT
Source organism: Larix kaempferi (assembly GCA_027924585.1). Classification (NCBI taxonomy): domain Eukaryota; kingdom Viridiplantae; phylum Streptophyta; class Pinopsida; order Pinales; family Pinaceae; genus Larix; species Larix kaempferi. Next base: position 1,042,777 of record BSBM01000356.1, read on the forward strand.
CCAAAAAAACGATTTGCCAATTTCCATTTGTTTCTAAAAGTTATTCACCCAAATTCTACAGGATATTATTTTAAAATTTTAATATTCTAAACATCGCCAAAATTGTCCTCAAACTAATAAAATCCTTAGAAATTTAATATTTCTATAAAAATATCGACAATTATTTTATGGTTGAAAATTTAAGAGTTAGTAAGATTCGCCAAAGTTTCTACATGGATCCTTCAATTTTTTTATGATCGGGCTCTTCTATGAAGACAGTATCTCTTTCCAGTGTTGGTAGGTGCGGGGGGGGTTATTTGGGACCCCAGAGGAATCAAGAAGAGAGAGTACTCTTGGAGCATTGGGAAAGCGACCAATAACAAAGCCGAGTGGCTCGCCCTTATCAAAGGACTGGAACTTGCCAAAGAGATGAAAATTGAGGAACTGGTAGCGTTTGGAGATTCAACAATAGTCATAAGTGAAGCTAGAAGGTTAGCCAGAAAAAATAAGAAGCCCTCCACCAAAATGCAACATCTTCTTCTATGTCTCGCCAAGGAATTCAAGAACATCAAATTTTTTCATGTTCTTAGAGCTTAGAACCAACATGCAGACGGGTTGGCTAACAAAGGCATTGGCCTAGGACACAGAACATTGGAATGTGATAACAAGCCTCGGAAGGATACTTGGATTCATTAATACCTTTAATCTTTTGATGAATAGAGTATGCATTTTATCAAATCATCCACCTTTGTTCGGGTTTGTGGATGTTCATGATTCAACGTCATTAAAGAGCCTTGATTTTTGCTCTTCCTGCATTAATGAACCTCGTTTCACGCCTTTCTAGATGGGCAGCACGTGTGAGGCTAAGGGAAGCAGTAGGCAGCAACGATTTCTTCAAATGCCCAAGAAATAGCCCTGCCTCCCACATTCTGATTATCACCTTCAACCATTTCGGTCCGGAGAATTCGAAGAGAAGCAAGTTCAGTTTTTTTCTTAGGGTTATTCTGCATCATGGGAGGGAAGCTCTGCTGCCCGAAATGGAACATATTGTGATGGGTTCCGGGTTGTCTTTCCCTTTCTGCCGTCACCATGGAAGCTGCTCCAAACGGGCCCGGAGCTGGGTTCATCCTCTGAACGATAGGATTCAGGTCACTTGTGAGAATTACCCAAGTGGTATCGACGTTAGGGGCAAAGATGAGCCGGAGGTTCTGCAGTATGAGAAGTTACAGGGTTTAGGGCAGCACCGGGGTTCCACCACCAATATAGTTCTCCAAGCTCAAGTTGCCGATTTAGAGCATCAGGTTATGCTGGCACGCAATGAAAACATGGATATAAAAAGAGCCCTCACCAAGCTCTATACTCTTGCTGAAGCAATGCATACTAAAGTTAAGACTCATAATAAAAACCTTGAGGACAGGGTCAATGCCCTCACAGTAGCAATGCCGCCGAATCCCCTCATGAAACCCCTCTTGGAAGCCCCTAGCAACAGCACTGGGAATCTTGGAAAGAAGATGGATAATTTTGGCAGCACTCTGGTGAATTCAGGCGTTTTCTTCGGCCTCGGATCAGCTAAGGAACGCAGCGTGGAGAAATTCGAGGAGATCAGCCCGTAAGCTTCTTGTCTTGGTCTAAGCGTTTGCAGTTGGTAATGTGGACTATATTTTTTTTTGGGGGGGGGCCTCTGTTTTTTGGAAACTGATTCTGCATCCAAAATGCTTACCGGTCTTAGTTTAAGCTATTTGTAATGTTTTGTTCCTATATTTACTTGCCTGGGCAATTTGTAAGAAGCTACAGCTTCCATAGATTAGGCAAGTTTAAGAAGTGCTACGAACTCGAAAAGGATGAACAAGGGGTGACTGGCATTGTTTTGCTTTGGGAACAATCACCCATCTCCAGCTATGTAATTTCAGTTTTCCACTTTTAATGAAAAGATTCTAATCCGTTACTGTTAAAAAAAAGACACTATCTCTTTCTCAATTAAAAGCTTTATACCTATAATCTACAGCAAGTACTGGTAGTATTGGCTATGGTTTCTCATGTTTTCAGCTAAGGATTATATGCATATATCTCCTGCTAGTTTCTGGCTATGTATTTTTGTTTCTGCCATTGTATATGAAGATTTAATTTACCTTTGTGCTGTGGTAAGAAGTGTATTTCCTGTAAGAAAATATTGCTACTGCGAGGTGATTTTCCTTTGCATAAAATAATACAACTGGCTGGAATAAATATCCATTCACAGACAGAAATATGTCAGTTTATTTCCAGCAATTGCCATACACAAACAGTGACGAATTTGGTTTGGAAATCTTCTCCATCAGAAAATTTATTCCGAGATTTTTATTTCATGTATTGGAAGTACTTTTCTAGTTCTAAAATGAATAAATTATGGCTGCGTGAAGATGGAATATGCTGGCGTTTTTATGACAGAACTCATCATAAACATATAATGAAACCTGTAATTGCAAATCTCCAATGCTAATTAGCATTATTAGCTGTTGGTAAACAAAATAAGGGCAGAGGATAATTTTTGAGTCACCGGGTTGGTGTAAAGTTTAGTACTACTTTCTGATTGGAGGTTGGGTACACAACAGTGTCAAAGAATAAGTATTTGAGAGTATTGATTCCCCATTCCCGAGCATATTGACTGGGCATGTTATAAAAAACCATTACCAAACTATTTAATCTTGTATCAAATCTTAATAGATCATTGCAATGCCTGAATTAACAAGGATTTATATTCTAGTAACTAGGATAGCAAAAGATTGAGGCCCCAAAGCATAACAATTACCTTCTTTTACAAAACAAGACATTAACAAAATCCTTCAAAAACCATTGACTTCTTCTACAAAGTAAGACATTAACAAAATCCCAAAAATCACTATGTCGATTGTTCTCCACTAAAAGGTTGAAGGATACTAGCTCTTGCAACATAAACATTAAATTTTGTACAGAAGATATATGTTGGGATCATCTGGTGCAACAAAGGTATCATACAAAATTACTAATTAGCGAGAAAAAAATTGTCATAAAAATAACTGCAAAACTTCACATGTTTGCACTATCATTGAGGTTATTTCTTAATAACTAAGGCCCCAAAGCATAACAATTACCTTCTTTTACAAAACAAGACATTAACAAAATCCTTCAAAAACCATTGACTTCTTCTACAAAGTAAGACATTAACAAAATCCCAAAAATCACTATGTCGATTGTTCTCCACTAAAAGGTTGAAGGATACTAGCTCTTGCAACATAAACATTAAATTTTGTACAGAAGATATATGTTGGGATCATCTGGTGCAACAAAGGTATCATACAAAATTACTAATTAGCGAGAAAAAAATTGTCATAAAAATAACTGCAAAACTTCACATGTTTGCACTATCATTGAGGTTATTTCTTAATAACTAAGGCTTAGTTTTTCTTTAAATTTTAGGATGCATAAGTTCAGTTTGCTATTGGTAATCACCTTACAACGAAAATGAGATAGGATTTTTATTAATAACTTATGTTTGTGCTATTACAACCATGTTTTTAAGTCCAGACAAGAATGTAGAAATAAAAAACCGTGTTACAACAAGATGCAAACAAATTTTCTAAGGTTTCAGCATGCCACCATTTTCCGTTTTTGACATAACAAGTACAAAAGAGGAGTTTCACTGTACCTGAAAGCTGCTTAGAAATTTAGAATCACTCCCCTGGGGGTGATACTCGTAATTTACAAACTTCCCAACAATTTATTTTATTTTTCTATTCAACATGCTACCTATTGCTATACTCATTTTAATTGGATTATAGATTCGTTTGCATTGACTTACAACATTTAGCCAAATTGCATTTTGACAGACCTTTATCAAGCAGAACCATAGGACTAGTAATGGATCTCTGTCATGAAGATACCATCTTAAAGGAATAAATACTAAGCACAAAGCAAATGTAATTGTTTGCAGTGTGTGATTCTCTGTCCTGTTTACCATTAGTCTTAAAGAACTATAAAAAAAGAATTCACTTCAACTCTACAATTCATCAAAATCGTTTGTTCCATGACTTAGCACAAACATCTTAGACAGGCAAACCTACCTCTTCTGAAGAATCATAGGAAGGAAGTGCTGTAATTATAGCTTCTTGCTTCTCAAAAGCATCCAACATCGTCGCTTCTCTGTTGTGAACTCTAACAAATTCTCCAATGGAACCAAATTTCCAATCCTTCTTAAGTTCATCGGCATAGCCTATACAGGATTATATAAAGAAAAATGACAGGGTTAGGAAAATTAATTGGGTTCCATATCTGATTCAACTTTAGAAGTAATATTCTCATATTTTGAAAACCAATAATACTGAATATTACATGTTCTGAAAACCAATAGTATTGAACATTATTTCACTTCTGTCAATTCTGAAAGGATTGCAATTGTCATCCCTTCAAAAAGTAGATGCCAAGCCATCATTACATCAATAGTAGACTGCCAACAGAACTGTGTAATATTGCATCTACTTGAAATCAGTATCAGTGATGGAAAATTAATAGTAGAGTAGAGTAATTGTTAATTTGGAAAGAAATACCACCATACTCATTTTAATTGGATTATAGAGTTGTTTGCATTGATTTACAACATTTATCCAAATTGCATTTTGACAGGCCTATTTAAAACAGAACCATAGGACCAGTCATGGATCTTTGACATCAAGATACCATGTTAAAGGAAGAACTACTAAGCACAAAGCACAACTAATTGTCTTCAGTGAGTGATTCTCTATCCCACTTACCATTCAGTCTTAAAGAACTATAACAAAAGAGTTCACTTCAGCTCTACAATTCATCAAAATCGTTTGTTCCGTGACTTAGCACCAACATCTTAGACAGGGAAACCTACCTCTCCTGAAGAATCATAGGTAGGAAGTGCTATAATTATAGCTTCTTTCTTCTCCAAAGCATCCAACATCGTCGCGTCTCTCCTGCGAACTCTAACAAATTGTCCAATGGAACCCAATTTCCAAGCCTTCTTAAGTTCATCGGCATAGCCTATACAGGATCATATAAGATGGACTTGTGCTTTTACCTGTAAATGCCCATGGCAGACCATAAGTACCATAAGGCATATCATATCTAAAGTTTAGATTGTTATATTTTCTTGTAAATGAAATGCTTAGCACTGCTTTATCTTGGTTGCAGGCTGAACAAACTCCTCTCTTTCCCCGTATCTTTGGACACGAAGCAGGGCCTTTGAAGTCTATAATCTATGGACATGTAAACGGCATGAATTCAATGCTGATTGGTTGCTCACTTATGTTAACATGGTTGTCATAGAGTTGTTGAGAGTGTTGGAGAAAAAGTGAGTGACCTGGAGGGTGACAATGTGCTTCCTGTATTTACTGGAGAATGCAGACACTATATTTACTAGTTTCATTTCTTGTTCTAGCCATTATTATTGCAGTATTTGCAGTCGATGCAAAACGTGACTTATGGAGTTGACATTTTTGTCACTTCTTCATATATGTAATTTTTAAATGTAAAATGATATATACTTTTAACCATCATCAATCAAAAACATACAAAACAATAAATTGATTTTTTATGCTTTTAAATTTTGATTTTACTGTTTCTTCAAAGGCAAGGACTTTACTTTTTTATTTTACTGTTTCTTCAAAGGCAGGAATTTTTCATGCGTTTCGTGGAAATTTTCATGTATCCTCACTCCCTCGTCTAGTTGGGATGACCTAGCTTCAACAATGCATATGAATCCGAGGTATTATATGAGAGCAAGTTATCCTGACAAGACTCCTGAGGATGAGGACCCTGTGAACCTGTTCACTGTTTCTCCCATGGCTGATAACCCCTAGATTCATCTCAGCAACTAAACCGCTTGGAGCACTGACTCTTGAAAGCTTAGATACTTTTTCTTTCTTATAACTTTCCTTTTTTTGTTTCAAGGGTTCATGTTTAAATCTTCTAACTTGGATGGTAAATCTTCTAGCACGTTTTTGTCCCTGTGGTAAAAGTAGTGTGCATCGTAAAGGCATAGAAAGATCAAAAAAATGCATGTAATGCTTCTCGGTACTCAATCAATTAACAAGATCCTGTTACCTGCATTTTTACTTGCAAATCAGTGTTAAGACAACATATTGATGCTTCGCTTTCGAGTTGAAACTGAGCAAGGTCTTGCTTCCCATTTTCTTCATTCTTCTCTAGATATGCATAATATGTCATATGTTTCATCTTGTTTTTGTAGAATTTTGTTCATAGAGGGTATCTCATTAGTCTCAAGTACAGTCTCAGTTACAGAATGTTTTATATCAGCTTCTTTGTGGGCTGGAATTTTCTCAAACACTGGAAATCCATCCATTGGGAAAACATCTTCATTATTAATGTTAGCATTATTATAATCCCCTGGAAACTCTTCTACAAGTTCCGTGGGAAGCCCAAGGGTAAGATCAACTGCAAGATTTGGTTAAGATTGATTCACAATTCCACAAGATGTGGAATAATTTGTAGAAGAGCAAGATTTATCTGTGCCAATATATGGTGCATGTCCTTCTTTGAAATGTCAATCTGGTAATGAGTGCTCCAATTTGCTAGCAGACTTGCAAGGGATTTCATCTGCAAGTCTGTTAAGGTGTCCCTATCCCTCTATTTAATTTTTTATTCCTGATGAAATATCTAGAATGTGCCTCTACCCTCGATGTGATAACCCATTGTCATTGCCCTTGGGAAATACACCTTCCGAGTATTTTAAGGAATCGGAAGCCTTAAACAACGGAAGATCACTTACCTCATTCAATGTAAAGTCAGATCTTCTCTGGTTATCTTGAAAAGAAGTAAGAATCCATGCTGTAATTTCATACCCTCTGTTGGTACTAGAACCCACCCTGATCAATTTTCTTTTAGATTCTGGCAGCGCCCATGTAAAAGAAGACCCTAATTTTTGCTGCTGAATAGTCAAGCCTGAAGTTTTTGTCAACCCGGGTGTTGGATATCCACCATGTACTTATCCAACCGCCACTCTCAAGCACTCACACCTTAATGAACCGAGCCCAAGTGTCGAGTAAGTCCATGCAAAAGCTCATAACTCAAGACTTCTGCACAACGCATTAAAGAAATCATGGGAAAAGTCTCAATATAAAGTGTGAATATTTATATGGTAGTGTTATCACACAAACTCTAGCTGCTGATGATGAATGTCCCAACAGAGATGGTAGAGGGTGCGCAACTAGGAAGGTGTAACTAGCAATGGCCAAGTCCTCCGTTCAAGAAACGGAAGTCACACCGGACAAGGCTATTATCACTTAAGACGAGGCACGTAGCCAAGTCAGGGGGGAGACCCCGCTCAACCGGTGATGGTTGAGAGACAAAAAAAATACACCCGAATCCCAAAAGATGAAGAGATAGAACCAAGAGATGGGTGCTGATGAGATCCTAAGGTCGATTTCAGCCAATGGTTGGACACAAACGTAAAATAAGTATGAAAATGAAATATGACCAACGATCAATCGTGATGGATAAAATAGATTAGATAATCAATTAAGTGGCTGAAAATCACCTAAGGACATAAACAAGCTAGAAGTGAAGTAGTGGAGTGATTCTGGCCAAGGAAGAGAGTTAAGCAGTGAAATAATGGACCTAGGGCGGTGATAAATTAGTGTTTAAAAGCACTTCTAGCAATCAGTAGCTTGATTTCTTAAGGTAAAATGATGAAATAAAACCAAATCTAAACTACCCAGAACCCCAAAATGACCCAAACAAGCTGAAAGAGAAAAACGCCCTGGAGAGGAGTTTTTGCCAAGTGGACCAGTGTTGAATCTATGGGCAAATGGAGTCTAAAATATCTAAAACTTTGTATTTAGGCGTTTAAGAACAAATAATTAGTGGGTTTGGAAAGAAAATTAAATTTTAACGGTCAGATTTTGAGATTTTAATTTTTATGTTTTTTTTTTTTTTTTTTATAGGTTTGCAGCTTAACACACAAAATGAAATTGAAAGCTATGAGACCAGCAAGAGAGGCATACCTGGGATGAAAGTGTATGGCTGAAATGGCTTGAAAACTAACTCCAATTCAGTAGTAGAGCAACCAACGAGTTTATGTGGGCGTTTGAGCAGTTATATGACCAATTTTTGCCTGGATACCTACCACAAACAAGAGAGAATCAGCATGTGCAGCAAATAAACAAGTAAGAAGAGAAAATGAATGGCTGAAAATGAGGAAATTGACAAGCTAAATAGCAAAGACAACTCCCTTGTGATTATTTTGACGAGAAATGCTAGAATGGAGCTCCCACTCCAAGTGTAGCGCCTCCCTCCAAATGGCCACTCTCCCTGCAATTCGTGTTAGTCATACATGGGCAGCAAACTCACCGAAATCACTCCACAAAGCTATGGAAATCAACTAACAATCAAGACCATCAACATCCATACAAGTTATCTCAAGAAACCGGGAGAAGAATGTCTCTATATCACTCAAATGCCAAGTATACAATGTGCCAAGAGGAAGAGAAATGGTAGAGCTTCTCTCTTAAGTAGAGAATGCCTCCCATCCCAAACCTAATTCCCTCCAAAAATGGATGGCTGGGATCAAATCGCCAATAGCCAAATCGAATGGAGGAGAATGCTCTAGAGGGGGGGGGCGAGTTACCCTCAATAGCACCCAAGTGGAGAGAGGGGACCCTCGTGGGGCCCATGCAACAAGTAAAACCAAGGTTAGGGAGTGTCTATATGATGTTTTATCCCCCTAACTCATACATTCAAGGTCCCACATCAAATACATTACAAAACATGAATTTTCACTAAGTGGAAAAACGCCCCCATGGGCCAATTCGTCCCACATGGTGAGCTGGTCCAATGGAGGGACCCACAACACATAATAGATGTCCAAATATTACGAACATTAACTTAGAAATCACCCTTGTATTAGCCAACCTTTGATTTTTTCCATTTCCCATAGTTGCCTTTGCCATATTTTGATTTTTCATTTAATTCATTGCTGGTTTTTATTGTTGAAGGTGTAAATTGGGCTTTTGACCCACTTATAGTGCCCGGATTGTCGAACCGTCTGTTGCAATGCGATTGTGGACCCCAAAAATAGTAGACATGGTCACTTGAACGACCACGATCCATCACTAAGGCACTGTTTGCCCAAAATCCATGATTTTTTATTAAAACAGGTCAATAATGATCCATAATAATTAAAAATCTCATCGCTGCCTCAACTTTTTCAAATTCCGATGCTTGGAGGTTCATATGGGACCCCAAGAGATAACAAATGACAAAAATCAAAATCTTGATCGCAATATTTTTTCGGGCCCATTTTTGGCCTAGTCAACATAGTTTGACCAAGTCAAATCTGGTCAAAATGGTGCTGGTTGAATACCTGTATGCCACATGAAGCGAAAGGCTTCGTTATACATGTTATTACATTACTAAACAACATGATGCCAATATGGTGATCAAAAATACATAATATCTCAAAAATACGATGCCCCAGGTGAGGTGGGGCCACCACCTCCAGAAGACTCAAACTGCTATGCACAACCTATAGAATTGACCACTTAGCTGACTTCGGGTGAGGTGGAAAAACAGGGTGAAGGATATGGGAAGACAAGGACCAAGATCGTGTGACCTTTTGGATAAATCGAGAAAGTGGGGCCCACTCAGATAAGCATACCATGATAACACACAGGGAAGGGCGATGCCTCACAAATGGGTATAGTGCAGGGAAACCGCCACTGGTCATCTAACAAATACCTCACAACTCACATCCATGCCTTAAGAAGACTCTATGAGGATCTTTTCTAGAGCCACCAAATTGGGTGTCCGACGAACCGTAACTTGAGACTCTAGGGGACAATCTTGAGTTTGTCCCTTGCTCCCTCTCACCTCATTGCCCCGCGGGACTAGGTGAGGAAAAAAAAACACTACAGTGCTGACATGTATGGCTGACCTGTGTCCATATGTGTTCAGAAACACATTGCATGGATTTTTACAATGACTTTCATACTTAGCCTTTTTGGCTTGATTTTACATTTTCTAGCCTTTTTGGCTTCTTTTACATTTTTCTTTTTCTTTTTACATCAAGGCCCTTTTGGGCTACATACATATCTCAATAGCTATAATCAAGGTGCTCATACTGCAAAGTAATGGGGGTAAGTGCACATGCTTCGATGACCAATGGGGAACACCCAGTGAGGCTACACAATCCTATACTGCATTGCAACATCGGGGGCAACCGACAGGAGCAAATCCCAGAATTGAGAGTGCATCTCACACACTAAAGAGTCGAGGCACAGAAGACAGGGAATCATGGCATACTCAGAGGTCAGTGGGGAAGGGGATCCTCAAGGTCACAAATCAAAGTCCAAGTCGAGAAAGACCAATCATGAATGAGTCGGATGGGTGGAGAAAGTGAGGTGGATCCAAAGTCAACTGCCTAGGGGGACTAAATGACCAAGTCTATACCAATAGTAGGGATATGATCTAGTGTGCATAGACAGGAGCCTACTGGAAGGGGTGGACTGACATCACCAAGGGCCCAACAACACATCATAATGACAACTAGATCACCATATTAATCATCATATGCAAAGTCAATGTACTATCATATATAAACAAGTCTAATCAACAACACGAGCAATAAAATATGAAATGCTATACCTGCCGCACCATATACCTGCTGCTAAAGCTGACTCTAAACTGGATCTCTGCTGAATCCGGGCAACAAGTAGTAAACCAGCAATACTCTATAATACTCTCAATCAAAATAAAGCTAGGCAACTGTCTCAATGGGCTTACTCAAAGCCTGGCAAGGAAGGGTGACCCTCTGGCAAAGATGCTGTGTAACATGTCTGGACCAATACATGAACCCTCTGTCCCCACTGATATCTCTGCTCGGGGAAATCTGAACAAAATACATGCCCCCTCTGAAGGCAACTGATCTCTGATCTGGAAAAAAAAGTATAGTATGGTCCCTGACCACACAATCTACAGCATGGTAGCTCCAGCTAACATGGATGTGATAACATCTGGCTCCAGCTGGGACAAGTGCTCTAAGGGAGAGAGTGCTCGAGAACCACAGAATCTCTGGTCCGTAGCACCCCTCTCATCATCATCATCAAGGCGTATGCACGTACATGCTGTCTGCATCATCATCATATATGTACCTATCCCTGTAAAATGCAAATGCTATACCAATCTCTGCAGACCGCTCGTAAGGACATACAATATATATATAATCCAGCAGAAAGAAACAAAATGACAATGCTGAAAAGAAAATATATCAATAATGAAACGTACTATACAGCATTTTAGATTTATTAGGCCGACACATGAGGTGTAAGAAAGGTGAAAAACAACCGAAAGGAAACTATGGTACAAAAGCACACCAGAACAAGAAACATGGTGTCAAGGTGAGAGAAGAAAATGAAAATAAGACAAAAAGGGGCAACCGGTCATCAACAAGGATGGAACAGTCAAAGGCAAAGGACAACTAGTTGCTGCTCTCGAGAGCTTATTAGCCACAAAAAGGAGAGCCACTAGCTCGGGTCACTCATTATTCATAGGTGGGAAGTAGTGCTTTAGCAACCTCCCATTTACAAGTAACTCAAGTTCCTCGCCATCCAGCGTCTCTAACCACACCGATCCCTTTCCAGCTATCCTAGCAACTACATACGGGCCCTTCCACAGTCTATCTAACTTACCGTATTTCCCAAGCTTTTCTTTATGTTTGTCCCATAACAGGACCACATCACCAACCTTGAAGTGTTCGTTTCAGGAACCTTGATCAGAGGTCTCTTTTGCTCTTTCTTGCTCTATGATCGTCCTGTTGAAAGCATCTCTTCTCTTTTCATCCAGTTCAACTAGTTTGTCAATCCTTTCCTGGACTGCTTCTTGATTAGATCCACATTGATGTAGTAATTCATATACAGGGATCTGTAAGTTAATAGGGAGTCTACAGTCCTGCCCATAAACTAATTCAAAAGGGGATTTTCCAGTTATTTGTTTTACCGTGGTCCTATCGGCCCATACCGCGTACTTCAGCTTATTATCCCAGCTTCGTTTGTTGTCCCCTACCATCCTTTTGAGGAGTCTGATGAGGTTCTTGTTACTTGATTCTGCCAACCCGTTTCCTTGGGGATAATAGTTGGAGGAGTGGGATAACACTATGCCATGATTGAGACAGAAATTTGACATTTCCATCTTGCTAAATGCCTTAGCATTGTCCGTAGTGAGTTTGAGAGGACATCCGTACCTTGCAACAATATTTTCTTCTAGCAACTTTACCACAACGTCAGTCGTGGCCTTCTTCGTAGGGATGGCTTCAACCCAACGAGTGAAATATTCAGTGCAGGTGAGGATGTACTTGTAACCATTACTGGAATTGACATCAAATGGTCCCACAAAGTCCATTCCCCACTGCTGAAAGGGGGCCTCTACTATCACGGGGTTCAAAGATAAAGCAGCTAACCTTGGTTTCCCTGTGTAGAACTGACATTCCTGGCACGTCTTTACGTAGTTGTGGACATCTCGGAATAGCGTGGACCAGTAGTAACCTGCCCTCATGATCTTAGCTGCAGTTGCTCTAGGGGCATAATGGCCACCACACAGCCCAGAATGCATTTCACTAATGATTACCTGTGATTCACCAGGTTTAACACATCTCAAGATAATTCCATCCGGGTTTCTCCAACCAAGACCGTCCTCAGTTAGAACAAACTTTGAGGCCTTCAATCTGAGAGCCCTCCTTTAGTGATCGACCAGGTGATCGGGGCAAGTTAGGTACCTTAAGTAGAAAATTACATCCCTATACCACTCGTGCTCTTCTAGCTCATTAATGATCATACCGTTCTCCCCACTTTCATTTACCTGATTGACCTGGGCCCCATTCTCTTTCTCGGTTAAGAGTTGGGCTAATCCTTGTCCTTTCACAATCTTGATTGGCTTGATTTCCAAGTCATACTCCTGGATCCTAGAGATCCAGTTTCCCCTTGCACCGATTCCGTCTGTCTGAGACAAAACATCTTTCACGGCTTGGTAGGGTACATAGGCTTTAATTTTGGAAAAACCCACATAAGTTCGAAAATGTTTTAGGGCTTTGACCAAAGCGTAGGCTTGTTTCTCAGTGGTAGTGTAATTGAGTTCCGCATCCCTGAGGTTTCTGCTCATGAAGGCAATGGGTTGTTCATGATTATCCTCATTCTTTTGCAACAGAACCCCCGCAATAGTGTCCTTAGAGGCATACGAATAGATCAGGAATTCCTTGATGTAGTCAGGGTAGATTAGGACAGGGGAAGAAGCAATGGCCTTCTTTAATTTGTTGAACGATATTTCGCACTTCTTGTCCCACACGAACTTGGCATCCTTCTTTAACAGGGCATTTAAAGGATTCTCCAACTCGACGAGGTTAGGGATGAATCTTCTTACAAAGTTAATCTTCCCAAAGAAAGACCTGAGCGAGGTGACGTTATGAGGAGGTGGGATGTCTTTGATGGCACAGATTCTCTCTTGATCAATCCTAATTCCCTCCTTGGACACGATGTGTCCCAATAACTTTCCTTCATCAATCCCAAAGTTTGACTTTCTTGGGTTAAGAGATATCCCAAACCTTTTACACCTGTCGAAAATTTTTCTCAAGTGGTCTACATGATCGGAACTTTCCTTGGAGAAAACGGTCAAGTCATCTTGGTAGATGGCAATGATCTTCCCAATTAGGTTGCTAAAAGCCTAGTCCATAGCCCTCTGGAAAGTGGATCCAACATTTAGCAATCCAAAAGGCATGCAAATCCAGCATTTAGCAATCCAAAAGGCAAAAACACGGGTAGGCCTCTATCTCCCCAGCAACGACGCCAAAAATGTTATCACACAAACTCTAGCTGCTGAAGTAAGGTATCCCAACAGGGATGGTAGAGGGAGTGCAGCTAGGAAGGCGTAACTAGCAATGGCCAAGTCCTTCGCTCAGAGAACGGAAGTCACACCGAACAAGGCTATTGTCACTTCAAACGAGGCACGTAGCCAAGTCAAGGGGGAGACCCCGCTCAAGCGATGAAGGTTGAGAGACAAAATACACCCAAATCACAGGATAGATAAAGAGATGAAGACAAGAGACGAGTGTAAATTAGATCCTAAATCTAGTTTCGGCCACCAGTTGGACAGACAGAGGCAATAGGCAATAAAATAAAATGTGACCAGCGATAGATTGTGATGAATATAACAGATTAGATGGCTAAAAATCAACTAAGGACGTAAACAATGCAAGAAGTGATTAACAAATGCAAATCTGCCCAAGGAAGAGATTGATTCAGAGAATGGTGGACCTAGGGCAACGTAAAATTAAGGTTTTTAATCACTTTCAGCAAATGATAACTTGATTTCTTGTAGTAAAATGGCGATATAAACCCAAATCAAGAGTACCCAGAACCCCAAAGTGACCCAAACCAGCTGAAAGGGAAAAACACCCCTCTACAAAAGGACCAATGCTAAATCTATGGGTTAATGGAGTCGAAATTTGATGAAACTTGAGATTTAGACGTTTAAGAGCAAATCATAAGCAGGTTTCGAGAGAAATTTAAGTACCTACGGTCAAATTTTTAGTTTTTAATTTTCTCTTGGTTTTACATGCAGTTCCAGCTTAGCAAACACATCAGAATCTAACTAGAGAATTGAGCATGAGAGGAATACCTGAAACAAAGATGAATGGCTGAATATTTGTGTGAAGACCACTTGCCGAATCCAAGTGATGAGCAGCCAGCACTTTCCCTAAGCGTTTGAGCCAGTCGAAGAGCAAGTGCGCCCTAGCTACCTGCCACAAGAAATGGAAAGACAGAAATCTGTAGCAAATAGATAGTTAACATAGCAAAATGAAAGACAAATAATTGAGAAATTGAATGATAAACAGCAAATTCAACTCCCTCTTTGAAAATCCTTGAAGAAAAACCCAAGTGTGGAGCTCCCACTCCAAAAAATGCGCCCCTCTTCAAGTGTCCTTCCAACCTGCAATTCGTTTCAGCTGTAGAAGATGGATAAATGCACTAGAAAACTCATCAATACATCAGCAAATGGCTATCAATCATCACAACATTCATCCAAGCAACAATGTCTCAAGAACTCTCAAGAATCTCTTCTCTATTTCAGTCTAAGTGTTTACAAAAAATGCCCAAGAGGGCTTACAAATGACGTGAGTGTCTTCTCTTATAGAGAAAGACCACTCTCAAAACCTAATTCCCCCCAAAACTAAGGGTTGAGATTAACTCTCTCAATGCCCAAATCGATGGTGGGTATGAGCTCTAGAGGGGGGGTGAATTACCCTAAAAAATGCCCATGTGGAGGTGGGGCCAACTCGTGGGACCCATAAACACATATAAAATGTGGTCGGGGGTGCCTATGGGCTGTTTTAGCCCCCCATACCACTACATTATGATCTCAATACATAAAAACATAAAAAAATTTGACTTTTGCTAAGTGGAAAAACACCCCATATGGGCAAATTCGTCCCCCATGGTGAGTTGGGCAAGTGAGGGCCCCACAACACAAAATATAGTGTCCAAACATCATAAAAATACCTTATAAGTCACCCTTGTATTAGCCAGCCTTTGATTTTTGCCATTTTCCATAGTTGCCTTTGCCAAATTTTGATTTTTCCTTTAATTAACTGTTGGTTTTTATTGTTGAAGTTGTAAATTGGGCCTTTGACCCACTTATAGTGCCCGGATTATCAAACCGTCTGTTGCAATGCGATCGTGGACCCCAAAAATAGTAGACATGGTCACTTGAACGACCACGATCCATCACTAAGGCACTGTTTGCCCAAAATCCATGATTTTTAATTAAAACAGGTCATTAATGACCAATAATAATTAAAAATCTCATCGCTGCCTCAACATTTTCAAATTTTGATGCTTGGAGGTTCATATGGGACCCCAAGAGAATATAAATGACCAAAATCGAAATTTCGATCGCAATATTTTTTCGGGCCCATTTTTGGCCTAGTCAACCTGGTTTGACCAAGTCAAATCTGGTCAAAATGGTGCTGGATGAATACCTGTATGCCACATGAAGCAAAAGGCTTCCTTATACATGTTAGTACATTACTAAACAACATGATGCCAATATGGTGATAAAAAATACATAATATCTCAAAAGTACGAGGACCCTGGTGAGGTGGGCCCACCACATCCAAAATACTCAAACTGTTATGCACATCCTATAGACTTGACCACCTAACTGACTTTGGGTGATGTGGGAAACAAGGCAAAAAGTAAGGGATGACAAGGACAAAGATCATGTGACCCTTTGGATGAATCAGGATAGCGGGGTCCACTGAGATAAGCATACCATGACAAAACACGGGGAAGGGCGGTGCCTCACAAATGGGTATAATGCAGGGAAACCTCCACTAGCCATCTAACAAGTACCTCACAACTCACATCCGTGCCTTAATAAGACTCCGTGAGGATCTTTTCTAGAGCCGCCAAACTGGGTGTCCGGCAAACCGTATCTTGAGACTCTAAGGAACAATCTTGAGCTTGTCCCTTGCTCCCTCTCACCTCCTTGCCCCGCAGGACTAGGTGAGGAAATAACCACTACAAAGCTGATATGTACGGCTGACCTGTGTCCATGTGTGTTTACGAACACATTGCATGGATTTTACAATGAATTTCATAATTAGCCTTTTTGGTCAGATTTTACATTTACATTAGCCTTCTTGGCTTGCTTTACATTTCTTCATTTCTTCATTTCTTTTTACATCAAGGCCCTTTTGGGCTACATACATATCTCAATAGATATAATCAAGGTGCTCATACTGCAGAGTAATGGGGGCGAGCATAAATGCTTCGATGACCAATGGGGAACACCCGGTTAGGCTACACACTCCTATACAGCATTACAGCATCGGGGGCAATCGACAGGATCAAATCCTAGGTTTGAGAGTGCATCTCACACACTAAAGAGCCGAGGCACAAAGGACAGGGAGTCATTGCATACTCAGAGATCAGTGGGGAAAGGGATCCTCAAGGTCACAAATCAGAATCCAAGTCGAGAAAGATCAATCATGAATGGGTCGGACTGGTGGAGGAAGTGAATGTGGATCCGAAGTCAGCTGCCTAGGGGGACTAAGTGACCAAGTCTATACCAATAAAAGGGGATATGATCCAGTGTGCATAGACAGGAGCCTACTGAAGGGGTGGACTGACATCACCAAGGGCCAAACACATCACAATAACAACTAGATCACCACATCAACATAATAATGTAAAGTTAGTGTACTATCATGTATAAATAAGTCTAATCAACAACATAAGCAAGAAAACATCAAATGCTATACCTGCCGCACCATATACCTGTTGCTGAAGCTGACTCTGAAGTTGTATCTCTGTTGAATCCGAGCAATAAGTGGCCAACCAGCAATAATCTGTACTCTCCATCAAAAATATGGCTAGGCAACTGTCTCAATGGGCTTATACAAAGCCTGACAAAGAAGGCTGCCTCTGTAGGCAATAATGTATACATGTCTGGACAATACAATAAACCATCTATCCCCACTGATATGTCTGCTCGAGGCAATCTGAACAAAACTATGTGCCTCCCCTGAAGGCATCCGATCTCTGATCTGGAAAAAAAAAGTACAGTATGGTCCCCTACCACACAATCTGCAGCATGGTAGCTCCAGTTAACATGGATGTGATAACAATGCTATATTATCATAGGCCCTAATAGTGTTGCAAAATCACTTTTGTCTAGGATATAGTCAAATATATCCTTAAGCAACAAGACTCCTAAATGATTCATCGACTCCTAAATGATTCATTGTAAAGCAAAGAATTTACTATATGGAAAACCAGACTCCAAAATGTGATTTATCTAGCAATGATACTAGACCATATGTTTGAGGGAAGTTGATAAATACGCTTAAGTAGTATCAATGTGCCCAATTCCATTCTGTAAGAAAACATCAACATATAAATTTTGGAATGATCCATACAAGTTTTTACATGCTCCCCCATTTTTCTCATTGCAATTTAGATAAAATTTTAAGATGTTTATATTTCAGATAACAGCAATTGACCTTAGCATAAAGAATGCATCCAGAAACAAGGACTCTTAGACTCCTTGCCCTGGCCCAGTTCAGGCACTACAAAGGGTGAACCAATTCCAGTCGGGGAAGTTCCAAGAAGAGCATCAACACGCACACAAAATAAATGCAAAGAAACTTACAAAACTAGAATTCGGGATTTTAAAAAATATCTCTATATCCTTGATTTCTGTTATGACATTGAATTTTCACAATATTAGTATATTCTAAGGGGTGAGGATTATTCGAAGATGTGGTAAAAATATTTCCTTGAGTATATGCTGCATATTGTGTCACAATGTCCTCTTCTACATGGCACTAAAAGACAACACAATGATGGACATGTCCATGTCAAGCAAGTTTGGCTCCACAAACAAAACTTGAAGGGTCCCTTCCTACAATCTAGTTTTTTTGTGACAAAAGGTATAGGTTGGATTGGACAAATGCAAGTTCATTGATCTTATTTACAACCAAGCTTTCTTTCCCTAAAAATATGAGAAAAAGCCACCTACTGCATATGCATTTTTTACCTTAATACTTCTTCCAAAAGCGACAACAAGAAGATGCTGTAACATTTTTTCAACCCTGTAACCCAATCTATTATGATTTTCGGATCACCAAATACTTTCAAATGGTTCATTTTTTTATGTTGCTAACAATAATAACTATCTGAGAGAAGAAAGTTTTAAATGGTTGTTCGTCCTTGATCCTAGTCAACCAATAGTTCTAATTTGTTAAATATTAGTAAGATGTTAAATATTTGTTGGATTATATAATAAAATGAATGATAATATGTATAGCAAATACTGCAAAGAATCAAAGTCAAGAACCACTGAACAATTTTATACAAAAGAGATCTTGCAATGGGGCTTGATAATTCCAACATCTCTGAGGAGATGCTATGAAAAATTCAATTCCTAAAATATTAATTGGAGAGTTGTTTGATGTATCCCATGGTAAAATAAACAAAACCAAAACAAGAAAATTGAGAGTTATTTCAAGCAATATTTAAGCATTTGTAAGAATATCAATTGCCTTAAATTTTCAAAAAAAAACCATGTAGATAATTGCATGTCAAGACAGAATCGAGGCATTGATCAACTGGCAACTAGGTTGAGTACAGCAAACCAAAAAAAAAAACATTTTACTAACCACATTCTCGAGATCATCCTACATAATGCAAGCTATATACTCCACTACATTGTAGCCAAGGAAAAGTGGATAACCTGCAAAAGAAAAGAAATCACTCTAAATTCCAGTAGTGGTTTGGCCCAAAAGATGACGAGGTGCAATAGATTCTTTAGCACCAATGTATCCTATAGGTGATTATTAAGGCATGGGCTTGGGCTTTTTATTTTAAAAGTTTAAAAAATTCACTCTCTTTGGGATTCAAACCTATAGCATTTGAAAAAGACTCAAAACTGATCAATTATTACCTCAATAACATGGATAAAATCATTGATTACCTCGCTAACATGTATAAGGAAACTTCAAATAACTTAAATGCAACCAGATTTTTTTATGCATCAAAAGAACCTCCCATCAAGTGTGGGACTCGTTCAATAATAGGGTTGTGAGCAAGAAGCAAATGCCCAAAACGATACCCAGCGAGGAAAAGGAGGGATCAAAGACAATCCTAGACAATACTCCAACGAATTCTTAACCATGATCACATGGAGGTATCATTGTGACAAGAAAACCTAGGTTCTCTATAGTTCTGGTGGGGAGTGTGTATTTCCATTTAATTATTATGTCTTAAATGTGTATGTGTGTGTCCAAGTGATTGGTAGATATGTTTTTGTGAGGAAATTCAAAGAGGAGATCTACAGATCAAATCCTATTTAGTCTCTCTATTTTCCAGAAAGTATTTTAGCGAGCAGATACCACCATCCTTCATATGTAAAACTGGGGAAGAGATGAGAAATCCAGGAAAGAGAGTTGGAAAGACAATACCAGTATCCCCACTTGGAATACTTAATAGAGTGAGAGACTATATTTCTCTAAGAGTACTATTTATATATACATACATATATCAAGTCTAAGTTTGATGATAGATGCATTACCCTGAGATCCTGCATCTATTAAGCCCTAATTTTAACTCTTCTGAAGATACTAGAGCTATTCAGCCCTAATTTTTATATCTCCGGAGATGAGATGAATAAACAGATCAAGGATTAAGATTTCAGAATAGATCAAGGACAAAGATGAATCTTATAATAAAAAACTTTTTGCAAAGATCAAAATACTTAGTTATTGTTTCGAAGATCAAACGATGACATCATTACAGGCGTGGAAGGATGAACAAGGGTAGGGAAGATAGCCTGCATCATAGGTTAAACAAGATTGAGAGCAAGTTAATTACATCTTGTCTCGCTGAGGGAGAGATTCGATCGAAATAAAACTGATTTTGTGAGAAAGGAATCCATACAATAATAACCATAAATACACTTAGTTCCTTTCAGGGACACATACAATGATCTTTACAAAAATACTGCCATCACAAGATACATATAACATGCTCTATTTCACTTCAAAAGAATCGCTTGAAATTTCATGGGAGTGGAAAGAAGATTACATTATCTGTAAATCTATGAGTAGTAGAGAAATATTTAAGCATTTGTAAGAATATTAGTTGTCTTAAATGTTCAAAAAAACCCATGCAGATAATTGCATGTCAAGACAGAATATATTAAAAAAGACATTTCAATAGCCACCTGTATCTATTTTGATACATATATATTAAAAAAAAACATGTAGAATGGAAAATTAGTTTCAAAAAATATGAAAACACAGATTTTTGTAGTGGATTAATGATAATCATTAAAGCATTGACCATTTAGTACACAAATAGCATTAACCATGTAGAAGTAATAACTTATAACATTCTCATCAAATGCTCAACCATAACATCAACATTCTAGTTTCATGTTTCAAAAGATAACATCAACCATGAAATGAAACAAGGCATGTTAGTTTTTGTGGAAGTGTTCCCTAGGTGACTTTTTGCCTAAGTCAATTAAGTGGGGAAAAAGGTGACCCTTGCATTAAATGACTTGAGATGAGCATTTAATTGACTTATAACTTAAAGTCACTTTTGTTGTTGGCTAAACCTAAAACAGATAGTACTGCCATGAATACAAAATTGTGAAAGGAAAATGTTATATCTATTGTGAAAAGCCAAATGAATCTGGCACAGAAATATCACATGTTATATCTATTGTGAAATGTAATACCAGGTAAACAAGTTGTCTAAAAAACACACTTGGAAATGCCCAGGTAAACAAGATGTCTAGAGAACACACCTGGAAGTGCTTAGGTAAATAAGTGCCTTAAAAACACACCTGCAGCAAGAAGCCCAATGAAAATGTAAATCTATGCACTGTGTTTATAAACACACATAGATCAAAGGCTATGGAAACTAAAGGCCCAAAAAGCAACGGAACTTAAATTCTATATCCAAAAGATTGTTGGCCTCATTTGTATTATGGATTGTAAGCATCTGCCAAGATGAATAAACACTCTTTGAACAACTTACCCATTTATGAGACACCGCCATTCCCTGTGTTATTGCTCGTCCACTATATGCTATGGTGTGTATTCGCTTTTCCATATCCAAAGTGTCACAGTGTTAAGTCAGTAAGTCAGCCCTTAGCCTAGCCATTTTACTTTTAGCCTTCACCCTTCACTAGCAAAATGATCACAACTATGAAGTGAGTGTGGTCTTGAAAGTCTAGTCTGAGTAATAATAATAACTAATGACTTTATATATTTGGATTTAGATCGCCAGTAATAATTACTTTTTGTTATAATTGCTATTTGAATGGATTGTAAAGCATGCTTTAACCTTTGACACATTGCAGCATTGTGATGATATCCTGAGTTATATTTTGGGTCATTGTTGACTTGGTCAAACCCAATTTGACCAAAAGTCAACCACAAGACATGAGGTGGCAAACCTCAGATGATGCACAGATATTATATATGGTCTAGTATAGGTCACCATGGTGGTTCTATGCAGTGGTTTTAGGCTTATGATCATGATTTGTGCTTTTCAGCACTTTTACAGATTATTATTATTTGCTCTGCCGGATTTGATGAGTATTTATTTTTTACCATGCAGAGGTCTATATGGTGTATGGGTACACACCTTAGATGGATTTGGACCTTCTGAGTCCAATGGGATAGTCTGTTTTCAATTCTAGGCAGTTACAGTGATTTTTAGCCTCAGTTAGCTATCCTAGTGCAGTTTTGGCCTATCAGAGGCCCTGTCAGAGCAATGATGAG
The DNA here is from genome assembly GCA_027924585.1 of Larix kaempferi. NCBI lineage: Eukaryota > Viridiplantae > Streptophyta > Pinopsida > Pinales > Pinaceae > Larix > Larix kaempferi. The sequence continues at coordinate 1,065,092 of BSBM01000356.1, forward strand.
ATTTGATTGGTTCACCTAGGGCGTTGTGCATGGAGGGGGTGGTCCAGCCACTTGTTATTACCATATTACCCCCCCTCCCAGACACACTGGTGAGCTTACCTTGATAGCGCAGGCACTCCAGGAGGCAGTTTGGGCAGTTTCACACTTCCCGAGGCAGTCCAGAAATGCTAAAAATGGCTACTGAAGGATTCGATTTGGGCTACTGAGGCAAGGTTATGGCATGGGATGATGTTTGATGATGAGTGGGATGTCTTCCACACCTTCTCCAGCAGTTTCAGTTTTCAGTGGGAGCCACACCCATCACATTTGGCATTTTATATGATTTCTGGAGCCTCCAAAGGCTCACAACTTTCCCAGAGAGGCACGATTTGGTGTCTAGCATGATTATTTTTGGATATTGTGCCATGGGGATTGACCAAGGGTGTTAGAAATTACCCCTTGGACCCACCATGAGCTAGTTCTTATGTTTCATCATTGACATTTAGTGGGACCCCCTTATTATGGGTGATTTGCCCATTATTATATTGTATTATTGAGTTGATCCATGTATTGTATTGTTGAGCTCATCTCAACCATTGATTAGATATTTTGATCTTTTAATCTTAGCCACTCATTCAAAAAGTGGTTAGGATTATGGCCTCTCTCCATCCTATTTAAAGGAGAGAACTTCTCATTGTAAAGGGGTCTTTGGCTCTTGGAATCTTGATATAGAAAAACTTTTCTGTGGAAATTCTTGTGGTCTCCTTTGAATCTGGTGTTCTTAGATGGTGATTGAAAATTCTATTGTATCCTAGCATTTGGGCATTTGTGGAAAGATCTATTTTTCGTGGAAACTTTGTCTTGTCTACAGGAGGGCAAATTCATCTCGAGCGTTTTTGCAGGGCTTCCTCAACTCGCTTGGCTTGGCATTCGCTTGTATCAGGGGGTTATCATTAGTATCATTGTGATCTATGATATTCTTTTGTTATTTCTTCTGTTACATTAGTCTTTATCTCTTGATGCAGTAAATCTGATATTGTTGATGTTTATTGTGCAGGAAAGAGGGTGCATTGGCTTCCTTGGGCAAATCAATTTCATAGAAAACTACTCCAAATTGATCGGGTTTGCATAGATCATCATCATCAAGGCATCTACAAGGTTATCCAGGTAAGATCCACAGGTTTGTTCTTCTTGTCTTGGTTCCAATCCATTGGCATAGCTACTTCATTGATAAAACCCTCATATTTCAAACCCTCATTCTACACTTTTCTAGATCTACTTAGATCTACTTGGATTTTGGGTAAAATATTTAAAACCCACCTCTATAGTATCTACGGCAATTCGGATCTATAGTTTGCTGTGGATTGGCCTTCATTCGACCCATTTCCCAAGGCAAATTAGCCTCTCCAAGTGAGGTCGCACTTCTTGGATGGGTGAGTTGGCTAAGATCTAGCACCTGGGTAGGTGAGATCCCACTTGATCCTTAATCTCCACAGCTGATAACCTACCCCTAGTGCTTCACCTTGTTGATTTCTACCTTGTGGGCCCCATTCCTCATTTTGAGGGTTGAGCCCCACTTGGGTCACTTGGTGATGCATTTCAATCTCAGATCTACTGAGATCTAGCCATTGGATGATCCTAATTTTTAAGACCCACCTAGCTTTACACCTCAACACCCCTGATTTATAGTTTGGTGGACATCCGACTCCATTTGGCCCATTTCCCAAGGCACTGATCCTTCTCCAAGCCCTCACAACTTTTCTAGGTTGTTGAGTTGACTTGTGGTTTGGTCTTTGTCTTATTGCTTGAACACCTAGACATTGTCATATCTACTCATCAAGCCTATTTTGGGTACTGGTTAGCCCCAATTCTGTCCCTAACTACCTTGCATTGGACACAGTTTCCAAGGCAGTGGATTTTCTCATCTTTGACCGGTACCCTGATTCTAGATCTGGTTTTAAATCTCATAAGTCACTCACATAACCAAGTTGGATCAAATTTACATTGCTTAAGCCTCTTGATCCAATCCATTACTCATCTTGTGACTTCATCCATAGATCTAGGGTTTACCATACACCTTACGTACTTCATCCATACTTGATTTGATCTGGTGTCTTGGTCTGATCTCTGGTATCGGGAGTAGATCTGGGTCTCCCCATTTGTTGTCTTGGGCTAGATAACATAAAGTGAAGATTGCCTCGATTGACGTGACAACCATCCATTGGGAGTCGAGGCTATCTTGGTTGCACCTCTTTTGTTGCCCATCCGTCTGCCATTCACCTTGGATCCATCTCTAGGGGCAACTACAAGTTTGGTGATAACAGAACCCTAGGGTTTAGTCAAAAAGAGAAAGGGAGGCAATTTCTCATTCAATCTTGTGAAGAGGGTGAGTTGAAGAGTCAAGAGAGGAGAGAACTGAGAGTTTGCACAGAAATCGAGGAGGCAGCAGCGAGTACAGTAGCAACACGATTTTCTCGGTGGCACAAGTTTCGAGGTAGAGATATTGCAGTGGGCACATTTCTCAAAAACCATACAGCTGCATTTATTGGCACGGGTTTCGAGGCACATTTCTGTAGGTGGATGGCACAGTTTTCAAAATCCGTACAACAGCAATAAATGCTAATCTGTACAGCATTAAATTCTGGGCACGGTTTTCTAGATAGGGCACAGTTTTCGAGGTCTGTACAGCAGCATTAAAAGCTGTTGTACCGTACAGAAATCAAGGCTGGATTTAAGAATTTTATGCACAGAAATCGAGGCAGCCTTGCACAGAAATCGAGAAAGAATGTTGGGTGATTTGGTTGGTTGAGATAAGTACATTTTGACTGTAAAATTAATGTACTGAAATATTGCTGAAGAAATAATAACTCTCTCTCTCTCTGACTGGTTTTCCCCATGGGGGTTTTTCTAGGGCTATTGGCCAAAAATTTCTGAGTTTGAAATATTTATGGCATGCATGTTAAATTAATTTTCTGCCTGTTAGAAGTGTATTTCCAGCGTGTTTAATTGTCTGCATTTTTATAAGTAGTTTCTAGCCAATGCAAAACCGGCTTGGGAATGAAAAACACATAAAATTTACAAGGCATCATGAACAAGAGTTGTAATATGCAGTCAACAGTTCAAACTCAAGTTTTAAACTATCATTTAGTGTTTGCAAAATAGGACATAATAAAGATTCAAGACATAATTTTAAGTTTTGGAATCTAGATTCTAAACTGAAAAAGACATAACAAGCTAGTTTCATTCTTAATTGCATGTCCCCGTTTAAGTGATGATGACAACTAGCTTTTGGGAACTAGGAACCCATTTTCTTATAAAGAACTATGTTGATTTGGAAATGTGACATAACACTTTTAGCAAAGTGCTGCCTGCAATATACTACTAGAGATTATGAAAGATCCCACACCATTCCAAGGGCCTAATGATTTGTTTCCCATGGTTAGGTATTGCTTCAGCATAGTCAATTGGGTGTAGCTTGAGAGGCCATGAGGAGAAGTTGTTACCCTTCCCACCTAGGTTCAAATCCCACTTTGTGACATGTTTTCTATAAGTGAGTTTAAGTTGTTCATGAACTATATATGATCTATTCATAAGTTGTTAACATGGCCTTCTGCCCTGAAGGATCCAAGGTTTACCCTGGGTACCATCCTTGGAATGAGGAGAAGTGCCCACGAGGTTTTGCCCGGCATATGTTACCTAGAAACAAAAAAGCATAAGTAGTAAAAAAACTGGTTTATATTTTATTATTTTTTAGTTGGCTATTCTTGGTCTTATTTTTATGAAAGTATCACATAACAAAGAAAGTTCACCTAAAGATGCTTGCAAACTTCTATAAAATCTTTGAAAGAAGAAACCTAAAGATGACTGAAATGTACATGATAGTGAAGTGCAACCCCTCAATATTATGTCTAATAGAAATATCGATGCATGGAAGCTTGGAGGGTATTGAAATAGCTTCTATTCATTGATTCTGCTCACACTAATTAGCATCATTCTCCTATTTACCCAATTCGTCCTCCTTTGATTTTCTATGGCCATATGGAACAAACACACAATATATGATGCAACAATGAATGTTGACAGAGATCTAACTCTAATGTAGGAGCATCAACAAGCATTTAAAAAATGTCACCCTCAAATACATTTATGAAAGAAAGACTGTTTTCGAATTTTCATTTTTGTTTGTAATATCAATAAAATATCTCTAACAGATATTTTACTCAAGTTTGTTGACATATGTTGCTACGTTTTAGGAACATATTTCTCTCAAATTGACAAAGTAGGATGTGTTGGGAATCAGGATAGCTTGACAGAGTTAGTGGAGATTTATCTGACAACTAAATTGGATTTTTGTTGTAATTTCCTGAAAAAAACAAGAGAGATGTGAGGGATTTGGTATGAATTAAAGGATTTGGAAACCCACAAGATTGGGTGTGCGTACGGGGATCATATGAAGACAAAACAAGCTTAAAACTGCCTTCAAATAGGAAGATCACTGCTGCTTGATGTCTTAGACACACCTAGAATGCCTAAATTGCTATAGAGAATGCACAGATCTGTCTTAAAATCGCTCAACTGTCCCAACCATGCCCATAAATCCTTAGAAAATCCCATAAAAACTCCAAGTGACCACCCATGCAAATAGGGGGTAACGATAACTAAGTGAGGGGATCTCTCATGATGCTGCATGAGCTAATGATTTAACAAAATGGTGCATGGTGTTTAAAAATGTGTGTAATTTCTTACCTTTACAATAACTTGACTAACAAAACACTCACCCCCAAGGAAATGGTTTCTAGTGTTCTCGAGATGGATTTTGGAAATCATTGCCTTCCCATTAGCCACATAATAAGCACCCCACTTAAAATGGCACCTAGCGTTGTCAAGATAGAATTTAAATTGATTTTTTTACACAATTACATATGACATCGAAAGAACCGCCACCTCTTAAAATTCAGGTATCACAATTTTTTACCCAAGAAATAATATGACATGGAACACAAGAAATTGTATAGCCAACTTCAAGAAAACATCTTTAGACAAATTCAAAACCAAAAAAGCATTTTATTTTGTAGAACTCAAGTTAAACAACATTTAAATTAATATCGACATTTCCCAAGCTACATGAAAGAATCATTGAAAAATGTAGCCATCCCCTTTACATGGCACCACATGGCTACAATGGGAGCCTGCACAACTTCCATCACCTCTCCCTTGTATGCTAAAAATAGCCCTACAAATGGCGCCTGCACAACATCCATCCTCTATATGCCAAAAACAACCCGACAAATTAACAACATTTGCAACAAAAATGTGACAGCATGCACAATAGACGAACACCAGGATTAGAGTGGGAAAAAACGCTTAATGGAGTATTGGGACGGACATCAAAATTAGAGTGGAGAAAACATCATAGTTGAAGTATCAATATTAGAGTGAAGAAAACACCAATGGGGTAAAAAACATTTAATTATGCAGAGGTGCCAAAAACCATAAAAAAAATTCTATTATACAGAGGTGTCAAAAACCATAAAAAAAATAATATTATGTAGATTTGTCAAAAACCATACAAAAATGGCATTTATATATATCGTGAGACTAAAAGGACCAGTGTAAAATCAAAGACAATGTGAGAAGATATAGTCAGCATAACTCCCTTACGTCACACATTCACTTGTCCTCATAAACAAGTAGGTGTTATGTGTCAAACATAATGCTAACAAAAGATTTTACCTGTTATTTTGCTAAGGTTTGTGGTGGGTTGCACTTATAAAATTATCAGCGCAACTTTCCAAATGTCTCCTAATACTTATATAGGAATTGCATTGAATTTACTACTGTGTTATATCCCAATCTCGATTGGAATTGCATAGAGTTTAATAAGTTGTTGATATGATGCAGGTAATGAGAAAATAGTGTACTTTTTAATTGCATTCTATTAGATATTTTTTATTTATTTATGTAGTACAATAGTTGACCTTTTGTCATAATATATATTTTTGCGGATATATCTATTCATCTTATGATTTTTTATCCAGGCACTCAATGTTACGGAGGCCAGAGAATAGGCCAAGCAAAGAAGACTGTATATAATGCCAAGCAATAAAAAAGGAACAGGTGTCCCTAACGCATGCAAAAGATATTACACAAGATAAACGAATACATAGAGTATAAAAAATACAAGAAGCCACATTCTCCTCCCCCCTCCCTCTCCTCCCTCCTCCTCCCCACTCCTCCAGCCCCACTTATACTCCTCCATCTCCTCCTACTCCACCCCCCTTTCTTCCCTCCTCCTCCTCTTCCTCCAGCCACCTCCTCCTCCCCCCAACTCTCTTCCCTCCCTCCTCTTCCTCCTCTGCCCTCCCTCCTCCTCCTCCTCTGCCCTGTTCCTACCCACCCCCCACATTCTCCTCCTCATCCACCCCACTCTCCGCCCTCCTCCTCCTCCTCCTCCTATTCCTCCAACCACCTCCTCCCCCCTCCCCCACCCCCACCCCCACCCCCCCTCCTCCTCCCCCTAATGCCCCACCCTCTCCTTCCTCCTCCTCCCCCCTTCCCTTCTCCTCTTCCCCCCTGCTCCTCCGCCCCTTCCTTCAGCCACCACCTCCTCGCTCCTCCTCCTCCACCACAACCCTCTCCTCCCTCCTCGCCCTCCAGCCCCCTCACTCCCCCTCCGCCCTCCTCCTCCTACACCCACCACCCTGCCCTCCTCCTACCCCCCCCACCCCACATTCTCCTCCATCCCCCCTCCTCCTCCTTCCCCCGCCACCCTGCCCTCCTCCTACCCCCCACCCCACATTCTCCTCCATCCCCCCTCCTCCTCCCTCCTTCTACTCCTCCTCCTCTTCCTCCTCCTCCCTCACCCTCTCCTTCCTCCTCCTCCCCTTGCTCTCCCAACTCCCTTTCCTTCCTCCCTCCTAAAAACAAAATTAGTATAATGCACTAATTAAATATTAATACTATATTGTAATGAATATAAATTTTAAAAATAAATTAACATAAAAACTTCAAAATATTAAATAATAATAAAACGCATACATTTAAAAATATATATATATCTTTAATATTTACATTTTTAAACATTATTAATAAAACATATAAATATATTACCAATACATACAATAAAAAATTGAACTAGTAAATCCATGGCATATTAAGTTGTATTTTCATCTTTATATTTGTAGGAGTATAAACTCAAATCAGTGTAACTAATACTAATAAATAATTAAAAATATATATATAATTTTAACTTTACAAATAATTAAAAATTATACAAACTTTTGACATACCCAAATTATAAAAAAACTTTTGGCTTACTTTACAGACAATTAAAAATTATACAAACTTTTCACATACCAAATTATAAAAAAGCAGATTTAGTCTTTGTACTACCATGTACAAAAGCATGTAAGTCGTTACATTGCGGTGTGTTAGTTCTAGACTACATTGCGGTGTGTTCCTATAATCTTACTGATAGGTTGGAACGGGCACAGGTTCTTGAGAATACTTCTTATCCAGAACGAAACATCCATTGGTCCATACTTTTTTTTTCTTCTTGTCTCGTCTTAAAATGTAGTGAGTGCTAAGGCAACAGTGGGAATATAAGAGTGGTCTGTACTTAAGTAGTGAAAGCAATAGTGGATGTTGCCGTGGCTGTGGCCTTAATAGTGAAATCAATAGTGGCTGTCGCCGTGGCCGTGCTAGTCAGGTGGATAGAATGACCAGAGCATAGTTGGCTGGTTGCATAAGGATAGGATAGGCGAGGTTGATAGATTACACTAAGGCAAATCTGTAAATGAATTTAGGAAGGGCCAGACAAGGGTAGGGCTAAGCAGACCAGGCCTCTAAACGAATGAATACATAAAATTGAAGGAAATAAGTCAGTGATACATACCATTTACAATTATTGAGAGAAATCACAGTTGGCTGGTTGCATAAGAATAGAATGACCAGAGCATAGTTGGCTGGTTGATAGATTACACTAGGCAAATCTGTAAATGAATTTAGGAAGGGCCAGACTAGGGTAGGGCTAAGCAGACTAGGGCAGGGCCTCTAAACGAATGAATACATGAAATTGAAGGAAATAAGTCAGTGATACATACCATTATTGAGAGAAATCACAGTTCTCCATCGTGGAAAAGGAAAAGGCAAAGGAAGCTCAACCTCATCTAGCAGATATCCTTTCAGAGCAGAGCAGCCTATATTTCCGAAACCATTTACCTTCCAGTGCTCTGCACCCCTCTGTCGCATATAGAATCTACTGAGGACTCAGACAGACTCAGGAAAAGGCAAAGGCAGTTCAACCTCATCTAGCAGAGCAGAGCAGAGCAGACTATATTTCTGAAAACATTTACCTTCCATTTACTATATTTCTGAAGCTCAGTTAAAGGCATCAATCTGCTGGACAGATTAGTAAAATTCATTTCAGACTTTTTAAAAGATGTGCTAATTTAATCATACCTGAGAAATAACTCGAAAACTCCCCCCAGAAACTGAGTGCATTTAGATCGTCGTGTGCTTCAGTAAGGCTCACAATCTTAGTATATACCTCGTCTTGCGATCCGGGGACGACCAGCGCTGCCTTTGCCGAAGAGGAAACTGCAACACGAGACCTCGTAAACAGAGACAACACGAGACCAGCTTGGGAACGCCCTCTGAACGGCCTCTGCACGCCCTCTGATTCTTCTGAACGGCCTCTGCAACGGCCCTCTGATTCTTCTGAACGGCCTCTGATTCTTCTGAACGGCCTCTGCAACGGATGCCGCAAGCTGCACCTCAGTGAAAGGATAGACGATTTGCGCAGCTCTGCATTTCGTAAATCAATCTTACGAAAGAACAGAAAGAAAGCACGAGAAACTGTGCATTTCGTAAATCAATCAGATTGCACAACACGAGAAGAAAATAGCGTGCTATGTAGGCAGTGTGTCTCCGTCGCCCTGTTTTTCCCTAAATTAAATTAACTTGCTTTTTCGTCGCCGTGCTTTTTGCACATAAGGCAATTGCCATAAATTAACTTGCTTTTTCGTCGCCGTGCTTTTTGCACATAAGGCAATTGCCATAAATTAACTGGCTTTTTCGTCGCCGTGCTTTTTGCACATAAGGCAATTGCCATAAATTAACTTGCTTTCCACTTGCGATGCTTTTGTAAGCAACTATCAACCCTGTGAGAAGAGTCTTGCAGACAACATTAGAGTTATCCTGTTTGTATGCCATATCTCTAGTGCTTTTTCGTTTTGAGTGTCTCTGTGAAGGAGAATTTCTAGAATTTCTATTTGGTTGGGAGTTTAAAATGGATGTGAAGTTTAATTCTTCTATCAACATTCAGAGGCTTCACCTAATAATCCAATTGGCTTTCATGTAGCATAAGTGGTCTTGAACTTTGCATACTCTGTGTAAATAGATGCCCTTCACCTTCATTACTCTCACTAGTGATGCAGGCACATTGATTTCAAACTAAAGTTTCGGCCTGTAGAAGGTCAAATCAATCTTACCAAAGGGAGTGGGTTCCCTCAATTTGATTTTTTGAAGATAAGATTAGTTAGAGAATAAGGGATTCATTTCCTCAATTAATTGTAATTACATTTTTGAGCAAACAGATAGTTAGGAGTTTTAGGAATATATTTGATCTTCCCTCAAAAAATAAATGGATTCGAACCTTTTTTAGTGGATCTCAATCGAATCAGTTCATTGTGAATAAGAATGTAGCTTAAGCTCTGTAATAGTGTTGAATAGGAGCGATCTATAATGAAATGAATGGAGAATGTTTTGACTTTCAATCCAGATATAGCATCCTCTTTCCACATACTCTGTTTTTTGGCCTCCGTGTATAATATTTGAAGGATTTTGATGAAAGACAAATTCAGAGGTTCGATTCTTTGATGCGTTGAGAAGGAGATCTAGAATTGTGCAACTTCAGAAGCATGAGAAGCATAAAAGACCGTATTTTCTTCCTTTCCTTTTCATGATGATTTGTTCATTGTCATGGTTGCTCTGTAATTAAATCGAAAATCAGATTGTTTAAAACAAAGTTCTCCTTAGGATTCATGTTAACCAAATGAACTTTGGTATCTACTCCATTCATGAATCGATCTAATGATGGTAGCTCGAAGTAGAATCACTGCAAAATTTGTTGTAAATCTTGGCACTATTTAGCAATGATTCAATGGTTAATATGTTTGCTTGATAGGGTAAAATTTATAAGGTTTCCACTATCAAATTCGTATTGCATGGTCAGACACTTGTGGGTATCAATTTTTCTTCCCAAGAATTGACCTTAGGTCGTATGGTAGCAAGATTGGTTTTACTTTGAGTGTTGGCAATTTACATTGATCAATTTCGATTCTGAATCGAACTTACAATCTCAGGGATGTATTGGCTAATTGAGAACAAATTAGATCCATCTTTGATGAATGGCAACCATAGGATGCTAACTTTGTGGTGATTTGTGGAACTAGTTGCAAGAACTTAAAATTCCTTAATACTTGTTATGTTACAGTTACATGATTGTCAATACCTGTAATGGTTATATTTAGTCCAGTTACATTGTTTAGAGCTGGGTGTGGGGATTAAAAGATTGTGATTGGAGTTGTAGTCTCAAGAGAGAGATATTTTAATGACGAGGACTGAATGTTCTCAAAACCTAAAGCGTAGAAACCAGTTCAGCTGAAAAGAGAGGTGTATGAAAGGTACACTATTCTTCTCAAGTTCCCACCTGCACCAACTAGGCCGAATAATCCTTATTTTTTACCGAAAACTATCAGGAACTCTTGGGATTTCATGTGTAAAATCTTGGTTATGATATTATTTTCAGTTGACAACCTTTTCATATGCATCATTCACATTATCAAACTGCTTTTGATTACTGAAGTGCTGAAAATGATGGATTTGGGAATCCTCATTTCCAAAGTTTCTATAGCCCCAAAGTGTAGTTTGGTAACTTGGGCTGCCCGAGAAATTCCTCTCATGCTCATCTTCATCAACATTAGTTCTCAAACAGTGGTTGACTAGCTTTGTGGGACGAAGAATTCTCACTTGAATTTGATACACTGTTGCAAACTTGAATATTGGTCTCTTGAATTGGGTTCAACCTTATCCTCAAAAAGAGCATTGGTTTCATACACTTCTTGATTATGGTTGTACTCATCATTATATTGTTGGTTGGATATGTTCACATGATACCAACCATCCTTTCACCAAGAAACTTGATCACCCAATCATTTTGCTCCACTTTCATAATCAAAACTTTCTTTCTGACTAGATTGAACTTTTTCAAAGGCCAACCTAATGCTGGAAACAAAATTTCCTCCATTTCCAATCCTTGAATTTTTAATGTCTAATGGCTAATCATTCATTCTAAACCCAATGTATTTATTACCATGTTCCAATCTATTAACATGCATCCCATGTTTCCCTTCTTTTTTATCCCTTAAAAGTGCTTCATGAAGCTCATGTTCACCTTCAAACATCAGTTCTCTTGAGTTACTTTTTTATTTATTTAGGTTTGTATTTCTAGATTCACTTTTTGCAAGATCAACAGCAATTCGTACAACTGCTATTGTGTAAGCAATTGACTGATAAACTACTTGGGCTGCATTGGCCACATCCATGAATGTCATCTCTAATGCTCTTGTTCACCTCTTGTCTAGTAGGTAAGAGATGATTAGGTGCATCCAAATAATATTTGAATAGGCGGAGATAGTCAATCGAAATGCCCATTGAATCCAAAAGATTTGAAAGTTGAAACCCCAACAAACCAACACTAAACACGGCTAGAAGGGCTAGCCAAAGCAATGGACTCAGATGATCGATAGGCTAAGTAGAGGTATTGGTCTCGTCCCTTCACCGAGTTGACAAATCCCTGAATGCGATATAGAAGAGAAATAAGGCCGAACATGTTCTCAAGACAGAAGGGGAGGGCACTGAACTCTGTTGTGCTAATGTAACCTGACAAGACCACATAAAAGCCACTAAAGGGTGGTCACAACTATCACCAAGATGAGATTACCACTGTAACACTAACACCACCCCTTAAGTATGACTTGCCTTTGCAATGAAGGAAAGGTGCCATAATAAGACAACCTTTCAGACCAGTGGTTGGCCACTTAAGGTGTTAACAAATGATCATCACTCAATAATTGATCAAAAAGATATTAGTAATGGAAGCTAAAATTGATTTATAGTTTTCAATGGAGATACCAAGAAATATAAATATTGAATATATAAAATAATCAATGATTATTTACAATGAAGAATGGCCTTGCATTTATAGTCTTCTCATGCAATGTTGCTATAGTAGTTTCAATGCTTCGCCCATATGCTAAAGCAGATGCAGCATCTTCTCATGTGAGTTGCTTTAGTAGTTGCATCACTTCTCCCAATTGCTGAAGCAAATGCAACATCTACAATATTGAAAGCTAGAGTACCTTTGGTTTTATCATTAGTGCCTAATTCCAATTTCTTTATTTGATCTGATTTCGTAGCATGAATAGCAGCAAGAGCTAACACCATTTCTTTTAATCTTTGCCACCACCTCCACCATTTAATACTATTTTTTTTAGGCACTGACCTCCTTTAGCATGTGCTTAATGTTTCCAAACAAATTCATATGACAGGAATAAGAGTGGCATGCTAGCAACCAACTGTTGGCAGGACAACATGCATCAGGTTGTATCCAACCACCAACAAAGCACAGTCATCTAGGCCCAGCCAGCATAGCTGCCATGGTAGGTAAATTGCCAAGTAAGCAAGGTAACTCGGGGAAGTTGTGGGAAGACCTAGGAAATTCAGGCAGGCCTATAAAAATTCGCGCTGCCCAAAAATAGACCCGGGCAACGAGCATAAAGCTCAGGAAGGCCCTGGGCAGTAGTAGAAGGCTAGAAGTAGCCTTGGGCATACCATAGAGGGTTTGAGTAGCAAGTTCATGTAGTGGGAAGCAGGTATGGGCAACTCGATTTGTTTTTGTTGGGTGGCTTGCTAAGCAATGGCAAGAAACATTATGGCAAAGAACAAGGAGCAGGTAGCTCCGAAGGTTGAGCAGCTCAGAGGGAGTTAGCCTTTAGGTTAAAGTGGGAAGGAGAAACCTTCCAAGTATGTCAAGAAGGAGTCATGGTACTAGATGGCCATGCAGGAGGCTTCTAGGAGCATGTTCAAAGGGAAGTCTTCGAAGAAGGGTCCAAACAAAATGGAAGGGATAGCTTTATGTTCAGAGGGAGCAACTGAACAGGTGGATTCGAGAGCAACCATGGTAACATATATGATAGTAAAGACAGAGCCACCTCCGGGTGGTAGAAGTACATTCCTTGCTAAGGGGGAGTTTTGATGTTTTTAGCTCTGAAAGATACTTCTACATAGGCTAAGTGTCTAGCATGGAGAAGTTGTCCAAATTACCTCTCTAGGTATTTGTTTGAGAGAGCAAGTGACCTTTATATCTCTTTCCTAAGTCTAACTTAGGAAAATCACATTAATTAACTTAATGTTGGCTAATGACTAAAAAAAGTGAACTTTAGATTAAGTCACACCCATTGATCTTAAGTGAGGCTTGAGATCTAATCTCAACCATATATCAAATTGGAGATCAAGGGTTAGGGTTTTGGTCATTGAGATGTTATAAAAGGAAGCCCAAGGGAGAGGAGTACACACACAAAATGAGTGAGTGACATCTCATTAAGTGGGTGGAGAAGGACTTCCATCCAATCGTGGAGGGGTTGAGGATGAGGAAAGGAGCAAAGGGTTAGAAAGAGAAATAACAACCAACCAACAAGATCGAATGACCGATCTTAAGGTTTGTAAGGGTTGGCTATTTGCTGATTTATATTTTCCTTAGGTGGGCCATTATCCTAGGACAGGAACCCAGGATTTTATCTTAATAAAATCATCGCTTGCTGGTTTTTCTCCATTGGGGTTTTCTAGGGTAAACAAGTGTGTCAAATGTGTGATTGATTTCATGTTTTATTCCACCACGTTAGTATTTAAATTATCAGTGTATCTTCATTTATAATTTCAAAACAAATTTTTGGGTATAAAAATTATCATGAACTAGAATAAGATCTAGTAATCAAAAAAATTAGCATACAGTTGTTGTGGGACCTATTATCACATCCATAGTAGCCGAGATACCATGATTGTAGAGCAATTCAATATATATTTTTGAGCTTTGCCTTTACACAGTTTTTGTGAGATCATCCATGATGAGCAGTATTACTTATGATCACTCACACATCAGAGCAGCCCCAGATTAGACATGTAGTAGACCTGATGCCAAGGCTGAACCTCTTGACCTCAGATTTGATGACCGAGTTGACCTTTTATCCCATACAGAGCAGTGCAGTGCCCTAAGTATCAACAATAGTGTTTCAGTGGTTACAGGTGGTCCGGATAGCAGATACAGGTATATGGCCCAGTAGGTATATGATGTGCATTGGTTTTGTTATCTTTCTCTTTTGGTCATTTTGATAGCTTGACTTAGTATCTAGTCATCATGATCTGGCAATATATCTATATAAAATGAATATGGTTTTTAATTTTATCTAAATGGTTTTATTACTTGCATTTAGAAGCTCTTGATTTATACTCTTTGGTTTTACCCTCCTAGGAGTGTGATCATGATCATTCCCACCTTTATGGCTTACTAGCTTAGGCATCACTTTCACTTTCCCCATCCATCGGTTACCTTTGCCACTTTTGGTTTTTACCCTAACTTACACCTCAGCCTGTGATATCGAGGAATTCCCCACTTTTGCCTCTGTGTTGGATAGCATCCCTATTAGTTTGTGTCTCGGCTCTAAGTTGGAAACATAACTTACCCTTTGGTGAGTTGGATTTGATACCTTGATCACTCTAGTCGATTGCCCCGATGTTTGGTCTTGATTGTAGAAAGTATCCCTAGTTGCTTGAGTTGTGTTGGCTAAAACCTGAAGCAATTTGTACTACCATCATTACATAGGGAAACTATAGTTGTATCTTTTATGAAAGCCCATGAAAATACATTGAAAACTGTGCTTCTCAGCACAATGAAAGAGGGCTATGAATTTGAATGGAAACTTAAATGAAAAATACCCTGGATGAAAGCTTGAGTAGTTGTGCTCCTAAGCACATGCAAAATCCCCAAAAGGGTTATGCAATGAAATGAATTGGAAACTAAAAGTACCTTGGATGAAAGCTTTAGAATTTGTGCTTCTAATCACATGCAAAATCCCCAAAAGGGTCATATAGGCCTAAAGAAAGCAGTGGTTAAATATATTTTAAATCCAAAGACTGTTGGCCAAGGAAATGAAATGTAATGATTAATTCCTCACATATCCCACGTGTTGTGATGTGAGATGCAGTATGGGACAACTAATTCTAAGTGTCCCCTAGAACCTCAAGTTACGGTTAGCCAGGAGCTCATTCCATGGCGGTTCTAGAAAAGATCCTCACTGAGCTGATACAACTTGGATGTGAGTTGTAGACATTTGCCAAGGTTGAATAAGCACTCTTCTAAACAACTTATCCCATTTGTGAGACACTGCCATTCCCTGTATGTTTATTATCCGGCATATGCTTAAGCGTGTATTCCCTTTCCCTTATCCAAAGTATCACAGTATTGAGTCAGTTAAGTCATCCCCTTGTCCTAGCCTAGTATTTTTCACCCTCACCCTTTGCTAGCAAATTGATCATGTCTATAGAATGAGTATATTCCTGAGGTTCTTTTGTAAGTAAGTAAATGATTATGTAATTTTATGCTATTATCTATTAACTGCCAGTGAAATGATGCTTAATACTTTAAGTGTCGCTATGAAAATGATTAAATGAGCATTTCTTAACCATTTGCACTTGCAGCAGTAGGCTTTTCTACCCCGGGTCATATTTTGATCAGTTTTGACCTGGTCAATGTTGATGTATTTGTAACTTTGGAAGATATTCACTTGTATATTATGTTTGTACTTTATTGTATCCGCAACGAAGATGTATTATTCCTCTGATTGGAAGTGTCGTCATTTGTATTTGCAAGTGTCGTAAGTTACATTGTAAGTGTCGTAACTTATATTTGATGGGTTATTAGACCACCTATGTGGGGTCGGCCTTGGATGAGTCATGTGAATGGGTTATTAGGATTCCTTAGGAAGTCGACCCCATTAGGGATAAAGGCAGGTCAAGTCATTGTATAAATAGAGAGTGTGAATCTCTCATTCTATTCATTCACTCACTCATCCAACTCGCATAGTTGAGAGAGAGGAGTGCGCACAAGTGGAGGAGGAGTAGCTGTTGAGAACATCTATCTTTTGGGGTTTGAACTTTGTGATCTTTGTATTGGTGCTTATTCTATCTCTAAGGAAGTTGCGGGGTTTTTCACCTTCTTGGTTTTCCCAGGTGAAATGCTTTGTGTCCATTGTCTCTTGTGATTGTTATGTTGTGCTTGTTATTCTCTTAGTGAGCCTGGATAATATTGAATGAAATTATCGAAAAAAATTAACATGGTATCAAAGCGGTACTAAGAAGAAGACACTATGCAGCTGCAGAAGCTAGGGCTTCTTAATTTTTGGGTTCCTCTCCACAGTTCATCAAAGGCAGGAGGCTAGGCTTACTCTCCTTGCAAGGGCGCATCTTTCTATCGAGACAGAATTCAATAATGAGCATTTTTTGTTTTTGGCTTGTCACTGCTGCGGGAAATCAGGGTTTCAGAGAAAGTTGGAATTTATGGGATCTGAGACCACGGCTCAATACTCCTCAGAAAAATCAAAGTTTAGAGACCAAGATCGAACTTTTTGGTTGGGTAGAGCCCCGAGCTCTATCAAACCCTAGTTCAGGATTTTGATCAGAAAAGTGGAAAATTAGGGTTTCTGCAAAAGTTGGAATTTTTGAAATCTGAGACAATGGCTGGATGCTCCTCAGAAAAATCAAAGTTTAGAGACCAAGATCGAATGTTTTGGCTGGGCAGAACCCCGGGCATTATCAAACCCTAGTTTGGGATTTTGACCAGAAAACTAGGGCTAACGTGGGCAGAAAAGCCATTGATGTGAGCACAAGAAGGTTGCGAAAGCAGTAGGGTGGTGGATCAAAAAGCTATGGATCAGAGGACGTCGAATTAGAAAATGATGTATTGGAGGGCAGCAGGAGGTTTGAGGGTAGGTGACGACATAGGGCACAGATCGCAGGGTTGTAGAGTAGTTGAGTCGCAGGCATCGAGAAGGAGGTTGTGGCAGAAGAGTGGTCACGTAGAGAAAGCTTCTAGCAGCAGTACGGGTGATCGAACTGTAGCAACAAACATGGAAGTTGACACTGAAGTAGTAGTCGTTGACAAAGGATAAAGGGAGGAGGGAGTTGGAAGCAGATCCAACGTCGGAATGTGGAGATCAAGTGGAGGGAAGTCGTGGATGGGGATGAGAAGTCATGGAGAGAGATAAGATGTGTGGGCTGTGGGAGAAGGAAATATCCCGCGGGTAGAGTGATGGTTAGAAGACAGAAGTAGAGGTCGCAGGCTGAGGCATGAAGCCGCTGGTAGCAAAGGAGTTGGGAAAAGGAGAGCTGTAAGAGGAGGTAGCAACACATGGGCTAAGGAGTAGGTGGGAGGTTGAAGGAAGGAAGATGTCGTTGGAGGGTCATGGTGTTGTGTTGGGAGCAGAGGCATAGAGAGGCCACAGGTATAAGAGTGGCATGCTAGCAACCAACTATTGGCAGGACAACATGCATCAGGTTGTATCCAACCACCAACAAAGCACAATCATCCAGGCCCATCCAACATAGCTGCCATGGTAGGGAAATTTCCAGCTAAGCAAGGCAGCTCGGGGAAGTTGTGGGAAGACCTAGGAAATTCAGGCAGGCCTATAAAAATTCGGGCTACCCAAAAAACAGACCCGGGCAACGAGCAGAAATCTCGGGAAGACCCTGGGTAGTAGTAGAAGGCTAGAAGTAGCCTTGGGCATACCATAGAGGGTTTGAGTAACAAGTCCATGTAGTGGGAAGCGAGTATGGGAAACTCGATTTATTTTTGTTGGGTGGCTTGCTAAGCAATGGCAAGAAACATTATGGCAAAGAACAAGGAGCGGGTAGCTCCGAAGGTTGAGCAGCTCAAAGGGAGTTAGCCTTTAGGTTAAAGTGGGAAGGAGAAACCTTCCAAGTATGTCAAGAAGGAGTCATGGTACTAGATGGCCATGCATGATGCTCAGGAGTAGGAGGCTTCTAGGAGCATGTTCAAAGGGAAGTCTTCGAAGAAGGGTCCAAACAAGATGGAAGGGATAGCTTTATGTTCAGAGGGAGCAACTGAACAGGTGGATTGGAGAGTAGCCATGGTAGCGGATATGATAGTAAAGACAGAGCCACCTTCGAGTGGTAGAAGTACAATCCTTGCTAAGGGGGAGTTTTGATGTTTTTAGCTTTGAAAGATACTTCTGCATAGGCTAAGTGTCTAGCATGGAGAAGTTGTCCAAATTACCTCTCTAGGTATTTGCTTGAGAGAGCAAGTGACCTTTATATCTCTTTCCTAAGTCTAACTTAGGAAAAGCACATTAATTAACTTAATGATGGCTAATGACTAAAACAAGTGAACTTTAGATTAAGTCACACCCATTGATCTTAAGTGAGGCTTGAGATCTAATCTCAACCATATATAAAATTGGAGATCAAGGGTTAGGTTTTTGGTCATTGAGATGTTATAAAAGGAAGCCTATTGTTGCTGCAACATCCCCCCCAAAATTTGGTAAATACTGGGTCCCCTCCTTGTGTCTTTCGAAGAAGTCCCTTTTTGTTTTTTAAAGCCTCTTTGTTTAAACTTTGCAAAGCCTTCTCCTTCTTCGGATTTTTTCTACTAAGGAAAAATCCATCTTTTAGCCTTGCTCGCAAATTTTAATCATAAAAACACCGACTGTTGTGCATTTCTTAATGATAAAATTTGCGACATTTGCGCATTTTTTAGCCTTATTTTGGCCGACTGAGGCGCATCATTTAGTCTTAACTTGGCCGATCAAAAGCAATCATTTTATTTTTCTCCCAAAGCTGATCATAGTTTTTAACAATAAAATCGTCGCCGTTGTGCAATCATTTAATCTTAACTTTGCTGATAGTTGCACATGTTCTGAATCTTAGATTTGCGCCGATCGTCGCAGATTTTAGAGCTAAAGTGCCCACCCATTGCGCTAAGTTTGGCCATAAAATTGCCGCCTTTTCTTTTGTGACTCGTCCTCTTCGTCGCGCCTTTTGGTCGCAGGTTCTAAAACTAATACCGCCGCCTGTTGCATTTTTTTTAACCTTAAAATCTCCGACTCTCGCTGCAATCCTCGGGCGCAGCTTTTAATCGCATGAGATTGTGGTGTGAAATTAATTCTTGAGATTCGGAAAATAGTCAAACTCTGCCATGCTTTCTACACAAAAATTCGAGAAACCCATGAGAAATGTCACATGGTTTTACCTCAGTCCATTTATGAATTTCCTAAGCTAGAACATCGTTTAGAAAGTTTGCAAGGTGACTTAGATTCAGAATTAGAATATCTGAAAAGGATAGATATTCTAACTACAGAGGACCTCCACCGTTTCGATGGATAGTCCTCCATCCACGCATATTTCTTAGAGGATGTCGCACAGTCAGCTGTAGCGGGTGCAATGAGTGTCAAATCAGACTGGCGTAAGCACGAAATAGCGCTGACACTGATAATATCTGCATTGGGAAACACCATTCTGCGAGAAATTAATCAATGATCTAGTTATATTCATGAGGTGGACAGACCAACAGAAGCAAGCGCACCTATTGAGGTGGTCGAATCATCAGAAATAGAAAAATCAACAGGAGTGGCTGAGTCATGTGGATCTTAATTTGTTTTATTGCATTTTTTAGGACAGATCAGCCAGATTTTGTTTTATTGTATAAATATTTTGTAAAAGGACAGTTGGAAACCATTTTGTCTCTTAAGTCACTATAGGACAAACTTTTGCTTTTTCCTAGGGTTAGGTTTTGAGAAAAGACAAGTTTGTAAGATCTATAAATAGAAGAATAGAAGAGAAAGTAAAGGACATTTGGTAGGTGAAAGGATAGACTTATGTTGTACATGAACTATTTTGCTGCATCAATAAAGAAAGTTCTATTTTGCCTAATGGAATCTTGCATGGAGTTTTATCATGGGAATGTTTGAATGACTGGTCAAATTATTTCTGCATTATTCACACATTGACTGTGAGATTGTTCTTAACCATCTGAATTACTTCTTTGCTTCGAATGTTTTCACTCTCTCATGCAAAATTTCTGTGTAAAATACATAAACGGTGGATTGGGCCGCAATCGATGCAATGGAAAACAAATCTTTAAAAGGGAAATGATGAGTGATCTAATTGGGCTTGCTTACTGAGGAGAATCCCTTGCTGATTGATGCTACGATTTTCGACGCATCAACAGTTTTTTGGTGCTAGAAGGAGGGCCACCAATGCATGGTTAGCAAAGGAGATCCTTTCGTCAGAAGAAATCCCACTGAAGATCCACTTGAAACGGCTATCCCAATTAATCCAAATCTGGAATTAATAAATCAAGAAGATCCCAATTCGGAGATCGAACAACAAGAAGCACTGTATGTTGTTCCTTTCGTTGAAGTAGCAAATTTAAGAAGGCATACCCATGCTTATATTAGGCAGCTTGGTGGTTTAACCGCAATTCCTTTACTTCGCAGAAGAAGAGCCCCTAGAAGGGAAATGTAGTATACAAGGGATTCGGTTCTAGCTTAAAACTTAGAAGATTTGGTGGATCTATCTTTGGAAGAAATAACAGAACCTCTTGGAGAAATTGGACTCTAAAATCCTCCAGATCTAGAGGAACCACATACTCCACACAATTCTCCACCTCATACTCCACATGATTCTCCACCAAATTCTCCACGTAGAGCCATGGCTGTGCCGGCTTGGAGAGCAAGAGGAGCACTAAATATAGCTGGACCGTTCCATGACCTACCCAAGAATCCAGAAAAGGTTCTCCGTAAGTACGATCCTGGGAAAGGTATTTCTGTAGAAGAGCATCTTAAGAGTTTCTACTTGGCTTTAAGTCTTTTAAATGTGCAGCATGAAGATGTATTCTATAGGCTTTTCCCTTACACTTTCGAACCCAAAGTATCTTCCTGGTACTTTAGTTTGCAGGCTAGTTCGATTTCCAATTGGGAAGATTTCAAGAAATGTTTCTTGAAAAAATATGGAAATCAGAAAATAGCCGCTACACTCATGAAAGAATTGTTGTCCATGAGAATGGAAAAGAAAGAGAAGGTTCAAGAGTTTAATCAAAGATTTACTACATTATTGAACAACTTTAGTGATGCAGCAAGGCCTGCTGAGGAATATTTAGTTGAATATTATACAACGGCTCTGGATCCTCCCATAGCAATGTTTGTTAAAAGAACAAAGAAAACTACCTTAATAGAAAACTTCGAAGAAGCAAAAAAGGTAGAAGAATAAGCGGACAACATTGTTAAACATGCTTTGGATCTAGAAACAAAACAGGCAGCTGTTAAGAAGCCCTTTCTGTTAACCAAAAATAAAGAGGCACCATCAAAAGACATGGAAAACATGGTCAAAATGATGCAAAAGCTCTCAAATAAAATTATCGATCTAGAGAAAGATAAGACAGTCAACACTTACAGGCAGCCATTCAAACCTTTCTATAAGAAAAGAGAGGAAAATGGACAGCCGCTTCCACCTGTAAACAATTCCGCTATGCTAAATTTAAATGAAGTAGGCATGGACCATTTATGTACCTTCCATCAAGAACCACACTCAGAAAAAAGTTGTCCACAGTGGATAAATTCGATGAGCCTAATAATGAACCAAATGTTAGATACCCAGATAACTGATCAGAAAGATCCTCAGGAAGAGCATACTTTTGAGCAGGAAGAACCCGCCCTTGACACAACAATGGTCTTATAGGATTGGGCACCCACACAAGAACCTTCTCTCGAAGATATAGCTGATGAATTTCAGACTACAACAATTAATGTCACCACTAGGAGTAAAGGCCCCGCGCTTGATCAAACTATTGAGGCACCTAAAGCCAAGGTTGCGAAATAGATACCCAAAAGGAATATAACTGTCATTCCGTCGCAGCCTAAGGCAAACCCAGCAGTAACAAAAGAGCACACAGAAATATCTAAACAGTCAAAGGTCACTTTGAACAAAACAGAAAATCAACCTAAAGTTGCAAAAGAATGTGATATGGGGTATGATATAATTGAAGACATTAAGAAGGCGAAAGCAAATGTCTCTATATTTGATATGTGCAGTCTGCCCCAGTAAAGAAAGAAATTGCTGGATGCTTTTGACTCACAAGCTAGCACTTCGGTAGAAAACACTGAGGAAAACCCTGAGATAAACGAAGCTAGCATTGGCGGGAAATCAAGATCGCAGACTCTGCATTTTCTTTCAACTTTCGAAATTTTCAATCATGGCGCATCAATGGATCAATTGGTGTGCGGAGGGGGGATCGTATTACACTTATCTGATTCACATTACTTCCACATCGCGGCAGGATTGGGGAGCGGTACAAACAACTATGCTGAAATCATGTCACTTAGACTGTTGCTGATTTTTGCACTGGAACAGGGTTGTCATACATTACAGATCTTTGGAGACTCACTGATTGTTATTGATTGGGCCAATGAGCATACCCGCTGTAATGTAATGGTTCTCTTACCTATTCTGGAAGATGTTTTACGATTAAAGCAAAATTTTAATCTCATAACATTTACACATGTTTACCGGGAAAGAAATGGCATGGCAGATCATCTTTCCAAAGAAGCTTCTCAACAACGTCTTGATCTCGGCACCTGGAGAATTACATTATATAACACTGATACATCCTACAGTTATTACCATATGCCCTTCAATGTGGCATTGGAGGACAGGTTGGGCGATTGATTGGTTTCTTTCACTACTGTTTTTTGGTTACTTGCCTGACATTCAAGGTACTGATGGGAAACGGCTGCCTTAGAGAGATCTCGGGCATTCACAATTGACTGATGCTGTGGGTGACCTGTGGGTGTATGATATTACATAAAATGCTACTTTTGATGTGGAGCGGTGGTTCATGAGAGACCATGCAGATTCTATCATGTTATCTGGATGGGAAAAATTCGATCTGAACCTGCGAGGGCTGTGTCAAGATGAAGCACAGGATAATGCTGAACACGAGGGCTTACCTTACATGGACACATCGGCTACAGATGTCTTTTAGTAACAGATTGGTAGAAGATCGATTGCAGCAGAGGAGGCAGTCTCTGCTGTGCCTAATCTGGGAACTCCATTAAACGTGGATGATGTTGAAACATTGGCAGCGTTTTAGTTTCGCATTTTTTTCTTAATACATTGGTCTATATAGCTTTGAAGGAACTGTGAGGGAGCATATTTGCATACATCTGTTCTGTATATGATTTAGGGCAGATTAGACTGAGTATAAGTTTTGAAGTTAATACTGTAATATGAACCGGCTATTGGTGTGCTGTTATAGACAGCAATTTTTTTAGTTTGTTTGGGTCTCATAGACCTGTATGTTACTTGAACAGCAATATGTGACAATGTAGGGATCACTATGATTCACTTACATGTGCAGAATGTAATTTTTTCATTCTATTGAAATAAAATTACGAATTTTTCCATGGAAAAAAAAAAACTGTTTAGTAGATTCCAGGGCTTCTTCGAATGTCATGCCACTTTCGATTTGTAAGAAGATTAACGGGCAACCAATTCCATCCCCATCTCAGATCATACAGTTAGATAGGATTGCTGTTAAAGTCATTGGAGAAATGAAAGATGTGCTTATTAGGCTATAAACATATCTGAGAGTGTGTCAATTCGTGGATATAATGGTGGTCGATATTCCTGAGGCTTATGGTTTGATTTTAAGCAGGGATTGGTCTACAAAACTTAATGGTTACTTTTCAACAGACTGGTCTCATTTGTGGTTGCCTTATCAAAATAGACAAAACCAGATTAAAATACTGAGAGAACCCCACATGAAACAAAATGTAACCCAGTTAGAGGAAAAGAATGAAGCTGTAGCTTTCTCGTCTTCAGTTTTGGGAAATTATTTCTTAGAGATTGAACCGGGTAATTATCAATCAGGAAATGTTAGCCATGAATCAGATGAACAATCCGATCTCCTTCAATTTTTCTCGAACTGATGATATTGATTGTAACATAGTAGGATTAGTCACTGACTTAGGTTGTAGCTATGATACTAATTTAGTTTAAAAAAAATGTTTTTGGGTCCTATACTTTGACGGTTCCAAAACCCAAGAAGGATCCAGAGCTAGCTGTGTCTTAATTGATCCTGAAACCAACAAGCACTTCTTATCTTGTAGATTAGAGTTCAAATCCACCAAAAATAATGTTGAGTACAAAGCTTTGGTCCATGGTTTAAAGAAAGCTATTAGTTTAAACGTTAAATATCTGAAAGTCTTTGGTGATTCTAAGATAGTTGTCAGGCAAGTGAGAGATACAATTCACTGCCTTTCACCACATTTAAAAGGTTATCAATCCGAGGTTTGGAATTTGATTTCATGTTTTGATGCTTTTAATATTAATTCCATTCCTGAATTAAGAAATGATGCAGCTTATTTGCTAGATACATTTGCTTCTAGATTAGTTCCTACTAATAACAAATGCTCTAATGAACTGGTTTTCAGGCCATTTGTTCCGGATAACATTACAAATCTTAGAGTATTTGATGATGATGAGCAGATCATCAACTTCTTAAAAAATGAAGATGCCTTCCAGGAAGCCATAATAGATGAAGATGAGCATGATTCAGATCTACAAAGCAAAGATATAGTTAAAGGAAACTTCATGCCCAAGGGGGTAAGATCTCTTGAAAGTTTGTTTGATCTACAGAACAAGTTCAAGAGGCCAGTAAATGCTAAAACTCATAGCTCCTCTATGCAACATGAGTTAGTAAATCTGGGTACAGAGGCTAAACTGAAATATGTTAATCTTGGAAAATGTTGTTCGCCAGGAGAGAGAGAGAAGTTCATCAGACTATTTCGGCAGTATAAAGACGTCTTTGCATGGACTTATGAGGATCTAAAGACATATGATACTCACATTATTCAGCACATAATACCAATGAAGACTGGTGTTAAACCATTTCAGCAACAATTAAGAAGAATGCATCCGACTCTTGAGCCTCTGATACAAAAGGAGTTGAAGAAATTATTGGATGCAAAGATCATTTTTAAAGTCCGACATTCAGAATGGGTTGCTAATTTAGTTCCCGTCCGAAAGAAATCAGGGGAAATCAGATTATGTGTGGATTTCTGGAACTTGAATAATGCTTCCGATAAACACAACTATCTCGTGCCCCCAATGGAACAAATCTTACAGATGGTTTCAGGCTCAGAGCTCTTCTCTCTACTAGACGGTTTCTCTGGTTACAATCAAGTGCTAGTAGTAGAAGAAGACCGGCTCAAAAGCACTTTTTGTACAAAGTGGGGAACCTTTGCTGATCGCATAATGCCTTTTGGTTTGATAAACACAGGAGCCACTTTTCAACGCGCAATGGACATTGCCTTTCGAGGATTAGGCGGTCATCGTGTTGTAGTCTATCTAGATGATGTCATAGTTTTCTCAAAGAAGAGAGAAGATCATGTTTTTCACCTAAAGCAGATTTTTTATCGCTGCAGGAAATATGGTATTTCTTTGAATCCGAAGAAAAGTGTGTTTGTTGTTCTTGAAGGCAAAATTTTGGGCCATATAATTTCAAAAAAAGAGAATCTCAATATATCAAGAGAGGGGACAAGCTATCAATCAGATTCCCATGCCCCACAACAAGAAATCTATGCAATCATTTATGGGCACTATTAATTTTGTTCGAAGGTTCGTACCTGATTTCGCACAGACCGTTAAACCTTTGCAGCAAATGATAAAGCAGAGTGTACAGTTCAAGTGGACTGACCTAGAGAAAGTGGCGTTTAAAGAAATCCATAAGAAATCAAAGCTGCCATAACTAATGCTTCTTCTTTAAGAAGTCCATATTTTGATAAAGATTTCATTATGTACACCTTTTCTTTAGATGACTCTCTTGCCGTTGTGCTCATGCAAAAGGTGGAATCAGGAGACTAATACCCAATCTCTTTTATGAGCACTGGTTTGCAGGGCGCTGAACTGAACTATCCTGTGGTAGACAAGCAAGTGTATGCCGTATTCAAAGTGGTAGGGCAGTTCAGGCCATATATCTTAAAGAACAAGACTAAAGTCATAGTCCCTCACCCCGCCGTCAGATCTCTGTTCGTTCAGAAGGAATTGGGGGAACGGAGAGGGAATTGGGACACAGCTCTTCAAGAGTACGATCTAGAATTCAAGCCCGCCACCATTATCAAAGATCAAGGGTTATGTAAATTACTCACTGAGCATGTAGTTGATGAAGAGCTGAACTGGGAAAATGAAGTAGAACTGAATATGGTTGAGGTATGTCCCATCTTTACAGCTCCTGGATCTTGGTATAGAGACCTAGTGCATTATTTGCAGCAAGGATACTTGCCGGAACACTGGAATTCTAAGCAAAGGAGAGCACTATGTCTTAAATCAGCAGCCTATCAAATCATTGATGGGGTACTCTTTAGAAGAAATTATGATAGGATTTTCCTTAGATGTCTAGAGAAAGAAGATGCTGACAGCGTGGTCAAGGAATTGCACGATGGACCTGCCGGGGGACATTATTTTGGAGATACCATAGCACATAAAATTCTCAGAGCTGGGTGTTATTGGCCCACCTTATTCACAGATGCTCATGCCTATGCCTCGAATTGTGATGTATGTCAAAGAAGTGCCAGAAAATTGCCAAAAGCAGCGAGACCTCTGCAGCCAGTCACCATATCTGAACCGTTTGAGAAGTGGGGCATAGATGTTATCGGTGAGATAAACGCGAATTCTTCATTGCAGCATCGGTATATCCTGACAGCTACAGACTATTTTACAAGATGGGAAGAAGTTGTTCCACTGCACAAAATAAACAAAGATGCAGTTATCAGATTTTTGGAAGAAAACATCATAACCATGTTTGGGGTTCCAATTGCCTTAGTCTTTGATAATGCAACTTATTTTTCGTCTTTGAAAATAACTGAATTTGCTTATGAGAGAGAGGAATTAATTACATTACTCAACCAATTACTACCCCTAAGGAAACGGATTAGCTGAGTCTACCAATAAGAATCTCATTCGAATTCTTAAGAAAACTGTAATTGAAAATCAAAGAAGTTGGAATATAGCCCTCCCGAATGCTCTATGGGCAGACAGAGTCACCCCAAAGAACACCTTACGAGTCTCCCCGTTCACTCTAGTCTATGGTAAAGAAACCATCCTCCCTCCGAATGTCTTACTCCCATCCTTACAATTGGCCCAAGCCTCTCAAGAGTTTAGCAGTCAAGTCCTACAATCAAGAATTGATACCCTGTTGAAACTTGAGGAATCTCGGCTTAAAGCCAAAGACCGGTTCCACCAACATCAAGACATAGTCAAAAGGTGGTTTGATAAGCGAAATTATGGCAAGAGGGATTTCGAAGTAGGTGACTTAGTTTTGAAATGGGACCATCCACATGATGGTAAGGGAATGCACGCAAAATTTCAACATCTATGTGTCAGCCCTTATCAAATTTTTGAAAAGCTTGGCTCATCGACTTATAAGCTGAAAGACCTACAAGGAGAGGAAGTAATCCTCCCTCTCAATGGCCTTGCTTTAAAGCAATACTTTGCATAGTCTCATTGAGATTTTTGTACATAAATAAATGCTTATGTTTCTTGCTTTCTTGTTTTGTTGTTTGTTTGCATTTTAAGTAGTCTGGTTTGATTTTTACCTTGCTTTCGGCCCAAGTTTTCTTTATTCTTTCTTTAATAAAGCCTAGCCCAACTTTGTCTTAGCAGTGGAACAAGACCCCAAGCAAATCTCAAAATCTTGAAAGGCAGAATTCCACTTATAAAGAAAATAGTCTCGGTGACTTTGCTTTCACTAAGTATCCTTTAGGAAGGAAGAGATCCTTTTCTGTTTGGTCAAAATAACCCCGGTTAAATAACGCAAATTCAACATTTCTTTCTCACTATTTTGGGGCTCCATCAAGTTTAACATTAATGCCTATCTCAGGAAGTTCGCTATGATGGACCCATGGAAAGGAATCATGTCTCACAGGTGTATGGTATTTAAAATGATCTCATGCTACAAATAAAATCCCAAAGAGCTTATATTAAAGAGTATGTTTCCATAAATTCTCGCCTCAATTAAAGCATGGCTGAGAGAAGCAAAAATTTTCAATCAAGGAAGCTGTTCAAATTCAGCCCAGCAAGGTTCTTCTCCATCTGTGAAGCTTGATAATCAAATAAAATCTCTCGCTCACACAAAAAGACATTATGGATTGAGGAACCTAGATCAAGTATTGAAAGATGAAGAAATTGTTTCTGGAAGGGTCAAACGGCAAAAGTCATCAATTAAGAGACATCCAAAAGGATGCAGATAGCATGGGAATGAGGAACAAACTAATATGTCTGTGAGAAATTGTTACAATCCCATGGAGTCCTTTATTAGTTAACATCTGAAAGATAGATTTTTCTCAATATGAACCCCACACCCTGGCCTTGAGAGAGTTTTAAATAAGTTTGAGTCAAAGTTCCCCTTTCCCAAATGACCATTATGATAAAGTGATCACTGCATTCACAAAAGCTGAACTATGAGGGCATTTTGTTACACTTGGAGCTAGCAGTTTGTGAGTTTTCTGATCATGAGAACAGTTTGTTTCAGAGATCCATGTTCGCCAGGGAATCGCCAATTGTTGTTGCTGCAACACCCCCCCCAAAAATTTGGTAAATATTGGGTCCCCTCCTTGTGTCTTTCAAAGAAGTCCCTTTTTGTTTTTTAAAGCTTATTTGTTTAAACTTTGCAAAACCTTCTCCTTCTTTGGATTTTTTCTCATTTTTTTCTTCTAAGGCAAAATCCATCTTTTAGAATGGGTCGCAAATTTTAATCATAAAAACGCCGACCGTTGCGCATTTCTTAATGATAAAATTTATGACATTTGTGCATTTTTTAGCCTTATTTTGGCCGACTGTGGCGCATCATTTAGTCTTAACTTGGACGTTCAAAAGCAATCATTTTATTTTTCTCCCAAAGCTGTTGGCAGTTTTTAACAATAAAATCGCCACCGTTGCGTAGTCATTTAGTCTTAACTTTGCCGATAGTTGCGCATATTCTGAATCTTCGATTCACAACGATTGTCGCAGATTTTAGAGCTAAAGTGCCCGCCCATTGCGCCAAGTTTGGCCATAAAATTGCCGCCTTTTCTTCTGCGCCTTGTCCTCTTCATCGCGCCTTTTGGTCGCAGGTTCTAAAACTAATACCGCCACCTGTTGCGTTGTTTTTAACGTTAAAATTGTTGATTCTCGCTGCAATCCTCGAGTGCAGCTTTTAATCGCAGGAGTTAGTCCTAACGTTGCCGCTTGTTGTGCAAGAGATACCATGTTGATCGTCGCCGCAACGCAGCCCAGATTTTGGGTAAGCATGAGAGTTAATTTGGTGAAGTTTTTTATGATGACCCGTGCGGATTTATTACCTTTTGCATTGAGCCCCGTGCCCATTAAAACTTCTATTAAACCACCCCGTGGGGATTAAATGCTCACGCTGTATATATACATAGAACAAGGTTTTGTTCATTCCACTCTTGCCGAGAAGAGGAAGCGTTTGCCATTTGCCATTGAGATATTTCAGACTGTCGCTCACCTAGGTACGCGCGTCGACCACCGAAAGTCATTTCGAGACTGACAGGTAGGTGTTTACTCCTTCCCTTTGTCTTTATCCAAAAGGAAACTCCGTTTGCAACTCGTCTTTCTCCTTTGAAGATTTTTGGATTGCCCATTGTTTTCGAGAACTCCTTTGCCGAGTGGGAAGACCTCATGTTAAGACTGATAGAGCACAAAGTTTTCAGTGGATGTTCCCATCGAATCACGACCCAAAGCAAGCCTCATCCCGTACACATGCAATATGGCCTCGGTCTTCTTTTCTCAGAGTTACGAAAAGCTCCATTCAGGATTTTTGTTTTATTAATAAAAAGATGAGCCTAGAGAAAATCCTTATCACTTATTTCTTTAAAGCCACTGATAGCGCTGATACGTCCTTTTAAGCTTCGTAGCACACACTCTTCTCTGTAGCGCACACAGAAAGACTTGTTAATGCTAGGGAATGTCGTACTGCACCCGTTGTTGTCTTGGATAATAATTCGTACCCTCGATGATAAAGCCCCTGAGTTCAGGCCACTGAAGATTCGGGAAGTTTCCTTATCCCACAGTAGCAGCCCTCTGCATTATTTGAGTTTATAACAAGTTTTTGTCAAGTACTGGCCAACAACGTTCGGTTTTGTGTAACTTGCATTTTTTAGTCATTACATGGATGTTTTGTTTAAATGCACTGCCTCGTCACCGCTGTCTTTGAAAGATTATTTTAAAATTGAAAGCCAACACTATTGCATACTCAATTTTTGCTTACAAATATGAAAGATGTGATTTATTCGCTGGAAATGGTTGCTTGAGAATTCGTCAACTCCTCATTTATATTACCCTCACCATTGCAGGTTTGGAATGCATAGGAGATCTGCCAGCCAGAAGGCTAAGCTTGCAGAATCATATTCGGACATGGAAATATTGTTAGATACATTGCTTGAAACCATGTTTAGCGATACACAAGCTGTCACCGGATTAGCCCCAGGGAGCTCTGCCCCAGAATTTCAATGGGGATACTTATACAGGTTTATCAGAGATCAGAAGTACCCTGAAGAATCCCTAGAAGAAACCATGGTCTACCTGAACATCAAGAAATCCGGCATTCACAAGGAAACAACTCATCCCGAACTATTCCCATGCTTAGAGGTCATTCGCTGGATAATTCCTCATGTTAAGACCGATACAAGATTCATCAATGATAAAGCTGGGATGAATCTTGCGTCTTTTGCACCAGAACACATCACGACCACTTACAAGTTACCCCAGGAAAGGGCTTGGCTAGATGATGAGTGGATAGGAAAGCAAACTATGGACCCTCTGTAGTCCGCCAGAAAGATGATTATAAGTGAAAGGAAAATCAGACAAAGGAACAACAATGGATATGAAAGTTCTCTTCTAATGACTCCTTATAGACTCATTGCCTTAATGCTGAGTCGGATTTTCGGCATGCCGAATGGAAACGTCTTCAAACTTGGCTGGGTGCCAGTGATGGTCCATGTGGCCATAACCGACGCAATTTTCAATTGGGCCGACATAATTTCAGACAGTATGGTCTCGCACTTAACTATTGCCCAAGGAGGACTGACCCATAAGAAGGCCGACTTCTTCATGTCTTCTTATTTGATGGATTGTTTGTTAAGAAAACACCATTTCCCGGACTTGGGTTGTATATGGAACAAAAAGGAGTCTCCTCTCTTTGTGGCTTACCAACCCACATGGGAAAGCAAATACGCAAACTACTACAAATAGATTTGTGAGAAACTCACCATGCCCCTGTATCAGCTCATTTTTATAGAGGACCCAAACTCTCTGTCCAAAAATGCCATGCTCATCATAGAGGAGTTTGGATATTATTACTTTTCCCCCGAGGGAACCTATATCCGAATGAGTGGAGGATCCCAACCTCCCTTTTTGCTTCCCCGATATGTAACGGATTTTGTAGTGCACAAAGAGGCTTTAAGAAAAGTCTTCAGCACTAGTCGGGTCAGCAAGATCCTCTGTGAATGGAAGAAAGGTATGTATCCACCAATGCCCTTCACCATCGGTGCATATAGTCTCTTGAACGCAAAGGATGGTGAAAAATTTGTTCAGGGCTTAGAAGTTTTTCATTTCGGCACCAAGCCTTTTAGGAGGCATGATCCTAGTAGTAGATTTGCTGAGCACTGCAAATATGTCAAAACTTCTTATGAATACACACATCTGTGGGACAAGGAGGATGAATTTTTCCGGAGTGCCAGGAACTTAACTGAATTGGGAAAACGTTACTGCCATAAAAGCGAAACGAGTTCCATCCCTAAACCTGTTGGGTTGATCCAGAAGGATCAGGAGGCAACAACATCTCAATCAGAAGAGTTAAGGAGGAAGGAAAAGGAGGAAGAAGAAAGACTCCAAAGGGAGCAAGAAATCAAGCAACAACAGGATGCGGAAGTTGCTAGATTCCAACAGGAGAAAGAAGAAAAGGCTCTGAGAGAGGAAGAAGAGAGAATCTCACAAGAACAAGCTGCAAATTACAGTAGGAAGAGGCTGAGAGAACCAAACAAGAAGAGGCCGAAAGATTACAAGCAGAGCGAGAAGCAGCGGAGCTAGTAGAGCTGGAACAAAGGCAAGCAAAAGAAGAAGCTGAGAAAGCTGTGGAACAAGGCATGTCCATCCCACGGGCCATGGACTTGGATCTGGAAACAATAAACCAATCAGGGATAGCTCATGAAGGGGTTGTCACCACAGAAGAGTTAGCACTTACCCCATACAGCTCTAGAAAGCAACGCCAAGTGGCCAACCTGGATTTCGTTTATTTTCATAAAAGGAAGAAGGTTATTGTTGACAGACCAGAGAAGAAAATGCAGATTCGAGAGGACCTATGCGAAATCAGAGTATTAGAAACCACACTTGTCCAAGGGACTGACATTGATCCTATGTTCATAGTGTCATGCTCTGTAGCTTCGGCCCAAGAAAGTAAAGACAATGTTGATCATTTGGTTGAAGAGGTTAAGAAGTATAGGGAACTATGTTTTAAGGTAAAAGCTAACATGCAGAAGGAAGTACTAGAAGGGAATGAGTTGAGATTGAGATACAAAGAGCTTCAAGGGGAAAATGAAGGAATAACTTTGCAAATCCAGCAACTTGAAAATGAAAAGAATACCCTGGAAATGCGGTTGGAAATCTCAGAAGGTGAGGAAAAGGACCTAAAGGATGATGTAGCATATTTGGAGAAGCATGAAGCCAATAGTGTTCAGAAAATTGATTTCTTCAAGCCTCAGTTTGAAAGGCTGACACAAGAAAAGGAAGAATTGTTAGAGCAGCTCAAAGAAGCAAGTGAAAAGAAGTAGGACATGACTGCATTCCACGAGCAAGCCTGCGACCTGCGGACGAAAACTCATCAATCATTAGTATTGATCACATAGGAGGTCTGCAGAGTAAAAGAGATGATAAGTAGGATGACAGTCATTGAAACTGAGGCACTAAAGCTAAAAAGGAAATATGCTCAGCACGTGGAAGCGATGACCGAGCAATTTGAATGGAGAAAAGGGAAATCTGGTTTCACCATGAGACTATGGGTTAAAACCGATGATGACTTTGACATAGATAAGGGTGTCCTCGAGTTTTGCAGAGATTGTGGAGCGAAATTAAGTCTCGAGATCTGGAAAACAGTCAAACTCTGCCATGCTTTCTACACAAAAATTTGAGAAACCATGAGAAATGTCACATGGTTTTACCTTAGTCCATTTTTGAACTTCCTGAACTAGAACAATGTTTAGCAAGTTTGCAAGGTGACTTAGATTCAGAATTAGAATATCTAAAAAGGATAGATATTCTAACTGTAGAGGACCTCCACCGTTTCGTTGGACAGTCCTCCATCGACGCATATTTCCTAGAGGATGTCGCTCAGTCAGCTGTAGCGGGTGCAGTGAGTGTCAAATCAGACTGGCGTAAGCACGAAATAGCGCTGACACTGATAATCTCTGCGCAGGGAAACACCATTCTGTAAGAAATTAATCTGTGGTCCAGTTATATTCATGAGGTGGACAGACCAGCAGAAGCAAGCACACCTGTTGAGGTGGTCAAATCAGCATAAATAGAAAAATCAGCAAGAGCGGCTGAGTCATCTGGGTCTTAATTGTTTTATTGCATTTTTTAGGACAGATCAACTAGATTTTGTTTTATTGTATAAATATTTTGTAAAAGGACAGCTGGAAACCATTTTGTCTCTTGAGTCACTAGAGGACAAACTTTTGCTTTTCCCTAGGGTTAGGTTTTGAGAAAAGACAAGTTTGTAAGATCTATAAATATAAGAACAGAAGAGAAAGTAAAGGACTTTTGGCAGGTTAAAGGACAGACTTATGTTGTACGTGAACTATTTTATTGCATCATTAAAGAAAGTTCTATTTTGCCTAATGGAAGCCTGCATGGGGTTTTATCATGGAATGTTTGAATGACTGGTCGAATTATTTCTGCATTATTCACACATTGTCTATGAGATCGTTCTTAACCATCTGAATTACTTCTTTGCTTCGAATGCTTTCACTCTCTCATGCAAAATTTCTATGTAAAATGGGTAATAGAATGTTTATCTCTATCAAGGCTATCTTTGATAATCTTTTATTTTTTGTTGTAGATGCTTCCATTCAATTTAACAACTATCTGTGAATTTCTTGGCTGCATTTTTCACTTTATTACTCACCCTTTAAATTTACGCCTTACAAGGATAGATTAAATTTGCTTAAAACAGTTTTAGATCAGATTTGATTACAGTTTGCATTTAGATCACAACACTTGCATCTCATCTTTAAAATGAAATACATAAACGGTGGATTGGGCCGCAACCGATGCAATGGAAAACAAATCTTTAAATCTTACACAGGAGTCGGGCCGTTAACCGAACGGATTCCCCATACCAAACGGTGAGCGATCTAATTTTGCTTTGCTTACCGGGGAGAATCCCTTGCTAATTGATGCTATGATTTTAGACGCATCAACAATTTTTTGGCGCTAGAAGGAGGGCCACCAGTGCATGGCTGGCAGAGGAGATCCTTTCGTTAGAAGAAATCCCACTGAAGACCTACTTGAAACAACTATCCCAATTAATCGAGATCTAGAATTAATAAATCAAGAAGATCCCAATTCGGAGATCGAACAGCAAGAAGCACTGTAGGTTGTTCCTTTCGCTGAAGTAGCGAATTTCAGAAGGCATACCCATGCTTATATTATGCAGCTTGGTGGTTTAACCGCAATTCCTTTACTCCCCTGAAGAAGAGCCCCTAGAAAGGAAACACAGTATACAAGGGATTCGATTCTGGTTCAAAACTTAGAAGATTTGGTGGATCTATCTTTGGAAGAAATAACATAACCTCTTGGAGAAATTGGACTTGAAAATCCTTCAAATCTAGAGGAACCACATACTCCACACAATTCTCCACTTCATACTCCACGTGATTCTCCACCAAATTCTCCACGTAGAGACATGGGTGTGCCGGCTTGGAGAGCGAGAGGAGCACTAAATATAGCTGGACCGTTCCATGACCTGCCCAAGAATCCAGAAAAGGTTCTCCCTAAGTATGATCCTAGGAAAGGTATTTCTGCAGAAGATCATCTTAAGAGTTTCTACTTGGCTTGAAGTCTTTTAAATGAGCAGCATGAAGATGTAGTCTGTAGGCTTTTCCCTTACACTTTGAAACCCAAAGGGTCTTCCTAGTACTTTAATTTGTAGGCTAGTTTGATTTCTAATTGGGAAGATTTCGAGAAATGTTTCTTGAAAAAATATGGAAATCAGAAAACAATCGCTACACTCATGAAATAATTGTTGTCCATGAGAATGGAAAAGAAAGAGAAGGTTCAAGAGTTTAATCAAAGATTTACTACATTATTGAACAACTTTAGTGATGCAGCAAGGCCTGTTGAGGAATCTTTAGTTGAATATTATACAACGGCTCTGGATCCTCCCATAGCAATGTTTGTTAAAAGAACAAAGAAAACTACCTTAATGGAAAACTTAGAAGAAGCAAAGAAGGTAGAAGAAGAAGCGGACATCATTGCTAAGCATGCTTTGGATCTAGAAACAAAACAGGAAGCTATTAAGAATCCCTTTCTGTTAACCATAAATAAAGAGGAACCATCAACAGGCATGGAAAACATGGTCAAAATGATGCAAAAGCTCTCAAATAAAATTATGGATCTAGAGAAAGATAAGACAGCTAACACTTCCAGGCAGCCATTCAAACCTTTCTATAAGAAAAGAGAGGAAAATGGACAACCGCTTCAACCTGTAAACAATTCTACTGTGCTAAATTTAAATGAAGTAGGGATGGACCATTTCTGTACCTTCCATCAAGAACAACACTCAGTAAAAAGTTGTCCATAGTGGATAAATTCGATGAGCCTAGTAATGAACCAAATGTTAGATTCCCAGATAACTTATTAGAAAGATCCTTGGGAAGGCATATTTTTGAGTAGGAAGAACTCGCCCCTGACACAACAATGGTCTTATGGCATTGGGCACCCACACAAGAACCTTCTCTCGAAGATATAGCTGATGAATTTCAAACTGCAACAATTAATGTCACCACTAGGAGTAAAGGCCCCACACTTGATCAAACTATTGAGGCACCTAAAGCCAAGGTTGCAAAAGAGATACCCAAAAGGCATATAACTGTCATTCCATCACAGCCTAAGGTAAACCCAACAGTAACAAAAGAGCCAAACATAGAAATATCTAAACTATCAAAGGTCACTTTGAACAAAACAGAAAATCAACCTAAAGTTGCAAAAGAATGTGATATGGGGTATGATATAATTGAAGACATTAAGAAGGCGAAATCAAATGTCCTTATATTTGATATGTGCAGTCTGCCCCAACATAGAAAGAAATTGCTGGATGCTTTTGACTCACAAGCTATCACTTCGGTAGAAAACACTGAGGAAGACCCTGAGATAAATGAAGCTAGCATTGGCGGGAAATCAAGATCGCGGACTTTGCCTTTTCTTTTAACTTTCGAAATTTTCAATCATAATGTGCATAACTGTTTGGTAGATTCTAGGGCTTCTTTGAATGTCATGCCACTTTCGATTTGTAAGAAGATTAACGGGCAACCAATTCCATCCCCATATTAGATCACACAGTTAGATAGGACTGCTGTTAAAGTCATTGGAGAAATGAATGATGTGCTTATTAGGCTAACAACAAATCCGAGAGTTTGTCAATTCATGGATATAATGGTGGTCGATATTCCTCAGGCTTATGGTTTGATTTTAAGCAGGCGCTGGTCTACAAAACTTAATGGTTACTTTGCAACAGATTGGTCTCATTTGTGGTTGCCTTATCAGAATAGACAAAACCAGATTAAAATACTGAGAGAACCCCATATGAAACAAAATGTAACCCAGTTAGAGGAAAAGAATGAAGTTGTAGATTTCTCGTCTTCGGTTTTGGGAAATTATTTCTTAGAGATTAACCTGGGTAATTATCAATCGGAAAATGTTAGCCATGAATCAGATGAACAGTTCGATCTCCTTCAATTTTCTCGGATTGATGATATTGATTGTAACATAGTAGGATTAGTCACTGACTTAGGTTGTAGTGATACTAATTTAGTTAAAAAAAATGTTTTTGGGGTCCTATACTTTGACGGTTCCAAAACCCAAGAAGGATCCAGAGCTGGTTGTGTCTTAATTGATCCTAAAACCAACAAGCACTTCTTATCTTTTAGATCAGAGTTCGAATGCATTAACAATACTGCTGAGTACGAAGCTTTGTCCCATGGTTTAAAGAAAGCTATTAGTTTAAATGTTAAATATCTGAAAGTCTTTGGTGGTTCGAAGATAGTTGTCAGGCAAGTGAGAGATACAATTCACTGCCTTTCACCACATTTAAAAGGTTATCAATTTGAGGTTTGGAATTTGATTTCTTGTTTTGATGGTTTTAATATTAATTCCATTCCTAAATTAAGAAATGTTGCAGCTGATTTGCTAGCTACATCTGCTTCCAGATTAGTTCCTACTAATAACAAATGCTCTATTGAACTGGTTTTCAGGCCATTTGTTCCGAATAACATTACAAATCTTAGAGTATTTGATGATGATGAGCAGACCATCAACTTCTTAACAAATGAGGATGCCTTCCAGGAAGCCATAATAGACGAAGAGGAGCATGATTCAGATCTGCAAAGCAAAGATATAGTTAAAGGAAACTTCATGCCCAAGGGGGTAAGATCTCTAGAAATTTTATTCGATCCGCAGAACAAGTTCAAGAGGCCAGTAAATGCTAAAACTCATAGCTCCTCTATGCAACATGAATTATTAAATCTGGGTACAGAGGCTAAACTAAAATATGTTAATCTTGGCAAATGTTGTTCACTAGGTGAGAGAGAGAAGTTCATCAGACTATTTCGGCAATATAAAGACGTCTTTGCATGGACTTATGAGGATCTAAAGACATATGGTACTCACATTATTCAACACATAATACCAATGAAGACTGGTGTTAAACCATTTCAGCAGCAATTAAGAAGAATGCATCCGACTCTTGAGCCTCTGATACAAAAGCAGTTGAAGAAATTATTGGATGCAAAGATCATTTTTAAAGTCCGACATTTAGAATGGGTTGCTAATTTAGTTCCCGTCCGGAAGAAATCAAGGGAAATTAGATTATGTGTGGATTTTCAGAACTTGAATAAAGCTTCCGATAAAGACAACTATCTTGTGCCCCCAATGGAACAAATATTACATATGGTTTCAGGCTCAGAGCTCTTCTCTCTACTAGACGGTTTCTCCGGTTACAATCAAGTGCTAGTAGCAGAAGAAGACCGGCTCAAAACCACTTTTCGTACAAAGTGCGGGACCTTTTCTTATCGCCGAAAGCCTTTTGGTTTGATAAATGCATGAGCCACTTTTCAATGAGCAATGGACATTGCCTTTAGAGGATTAGGTGGTCATTGTGTTGTAGTCTATCTAGATGATGTGACAGTTTTCTCAAAGAAGAGAGAAGATCGTGTTTTTCACCCAAAGCAGATTTTTTATCGCTGCAGGAAATATGGTATTTCTTTGAATCCGAAGAAAAGTGTGTTTGTTGTTCTTGAAGGAAATGTTTTGGGTCATATAATTTCAAAAAAGGGAATCTCAATAGATCAAGAGAGGGTACAAGCTATCAATCAGATTCCCATGCCCCACAACAAGAAATATATGCAATAATTTATGGGCACTATTAATTTTGTTCGAAGGTTCGTATCTGATTTCGCTCAGACCGTTAAGCCTTTGCAGCAAATGATAAAGCAGAGTGTACAGTTCAAGTGGACTGACCTAGAGAAAGTGGCGTTTAAAGAAATCAAAGCTACCATAGCTAATGCTCCTTCTTTAAGAAGTCCAAATTTTGATAAAGATTTCATTATGTATAGCTTTGCTTTAGATGACTCTCTCGCCGATGTGCTCACGCAAAATGTGGAATCAGGACACGAATACCCAATCTCTTTTATGAGCACTGGTTTGCAGGGCGCTGAACTGAACTATCCTATGGTAAACATGCAAGCGTATGCCATATTCAAAGCGGTAAAGAAGTTCAGTCCATATATCTTAAAGAACAAGACTAAAGTCATAGTCCCTCACCCCGCTGTCAGATCTCTGTTCGTTCAGAAGGAATTGGGTCACAGCTCTTCAAGAGTACGATCTAGAATTCAAACCCGCCACCATTATCAAAGGTCAAGGGTTATGTAAGTTACTCACTGAGCATCCAGTTGATGAAGAGCTAAACTGGGAAAATGAAGTAGAACTGAATATGTTTGAGGTATGTCCCATCTTTACAGCTCCTGGATATTGGTATAGAGTGTTAATTTTTCAGAAATTACTTCAATCTGATCTAGGATCTTAACTGAGAGAACAACATGTATAGCATATCTACAGCATATCAATCATGAACACAATAATGCAAGCACACAAGAGACACAGAATTTACTTGGGGAAAACCATAAAGGTGAAAAACCCCAATAACTTCCTTAGAGATAGATAGAGCAATGATACAACCCATGCATAAGAGATAGACATCTCCTAGGAGCAGCCTCTCCTCCTCCACAACCGCGCCACTCTCCCGAGAGTGTGAGAGAGAATAGAATGATCAAATAGAGAGCCTCCCGCACTCTAATAACCCTTTGACCCACATGGCCGGCCCCCAATAGGGTGGTCTAATAACCCTTCGACCCACATGACTTATACAGGGTTTACCCCAATAAGGTGGTCTAATAACCCATCGAGTATAAGTTACGACATTTACAATATAAATGATGACACTTCCGTATAGAGGAATAATAACATCTGTATAGGAATACAACCACTTCCGTATAGAGGACTAATACCATCTCTATAGGAGTACAATATACATATATGAGATACATTCCGAAGTTACATATACATCAACACTCCCTCTTAACTAGGAAGGTATTTCTCGACACAGATCATCTAGCACAAGTCTTCTTCTCTGGATCATCATCATTGATGCATCGTCCTCGAATCATCATCATCATCACTGCTACTGCTATCTCAATCAATCTCTGAATTTACTCATCATAGGAATTTCGACAGAGCCGGTCCTTTTTCATACTAGATGTAGGCCCACCACCTGCAAGTCTTCATCATCACTGGCCATACTGTGGAATCCTCAGGACTTATTACGTGCATCACAAAACCTCGAAAGAGCATCCCAGGATGTTACGGGTACACAACTCTGACCGGTAGGATCTCCCAGGGCGCTATTACATGTGACCCCACCACAAAACTTCGAAAAAGCATCCCAGGATGTTACGGGTACACAACTACGACCTATAGGATCTCCCAGGGTACAAATTACATGTGGTCACCACAAAACCTTGCAAGAGCATCCTAGGATGTTACGAGTACACAACTCCGACCTGTAGGATCTCCCAGGACACAAATTACATGTGGTCATGGAAAAACCTCAAAAGAGCATCCCAAGATGTTACGGGTAGACAACTCCGACCTGAAGGATCTCCCAGGGCGCTATTATATGCAATAGGACAAAACCTTGAAAGAGCATCCTAGGATGTTACGGGTACACAACTCCGACCTGAAGGATCTCCCAGGGCGCTATTATATGTCCTCCCAGAGCAATGTCTCGAAAGAGCATCCCAGGATGTTACGGGTACACAACTTCGACCTATAGGATCTCCCAGACATGCTCATATGCACAACCAGTTCCACAGCCATAGAGTATCATCCTGATACTCACCATACATCATCCTGATGTACACATGATGACCCTGATCATCATCACTACATCGCCCTGATGCATGTCATCTAGAGCAACTTCCTGAAGCTCGTCATCCATGATCATCCTGATCACACAATGCATCTACCTGATGCATACCAAGTATCTACCTGATACATATCACCATACACAGTGTATCCACCTGATACATACATAGACAGATGATCCACACAATGTATCTACCTGATACATATCAACATACATGATCTATCTAATCATACAACGTATCCACCTGATACAAATACAGATACATGGTCCAAGCATCCAACATGATGCATACATAAATGATCCAACTGATCATATCGAACATCCAACATGATGCGTACATACATAAATGATCCAACTGAACATATCCAGCATCCAACATGATGCGTACATACATAAATGATCCAACTGATCATAACAAGCATCCAACATGATGCATATACATATACAGAGCAGTAACTGGAGCATCGTCCTGATGCTCATCATCCATGATCCTCCTGATCATCATAGCATCGTCCTCTTCAGATCATCTCATCGTCCATGAAGCACAGCCCAGATGCACATCATCTAGCACTTACACCATCGACATGGGAGAACACATCTACCACCATTTGGGGAAGGCTCCAGCCCTTACTTTTTCACCATGGGAGAACACATCTACCACCATGTGAAAAATGGCTTCAACCCTTACATCTACACCATGGGAGAACACATCTACCACCATGTGAGAATGGATCAGCAATTACATCACGACCATGGGAGAACACATCAACCATGTCAGAAAAGCTCATGTGCATCTGCATCTTCTAGACTCATCACCTCCCTTTGGAAGGAACCTCGATCTGAAGTGCACCAAGCCTCTCTCTAAAGTACTCAAACTGCACTCTGGCCAACGGCTTGGTCAATACAACTCCAACCTGCTCATCCATTACAACATAATCTACTTTGGCTGTACTCAGTGCTACGCAGGACTGCTTCCTGCTAAACCAAGAGATCACACCTGATCCCATACTGAAGCAACATCTAGGAGTGCTCTTCTTATCTGCAATACTACCTGCCCAATCTGAATCAACATAACCCTGGAGGTTAAACTTTTGATTCGCATCATACTTGATCCCATAATCAACTTTACCCTTCAAGTACCTCAGAATATGCTTTACAACAACCAGGTGAACACTCCTCGGATCCGACAGGAACTGGCTCAATGTGTTCACCGCAAAGCAAATATCTGGTCTCGTGTTCGTCAGGTACATCAAGGACCCAATCATCTGACGATACATAGTGATATCAGTCGACTCAGATGAAGCATCGCACATAAGCTTTAGGTTTGATTCCATAGGTGTGGCCATGGCCTTGCAGTCCATCATCCCGAACCTCTTCAGGATATCTATTGCATACTTCCCTTGTCCAAGGAAGATTCCATCTGCACTTTGCCACACTTCCATACCTAGAAAATAGTGCATCATCCACAAGTTCTTCATCTCGAACTCGGCAGCAAGCTTCCGCTGCTTGTCGATAATCAATCTATAATAAACAGGTCATCCATATACAAAAGTAGTATCACTGGATTGCCTTCCTCAACCTTGTAGTAAAGGTTGGAATCTGTTTTACTCTTGGTAAAGCCCAAACTGGATAGAAAACTGTCTATCCTACCATACCAAGTTCTACACGTATATAACTCCCTGTCATGTGTCTCAGAACCAAGTGGCTTCTCCACATACACTTCTTCTTCAACTACATCATCCAAGAAAGCTGTCTTGAAATCCATCTGGTGTATCTTCCATTTCATCACTGTAGCCAGAGCAAGTATGGATCTAATGGAAGTGTATTTGGCTACAGGAGAAAAAGTCTCTATGCTACCACCTACAACATGCTTGATCTTGTAGATCCTCTTGGAAGTCACTACAGACTCCCCTTCATGTCTTGGGACTGCATCCCAAACATCTTCATGATCGACTGGTACTCCTCGATCATGGCATTCTTCCCAGATCCTGGGAACTTCAATATCTTCAATATTTTCAATAGATAACTTTGTTGCTAAAAAAATGTTGTAGCCTTTCTTTTGTAGGTGATGGTATACGATCTTTCCTACACAACAAGTTAAATTGCATGATTAGAAAACATCTCATAGTTTTCAGAACAAATTCTTACACATAAAGAAATATGTCATACAGTCATGCAATTATCTTAGCCAATGCTTAAATACAACATTTATCCATATCCTATAACTTTCGAGATGCCTTCCAATCTCTACCAGAACATTGTTAAGAGTGTGCACAACTCCCAACATGTCAGCAAAGAAGTTTCATTCTAGATAAGTAGCAATGGAATGTTTTACAGTGCCATAGGCCACTTACCCATGTATATTAGTAGTATACTGTTCATCAATGCAACTATTCTAATATGCATAATACACAACCTAATTCTAGGAACATCAGTATATACATTATTGAATAGTAATATGCAAGGAATGATAATTCAAATACTTTCCTTTGTTTGTTAGTTGGGTTGACTCCCTCTCAGTCTTTGCTTCTTTTCTACAACTCCATTTTGACGTGGATTGTGAGAAGTGGTCAACTCCCTCTGAATATCTGCATCCTTGCAGAAACTACTGAAGTGTGCTCCTTCTTGATCTTTGCTTCCTTGCACGAACAACTGCAGTGTGCTCCCTCTTGATCTTTGCTTCCTGGATTACCTGTCCTTGAACTTATATCCATCCTTAATCACTATGCATGCTTATTAGTATCATCATTGTGTTATCCTCGAGGTCTCATACATAATCACACATTCATTAGTATAATCTTAATACTATCAAAACACAATAATCTTAAACATGTATAGTCATGATCATTTCAAACACAGATAATAAACATTAGTATTCAAGGTTTCAGGGAAGTCTTCTTTTACTCATGCATAAACATTAGTATTCAAGGTTTCAGGGAAGTCTTCTTTTACTCATGCATAGGACTCTACTGGTTAGTTAAATCATCAATCAAGATAAGAGACATAATATGCATAAACCCTTGATTACTTACATTTCTAACTTTATGAATAAACGTAACCAATCATACCAAGTATACTTATAGAAGGGATCCTAACACAAGGTAGGATTCTAACTTGATATAGGAAAATCATACCTCGATTGGTATGTTAGCTAGTTATGTCTAACATACCCACATGATGTCTTCTTGTTCTATTCAATGACTTGTGCTAGTAACATGCATATCTCATAGGTTAACCATTATAGAACCAAGTTATACATACCTCG
Source organism: Larix kaempferi (assembly GCA_027924585.1). Taxonomy (NCBI): domain Eukaryota; kingdom Viridiplantae; phylum Streptophyta; class Pinopsida; order Pinales; family Pinaceae; genus Larix; species Larix kaempferi. The sequence continues at coordinate 1,109,275 of BSBM01000356.1, forward strand.
CAAATAGATCCTCTAAGTGATTCATGACAATGGATGAATCTTTGTCCTCATGTCATCATGATCATATGTTCTTGAACTAGAACATGATTTGTCTTTCTTGGTGTACCTTTCATGTTAGCGGACAACATAAACCTCGTGATACGACAAGTCTAAATTTAATCAAGATTGTACTAACTGTAATAACATGAAGACAAATATACCATAAACTTAATCATGAACAAATATCGAAACATACCTGGATGAGTCATACCTGTCGAGATTGCTTGTAATCTTCTTATGTAAGGCCTTAGCCTCATCTCCCTCTGAAATAGGAGCTTCTTCACTTATGTAGGTGACCATTCCATTCTCGTCTAGGATTAACCCATTCCACTTGATTTGCAGGAACTGGATCTAGAGCTGGATTAGGGTTTGTCAAAGAGACCCTAGAAATTCAAACTTCCGAAGGATAGAAATATGCGCCTTGATGAGCTGATCAAGTTGGTATACTCATAATTTGAAAACTGCAAAGTTTCACCCCTCAAATTTGCCTTTGAAACTTTCGGATTCACTGGACATGACCCCAAACTAGGGTTTGATAAAGCCCACCCTTCTTCCCAATAAAAAGGTTCGATCCAAAGCTCTAAGCTTCTATTTTTCTGAGGAGCTTCCAGCCGTGGTCACAGATTTCAAAAATTTCCATTTTTGCAGAAGCCCTAATTTTCCACTTTTTCGATCAAAGTCCCGAACTAGGGTCTGATCAAGCTCGGCCTTCTGCCCAACCAAAAATTCTGATCTTGGTCTCTAAATTTTGATTTTGATGAGTAGCATTCAGCCGTAGTCTCTGATTACCAAAATTCCAACTTTCTCTGAAACCCTAAATTTTGGAAGCCATGAATGAAGGTGCTTAAAAATAATTATGTTTTGACAGAAATATGTACCTGATTGTTTCTGGTGTAACTCTGAACTTTTCGATCCATAGGGTTTGAAATTTTTTTCTGAGATAGCCCGACCTGTCATCTTTCCAACCACACAGATCTGACCTCAAATGGATTCTCTAAGAGAGAGTTATTCCAAGTGTCGCAACGTGACCTGTTTATGGGATAAAACAAGAGAGTGAACTTGTACGGCGTGCCACATGTCACGGGTTCAGTTTCAGCCTCTGAAAACGTTACCTGAGAAAGTACAGTCTGTGCACTACCTATCACTTTTTAGGAAATTTCATTTGGAGCTTCCTAGCCCAAGTTATGACCTCTTTTCCAAGGTCACCTGTTTATGACTGGGATTTGGAAGAGGCAGAAACCCTATATTGTACAGATCATAAATCACAAAGTACAACGAATTAGAGGTTGTCCTTTGTACACAAGGTACATGGTGAGCTTGGCTTCACCCTGTATGATTTTCATACCTTGAAACCTGGCCAAAATTTATTTATAGCAAAAGTGCTACGATGACTGGTTTTTGCTATATCAAGCCCTAGCTTCGCAATTGCAACAAGTGTCATATATGCCATACCATGCCTTCTTTCAGGCTAGCTCTGATACCATGTTAATTTTTCAGAATTTACTCCAATCTGATCTAGGATCTCAACTGAGAGAACAACATGTACATCATATCAATCATGAACACAGCAATGCAAGCACACAAGAGACACAGAGTTTACTTGGGGAAAACCATAAAGGTGAAAAACCCCAATAACTTCCTCAGAGATAGATAGAGCAATGATACAACCCAAGCATAAGAGATAGACATCTCCTAGAAGCAGCTTCTCCTCCTCCACAACTGCGCCACTCTCCCGAGAGTGTAAGAGAGAATAGAATGATCAAATAGAGTTCCTCCCGCACTCTATTTATACTTGACTTGACTTGCCTAATAACCTTTACTAGGTCGGCCTTAACTTAACCACATAACATAATGCTGACTGGGCCGACGCCCAATAGGGTGGTCTAATAACCCTTTGACCCACATGGCCGACCCCCAATAGGGTGGTCTAATAACCCTTCGACCCACATGACTTATATAGGGCCGACCCCAACAAGGTGGTCTAATAGCCCATCAAGTATAAGTCACAACACTTACAATATAAATGTCGACACTTCCGTATAGAGGAATAATAACATCTCTATAGGAATACAACCACTTCCATATAGAGGAATAATACCATCTCTATAGGAGTACAATATACATATATGAGATACATTTCGAAGTTACATATACATCAACATAGAGACCTACTGCATTATTTGTAGCAAGGATACTTGCCGGAACACTGGAATTCTAAGCAAAGGAGAGCACTACGTCTTAAATCAATAGCCTATCAAATCATTGATGGGGTACTCTTAAGAAGAAATTATGATGGGATTTTTCTTAGATGTCTAGAGAAAGAAGATGTTGATAGCGTGGTCAAGGAATTGCACAATGGCGCTGTTGGGGGACATTATTCTGGAGATACCACATCACATAAAATTCTTAGAGCTGGGTATTATTGGCCCACCTTATTCAGAGATGCTCATGCCTATGCCCGGAATTGTGATGCATGTCAAAGAAGTGCCGAAAAATTTCCAAAAGCAGCGGGACCTCTAGAGCCAGTCATCATATCTGAACCGTTTGAGCAGTGGGGCATACTTCACTGCAACATCGGTATATCCTAATAGCTATGGACTATTTTGCAAGATGGGCAAAAGCTATTCCACTACGCAAAATAAACGAAGATGCAGTTATCAGATTCCTGGAAGAAAACATCATAACCAGGTTTGGGGTTCCAATTGCCTTAGTCTTTGATAATGCAACTTATTTTTTGTCTTTGAAAATAAATGAATTTGCTTATGAGAGAGGAATTAAATTACCTTACTCAGCCAATTACTACTCCCAAGGAAACGGATTAGCTGAGTCTACCAATAAGAATCTCATTCGAATTCTTAAGAAAATTGTAATTGAAAATCCAAGAAGTTGGCATACATCCCTCCCGAAAGCTCTATGGGAAGACAAAGTCACCCCAAAGAACGCCTTAGGTGTCTCCCCGTTCACTCTAGTCTATGGTAAATAAGCCATCCTCCCTCCGAATATCTTACTCCCATCCTTGCAATTGGCCCAAGCCTCTCGAGGGTCTAGCAGTCAAGTCCTACAATCAAGAATTGATACCCTGCTGAAACTTGAGGAATCTTAGCTTAAAGCCAAAGACTGGTTCCACCAACATCAAGACATAGTCAAAAGGTGGTTTGGTAAGCGAAAATATGGCAAGAGGGATTTCGAAGTAGGTGACTTAGTTTTGAAATGGGACCATCTGCATGATGGTAAGGGAATGCACACAAAATTTCAACATCTATGGGTCGGCCCTTATCAAATTTATGAAAAGCTTGGCTCATTAACTTATAAGATGAAAGACCTATAAGGAGAGGAAGTAATCCTCCCTCTCAACGGCCTCGCTTTAAAGCAATACTTTGCATAGTCTCATTGAGATTTTTGTACATAAATGAACGCTTATGTTTCTTGCTTTCTTGTTTTGTTGTTTGTTTGCGTTTTAAGTAGTCTGGTTTGATTTTTACCTTGCTTTTGGCCCAAGTTTTCTTTATTCTTTCTTTAATAAAGCCTAGCCCAACTTTGGCTTATTAGTGCGACAGGTTCACGAGAAAATCTCAAAATATTGAAAGGCAGAATTCCACTTATAAAGAAAATAGTCTCCGTGACTTTGCTTTCATTGAGTAGCTTTTATAAGGAATAAAGAGATCCTTTTCTGTTTGGTTAAAATAACCTCGGTTAAATAATGCAAATTCAACATTTCTTTCTCACTATCCTGGTGCTCTATCTACTTTAACATTAATGGCTATCTCAGGAAGTTCGCTATGATGGAACCATGGAAAGGAAGCATGTCTCACAAGTGTATGGTATTTAAAATGATCCCATGCTACAAATAAAATCCCAAAGAGCTTATATCAAAGAGTTTGTTTTCCATAAATTCTCGCCTCAATTAAAGCATGGCTGAGAGAAGCAAAAATGTTCAATCAAGGAAGCTATTCAGATTCAGTCCAGCAAGGTTCTTCTCCGTCCGTGAAGCTTCATAAGCAAATAAAATCTCTCGTCCACACAAAAAGACATTATGGATTGAGGAACCTAAATCAAGTATTGAAAGATGAAGAAATTGTTTCTGGAAGGCTCAAACGGAAAAAGTCGTCAATTAAGAGACATCCAAAAGGATGTAGATAGCAAGGGAATGAGGAACAAACGAATATGTCTGTGAGATATTGTTACAATCCTGTGAAGTCCTTTATTAGTTAACTTCTGAAAGATAGATTTTTCTCAAAATGAACCCCACACTCTGGCCTTGAGAGAGTTTTAAGGAAGTTTGAGTCAAAGTTCCCCTTTCCCAAATGACCATTATGATAAAGTGATCATTGCATTCACAGAAGCTGAACTATGAGGGCATTTTGTTACACTTGGAGCTAGCAGTTTGTGAGTTTTATGATCATGACAAGAGTTTGTTTTAGAGATCTGTGTTCGCCAGCGAATCGCCAATTGTTGTTGCTGCAACATCCCCCCCAAAATTTGGTAAATATTGGGTCCCCTCCTTGTGTCTTTTGAAGAAGTCCCTTTTCGCTTTTTAAAGCCTGTTTGTTTAAACTTTGCAAAGCCTTCCCCTTTTTCGTATTTTTTCTGCTAAGGAAAAATCCATCTTTTAGCCTTGGTCGCAAATTTTAATCATAAAAACGCCGACCGTTGTGCATTTCTTAATGATAAAATTTACGACATTTGCGCATTTTTTAGCCTTATTTTGGCCGACTGTGGCGCATCATTTAGTCTTAACTTGGCCGATCAAAAGCAATCATTTTATTTTTCTTCCAAAGCTGATCGCAGTTTTTAACAATAAAATCGTCGTCGTTCCACAGTCATTTAGTCTTAATTTTGCCGATAGTTGTGCATATTTTGAATCTTAGATTCCGTCGATCGTCGCAGATTTTAGAGCTAAAGTGTCGACCTGTTGCGCCAAGTTTGGCCATAAAATTGCCGCCTTTTCTTCTGCGCCTCATCCTCTTCGTCGCGCCTTTTGGTCGCAGGTTCTAAAACTAATACTGCCGCCTGTCGAGTTGTTTTTAACCTTAAAATCGCAGACTCTGGCTGCAATCCTCGGGCGCAACTTTTAATCACAGGAGCTAGTCCTAAAGTCACCACCTGTTGCGCAAGAGATACCATGTTGATCACCACCGCAGCGTAGCCCAGATTTTGGGTAAGCATGAGAGTTAAGTTGGTGAAGTTTTTTATGACGACCCGTGCGGATTTATTACCTTTTGCATTGAGCCCTGTGCCCATTAAAACTTCTATTAAACCACCCCGTGGGGATTAAATGCTCACGCTGTATATATACATAGAACAAGGTTTTTTTCATTCCACTATTGCTGAGAAGAGGAAGCGTTTTCCATTTGCCATTGAGATCTTTCAGACTGTTGCTCACCTGGGTACACGTGTCGACCACCAAAAGGCATTTCGAGACTGATAGGTAGGTGTTTACTCCCTCCCTTTGTCTTTATCTGAAAGGAAAATCCATTTGCAATTTGTTTTTCTCCTTTGAAGCTTTTTGGATTGCCCATTGTTTTCGAGAACTCCTTTTCCAAGTAGGCAGACCTCATGTTAAGACTGATAGAGCACAAATTTTTCAGTTGATGTTACCGTCGAATCACGACCCAAAGCAAGCCTCGTCCCGTGCACATGCAATATGGCCTCGGTCTTCTTTTCTCAGAGTTACGAAAAGTTCCATTCCGGTTTTTTGTTTTATTAATAAAAATTTGAGCCTAGAGAAAATCCTTATCACATATTTATTTAAAGCCACTGATAGCACTAATACGTCCTTTTAAGCTTCGTAGCACACATTCTACTTTGTAGCGCACGTAGAAAGACTTGTTAATGCCAGGGAATGCCGTATTGCACTGGTCGTTGTCTTGGATAATAAGTTGTACCCTCAATGATAAATCCCTTGCGTTAAGGCCACTGAAGATTCGGGAAGTTTCCTTATCCCACAATAGCAGCCCTGTGCATCATTTGAGTTTATCATAAGTTTTTGTCAAGTACTGGCCAACAATGTTCGGTTTTGTGTAACTTGCATTCTTTAGTCATTACATGGATGTTTTGTTTATATGCTCTACCTCATCACCGCTGTCTTTGAAAGATTATTTTAAAATTGAAATCCAACAATATTGCATACTCAATTTTTGCTTACAAATCTGAAAGATTTGATTTATTCTCTAGAAATGGTTGCTTGAGAATTCGTCAACTCCTCATTTATATTACCCTCACCATTGCAGGTTTGACATGCATAGGAGATCTGCCAGACAGAAGGCTAAGCTTGCAGAATCAGATTCGGACATGGAAATATTGTTAGATACATGGCTCGAAACCATGTTTAGCAATACACAAGTTGTCACCGGAGTAGCCCCAGGGAGCTCCGCCCCAGAATTTCAATGGGGAGACGTATACAGGTTTATCAGAGATCATAAGTACCCTAAAGTATCCCTAGAAGAAACCATGATCTACCTGAACATCAATAAATACGGCCTTCACAAGGCAGCGACTCATCTCAAGTTATTCCCATGCTTAGTGGTCATCGGCTGGATAATTCCTCATGTTAAGACCGATACAAGATTCATTAATGATAAAGCCGGGATGAATCTTGCGTCTTTTGCACCAGAACACATCACAGCCACTTACAAGTTACCCCAGGTAAGGGCTTGGCTAGATGATGAGTGGATAGGAAAGCAAACTATGGACCCTCTGGAGTCCGCCAGAAAGATGATGATATGTGAAAGGAAAATCAGACAAAGGAACAACAATGAATATGAAAGTGCTCTTCTAAGGACTCCTTATAGACTCATTGCCTTAATACTGAGTTGGATTTTCAACATGCCGAATGGAAACGACTTCAAACTTGGCTGGGTGCCAGTGATGGTGCATGTGGCCATGATCGGCACAATTTTCAATTGGGATGACATAATTTCAGACAGAATGGTCGCGCACTTAACTGCTGCCCAAGAAGGCTGACTTCTTCATGTCTTCTTATTTGATGGATTGTTTGTTAAGCAAACACGCTTTCCTGGACTTGGGTTGCATATGGAACAGAAAGGAGTCTCCTCTCTTTGTGGCTTACCAACCCACATGGGCAAGCAAATACGCAAAATACTACAAACAGATTTGTGAGAAACTCATCATGCCCCTTTATCAGCTCATTTTTATAGAGGACCCAAACTGCCTGTCCGAAAATGCCATGCCCGTCATAGAGGAGTTTGGAGATTATTACTTTTCCCCCGAGGACATTCTATATCCGAATGAGTGGAGGATCCCAACCTCCCTTTTTGCTTCCCCGATATGTCATGGATTTTGTAGTGCACATAGAGGCTTTAAGAAACCTCTTCGGCACTGGCGAGGTCAGCAAGATCCTCTGTGAGAGGAAGAAAGGTATGTATCCACCAATGCCCTTCACCATCGGTACATATAGTCTCCCGAAGGCAAAAGATGGTGAAAAATTTGCTCAAGGATTAGAAGTTTTTCATTTAGGCACCAAGCCCTTTAGGAAGCATGATCCTAGTAGCAGAGTTGCTGAGCACTGCAACAATGTCAAAACTTTGTATGAGTACACATAGCTTTGGGACAAGGAGGAGGAATTTTTTCGGAGTGCCAGGAACTTAACTGAATTGGGAAAACGTTACCACCATTAAAGCGGAATGAGTTCCATCCCTTAACCTGTTGGGTTGATCCAGAAGGAGCAGGAGGAAGCAACATCTCAATCAGAAGAGTTAAGGAGGAAGAAGAAAGACTCTAGAGGGAGCAAGAAATCAAGCAGCAACATGATGCGGAAGCTGCTAGATTCCAGCAGGACCAAGAAGCAAGGCTCTGAGAGAGGAAGAAGAGAGAATCTTACAAGAACAAGCTGCCAAATTACAGCAGGAAGAGGCTGAGAGAACCAAACAAGAAGAGGCCGAAAGGTTACAAGCATAGCGAGAAGCAGCGGAGCTAGTAGAGCTGGCAGAGAGGCAAGCAAAAGAAGAAGCTGAGAAAGCTGTGGAACAAGGCATGTCCATCCCGTTGGCCATGGACTTGGATCTAGCAATCATAAACCAATCAAGGATAGCTCATGAAGGGGTTGTCACCACATAAGAGTTAGCACTTACCCCATACAACCCCAGAAAGCAGCGCCAAGTGGCCAACCTGGAATCCGTTTATTTTCATAAAAGGAAGAAGGTTATTGTTGACAGATCAGAGAAGAAAATGCAGATTGGAGAGGACCTATACGAAATCAGAGTATCAGAAACCACACTTGTCCAAGGGACTGACATTGTTCCTGCGTTCACAGCGTCATGCTCTGTATCTTCGGCCTAAGCAAGTAAAGACAATGTTGATCGTATGGTTGAATAGGTTAAGAAGTATAGGGAACTATGTTTCAAGGTAAAAGCTAACATGCAGAAGGGAATGACTTGAGATTGAGATACAAAGAGCTTCAAGAGGAAAATGAAGGAATAACTTTGCAAATCCAACAACTCGAAAATGAAAAGAATACCCTGGAAATGCGGTTGGCAATCTCAGAAGGTGAGCAAAAGGACTTAAAGGCTCGCGTAGCAGATTTGGAGAAGCATGAAGCCAATAGTGTTCAGCAAATTGATTTCTTCAAGCCTCAGTTTGAAAGGCTGACACAAGAAAAGGCAGAATTGTTAGAGCAACTCAAAGAAGCAAGTGAAAAGAAGCAGGGCCTAACTGCATTCCACGAGCAAGCCTGCGACTTGCGGACGAAAATTCATCAATCATTAGTATTGATCACAGAGGAGGTCTGCAGAGTAAAAGGGATGATAAGCAGGATGAAAGTCATTGAAAGCGAGACACTGAAGCTAATAAGGAAATATGCTCAGCACATGGAAGCGATGACCGAGCAATTTGAATGGAGAAAAGGAAAATCTGGTTTCCCCATGAGCCTACGGGTTAAAACCGATGATGAATTTGACGTAGATAAGGGTGTCCTTGAGTTTTGCAGAGATTGTGGTGCGAAATTAAGTCTCGAGATCTAGAAAACAATCAAACTCTGCCATGCTTTCTACACAAAAATTCGAGAAACCCATGAGAAATGTCACATGGTTTTATCTCAGTCCATTTATGAATTTCTTGAGCTAGAACAACGTTTAGCAAGTTTGCAAGGTGACTTAGATTCGGAATTAGAATATCTGAAAAGGATAGATATTCTAACTGCAGGGAACCTTCACCGTTTTGTTGGACAGTCCTCCATCCACACATATATCCTAGATGATGTCGCTCAATCAACTGTAACGGGTGTAGCGAGTGTCAAATCAGACTGGCGTAAGCACGAAATAACGCTGACACGGATAATCTCTACGGAAACCATTTTGTCTCTTAAGTCACTAGAGGACAAACTTTTGCTTTTCCCTAGGGTTAGGTTTTGAGAAAAGACAAGTTTGTAAGATCTATAAATATAAGAATAGAAGAGAAAGTAAAGGACTTTAGGCAGGTGAAAGGACAGACTGATGTTGTATGTGAACTATTTTGCTGCATTAATAAACAAAGTTCTCTTTTTCCTAATGGAAGCCTGCATGGAGTTTTATCATGGGAATGTTTGAATGACTGGTCGAATTATTTATGCATTATTCACAAATTGACTGTGAGATCGTTCTTAACCATCTGAATTACTTCTTTGTTTCGAATGCTTTCACTCTCTCATGCAAATTTTTTGAGTAAAATGGGTAATAGAATGTTTATCTCTATCAAGGCTATCTTTGATAATCTTTTTTGTTGTTGTTGTAGATGCTTCCATTCAATTTAATAGCTATCTATGAATTTCTTGGTTGCATTTTCAGTTTATTGCTCACCCTTTAAATTTGCTCCTTATTGTTAAATTTTGAGCATTCATTCACAATACTCTAGGATCTTCACTAAGAGAATAACATATACAGTATATCAATGCATAACAATCACAATAAGCATGACAAGCATCACAAGAATCAAAAGCATGAGAGACAAGAGACACAGAGTTTCCGTGGGGAAAACCCTAAGGTGAAAAACCCCACAACTTCCTCAGAGATAGAGAGAGCAATGGCTCAACCAAAGTACAACCAAAATACACTGAGATAGTCTCCTAGTATCATATGATCCTCCTCCTCACTAGTGCGCCACTTTCTGAGTGAGAGAGATATGACTTTCCGAATGATCTAAATAGAGATCTCCTGATCTCTATTTATACTAACCTGTTTTCCCAGTGACCTTATGGGGCCGACTTGTCTAGCTAGGTACATCCACAATATAATATATATATTTCAGGGCCGACCCCACACATGGTGGTCTAATAACCCATTGGCAAGTACACACACTCGCGACACTTGTCAATCCACATGACGACACTTCCTTATAGAGGAATAACACATCTCTAATAAGGGTACAATAAATATACATTAAATACATAGATGAAATACATTCCGAAGTTACATATACATCAACACTTCCTCTTAACTAGGAAGGTATTTCTCGACACAGATCTGCTAGACAAGTCTTCTTCTCGGGATCATCGTCATCATCATTGTCACTGCTATTGCTATCTCAACCAATCTCTGACTCTACTTGTCATAGGAAGTTCTACAGAGCCAGTCCTCTTTCATACTGGATGTAGGCCCACCACCTGCAGGTCTTCATCATCACTGGCTATACTGTGGAAATCTCAGGACTTATTACGCGCGTCACAAAACCCTAAAAGAGTCTCTTGCCTAGCAAGAACCCTAAAGAGCATCTGATACCTTTTTCATCCTGTCCAGATCTCCAGGACTTATTACATGTGACCCCACCACAAAACCTCGAAAGAGAATCCCAGGACTGATTACGAGCACAAGGCTCAACCTATCGGATCTCCCAGGGCACAAATTACATGTGGTCACCATAAAACCTCGAAAGAGCATCCCAGGACTGATTACGAGCACAAGGCTCAACCTATCGGATCTCCCAAGGCACAAATTACATGTGGTCATGGAAAAACCTCGAAAGAGCATCCCAGGATTGATTACGAGCACACGTCTCAACCTATCGGATCTCCCAGGGCACAAATTACATGCCATAGGACAAAACCTCAAAAGAGCATCTGCCCAATATCCCAGGGCACAAATTACATGCCATAGGCAAAACCTCGAAAGACTATATGCAGATCTCCCAGGGCACAAATTATATGTCCTCCCAAGCAAAACCTTGAAAGAGCATTTGCCAAATATCCCAGGGTACAAATTACATGCCATAGGAAAAACCTTGAAAGACTATCTGCAAATCTCCCAGGGCACAAATTACATGCTTATATGCACAACCTGTTCCATGGCCATAGAGTATCAACCTGATACTCACCATACATCATCCTGATGTACACATGATCATCCTGATCATCATCACTGCAACATCCTGCTGCATGTCATCTGGAGCAACATCCTGAAGCTCGTCATCCATGATCATCCTGATCATTCAATGCATCTACCTGATGCATACCAAGTATCTACCTGATACATATCATCATACATGATCCACTTGATCATACAGTGTATCCACCTGATACAAATACACGATACATAGTCCAAGCATCCAACATGATGCTTATACAAAATACATACACATGATCCAACCGATCATATCCAGCATTCAACATGATGCGTACATACATATAAATGATCCAACTGATCATATCCAACATCCAACATGATGTGTACATACATACATATAAAAATGATCCAACTGATCATACCAGAACATCATCCAACGCTTACATCCACAACCATGTGAAGGATCCTCCTTCCAACATGCTTGAAATGGCTTCAGCAAATGTGTCCATCATTTCTTCCTCGAAGTGTCATCAATCCGAAGAACACCAAGCCTCTCTCTGAAGTACTCGAACTTCACCTTGGCTAGTGGCTTCGTCAGCACATCTGCAATCTGCTCGTCCATCGCAACATACAGGAGCTTCACAGCTCCTCTCTGCACCATATCCCTGATATAGTGATATTTGATCTCTATGTGTTTCGACCTATCATGAAACACTGGGTTCTCGGATAGCTTCACACAAATCTGGTTATCATAGAAGATACCACTATCATCCAACGGGAGATCACATAATTCAGATAGTAGCTTCCATAGCCATACTGCCTCACAACTAGCTGAACAGGCTGCAACATACTTTGCCTCAACTGTACTCAGTGCTACGCAGGATTGCTTCCTGCTAAACCAAGAGATCACACCTGATCCCATACTGAAGCAGCACCCAGATGTGCTCTTCCTATCTACAGCACTGCCAGCCCAATCTGAATCAACATAACCCTGCAGGTTAAACTTTTGATTCGCCTCATACTTGAGCCCATAATCCATTGTACCCTTTAGGTACCTCAGAACATGCTTTACAGCAACTAGATGAACACTCCTCGGATCTGTCAGGAATTGACTCAATGTGTTCACCGCAAAGCAAATATCTGGTCTCGTGTTCGTCAGGTACATCAAGGACCCAATCATCTGACGATACATAAAGACATCAACTGGCTCAGATGAAGCATCACATAGAAACTTCAGATTCGATGCCATAGGTGTGGCCATGGCCTTGCAATCCATGATCCTGAATCTCTTTAGGATATCTATTGTGTACTTCCCTTGACCAAGGAAGATCCCACCTGCACTCTGCCACACCTCCATACCTAGGAAATAATGCATCATTCCCAAATATTTCATATCGAACTCAGCAGCAAGCTTCCTCCTAGTATCTGTAATCAATCTGTCATCGCCTGTTACAAATAAGTCATCCACATACAGGAGTAGAATCACAGGATTCCCTTCCTCAACCTTGTAATAAAGGTTGGAATCCGCTTTACTCTTGGTAAAGCACAAACTAGATAGGAAACTGTCCATCCTACCATACCAAGTTCTGGGAGCTTGTTTCAAGCCATACAAGGCTTTCTTCAATCTGCACACATATGACTCCCTGTCATGTATTTCGAAACCGAGTGGCTGCTCCACATATACTTCCTCTTCAACTACACCATTCAAGAAGGCAGTCTTGACATCCATCTGGTGTATTTTCCATTTCATCGCTGCAACCAGGGCAAGTACTGTTCTACTGGAAGTATACCTGGCTACAGGTGCAAAAGTTTCTTCATAGTCTATTCCCTCTTTCTGAGAGAAGCTACGAATCTTGCTTTGTATTTCTCTACACTGCCATCTGCAGCATGCTTGATTTTGTAGATCCATTTAGAAGTCACAACAGACTTCTCTTTAGGTCTTGTTACAACATCCCAAACATCATTCTTCATTATTGATTGGTATTCCTCAACCATGGCATCCTTCCATTATTTCTTTTCCGCTCCTTCTTCATAACTGGAAGGCTCTTTGTTCATAATGTCACAAAGTAAAGCAACATAGCTGGTATGTGATCTGGTTCTCTTCTTTGCTCTGTGTTCTTCTTCTGGAATGCCAAATCTTTCTGCATCTTGAATGAGCTCTCTAGCCCATGCAGGTTTCCTCTTGTGAGAGTTATCCTCACGGGGTGGATCTAGAGGTTCTTGCGGATCTTCAAACTCACGAACAACTTCTGGAACTGCTTCAGTCATGGTAGTGTCTTGAAATCTAGTTTCCTTAGGTTCTTCATAAACTTCGATAGGTGCCTTCCTTGATTTGATGAAGGCTGAGTCTTCATCAAATGTTACATCCCTGCTGACATCAATCTTCTTGAACCCTGGAAAGTATATTCTGTAAGCCTTCGAGCTTTCACTGTAACCCACAAAGATACCCTTCTTCCATGAAGGATCTAGTTTAGTCCTCTTTTCCTTTGGGACATGAGTGTATATTGGACAACCAAATATTCTGAGATGGATGACTTCAGGTTTCTTACCAGAAAATACCTCTTTTGGTGTCTTGTTATCCAATATCTTGTGGGGTGTTCTGTTCTACACATATACAGCTGTTCTAGCTGCTTCTGCCCATAGATGCATATGTAGATCCTGGTCATGCAGCATTGCCCTTGCTGCTTCCATGATTGTTCTGTTCTTCCTTTCTACAACTCCATTCTGTTGAGGATTATAAGGAGCAGTCAACTCCCTCTTAATCCCTGAATCACTACAAAGCTTCTTGAAGTCACCTGAGGTGAATTCTCCACCATTGTCGGATCTGAATGTTTTGATCTTCTTGTCAGTTTGATTCTCCATCAAGGTTTTTAATTCCTTGAATTTATCAAACACCTCATCTTTGCTCTTCAAGAAGTATACCCAAGTCTTCCTGGAGAAGTCATCAATAAATGAGACATAGTAAACATACCCACTCAGAGAACTGGATGACATAGGACCACATACATCTGAGTGGATGATTTCTAGGATGTCTTTTGCCTTGCTTTCACTGCTTGGGAAAGCCTTCTTAATGTTCTTACCTTTTGCACATCCTTTGCAAACACCTTCATGTTTGGTCTTGATCTCAGGAAGACCCTCTACAGCCTTGCTTGCAATTGGAAGTGCCCTATAGTGCATATGGGCAAGTCTTCTATGCCAAAGTTCACTTGGCTCCATGGATTCATGTACCATGGCATGTTCAGGTTGTCCCTTCAATTTATACAAACCTCCCTCTTGCTCTCCAATCACTACTGCATCATCTATGTTCTTTCCCTTTGGCCACATTAGAGCTTTCCCTTCCACAAATGCAACCCTCATACCTTTTGCATCCAATGCAGAGATGGAGAGTAAGTTCTTCTTGAGCCCAGGTACATAAAGAACTTCTTTCATCTTCAAAGATTTTCCAGAATCTAGGTTGTAGGAGGCTTCACCACTTCCTTTGATTGGGTATTGATAATCATCCCCAAGTTTCACCTTATGGGGTGATTCATGTTCAGATAGATTCACAAAAGATTCCTTAAACCCAGTCATGTGTTTGGAAGCCCCACTGTTAATCAACCAATCATTACAACCATGGGAGATAGTACCTGTGAGAGCAGAAATTAGAACATACTCTTCTTCACTTGATGAGTCAACATCACTATCACTTTCTGCCCTAGCCTTCTTCTTTGGGGGTTCATCATCTTCGGCAGCATGAGCATGATATCTTATTTTGTTATTCTTCTTCTTCTTATTGAAGTTGTTGTTGTTGTCTTTCTTCTTCTTGGGACAATCTGAAGCAAAGTGTCCCTTCTCATTGCAGTTGAAGCATCTGCGATCTTTCTTATCTTTATGATAATGGTGGTGTGAGAATCTTCTATTATGAGATGATTCCTTCTTGGACTTGCTTTTCTTGGCATGTGCTGTGAGAGCTTGATCTTCATTTCCCATCTTTTCTTCTCGGGCCACAAGCCTAGCTTCTTCTTGAGAGCATTCTTCCCGCAATCTGTTGAAGGAGATCAACTTCTTCCTTGCACAAATTCCTTGAATAAAGGAATCCCATGACCTGGGTAGGCCATTTAGAGTGGTCATCACCACTTCACCATTCTCCACCATTTCATCCACTGCTTCTAGTTGTTCCTTGATCTGGGAGACCCTTGAAAAATAAGATTGAATGGTTTCTCCATTCTGAAACTTTACTCCTTTCAATTGGTTCCGTAGGGTCATCTTCCGATTTATGTTCTTCCCTTCAAATAGCTTGGTCAAAGAGTCAAACATCTCCTTGGGTGTCTTTAGAGAAGACACATGGGGTATGAGATGGTCTTTGATAGAATCAGCAATGATTCTCTTTGCCTTGACCAAGTTTTTCTTATGCAATACCTTAGCCTCTTCATCCTCTGGGATAGGGATGTCTTCTTTTACATATGAGTCCAACTCATTCTCTTCAAGGATTAACCCAATCCTATACTTCCAAGCTCGGAAGTTATCATCTCCTTCAAGCTTATCCTCAAGCTTGGTGTGGTGAGACATCATAAAGAGTACTTCAAATGGAAATAGAAAAGATTTAGGTCTTACCACTTGACATGCTAAAAATTGGATCTGGTCCCGGATTAGGATTTGTCGAAAAAACCCTAAAAATTCAAAATGTGAATTTCAATTTTTTGAAAGGATAGAAAGATGCGCCTTGATGAGCTGATCAGCCTGGTGTATTTAGAATTTGAGATCAACAAAGCTTTACCCTTCAGATTTGACTTTTTGTCCTCCCAGGTTCACTGGGAGAGCCCTGAATTAGGGTTTGAGTTTCCTGGAGATCCACCCAGCCAAAAATCTCGATCCAAAGCTCTAAAGTTCGATTTTTGCAAGGAGCTTCCAGCTATGTCTTCAGATTTCAGAAATTCCTATTTTTGTGGAAACCCTAATTTTTAGGGCCAAATCTGAAAATGCTCAGAATTGAATTCTGATTAGACAGATAGATTCTCCTTGATGAGTAGAGTCAATCTACTATACTTCTTTTCCAAAATATTTGGAGAGAAACCCAATAAACAAGAAACTCAAGTTTCCGTCACTGCAAAATGTCTTCTTCTCAGGTTAGCTCTGATACCATGTTAAATTTTGAGCATTAATTCACAATAATCTAGGATCTTCACTAAGAGAATAACATATACAGTATATCAATGCATAACAATCACAATAAGCATGACAAGCATCACAATAATCAAAAGCATGAGAGACAAGAGACACAGAGTTTCCGTGGGGAAAACCCTAAGGTGAAAAACCCCACAACTTCCTCAGAGATAGAGAGAGCAATGGCTCAACCAAAGTACAACCAAAATACACTGAGATAGTCTCCTAGTAGCAGATGATCCTCCTCCTCACTAGTGCGCCACTTTCTGAGTGAGAGAGATATGGCTTTCCAAATGATCTAAATAGAGATCTCCTGATCTCTATTTATACTAACCTGTTTGCCCAGTGACCTTATGGGGCCGACTTGTCTAGCTAGGTACATCCACAATATAATATATATATTTCAGGGCCGACCCCACACATGGTGGTCTAATAACCCATCGGCAAGTACACACACTTGCGACACTTGTCAATCCACATGATGACACTTCCTTATAGAGGAATAACACATCTCTAATAAGGGTACAATAAATATATATGAAATACATAGATGAAATACATTTCGAAGTTACATATACATCAACACTTATGAGGATAGATTAAATTTGGTTAAAACAGTTTTAGATCAGATTTGTTTACAGTTTGCATTTAGATCACAGCACTTGCATCTCATCTTTAAAATAAAATACATAAACGGTGGATCGGGCCGCAACCTGTGCAATGGAAAACAAATATTTAAATCTTACACATTAGCTGGGCCGCTAACCAGACGGATTCCCCACACCAAACGGTGAGCGATCTAATTGGGCTTGCTTACCGGGGAGAATCCCTTGCTGATTGATGCTACGATTTTCGAGGCATCAACAAAGCCTAAGGGAGAGGAGTACACACACAAAATGAGTGAGTGATATCTCATTAAGTGGGTGGATAGGGACTTCCATCCAATCATGGAGGGGCAGGGGATGAGGAAACGAGCAAAGGGTTAGCAAGAGAAATAACAAGCAACCAACAAGATCGAATGACCGATCTTAAGGTTTGTAAGGCTTGGCTATTTGTTGATTTTTTTTTTCCTTAGGTGGGCCATTATCCTAGGACAGGAACCCAGGATTTTATCTTAATAAAATCATCGCTTGTTGGTTTTTCTCCATTGGGGTTTTCTAGGGTAAACAAGTGTGTCAAATGTGTGATTGATTCCATGTTTTATTCCACCACGTTAGTATTTAAATTATCAGTGTATCTTCATTTATAATTTCAAAACAAATTTCTGGGTATAAAAATTATCATGAACTAGAATCAGATCTAGTAATCCGAAAAATTAACATATAGTTGTTGTGGGACCTATTATCACATCCATAGTAGCCTGGATACCATGATTGCAGAGCAATCTAATATATATTTTTGAGATTTGCCTTTACACAGTTGTTGTGAGATCATCCATGATGAGCAGTATTACTTATGATCACACACACATCAGAGCAACCCTAGATCAGACATGCAGTAGAACTTATGCCAAGGCTGAACCTCTTGACTTCAGATTTGATGAGCGAGATGACCTTTTATCCCATACAGAGCAGTGCAGTGCCTTGAGTATCAGCAATAGTGTTTCAGTGGTTACAGGTGGTCCAGATAGCAGATACAGGTATATGGCCCAACAGGTATATGATGTGCATTGGTTTTGTTATCTTTCTCTTTTGGTCATTTTGATAGCTTGACTTAGTATCTAGTCATCATGATCTGGCAGTATATCTATATAAAATGAATATGGTTTTTAATGATTATCTAAATGGTTTTATTACTTGCATTTAGAAGCTCTTGATTTATACTCATTGGTTTTACCCTCCTAGGAGTGTGGACATGATCATTCCCACCTTTATGGCTTGCTAGCTTAGGCATCACTTTCACTTTCCCCATCCATCGGTTACCTTTGCCACTTTTGGTTTTTACCCTAACTTACACCTCAGCCTGTGATATGAAGGACTTCCCCACTTTTGCCTCTATGTTGGATAGCATACCTGTTAGTTTGTGTCTCGGGTCTGAGTTGGAAATAGAACTTACCCTTTGGTGAGTTGGATTTGATACATTGATCACTCTAGTTGGTTGCTCCGATGTTTGGTCTTGATTGTAGAAAGTCTCCCTAGTTGCTTGAGTTGTGTTGGCTAAAACTTGAAGTAATTTGTACTACCATCATTACATAGGGAAACTATTGTTATATCTGTTATGAAATCCCATGATAGTACTTTGAAAACTATGCTTTTCAGCACAATGAAAGAGGGCTATGAATTTGAATGGGAACTTAAATGAAAAACACCCTGAATGAAAGCTTAAGTAGTTGTGCTTCTAAGCACATGCAAAATCCCCAAAAGGGTTATGAAATGAAATGAATTGGAAACTAAAAGTACCCTGGATGAAAGCTTTAGAAGTTGTGCTTCTAATCACATGCAAAATCCCCAAAAGGGTCATATAGGCCTAAAGAAAGTAGTGGTTAAATATATGTTAAATCCAAAGACGGTTGGCCAAGGAAATGAAATGTAATGATTAATTCCTCACGGATCCCACGGGTTGTGATGTGAGATGGAGTAAGGGACAACTAATTCTAAGTGTCCCCTAGAACCTCAAGTTACGGTTAGCCAGGAGCCCAGTCCATGGCGGTTCTAGAAAAGATCCTCATGGAGCTGATACAACTTGGATGTGAGTTGTAGACATTTTCCAAGGTTGAATAAGCACTCCTCTAAACAACTTATCCCATTTGTGAGACACTGCCATTCCCTATATTTTTATTATCTGGCATATGCTTAAGTGTGTATTCCCTTTCCCTTATCCAAAGTATCACAGTATTGAGTCAGTTAAGTTATCCCCTTGTCCTAGCCTTGTACTCTTGACCCTCACCCTTTGCTAGCAAATTGATCATGTCTACAAAGTGAGTATATTCCCGAGGTTCTTTTGTAAGTAAGTAAATGATGATGTAATTTTATGCTATTAGCTATTAACTGCCAGTGAAATGATGCTTAATACTTTAAGTGTTGCTATGAAAATGATTAAAGGAGCATGTCTTAACCATTTGCACTTGCAGCAACAGGACTTTCTAGCCTGGGTCATATTTTGATCAGTCTTGACCTAGTCAATGTTGATGTATTTGTAACTTTGGAAGATATTCACTTGTATATTATGTTTGTACTTTATTGTATCCCCAATGGAGATGTATTATTCCTCCGATTGGAAGTGTCGTCATTTGTATTTGCAAGTGTCGCAAGTTACATTGTAAGTGTCGTAACTTATATTTGATGGGTTATTAGACCACCTGTGTGGGGTCGACACTGGATGAGTCATGTGAATGGGTTATTAGGATTCCTTAGGAAGTTGACCTTGTTATGGATAAAGGTAGGTCAAGTCATTGTATAAATAGAGAGTGTGACTCTCTTATTCTATTCATTCACTCACTCATGCAACTCGCATAGTTGAGAGAGAGGAGTGCGCACAAGTGGAGGAGGAGTAGCTGCTGAGGACATCTATCTTTTGGGGTTTGATCTTTGTGATCTTTGTATTGGTGCTTATTCTATCTCTAAGGAAGTTGCGGGGTTTTTCACCTTCTTGGTTTTCCCTGGTGAAATGCTTTGTGTCCATTGTCTCTTGTGATTGTTATGTTGTGCTTGTTATTCTCTTAGTGATCCTAGATAATATTGAATGAAATTATCGAAAAAAATTAACATGGTATCATAGCGATACTAAGAAGAAGACACTATCCAGCTGTGGAAGCTAGGGCTTCTTAATTTTTGGGTTTCTCTCCATAGTTCATCAAATGCAGGAGGCTAGGATGAATCTCCTTGCAAGGGCGCATCTTTTTGTCGAGACATAATTCAATTCTAACCATTTTCAGTTTTTGGCCTATCACTACTGCGGGAAATTAGGGTTTCGGAGAAAGTTGGAATTTCTTGGATCTAAGACCATGGTTGAATACTCCTTAGAAAAATTGAAGTTTAAAGACCAATATCGAACTTTTTGGTTGGGAAGAACCGCGCGCTCTATCAAACCCTAGTTCAGGATTTTGAATAGAAAAGTGGAAAATTAGGGTTTCTGTAAAAGTTGGAATTTTTTAAATCTAAGACAACGCATGGATGCTCCTCAGAAAAATCAAAGTTTAGAGACCAAGATCAAACTTTTTGGTTGGGTAGAACCCCGAGCATTATCAAACCCTAGTTCAGGATTTTGACCAGAAAACCCGAAAACCAAAAACTGTTGATCTGAAAGTTTCAAAGGCAATTTTGAGGGGTCAAATTTTGCAGATTTCAATATTGAAGCATACTAGCTTGATCAGCTCAGCAAGGCGCATCTTTCCATCCATTCAGAAGTTTGGAATTCAAAGTTTGAATTTTTAGGGTTTCTCTAACAAACCCTAATCCAAGTCAGATCCAGTTTCAACAAATCAAGTGGTAAGACCTAAATCTTTTATTTCCATTTGAGTTTCTCATTAAGATGTCTCACCACACCAAGCTTGAGGATAAGATTGAAGGAGCTGATAACTTTCGAGCATGGAAGTATAGTATTGGGGTAATCCTAGAAGAAAATGAATTGGACACCTACATAAGTCAAGAGGTTCCAGTTCCAGAGTGAGATGAGGCTAAGGCATTACATAAGAAGAACTTGGTCAAGGCCAAGAGAATCATTGTTGATTCTATCAAAGACCATCTCATACCCCATGTGTCTTCGCTAAAGACACCTAAGGAGATGTTTGACTCCTTGACCAAGTTGTTTGAAGGAAAGAATATAAATCGGAAGATGACACTGCGAAACCAATTGAAAGGGGTAAAGTTTCAGAATGGAGAGACCATCCAATCCTACTTTACTAAGGTCTCTCAAATCAAAGAACAACTTGAAGCTGTGGATGAAGTAGTGGAGAATGGAGAAACTGTGATGACCACATTGAATGGCCTAACTAGGTCATGGGACTCCTTCATCCAAGGTATCTGTGCAAGAAAGAAGTTGATCTCTTTCAGTAGACTGTGGGAGGAATGTTCACAAGAAGAAGCTAGACTTGTGGCCCGAGAAGAAAAGATGAGAAATGAATATCAAGCTCTCACAGCTCACATAAAGAGAGGTAAGTTCAAGAGAGAGCAACTTCATCACAAGAAATCTTCTCACCACCATCAAAGAGAGATGAAATATCTGAGATGCTTCACATGTAATGAGAAGGGACACTTTGCCTCAGAATGTCCCAAGAGGACAAAAGACTTCAAGAAGAAGAAGAAGAAAAACAACAACAACAACAAGAGATATCATGCTCATGCTGCTGACGATGATGAACCTCCCAAGAAGAAGACTAAGCTAGAAAGTGAAGACTCTTCAAGTGACAAAGAATATGTTCTAATCTCTGCTCTCACAGGTACTGTTACACATGGGTGTAATGATTGGCTTATTGATTGTGGGGCTTCCAAACATATGACGAGATTCAAAGAATCTCTTAATGACCTATCTGAACATGAGTCACCCCACAAGGTGAAACTTGGGGATGACTATCAACACCCTATAAAAGGAAGTTGAGAAGCCTCCTACAAGTTAGACTTTGGGAAGTCTTTAAAGATGCAAGATGTTGTATATGTACCTGGACTCAAGAAGAATCTTCTCTCCATATCATCTTTGGATGCAAAAGGGATGAGAGTTGCATTTGTGGATGGCCAAGTACTTATGTGGCCAAAAGGAAAGACCATAGATGATGTTGTTGTGATTGGAGAGAAAGAGGGAGGATTGTACAAATTGAAGAGACAACCTGAGCATGCCATGATACATGAATCCATGGAGCCAAGTGAACTTTAACATAGAAGGCTTGCTCATGTGCACTATAGAGCACTGCCAATTGCAAGCAAAGTAGTAGAAGGTCTTACGGAAATCTAGTCAAAGCATGAAGGTGTTTGCAAAGGATGTGCAAAAGGTAAGAACACAAAGAAGACATTTCCAAGCAGTGAAAGCAAGGCAAAAGGAATCTTGGAAATTATCCACTCCGATGTATGCAGTCCGATGTCCTCCAGTTCTCTAAGTGCGTATGTATATTATGTTTCCTTCATTGATGATTTCTCTAGGAATACTTGGGTTTATTTCTTGAAGAATAAAGATGAAGTGTTTGATAAGTTCAAGGAATTCAAAGCCTTGATAGAAAACCAAACTGATAAGAATATTAAGACCTCTAGATCCAATAATGGCGGAGAGTTCACTTTAGGAGACTTCAAGAAGTTATGTAGTGATTCAATGATTAAGAGGGAGTTGACCACTCCTTACAATCCACAACATAATGGGGTTGCAGAAAGGAAGAATAGAACAATCATGGATCAACACGAGCAATGCTTCATGACCAAGATCCACCTATGCACCTATGGGCAGAAGCAGCAAGGATAGCTGTATATGTACAAAACAGAACACCACACAAGATACTTGACAACAAGATACCAGAAGAAGTTTTCTCTGGTAAGAGACCAGAAGTTAGCCATCTCAAGATATTTGGCTATCCAGTATATACACATGTTCCAAAATAAAAGAGGACAAAGTTAGATCCTTCAGGAAAGAAGGGTATATTTGTGGGGTACAATGAAAGCTTGAAGGCACACATAATCTACTTTCCAGGGTTCAAGAAGATTGACATCAGCAGGGAAGTGACTTTTGATGAAAACTCAGCATACATCAAATCAAGGAAGACACCTATTGAAGACTATGAAGAACCAAGGATACCTAGAATACAAGACACCACCATGAATGAAGTAATTCCAGAAGAGGATCATGAAATAGAAGATCCACAAGAACCTGTAGATCCACCCCATGAGAAGAACTCTCACAAGAGGAAACCAACATGGGCTAGAGAGCTCATTGAAGATGCAGAAAGGTAAGGTATTCTAGAGGAGGAACATAGAGAAAGAAAAAGGACAAGGTCACACACCAGCTATGTTGCCTTACTCTGTGACATAACGAAAAAGAACCTTCTGGCTATGAAGAAGTAGCGAAAAAGAAAGAATGGAAGTATGCCATGGTCGAGGAATACCAGTCGATCATGAAGAATGATGTTTGGGATGTGGTCCCAAGACCAGAAGGGAAGTCTCTTGTGACTTCCAAGTGGATCTACGAGATCAAGCATGCTGCAGATGGCAGCATAGAGAAATACAACGCAAGGCTTGTGGCTCATGGCTTCTCCCAGAAAGAAGGGATAGATTATGAAGAGACTTTTGCACCTGTAGCTAGATACACTTCCATCAGAATAGTACTTGCTCTGGCTGCAGTAATGAAATGGAAGATACACCAGATGGATGTCAAGATAGATTTCTTGAATGGTGTAGTCAAAGAGGAAGTGTATGTGGAGCAGGCACTCAGTTTTGAGACACATGATAGGGATTCATATGTGTGTTGATTGAAGAAAGCCTTGTATGGCTTAAAGTAAGCACCCAGGACATGGTACGGCAGGCTAGACAGGAATGGTACGGCAGGATAGACAGCTTCCTGTCTAGTTTGGGCTTTACCAAGAGTAAAGCAGATTCCAACCTTTACTACAAGGTTGAGGAAGGCAATCTAGTGATACTCCTACTGTATGTGGATGACCTGTTTGTGACAGGTGAGGATGGGTTGATTGCCGACATGAAGAGGAATCTTGCTTCCGAGCTCGAGATGAAGGACTTGGGTATGATGCATTACTTTCTAGGTATGGAGGTATGGCAGAGTGCAGATGGAATCTTCCTTGGACAAGGGAAGTATGCAGTAGAGATCCTGAAGTGGTTCGAGATGATGGACTACAAGGCCATGGCCACACCTATGGCATCGAACCTGAAGCTATTAAGTGATGCTTCATCAGAGTCGGTTGATGCCATGATGTATCATCAGATGATTGGGTCCTTGATGTACCTGACGAACACAAGACCAAATATTTGCTTTGCGGTGAACACTGTGAGCCAGTTCCTGATGGATTCTAGACATGTTCACCTGATTGCTGTAAAGCATATTCTGAGGTACCTGAAGGGTATGATTGATTATGGGCTCAAGTATGATACAAATCAAAAGTTTAACCTGGAGGGTTATGTTGATTCAGAGTGGGCAGGCAATGCTGCAGATAGGAAGAGCACTTCGGGGTGCTGCTTCAGTATGGGATCAGGTGTGATCTCTTGGTTTAGCAGGAAGCAATCCTGCGTAGCACTGAGTACAGCCGAAGCAGAGTATGTCGCAGCTTGTTCAGCTAGTTGTGAGGTAGTATGGCTAAGGAAGCTACTGTCTAATTTATTTGATCTCCAGTTGGATGCTACTTGTATCTATTGTGACAACCATAGTTGTGTGAAGTTGTCAGAGAACCTAGTGTTCCATGACAAGTCGAAGCATATCGAGATCAAATATCACTATATCAGGGATATGGTGCAGAGAGGAGCAGTGAAGCTCTAGTATGTTGCGACAGATGAGCAGATTGCAGATGTGTTGACCAAACCACTAGCCAGAGTCAAGTTCGAGTACTTCAGAGAGAGGCTTGGTGTTCTTCAGATAGAAGATACTTCGGGGAGGAAGTGATGGGACACATTTGTAGGAGCCATTCCAAGCATGGTGGTAGGAGGATCCTTCCCATGGATGTGGATGTAAGTGTTGTGTGATGAGCATCAAAATGATGCTCCAGATGATGATGATCAGGATGATCATGTGATGATGATGTTATGATGATTATCATGATGATCATGTGATGATGATATGCATCAGGACGATGCTATGATGATGATCAGGACAATCATGTATGATGAGCATCAGGTCGATGCTCCAGATGATGTGCATCAAGATGATGCACTCTATGAAGATGATCAGTATGATCATGAGCATCAGGATGATGCTCCATGCGAGGATGATCAGGTTGATCATGAGAATCGGGGTGATACTACGAGGTCGAGGATATGTGGTAGGTTGTGCAGTAGCATGTAATAGCTCCCTGGGAGATCCGATAGGTTGAGCAATAAGCTCGTAATCTGTCCTGGGATGCTCTTTCGAGGTTTTGCGAGGGAGGAATGTAATCAGTCCTAGAGATTCGATAGGTTGTGCTAGGCACGTAAAAGTCCTGGGATGCTCTTTATAGATCTTTCGAGTTGTGCTAGGTACATAAACGTTCCTAGGATGCTCTTTTAAGGTTTTTCTTGTTCACATGTAATCAGTCCTGGAGATCCGATAGGTTGTGCTAGGCACCTAAAAGTCATGGGATGCTCTTTAGAGATCTTGTCGGTCCTGCTAGGAACATAAACGTTCCTGCGATGCTCTTTAAAGGTTTTGTGAAGGATGCATGTAATTAGTCCTGGGAGATCTTATCGGTCGTGCTAAGGCACATAAAGGATCCTGGGATGCTCTTGTCAGGTTTTGTAGAGGCTGCATATAATCAATCCTGGGAGATCTTGTCAGTCGTTCTAAGGCACATAAAGGATCCTGGGATGCTCTTGTATGCTTTTGCAAATGCACATAATCATTACTGATATTCCACCTCTATTGAGCAGCTCGCAAAGATGATGAAGACTTACAGGAGGCTAGGCCTACATCCAGCATGAAAAAGGGCTGGCTCTGTAGAAATTCCTATGAAGAGAAGAATTGAGATATAGCACTAGTGATCGAGATGACGAGTACAACAGCAGTGATGATGATTCTCCGTGATCCAGTGACAATGATCTAGCTCTAGAATTGAAGACTTGTGTCGATATGTATTGATGACCTGTGTTAAGAGAATACCTTCCTAGTTAAGAGGGAGTGTTGATGTATTTGTAACTTTGTAAGATATTCACTTGTATATTATGTTTGTACTTTATTGTATCCTTAATGGAGATGTATTATTCCTCCGATTGGAAGTTTCGTCATTTGTATTTGCAAGTGTCGCAAGTTACATTGTAAGTATCGTAACTTATATTTGATGGGTTATTAGACCACTTGTGTGGGGTCGGCCCTGGATGAGTCATGTGAATGGGTTATTAGGCTTCCTTAAGAAGTCAGCCTTGTTAGGGATAAAGACAGGTCAAGTCATTGTATAAATAGAGAGTGTGATTCTCTCATTCTATTCATTCACTCACTCATCCAACTCGCATAATTGAGAGAGAGGAGTGCGCACAAGTGGAGGAGGAGTAGTTGCTGAGGATATCTATCTTTTGGGGTTTGATATTTGTGATCTTTGTATTGGTGCTTATTCTATATCTGAGGAAGTTGCGGGGTTTTTCACCTTCTTGGTTTTCCCCGGTGAAATGCTTTGTGTCTATTGTCTCTTGTGATTGTTATTCTATGCTTGTTATTCTCTTAGTAATCCTAGATAATATTGAATGAAATTATCGAAAAAATTAATAGTCAAACCTAGTTTGACCAAGTCAACCTTGGGATCCATGATGAGTTGGAACAGTAATGATATATGATGATGATTTATGGTCCTTTGATGCATCTTTGATGACTCCATACAGTGGACACATGTTTCATATGATGATCAATTTACTTTTTTATGGTTATTATTATGCTCAGATCATTTATTTTATTATTGTCCGGGTATGGCTAAAGCTACAGATGATCTTACAGGTTTCCGTAGGGTGTATGGGTACTCATACTTAGTATATTTGGACCTTCTGATTCCATTGAGGCACTCAATTATTAGTTTCAGGCACTCCCAGTGATGTCAGAGGCATATTTCCACTTTTAGCCAGTTTTGCCATGCAGAAATGGCCTGTCCAGCAGTTGCTTTGAGCTTGCATGTTTTCCTATGGTGCTACAGAGGAGAGGGGTGGTCAAACCACTTGTTATTACCATATTACCCCCTCTCTAGACATGTTGGTATAATCAGATTTTTTTCCCAAGCTCCAGACAGTGAGTTACATGCATTTTGGTGGTTTTCAGGTGGGATAAAAAGGTCATCGAGGAAATCGATTTGGGCTATTGAGGCAAGGTTTTGGCATGAGTTTTGTTCAGAGGTCATATGTGATGTATCCAACTCCTTCCATATCAGCTTGTAGCATTTAGTGGTGATCTGAAAATATCAAGATCTTTTTAACCAATAAACTTGCATATGAAATTTGCATAAAAACATTCATAAAATTGCCTTAAAAGATGATTTTAAAATGCTTCAAATCAACACATAAGCACATAAAGATAGATGCAAACTAGAAAAACAACACAACATCTGATAAAGGAGTTCACCCTTTCCTGGGCTACGTCTCTGGGTTGCTTCCAATTGGAAGGCCGATCTTATTCAGTCTTCAAAGATTACAAATTGGGTGTTATGGAAAACACCTCTATTTTCTGTCTATCAAATGCAGAAACAGACTGCACCATTACGTCCATCTAGAAATTCTGAGCAAAATGAGTATAAAGTTGACCCTTTTTTCCCGAGGCCTCCTCTAGCATGCAATTCGAGACAACCAATCTGCAAAAAAGACAAAAGTACTAAATGCTTCTATACTTTGCCTCGGGAACTGTGCCCACACTCCACCTTGGAATTTGTGCTCTGTAACTCCAAATTTCGACCTTCTGAACTTGCCCGTGATTGGAAATCGTGGTTCAATTTATAGTAAACAAGCGCTGCAACTTCTTAACAAATTTCCGTCGATATGCCCTCAACAGTGGCCCTGTAGCCCAATGGTAAGAGAGTAGTTCTTTGTGGGGAGAGGTCCTAGGGTCAAACTCGCAGGCCTCTCCACTATGACCTGTTTTGTTGCATCGAGTGAAACGAGGTGCTCTATAGCCCAGTACGGGGGAGATGTTGTAACGTTTGTGATGTAACGTTTGTTACTAACAAAATAATTAAAAAAATTCATGTCGGCTCATAAAATAAAAAAATTATGGAAAGTATTTAAAAAAATCCATGTTCGTTCATAAAATAAAATATTATGAAAAGTAATTAAAAAATAGATGTTCGTTTATAAAATAAAAATCTAAAACTTAAACCCGGATCTATCAATCAAGAAAGATCAAATTTCTAGAGTTTAAATTTAAAAAAATAAATACACCTCAAGAAATTGGATCTCTCTCGGTGCTTGATAGATGCGGGTTTAGGATGGATATATGCTAATAGTATGGTGGCATACAATGTGGTTACATGTTATCATATAGTTTTAAACTTTGATATATCCGCTGATTTTCATGGAATGGTTGACACCGTTTTATACTCTGGATAAGGTTTATATGCTATGCACTCCACGTTTAAAGTTTGTTATCATATGGCTTATAACTTTGGATACCACGTTATAACATATGGTGTGGCTTTACCATATGATATGTGCTTTTCCATATTACATGGTTTATAATATGGTTCATTATATGGTTAAAGCTCCAAGTTGATATTATGGATAGGGTTCATTCCATGGGTTTAATATTATGGTTATAACATAATATTTCAACCTTTTTAACCTTTCAACCTTTTTTTTAATATACCTTTTTTAATATTTTGAACCATTTCTTAATGTGACCTTTTGAACCATGTTAATGGGGTCATGGTGGCCAATGAGGTATTGGGTCCGATTCCCATAGCCCCAAAATAACTTTTAAACCATATTTTTAACCATTTCAACCAACATTGATGGAACTTCAAATGTGAAAAACTTCTTCATCCGAAGGCCGTTTCACGCGAGACAAACGTTGACGAAAAGTTGCCAAGGAGATCTTTACCACGGTAACCTTTGTACTTCTGTTTGAAGACTTTAAATATGATCGGTGATGAGATGATACTCTTGGATCAAGTGGGGTCCACACACTCTTTGGGTTGTGATTTGGTGCATTCTTCTCTCAGTTGAGGGGGCCACGATTTGATCATTAGTCACTTGGACATGTTATTGAGTCATATGTTATATCATTGTGCCATGGGGTGATGCTAGTGAAGGATAATAAAGCCTCCTAGCACCACCATGTGCTCCTAGTATCTTTTCCTTGTCATCTTATATGGCACACACTTGTTTTAGTCACTTTTATGTGGTGCGCAACCCCTAGGGCTTATTTTAGTGAGTGCGCACCCCCGCTTTTAGTGAGTTGATCCATGTTATATTGTACCGGCTGATCTTAGCAATTGATTGTATTGTTTTTATCTTTTGATCTCAACCACTCATTCATAAAGTGGTTAGGGTTTTGGTCTCTCTCCTCCTTTTTAAGGAAGAGGCCCTTGGATTTTTCCCAGTTTTAAATCATAAATTCCTTGGATTTTTCTTCGTAGTATTGTTTAGATAGGAATTTCTTCTTGAAGTACCATTTAAAAGTGCTCCAATTCTAATCATTATCCTTGATTCCCTTCACTCTTTTGATGTCCTGCCACCAAATGCCAGCTTTCCCTATCAAGTTGTATATGGCCATCTTTGCTTTCAATGATTCTGAATAATCATAGATTTGAAATTATTTCTTCATGCCGGACAACCATGCTTCAGATGTCTCTCCTTTCTCAGTTTCACCATTGAAAGTTGGGGGTTTTATTTTCTTGAACTCCCCAGAAATTTGTTCATACTGTTTATGGATTTTCCTTCTTGGTTTGTAATCCCCTTCGGTGTTATCACTTGAATAATCACATTTCTTTTTACGTATCTCATTTGCAGCTCCTGATGGTGTTGAACTGTTATTTTCATCTTCAGTTCTCACTTTCTTACCCTTGTTCTAATGTGGTAAGTCTTCAGTCTTGGAGGTATTTTCAGCCCTTCTATCCCGTTCATCAGTTGGACACTGGTCGAACAGTACTTGGTTTAGTTCTTCTTGTGCCTTTAGAATTCTCTCATTATCTTGTTTAACAGATCTCATTTTTTCTTTCAACTCCTGAAATGCACATAACAATTCTGATGAATGGTCATTCAATTCACCATGGACTTCTTCTTCATAATGCTGTCCAGTGCTATTGTTGTTATGGTTGTTTGGTTGAAATCTGTCCTCCATGTGTTCAGCTGATCCTTCCATACCTGTAACTTAGAAATAAATTTTTGTAAAACAAAATAATTTAACTTGAATTAGTAAAGATTTATGGGTTCATTAAATTTTCTGTTGCGTGTTCTTTGGACCTTTTCAGGCCGAGAGTTCGAACATGAGCTCTGATACCACATGTAACATCCTGTAATTTTCACAAAAATTTAAAATTTTTAAAATAGCAATAAATACTGAAATTGATAATGCGGAAATGAAATAATTGCTAAACCTCTTAACTAATAACAGCTTAACGATAACGACACTTCATAGTTCTTTAAACAAATACAACATTAGTTTTGCTTGTGTTAGCTGTAATTAAAATTTTCTTGCGATACACTCCTCTAGACATAATACTGATAGTTTGCTTTTGGATGATGACGAAGGGGGTCCTACGAGGTACCCTGAGGTTTACTTAGCTATTTTAGCTAAAGCATTTGAACCTGTTTCCTAGTGCAGAAACGCATGTAAGAACATTACGACAATTCAAGTGTTAAGCGTAATTATGTTTTTCAATTAGTCGTCAATGTATTGTGAAAATTCTAAGTGCTTCCTTGCATGAAAGTTATTAAAGGTATGGATTTATGTCTTACTTCTTGTTTACATGCTAGTTTACAAGCTTATCAGTGCTATTAGAATCCTGTCATCAATTTGCCATTATGCAAGGAGTAGTAATATCATGTGCATTGTACTTACACTATGAGTTTTTTATTATGTGCTAGATTCCAATGTATATATGGATTTACTTGAAGTTCAACAAAAATAACTATATTAGCTTAAACATCTCTCAATTTATAATTTATGAAAAGTCATTCTAATATAGCAAATGTTATTATCATAGTTACGATGATACTATTGTAACTTTGCAACATTATAGGAATTAGATTTTTTTAATTTAATGTTTATGCTATGTAAATTTTTATTAATTAATAAAAATATGTTTATTACAATCATCCTTGACCAAATTTGGTCATAATTACAAAACTTTGTAATTATAATTTAGCATAATGTTTTTGCAAATAAAATAATAAGTCTCAAAATTTGGGTAGGTGACATACACCCCCCCTTAAGTTTCAACATCGTCCTCGATGTTGTTCATTCATTTTCCTAGTAATCTTGAAACAGAGCTGGGTATGCTACCCGCATACTACTCTCCAACTCCCAGGTTGCCTCTTTTGGGCTAAGGTGCTTCCATTGCACCTTTACCTGCCCAATGGTGCGATTCCGGAGTAGAGTTTCCCTCCTTTTGAGGTACAATCCGGTTCCACCTGAAAATCGTCGTCTTGTTCCACCTGTACATCATTCCAATTTATAACATGAGTAGCATCATGTACATATTTCTTTAAAACTGAAATATGAAAAACATTATGTATTTTTAGATTTGGTGGCAAAACTAGTTGGTATGCCATGGGTCCAACCCTTGACAAAACTTTGAAAGGGCCACAATACCTGGGTGCCAGCTTGGCACAGCTTCCCAATTTCAATGAGCTCTTTTTCGGTCTTACCTTAATGAAAACATGCTCACCAACCTGGAATTCTTTATGAGTCCTCTTAAGATCTGCTTGACTCTTTTGCCTATCTTGGGCAACTTTAAGATTTCTTTGTACCTGTTGCACAGTTAGTTCTATTTCCTTCAACAATTCAAGTCTTAATACAACTCTATTAACTGGGTCATTCCAAGAAACTGGTGTATTATATTTCCTACCATAAAGAATTTCAAACAGGCTAAGCCTGGATGATGCATGGTAATGGTTGTTATATGCAAATTCTGCTAAATGCAAGTAGTCCTCCCACTTACCAGGCTGGTCCTTAACATACATCCTTAGCATGTCTTCCAATATCTGATTCACTCTTTATGTTTTTCCATCCGTTTGTGGATGAAATGTTGTGCTAAAGTTTAAGGTTGTATTCAACCCTTTAAACAAAGATTTCCATAAGTTCCTAGTAAACTTAGAATCACAGTTTGAAACTATCACCTTTGGTATTCCATGCAATCGAAAAATCTGTTTCATGAAAATTTCAGCAATGTTTGGCGCCTTATGAGTAGTTTTTACTGGTATAAAATGTGTTTCCTTGCTGAGTTTATCCACTACCACCATGATGGAATCATTTTGTTTCTGATTCTTGGGTAGTCCGGTAACAAAATCTATGCTTATGATCTCCCATTTCCAGCTAGGTATAGGTAATGGTTGTAACAGTCTAGCCGGATGCTGATGTTCAACTTTTACTTTTTGACAGTCAAAACATTTAGCTATATATTCTGCTACTTCATCCTTCATCCTGGGCTAATAATACTCTTTCCGTAACATAGTGATGGTTTTCTTATAACCTGGATGGCCAAAATAATGACTTCTGTGCATCTCATCTAAAATCAAAATTTTTATCTTTGGTACATTGGGCACATATAATCTGTTCTTATACAATAACAATCCATTTCCTTTTAATCTGTAGTCTGCCATAGAATTTTCAGAATTACTTTCTGCTGTCTTTTCATGTAATTTTCTGTACTCTTCATCAGTTTTAATCCTTTCAAAGATCTGATTTTCTAAATTTGTGGTGTATGTACTAATGGTTGAAATAAAATTTAACTTTGCATTACGAATCAAAGCATCAACAACCTTGTTCTCTTTACCCTTTATATGTTGAACTTCAAAATCATATTCACTTAGAAAGGTTAGCCATCTAGCCTGTCTAGCATTCAAATTCGTCTGATCTAGTATATACTTCAGCCCCATATTATGTGTCATCAAAGTAAATTTCCTGCCAATAAGATGGTGCCACATTTTTAAAGCGTGTATTACTGCTAATAATTCCAGATCATATGTAGAGTAATTTTTCTCATGTATTTTCAGCTTTCGAGACTCATATGCAACAGCATGTCCCTCTTGTGTTAGGACTCCACCGAGTCCGTCATTACATGCGTCGGTGCATACTATAAAATTCTTATTAGGATCTGCAATTCTCAGAGTAGGTGTTGTAGTTAGTAATTCCTTCAACTTCTTAAAACTATCTGCACACTTTTGATCGCATACAAACTTCTTCCCCTTCTTCTGTAAGGAGGTTATGGGGTTTGCAATCTTTGAAAAACCTTCTATGAATTTTCTATAATATCTTGTAATCCCCATAAATGATCTTACGTCCGACACATCCTTAGGAACCGGCCATTCGTTAATGGATTTTATCTTATTTGGATCAACTGAAATTCCTTCCTTAGAGATTATATGACCCAAAAACTGAATCTTATCCTTGCGAAAGTCACACTTGCTAAACTTAGCGTATAATTGATGATCTCTCAGAACTTGTAAAATAATACGCAGATGTTCGTCATGTTCTTCCTTACTTTTAGAATATACCAGAATGTCATCTATGAACACAATGACGAACTTATCCAAATATTTGTGCAGAATATTGTTCATTAAGCACATAAAAACTATCGGGGCATTAGTCAACCCAAATGGCATGACTACGAACTCATAATGTCCATAGTGAGTTCTAAAGGTTGTTTTAAAAATATCCTCATCTTTCACACGAACTTGATGATATCCTGACCTCAAATCAATCTTTGAAAATATCGTTGCTCCACGCAGCTGATCAAATAAATCGTCTATGCGAGGCAACGGATATCGATTCTTGATTGTCATCTTATTCAGTTGGTGATAATCTATGCAAAGTCTTAAAGTGCCATCCTTCTTCTTAACAAAAATAACAGGTGCTCCCCAAGGAGACACGCTGGGTCTTATATAGTTTTTATCAATCAGTTACTTCAACTATGATTTCATCTCATTTAATTCCAGTATATTCATCCTATATGGAGCTTTGGAGTTTGGCATCGCACCTGGTATCAGTTCAATGGTAAAATCTATATCTCTCTTCGGGGGTAACCCTGGAATCTCTTCTGGAAAAACATCCTGGAATTATTTTAGGATAGGTATATCTTCTAGTTTCAATTTGTCCTCTTTTGTAATTGACTCCTCATGTACTACATTCACTGCGAACATCTTACATCCTTTTCTAACTGCTCTTTTTATTTGCATAGTTGAAATCTGTCTAAGTGATGTCTTTCTAGGAATACCCTTTACTTCTATTGTTTCTCCTTCATCATTTAAACAAGTAAAACTTTTCTCATAACAATTCAAAATAACATGATGGGCTTCTAACCAATCCATTCCAATTAAGATGTCGTAAGATCCTAAAGGTAAAACATTTAGCTTGGTTTATGTCTTTAACTAATTCATAGATAAAACACAACTTTCAACAAAATCAGACACTTATCTTTTTGTTCCTGTTGCTAATCTAACTAACCAAGATTTATTAATTTTTTCTATTTTCATATTTAAATTCTCTACAATATCTAGAGATATATAACTTAGGCTAGCGCCTAGGTCAATCAAAATAGAAACTGGGTGGTTTTGTAGCATACCTTCAATCTTTACCATAGAGACTTGATGCTCCGCTTGCCTGTTATCTAGAGCTACATTAATTCTGGGCATCTCTCTTGTCAAGTCTCCCATAGTAGGTTCAGCTTGTATGGAGTGAATATTATTGGTTTTCCGCTTCCTTTTGGGGCATTTTGAAGCATAATGAGGACCTTGACACTCAAAACATTTTATAGGTTCCCTCTGGTCATTAGTCCTGGTAACATTGGGTGTATTTCTAGGAGCTGTAAAATTCTTCTGTTGATTGTTTCTGGGACTATTTCCTTGGAAATTTTGATTTGGAAAGTTTTTCTTTTGAAAACAAGAATTTCCATTGAATCTAAAAATTTTCTTCTTCAACTCAAAGTTGCTGGGTTTATGAATTTTCTAGTTAGATATCCCTTCACTTTTCTGGTTAGTATCATAGCAGAAAGTTGCTTTCCTCATGGCTTCTTCTAAGGTATTTGGATTGTCATACTCTATTCTGTCCTTGATGTAGAAAGGTAGACAACTCAAATACCTCTGAATCTTTGGTTTCTCCTCTACGAGGTATGGCACATACCTTAGCAAATTCAGAAATTTGATGTTCAGTTCCTTCATGTTCATGGTTCCCAGTTTTAAATCATAAATTCCTTGGATTTTTCTTCGTAGTATTGTTTAGATAGGCATTTCTTCTTGAAGTGCCATTTAAAAGTGCTCCAATTCACATCCTTGTCCTTGATTCCCTTCACTCTTTTGATGTCCTGCCACCAAATGTCAACTTTCCCTATCAAGTTGTATATGGCCATCTTTGCTTTCAATGATTCTGAATAATCATAGATTTGAAAGTATTTCTTCATGCCGAACATCCATGCTTCAGCTGTCTCTCCTTTCTCAGTTTCACCATTGAAAGTTGGGGGTTTTATTTTCTTGAACTCCCCAGAAATCTATTCATACTGTTTATGGCTTTTCCTTCTTGGTTTGTAATTGAATAATCATGTTTCTTTTTATGTATCTCATTTGCAGCTCCTGATGATGTTGAACTGCTATTTTCATCTTCAGTTCTCACTTTCTTACCCTTGTTCTGATGTGGTAAGTCTTCAGTCTTGGAGGTATTTTCAGCCCTTCTATCTTGTTCGTTAGTTCGACACTGGTCGAACAGTACTTGGTTCAGTTCTTCTTGTGCCTTCAGAATTCTCTCATTATCTTGTTTAACAGAACTTATTTCTGCTTTCAACTCCTGAAATGCACGTAACAATTCTGATGAATTGTCATTCAATTCACCATGGACTTCTTCTTCATAATGTTGTCCAGTGCTATTGTTGTTATGGTTGTTTGGTTGAAATCTGTCCTCCATGTGTTCAACTGATCCTTCCATACCTGTAACTTAGAAAACAATTTTTTGTACAACAAAATAATTTAACTTGAATTAGTGAAGATTTCTGTTGTCACAAAATTTTCTATTGCGTGTTCTTTGGACCTTTTCAGGCCAAGAGTTCGAACATGAGCTCTGATACCACATGTAACATCCCGTAATTTTCACAAAAATTTTAAAATTTTAAAATAGCAATAAATACTGAAATTGATAATGCAGAAATGAAATAATTGCTAAACCTCTTAGTGATAATGACACTTCATAGTTCTTTAAACAAATATAACATTAGTTTTGCTTGTGTTAGCTGTAATTAAAATTTTCTTGCGATACACTCCTCTAGACATAATACTAACAGTTTGCTTTTGGATGATAATGAAGGGGGTCCTACAAGGTACCCTGAGGTTTACTTAGCTATATTACCTAAACCATTTGAACCTGTTTCCTTGTGCAGAAACACGGGTAAGAACATTACGACAATTCAAGTGTTAAGCATAATTATGTTTTTCAATTAGTCGTCAATGTATTGTGAAAATTCTAAGTGCTTCCTTGCATGAAAGTTATTAAAGGTATGGATCTATGTCTTACTTCTCATTTACGTGATAGTTTACAAGATTATCAGTGCTATTAGAATACTGTCATCAATTTGCCATTATGCAAGGAGTAGTAATATCATGTGCATTGTACTTACACTATGAGTTTTTTATTATGTGCTAGATTCCAATGTATATATGGATTTACTTGAAGTTCAACAAAAATAACTATATTAGCTTAAACATCTCTCAATTTATAATTTATGAAAAGTCATTCTAATATAGCAAATGTTATTATCATAGTTATGATGATACTGTTGTAACTTTGCAACATTATAGGAATTAGATCCTTTTAATTTAATGTTTATGCTATGTAAGTTTTTATTAATTAATAAAAATATGTTTATTACAATCATCCTTGACCAGATTTGGTCATATTTACAAAACTTTGTAATTATAATTTAGCATAATGTTTTTGCAAATAAAATAATAAGTCTCAAAATTTGGGTAGGTGACAGCGCACTAGTGGGCTTGGGAAAAACATGTGAGCAAGAGAAAATAACAAATATTTCATT
Source organism: Larix kaempferi (assembly GCA_027924585.1). NCBI lineage: Eukaryota > Viridiplantae > Streptophyta > Pinopsida > Pinales > Pinaceae > Larix > Larix kaempferi. The sequence continues at coordinate 1,146,484 of BSBM01000356.1, forward strand.
TGATATTTGCGGAAGTAATCCTTGTCATAATTGACATCCATTCTCATTATCCAGTTACACATGAGAGGTATGTATTTTATTCTTCTAACTTATCCATTTGTTCTCTAGATCTCGAACCCTCATCTTAAAACCCTAGATTTTAAATCTGTTAAGATATGGTGATTGCATGGGCTTAATAATTAAAACCCTCCTCTATAATAATTAATAAACCTTGGAGACCAAATTGGGTGGGCAACCGACTCCATTTACCCCCTGATCTAAGGCACTGGGCCTCTCCAAGGGAGGTCGCACTTTTGGGTACGTGGGCATTTTCCTTTTCTGAAAAGTGCGTATTTCTTGTGCCTAATCAAATCCATAGATCCATTGAGTAGCAACCCTTCTAGTGCCATTTCATCTTGATCTTCACCTTGTGGGCCCCGTTTTGACCATTTTCCATATTTTAAGGGTGGGCCCCACTTGGCTCTTTCTATTTGGCATTAGTAGATCTATCTAGATCTATTAATCTAAACTCATAAGTGGATTAATCTTTCCTTGGTTGACATTTGTCCATCTCATAAGCCTCTTAAACCAATCCCTAACTCCCTGGGTCCACTTATCCATCATAGATCTAGATCTATCCACTCTTGATTTTCTCCTATTTCACTTTCACATTTCCCTAGGAGGTCTTGAATAGGTTCGCTAGCCTTCATTGGTTAGATAGGGTCTCCCCCTTGGTCTTACTTAGGCTAGATCTAAAGTAAAGAGTGCCTCGGTTAGCGTGACAACCAATTGTATTGGGAACCGTGGGATCTCTTGGGTCACCTCTTTAGTTGTCCAATGCCTCTACCATCCTAGATAGAATTACCTTTTGGGACAACTACAAGTTGTGTGATAACATATTTGGCGCCGTTGCTGCGGAGGTAGAGGCTTACCTCAGGTGTCTGTGAGTGTCCGTGCGTAATTCATATCTTATCGCATTTGGTCTTGTAACTTAGATGGTTATCATTTTTATCCTTAATTAAAACATAACCATCTCATTGTCACTCATCTCTCCCCACTTATACATGACATATCTTTTGGTAGAAAAGAATTAAAGTCTACTTGACGACTCCTAATCATGACTCCAGTTAGGAACGACCTCATTTGCATCCTTATTATCTAAGAAGTAGAGCTAATATAAATCAACCAGAAGGAACCCCACTCACTTATCGTAGAAGAGATCCCAAAGCTCAATCATCTAATTTCTTTTGGAAAATTGTAAATTATGATTCTCCAAATCGTTTTGTGGGATCCCCTTCAACTAATTATGTTCCTCCTGCATCCCTGTCTCATAATTTAAGCCCAGTAAATCAACTGGATGGAACAAATCAAACTCTTCCAAAAAACAATACTCAAACTAATCCTCTTGTAGCTCGTAGATTTGCAAACAAGGCCAAAGATTCACCCTTATATTTTTCCCAAATCCATGGTTCACCCCATGATATGCCCGACAAGTATTATGAAAAGATCCCTAAGTTTAATGGGAATTGTGTGACCTCCATTGAGGACCACATTGAGAATGTTTGGGCTCACATGGAAGCTTATGGGGAAGAAGAAGAAGATTTTTATATGAGGGGTATTTTTGCATCCCTGGAGGGTGATGATTGTAAATGGTTTGATTATTTTCTTGCATCATCAGTCATGGGATATGATGAATTCGCATAAAAACTTAAGCATGAGTGGTCAATCAAGTTAGATAGGCGTTTTCTTTAGAACCAACTTTTTGAAATCAAAAAGAAAGAAAATGAGTCTGTCTATGAATTCAACCTCCGTTTTGATAAGATAGTGGCCAATATCCCTGATCATATTAGGCGTAAAGAACAAGATGTGTTGATTCATTACCTCAATTCATTTGAAGATTATCTAGGCTACCACCTCAAAGACAAAGACCCTAAGGACTTAAAATAAGCTCAAGAAAATGCTAGAAGGGATGAAGCAAATGATGCCTCTATGGGGAAGCAAAACTTCTTTGATTCAATTAGTGCTTCATCCTCTAGATATGAGCCCAAAGCTAAAAAAGGAAAAGAACCAATTAAAGATCCCAACGATATGATCGAGAGTATGCAAGAAATGATGAAAAATTTAACTCTCTTGACTAGGGATCTAGCTAAGAGAAGGAATCGAAAAGGTATAGGAAACCCAATGGCCCAAAGCCTAATTAGAACCCTCAAAAGAGGCCTAATAATGATGAAAATAGAAAAAAACTTGTAACCCAAACATCACCTGAACTTCCTGGAATTAACTGGTCGAAAGAACAAAAGGAGGAGGATCCTCAGTATCCCACTCATAGTGAGGATGCCCAGGATTCCCCAATAAACATTAATTGGGTCAATGATTTAGACTTTGAAAAATACTTTGGGCGTATTTTGATAAATCGAGAAGAAGAAAGTGAAGAAAGTCCTAGTCCTAGTATTCCCGTTTTTGCCACTGAACAACGTGAAAGTAGTGGCCAAGCTCCTATTAGGATTTATGAAAGAAGAAAGGATGGCCAAAATCCTACTGCTTTCATTGAAATAAAGAATAGTGAGCAACCTAGTATAGTGAGTGAGCCAACTTCTATTATCCCTAAGTATGACTTAGACATCAACACTGAGAAAGAATTGGACAAGGTTATGCATAACATTCCACTCATTGAACTTATGAAAATCCCATCCATTAAAGAGCAAGTGGTAGAATTTTTCGAGAGTATCCCTAAGACTACCACCAGGCATGGTGAGGATCAACTTCTTCCAGACTTTAGCACCTAGTGCCTTGGTTGAAGATGAGGAAGATCCTCCCATCAACATCCATACAGCCTTGTATGAGAGCAAGAATGGTGGTCACCAACCTTTTTATCTTACACTTCACGTAGGTGACCTCCTTCTTCATAATTGTATGTTGGACTCTAGAGCTTCCATGAATGTCATGCCATTACAAGTTATGGAATACATGGGATTAAAAATAACTAGGCCTTACGAGAATGTGTGTGGAATAGACTGAAGACCAGTGCAATTTTTTGGCTTGATTAAGAACTTGAGAGCTGACCTATTTTCATGCCCCAACATATCCATGCTTATGGACATAGTAGTCATGGATTTCCCCCTAGTCTACAGAATGCTTTTGTGTAAAAATTGGTCTGCTGGACTAGGGGGTCATCTTCAAATGGATTTGTCATACGTTACTATTCCTAAATCTGATGGGTCTCTAGTTAGGATCTATCACGAGCCATTTTATGATGGTCATCTTGAAATTTATGAGGATGGTGTGAGGAACATTTATGGTGAGGGTCAATTATTACCTGGGGGTATTTTTATGGTCATGGGTAGCCATAGTGAGGATTATAGTACTGGAAGAGAAGAGATTTGGAGATATTTTGGAGACAATTACTCTTTTGAGGAGGATAATGAAAGAGCTAGTTTTTCTAGAGAAATAAATCTTGAAATGCATCGTGGAGAAGTGTCTGAAGAAATTCAAGCTTTAAACCGATTTGGTGATGTGGAGCCACAGAATGACCAACTCGAGCCCATCACTGAAGCAAATAACTCTGAGATAGACTTAGGTCGGATAAGAAGGGGTGAGCGTATACCTAGGACAGTTACTGAATGACTTGCATTGGTTGATCATAATATGGAAACAAAAAGATCTAGGTCCACTTATCCATCCTAGATCTAGATCTACCTACTCTTGATTTTCTCCCATTTCACTTTCACATTTCCTTAGGAGGTCTTGAGTAGGTTCGCTGGCCTTCATTGGTTAGCTAGGGTCTCTCCCTTGGTCTTGCTTAGTCTAGATTTAAAGTGAAGAGTGCCTCGGTTAGCATGACAACCAATTGCATTGGGAACCGTGGCATCTCTTGGGTCACCTCTTTAGTTGTCCAACGCCTCTACCATCCTAGATAGGATCACCTTTTGGGACAACTACAAGTTGTGTGATAATAGGACCACACATGAAAGTATGGAAGCATAGTGGGTTTCATATGATGCAAGTCAAACAGGCAACCAACAATAAGTTGTGAGTTGATTTTTTCTTCATATATTGTTTATTGTTGTTTTAATGATCAAGAGATCTTCTTTGAATACTCTACGTTGACATTATCTATGTGTGGCCTATCTAATGATGTAGGCAAGCTATCTACAACAACAACAGTAAGTAAGCTCCAACAGCTAATGCAACTGCTTAAAATGAGGTAATTGAAGTAGTGTCTTGTTTTATAGAATGCAAATATATTCTTTTTTTACTCATTACTATTTGTCTAATACATTGTTGAACTTTTGGCAACCTCTCTTCATTTGTAACTTTTAAATACTTTTGTAAACTCTAGCATTGCTCCAAGTTCACGATTTTTTATTTTGTTTTGAATTTATTAATGTAAAATTATTCAACACAATAAATGATATTAAAAATGTTTGTACATGTTAACAAAGACAGTTAATTCTCATTTTTGTTTATTGCAAAACAGTAGTATGATTCTAGTTATCTACTCTATCATTTGATATGTGTTGCAAGTCAACATTGTCACAAGACATTAATCAATCATAGATGTTATGTCTATCTTATAGTAAAGGTTAATGCTACTCTATGTCAATATGACATTAATTAAGTACTTTCATTTGGAGGCTATAGCTGAAATTGGCTCTCCTTTAGCCATATTTTTGCATGCATCATGGGTACAATCGTTATACAATAAATATGCCTCTCATATGAATTTTTCCATAATGTTTCTAACTCCTTGTTTGTGATAATGCCATGAAAATAATAATATAACACCCCAAGAAACTTCTAGACACTTCCCCTCATTTCGAGGATGGTATCTTGTGTAAAGTGGATGGTGCCTAAGTTTTATGCATCTTGCATTGAGGGAATCGAAGGGAGTCGAACTTGTGACCTCCCCTACACTGAAGGGAGATATCTCACGTATAGCTAATGACCACTTGATCAAACCCTTCGGGCTAAAACAATACTTATATATGAAAACTATGAATTTTATATAGGTTATGGATTTGGTAATTAATTTTGTTCTAACATTTTTGCACTTGTACTAAGAGAATGTAGGAAGGCATATTTATGCCAACATATAAGCAAAAGTAGTTCATGGCACTAGAAAAATAGAGTATATCGTATGGTACATTAATGTAGTGCTTAAGGCATCTCCTCTCTCCTCAAAATCACTTTTAGGAGCCACTTTTTTCCTCCAAATGCAATTTCAACATTGAAGAACTCTAAAACCATGAATTCTAGAATTAAGTACATTAGTACATTATAATTTTTTTACTTTTAATTGATTTCCAAAATACAAAAGTCTACCAAAATTAAAAATAAAGTCTTTTAAATATGGAGGGATCAAGAAAAAATGAGATACTAATCTATTCAGATGGAGAGCACTAACCTATGGGATCTCGATAGGCCCTACGCAACCTTAGTTGTATTAGCATTGGAGGCCTCATGACGACCTACCTTGAAAGTAGTTGAAACCATCTATTTATAAAGCAGTGTTGCAAACATCTCTGATTTCCCTTGATATTTCTGGTTTCACCCAAGTTTTTCAAGTTGTTGATTTGTTCGATATTTTCCAATACACACACACACACACACACACACACACAGATTTTGATTTATTTATAAGTACGGATGTTTCTATTTTGTTTTTCAACTATTATATTGACTATTTACGCTAAGGTGTCATATGAAAACACATCTCCCTTACACTCAGTTGTAAAATGCACTTCCATTTGGTTTTAAAAATATTATATTCAGTATTTATGTAAAGTTGTCACATGAGAACACATCTCCCTTACACTCACTATAAAATGCATCTTCATTTCCTATTTGAAATTAGAATAACTAAAGTCCAAAGCCTTTGGACCTATATTGCAGTTAGAAGAACGAAATTCCAAATTCATTGCCCCTATATTGGTTGGACCGTGCTTTGCATGATGGAAGTAACAGGGGATATTTGTACATGCTTTTCTTTTACAGAATGCAATATGTGTTTTTTCTCTTAATAGTTTTGTTAGGGTATGTTGTTTTAGTGTTGTTAGGGTATTTTGTTTTAGTGCTTAGAGATGAGGTTTGAGGCTATTGATGTGACTATTGTTCATGCTACCTTACTGCCAAAAAAACTGCTTTAGGGCTGTTTTGGGCCCATAAAATCCCTAATTACGCCCATATATGGGGAATGGTCCTCTTCATCACTAATTATGTCCAAATATGAGGAATGATCCTTTTCATCATTTTTTATGTCTCCAAGATGGAGATTAGGTGTTGTTAGGGAGATAAGACATACCCATAATTAGATCAGACAACCTCAACCCCGTTGTCTTATCCTCAAAATTAGCCTATATTTAAGAACTAGGCCTACTACTGCTAACTTAAGGCTTTAAAGAGTCCGCAAAATACACAAAAATAGTCCATACCTACCCATAAATGTTGCTTTTGTCCAAATTTCTGCCCAAATTTTATTTTAAGGTGATTTTCATGACTGTTTAATCCTGCAAAGGGTCAAAATATGCATAGGTTTTCTCCAAAAAAGATTTATTAATGTTGTTTGAAGACAAAACAGGCCTAGAGCTACCTTCAAATACGAATACTATTGATGTTTGATGTCCTAGACACACATAGAATGCCTAAATTGCTATAGAGAATGCATAGATCTATGCTAAAAGTTCTCAATTGTCCCAACCATGCCCATAAATCTTAGAAAAAACCTAGAAAAACTCCAAGTGACCACCGATGCAAATAGGGGGCAACAAGAACTAAGTGAGGGGATCTCTCATGATGATGCTTGAGTTAATGATTTAGAAAAATGGTGCATGATGCTTAAAAATGTGTGTAATTTCTTACCTTTACAGTAACCTAAATAACACTCACCCGCAAAGAAATGGTTTTTATTGTTCTCAAGATGGATTTTGGAAATCCTTGCCTTCCCATAACCCACATAACAAGAATCCCACTTAAAATGGATCCCAGTGTTGTCAAGATTGAATTTAAATTGGATTGTTTACACAATTACATATGACATCGAAAGAATTGCTACCCCTTAAAATTCACGTACCACAATTTTTTACCCAAGAAATAATATGACATGGAACACATGAAAGTTGAATAGTCGACTTCAAGACAACAACATGTTTAGACAAATGTACAACCACAAAAGCATTTAATTTTGCAGAAATCAAGTTAAACAACCTTTCAATTAAGATTGGCATTTCTCGAGCTACATGAAAGTATTACTGAAAAATGTAGCCATCCCCTTTACGTGGCACTGCATGGCTATAATGGGAGCCTGCACAACTTCCATCACCTCTCCCTTCTATGCTAAAAATATCCCCACAAATGGAGCTTGCACAACTTACATCCTCTATATGCCAAAAAACAACCCTACAAATTAACAACATTCACAACAAAAGTGTGGCAACATGCACAAAAGATGAACACTAGGATTAGAGTGGAAAAAAACCCTTAATGGAGTAGTAGAATGGACACCGAAATTAGAGTGGAGAAAACATCTCAGTTGAAGTATCCATATTAGAGTGAAGAAAACCTCAATGGGGTAAAAAAAATTATGTTATGTAGAGGTGCCAAAAACCATAAAAATATTCTATTATACATAGGTGTCAAAAACCATAAAAAAAAGACATTATATTATGTAGATTTGTCAAAAACCATACAAAAATGGTCTTTATCTATATCCTGAGACTAAAAGGGCCATCGTTGAATCAAAGACAATGTGAGAATATATAGTCATTGTAACTCCTTACATCATACATCCACTTGTCTACATAACAAGTATTTGTCATGTGTAAAACAATATGCTAACAAAATGTTTTACATGTTAGTTTGCTAAGGTTTGTGGTGGGTTTCACTTAAATTGTCAATGTAGCTTTCATATTGTATCCTAGTACTTATACATGAAATGCATTGAATTTACTATTGTTCAAATCTTGGTCTTGATTGAAATTGCATAGAGTTTAATAAGTTGTTGATTTGATGCAGTCAGTGAAAAAATAGTGTACTTTTTAATTGCATTCTATTAGATATTTCTGATTTATTTATGCAGTATGATAGATGACCTTATCTAGGCACTCAATGTTATGAAGGCCAAGGAATAGGCCAAGCAAATAAGTCTGTATATAATGCTAAGGAAACAACTAGCTTAGGGGAATGGTAGCCAAGTAGTACAAGATGTTGCCCCTAATGCATGCAAAAGATGTTCCACAAGAGAAACGAATACAGAGAGCAAAGAAAAAATGAGAAGCCTTGCACTTTGTAAAGGAAAAATAGATTTATATAGGACTTGCTTCGAATTCATAACTACTAAATCCTATTCTCAATGGAAACCGCATCGAGTTTAATAAGATGCTTCTTTGATGTACTCAATGAGAAAACAATGTACTTTTTAATTGCGTTATATGCGATGTTTAGAATTTATTTATGCAATACAATAGTTTATGCTATTCTAATATATCTTTTCGTGGATATACATGCTCAACTTATGATTTTTTATATGTTGGCACTTAGTCTTATGGAGGCTAGAAAACATGCCAAGCAAAGAAGGTCGTATATAATGACAAGGAAACTACGCAGGGGAAATTTATCCAAGTAGTGAAGTTGATGTCTCAGGGAGAAACTTAGATACACTTATAAACCAATAGAAAATCCTCACAAAAATCATCAAAGAGTTCAGGATTTAACTTCAAAAAAAAAAAAAAAAAATTCATAAGATCTTCTTGAGAGAGGAATTTTTATAAATTTGTATATTTTATTGTTATTATTTAAGAGTGATTAGGGTTGTTCTTGTTCCTAGTTCTTGCAAATAGCTTTGGGAATTGTAAATAAACAATGTATTGGTACCATTTTTTCCCTCATATGATATATGCATGTGGAATATCTCTTGTTTCAAAATATGAAATAATGAATTTGTTTTCCAAGAAAAAAATTTGTATTTTATATTCAAAAGAAATGAGAAATACATTCTTTGGGTAGATCTCAAAATGAGTTAATCTTAGTCTAGATCTTAAACAGAGAAGATTTGTTATATATATCAAATACTGATATTAATGACAAATCTGAGACAAGAGATGGATCATATACCCTCTAAAACATAGAAGATAAACAATATTGAAATTCACTAGATCTTCTTGATATTAGCAACAACATTGACAAAATCCTTATGTTCTTCAATTGACCACGATCCAAGAGTCATGTCTAATCCCTTTTTAAACAGGGAGTCAACCACTTGATTACACTCCCAATAGAAATGAGTGAAATTGATTGACTGGAAGTTGCGAGCAATTTGTTTCAAATCATCACTGAGATTATGGACATTGATCGAGTTGTTCATATAGTTAATAACAAACATAGAGTTTCACATGATCCTGATAATCTAAATATTTTGCTCCTCAGCAAACTTGAGGAGATGAAAAAGAGTATGTAATTATGCCCAATTGTTGGATCTCGAGCCTAATGAACCAACATTATGAAAGAAATGGACTGGATACAAATATAAGACAAAACCAAAACCACATCTAAATCCATTCTCTTGAGAATACCCATCGAAACAAGCCCAGGGAAACATATATGGAGGGTTGAAAGTACGAATTTGATGCATCTCGGTGTTCTTGTTAAGATTTTATGAAATGATTAAACATGGCTTGGATTTTACCAATTAAAGAGGTAGATAGAAGGGATTCTTCATACAATAACACTTTGTTCCTCATAAGCCATATCCCCCAAGTGGCAAGAAAGGGAAGAGGGTGAAACTCCTTCATGTCTTTAGATTGAAGATACTTGATGATACAAATCATCCACCAACTGCACCACTTGTTAAGAGATGTGTTTCATAATAGAACCTCCACTTGAATTCAGTTCAATATTGTCGATGTTGTGGAGCATCCATACGTTGGGAACTAATAGCTAGCTTAAAAAATGAACCTAACTGAACTTCAGTTGGAATCCTGGTGCCAATCTGGCTGATCCAAAATTGTGGGGATATGCTGAGTTTAGTTGGCCAAAGGAATTATGGGTGGGAACCCAAAATAATAAAAAGAGACTGGGATGGACAGAAGGGGGGGAGCTTTTTGTGGATATTAGTTAATCTTTGTTGTATCGAGTCCAGTGAGTTGATATGTGGACAGTAAGTTTTAACAAGAGTATTATGGGCATGTGATTGTGTTCAGTGAGCTGGATTAATGTCCTACAAGCCTTTTAGAGTTCTATGTGTGTGTATGTGGCTAGTATGCCACCTCATGTCTAATATTTAATATGGTTCTGTACTCTGGGTTATTTATTTTCTAATATATATTTCCTGAGTTTTGTGCAGTGAGACAGTTTTGTTATAGTTCAATTATTTATTAGTTTGTTGCCATGTTTTTCTTGCAGGAGTCTAAGGTATCTTCCAACAAAGTGACTGCATCATTTTGGTATCAGAGCAAACCACAATGGGCCAGAAGGGAATCCATTGTTGTAAGCTTACCGCTAGAGACTTAGCTGCTAAAACTGAAGAGTTGGTTCTAGAGGAGAACTAAGGAAGCTCAGAGGAGCCGAAGAGTTGGTTCGAGAGGAGAACTAAGTGTGCTCGAAGGAGCACTAGATTGCATGGAGGTGCATTATTGTTACCAATGGGTTTGGATATGGAAATCCATACGATGAACAACTTTAAGAGAGAAATATGTTGAGAATCCAAAGAGAGATTGGCGAGTAAAAGTTGAAAATGGCAAAGGAGAAGTGGGTGAGCCAAGAAGAGAAAGAATGAATGAGGGCAGAGATACAAGCAATTAGGAAACTAATCAAAGAGCGTGATCAAAGACTGTAGAGAAAAGCAGAGATCCAAACCATCAAAAGGAGGATAAGGGCCTTGGAGGAAAAAGAAAAACATCAAATTGAAAAGAGATATTTCAAAGGGGGTCTCAGTTGTGGAAGTGCTTTGCTACCCACAAGAATGTAAAGCACTTGAGGAAGAATACATAAACACTAAAATTGTGTGTGTTGTTCAGAGCAAACAAAAAATGATGAGAGGATTAAGCATGTAGAGACTTACATGCATGCAGATAAATGTGAGGATAAGAATGATGCTACCAATTGCATTCTTGTAGAGATTAAGGAGAGAGAAGATAATATTTACCTTCCAGTTGAGATAGTTGTAGTGGATAGCGAAACTGTTAACAAATATTACAATGTTGTTGGGGAATACATTGTTGAAGATCAAGAATACAGTGCTGCTGAGCACATGGGAGCAAAGGATGAGAAAAAAAATATTCCATTGGTGGAAGAACAAATGCTCAGGCAATGCATAAAGAGTGTGGTTGAATATGTAGATAGTCCATCAGGTTGGGATGCTGGGAAGGAAATGTGGTACTCGAAGTTGGAAATAAGTGCGACTATAGGCACTCAAGGAGATGAAAAGTTGACTTTGAGAATGGATACCTACATCCAAAGGTCAATTGTTAGAAAGAAACACGAAGGAGGGTATATGGAAGAAGACCACTACAGAGAAGTGAGGGTCGATGAAATCTTGATAAATAGAATTCCATTGCAACAAAGTAAATATGGGGGAGCAAATTCCGTGTGCATGGAACATTTAAAGGAAATGGGTTCCTTTAGTGAAAATGAACCTGACAAAGTTGCAACAAAAGGGAATCTAGCTGAGTATTTGGAGCTCATGCATGTGGTAACAAAGGTGCCAAAGAAGGACATTGGACAAGGTGTGACAGATAAAAAAGGTACTGTTCTAATTGTAAATGTAGTTGAAGACCAAAAAGCTATGGAAGAATCGTTAAATGTTCCTGAGCAAGGAACTAATGGTAGTCTGAAAAATGAATTTATGAAGATAGATGGTTTAAACCAAGGTTGGTTGGTGTAGCTGAGCATATGCATGAAGGATTATATGTAGAATATTAATACTATATATAATGAAAAAATAGTGGTTGTTGTTGATTACAATGTTGTTGTTTAGGGTTTTGAGGTTGTATTTTGATCGATGGAGAAAACGAGGGAAACCAACTTGAACCAAGAGGTTCATATTTTCTTTCAACGTGGGAAGAATGATGTGGATCATCCTCCAACTGTTAAATTAATGTAACTTCAAAGTATATTCTACTTGTACTTTATTATTGTAACTCCATCGGGGATGTCATTATTACATTTGGTCATGTAAAGGTCATGAGGATAAACCTCCATTATAAGTCGGGTCGTTAGCACCCAAGAGAATGTAATATAAGTGGTAATTGAGTCTCCCTAGAGAAGTCGGTCCAATTAGGATTATTGAGGCCGACCTGGCTGAGTTAAAGGTTAGGTCAAAAGTAATGTATAAATAAAGAGTGAGTTCCTCTCATTTATTCATTCACTCACTTGTGCAATTCGCATTAGAGGAGAGAGAGAGAGAGATATCTGCGAAGGATAAGCAGGAGTGGCTTGGATCTAGAGTTTGATATTTTTGTCTCTCGTATTTATGAGACATGTTTTTCTGGCATTGTAATTTGATCATCTATATTGAGGAAGTTCTTGCTGGGTTTTCTTACCCTTCAGGGTTTCCCATGATATATTGTTTTTGTGCTTTGTGATTGTGTATCTTTCAGTTATGCTGCTATTGCGAATGATGTATTGAATGCTACTGAAATTGGAATTTAATCTGTAGTAGCATATAATCTTAACATGGTATCAGAGCTAGCCTAAAAAGAGAAACTTTCACAAGGTAAAACTCTCTCTCTCTCTCTCTCTCTCTCTCTCTGGATGTGAAAAATTAGGGTTTACCACATAAGTGGAATTTTGGAGTGCAATTGGCATAGGGAAGTGCACATCTCCAAAATTGAAATTTTGGCACCAAGATCGAAATTTTGGCACCAAGATCGAAATTTTTGAGTGGGTGGATCGTGGAGCTGTTCATTCATTTTTTCGACATTATGGGAGATGACATTCTGAAAATGGTTGAATACACCAGGATTTTTGGACTCATATCAGGAGCTATAAATTCAACTTTTTCACTCTGATTCCTAAATGATACAATCCTAAATCCTTTGGGGATTTTAGGCCAATAGCATTATGCAATTTGGCGTAAAAAATTATTACCAAAATTATTGTTGAACATCTGAAGCCGATTTTTTCTAAATGGATCTCGACTGAACAGTTTGTCTTTCTACAGGATCGACAGATCCAGGATGCTGTGGGAATCTCTCAGGAACTTTTACGCTCTATTAAGAAAAACAAACGAAAATCTATTCTCCTTAAAATAGACTTGGAAAAAGCTTATGACAGGGTAAATTGGGATTTCCTAAGAATATTATTGATTCAAATCGGGGTCCCCCCACTAGTTATTAACTGGATTATGGCAAGCGTGACTTCAATGAATATCGTAGTTTTGATTAATGGAGCTCCTACTGAATTCTTCAGCTATTCCAGGGGAATTCTTCAGCTATTCCAGGGGAATTCGTCAGGGTTTCCCTCTTTCTCCACTCCTCTTTCTGCTGGTAATAGAGGGTTTGAGTAGATTGATTTCACAAGATAAAAAATATGGGGATGTAAAGGGTATTCAAATCATAAAGGATTTATATATGTCACACTTATTATTCGTGGACGATGTCTTATTAGCGGGGTATGATTCATTGGCTGAATGGAAAAGCTATAAAGAAATCATCAAAACTTTATACAGTGCTTCTGGGATGTTGGTTAGTATGTCTAAATCCTGTTTTTTTCAAAACAAAGTTTCTAAAAATCGGATGGAGGATATTTTGCATCTTTTGCCTTATAAATGTTCAACTCTTGTTGATGACTTCAAGTACTTAGGTTACTATTTAAAACCAAATGGGTATCTTATAAAAGATTGGAATTGGTTACTTCTAAAGGTTGAAGCCAGAATTTCCCAGTGGACATATAGATTATTATCTATTGGGGGAAAACTAACACTTGTCAAAGCAGTATTAACCGGTATTCCAGTCTATTGGTTTTCTCTTCTTCCTGTGCCCAGATCTGTCATTAATTCATCAAGAAAGTTATTTATCAACTTTCTGTGGTCTGGTGGGATGAATAGACCTAAGCTGGTTATGGAAAGTTGGGAAAGGATCTCTCTTCCAGAAAACTCAGGTGGATGGGGGTTGAAAGATTTGTCTTCTTTTAGTGAAGCTCTGCGATTAAAAAGTTTATGGAGAAGTTTGTTTGGAAATACGTTGTGGTTCAAAGTCATCCAGCTGGAGTATATAAAAGGGAAAATCAACAATTGGTTCAAGAATCCGAAAAAAGAAAATTCGAGGGGCTTCTCCTATCTGGAATGGGTTTCTAAAGGTTTATTGTTGGATAGCTAAAGATTTAGTTTGGCAAGTTGGTATAGGTAAGGAAATTTCGATTGGGGTGGATCCAATTTTGGGTATGGATGACTCATATTACCTCTCAACTGAGTTATTGGCCCTTCTGAGATTTTACGGCTTTTATACTCTTAATAGTATAAATAATTATGGTGTTGGTGCTTACTGGCTGAGCGCTAAGGACATTGGGTTGTCTGGAGCTGCAGCGTATGAATGGGACAGATATATTCTTTCTTTAAATTCTGCAGGATGCAAATTAACTAAGGAAAATGATAAAATAATTTGGGTAGGTAATGAAAGCACAGGAATGGTGACAACAAAGTCTGCCTATAAAGCAATTATAAAGAGAAAGTGCATTTTTTCCAAAACAATGGTGGTATAAGAGTCTCTGGCAATGGAACATCCCTTTGAATTTCAAGTGTTTTATGTGGTTTGCTATCCAGAACCGTCTGAAGACATGGGATAATTTATTGTTGAAACTTCATGTCATCTCTTGGTTGTTTGTGTTTTTTCACAAAACTTGTGGAACATGTTATGTTCGGCTTTCAACATTGATAAGAGACGGGGAAAGGTGAATTTTGAGTCAAGTTTGCTAAGCTAGATTAAAAATTGCAAAACTTTTGCTACTCTCTCGGTCTTTGTCTATTAGACTATTTGGAATTTCCGAAATCGAACAGTTTTCGATGATTATATTCCAAATCTGCAGTAGGCTTATTACATGATTTTAAAGCTTTATCAAACTCATAAATAAGAGAAAGCCCCTCAAAAGATCAGGAAAATTGGTATTTTCTCTCCAAAGTTTACAAATCCAGTGATTTTCTTTGATGGTGCGGCTACTAATGGACTGTGCGCAGCAGGAGGCGTTATTTATCTGAATCAAGACCATTATTTTACACTTCGTATCAATTGTGGAAATGGCACCAACATGAAAGCAGAACTTCTGGATTTATGGTGTGTCATCAAGGTGGCTAATTGTTTTGGTCTTGTTGATTTGAAAGTTTTTTGGGATTCCAGAGTCACAATAAAATGGGCATGTGGTAATTTCAACTTGAAAGTGTCTGTACTATTCCATTGGTGCAATAGGACAAGATAGGAAATCAATCGTTCAAGTTATATCTCCTTCAATCACATCTATAGGGAACACAACTGCATGGCAGACAAGCTGTCAAAGCAAGCGCTGGAAGGTGAATAAGGCTTCTTATCTTGGGAGGAATTCTTGGATTCTTCCACCCAGGATTCACGAATCATTTACAAATCCAGTGATTTTCTTTGATGGTGCGGCTACTAATGGACTGTGCGCAGCAGGAGGCGTTATTTATCTGAATCAAGACCATTATTTTACCCTTCGTATCAATTGTGGAAATGGCACCAACATGAAAGCAGAACTTCTAGATTTATGGTGTGTCATCAAGGTGGCTAATTGTTTTGGTCTTGTTGATTTGAAAGTTTTCGGGGATTCCAGAGTCACAATAAAATGGGCATGTGGTAATTTCAACTTGAAAGTGTCTGCACTATTCCATTGGTGCAATAAGATAAGATAGGAAATCAATCGTTCAAGTTATATCTCCTTCAATCACATCTATAGGGAACACAACTCCATGGCAGACAAGCTGTCAAAGCAGGCATTGGAAGGTGAATAAGGCTTCTTATCTTGGGAGGAATTCTTGGATTCTTCCAGCCAGGATTCATGAATTAATTACTTTTTCTGAATTTTTGAGTTTTTGTATGAAGGTTATTATACCATCTGAGGTGTTTTTTGAATTTTTGGTTGGATGCATACATTCAAGCTTTTGGATGTAATTGAGCTCTTGATAGCTACTCTGTCACTATATTGTGATTATCGTTGTACTGTTTGATTCTTTTTTAATGAACATCAATGGTATGCTTTTCTCCACTGAAAAAAAAGGACTTGGAAGTAGTGATATTATAAAATATTCTATATTTATTATTTCAAGTATATTTATCATATTTCGAGATGAATTTTTCATGATCTTAACCAAGGTGAGATTTATATGGAGTTAGCTATTGTCAAATTAAAATATGACACAAAAGAATCATTGAATTCATACGTCCAACTCAACCATAATGGTTGACCAAAATATTGAAATTCTATCGATTTTAAAAATCTGACTCATCGCACTCTCATCCATGGAACATTTTTTTATAAGGCCCATTTTAGACCCCAAATTTGCTCTAATCATTTGACCAAATTTGGGGTCTAAAATGGGTTTCCTAAGGAAAATAATAAAAAAACCCAGGTCACACTACAAATATGAGATGCCACGCTAAGCTAAAAGTGATATCTAGTGAAGGTCAACCTATAGTATGTCATTAATGGTAGTGGACAAGTATCTTGAGTTAGTGTAGAGTTAGGAGATGAGGGTTGAAAATGTTAATGAAAGGTTTAGATTCTTGTACACAAGCAATAAATGATATAGTGGTAATTTTTTAAAATTTATATTAAAATTTTTTTTATGAGTGTACCACTACTTTTTTTTATATTTAATAAAAAAAAAACTAAAATTATATTGAAAAAATATAATTACAATAATACTAAAAATAAATAATCACTATTTTTATTTTATTTTGTTTTATTACTACTTCCAATTCCTTTAATATAAATCTCACATTAATTAAAATGATAGTGAATTAATTTTGAAATAATAGAAATAGTGATATAATTAATCTTTCAAAAATAAAAACAAATAATATTTAAAAAAGTATCATAAATAAGAAAATAAGAGAGAAAAAAATTATCTATTTCTATTTTTGCGATAGCTTACTCCTACAAACTCAGAATTCGTATCTCTTGGTACCACTGGAAAGGTGTCGAAGAGTGCTACAAATTTCATGTTTTGATATTTTCGAGATTCCTCACCAATTTTTTGAGGTGGTCATTTTAGTACCAGTACTAAAATGACTTCCCCTGAAAATTGGTGGGGAATCTTGGAAAACTCAAAATATAAAAGTTGTAGAAATCATCGAGAAATTTCCAATCATACCAAGAGTGCCCAATTCCGAGTTTTGCATAGAATGTTATCACAAAAATAGAAAAAAAAACTTTTTTTTCTCTCCTATTTTTTATTTTTTTTTCCAAGAAAAAAAGCATAATTTTATTCATCAGAGGTGAAAAATTACATTCTGTATATGTGTATAGCATGCCTTCATCCATTGAAGGACGTTACATTAGTAGCAAAAAAGTTTCAAAAAAAATAGAATCAACTAGGATCCCTACATTTTCACATATTTCTGTCCCATATAAGCAGAAACAACAGCTTATAATGAGCTGAACCAAAAAAAAAGCCACAAGAAGTAGAACAGATATATCATGTACAGTGGTGAAATTGGGGCCATCGGTTTTAGATCTGGCCTAAAACCGCCGCCGCCGCCACTGGATCGTGCTCAAACCCAATGGGTCGCCGCGCAAAGGCGCCGCCCTCTCTCCATACTCAGAAATATCCATCACGCTCCATCCTGAAAGCAAACTCCATGGAAGAATCCATGGCCGCCAAGAAACGCTCAAACCCTTGATAGCCAACAAGAAATCGACAAACCCTTGATAGCCAACAAGAAATCGGCCTGGTAGCAGCCGTCGCCGCCACATAAGTGCCCGCCGTCAGGAAGCGATCATCTCAAGGTGGACGACCAGCTCGTGGCGGATAAGCGACCATGTAAATCAATGAGCTGGGTCGGTTCTGAAACGAAATAGTTCATCGCGACCCATCGTCCTCCAAGAAACAAAAGAACGGCTCCGCAGATGAGCCAGGTCCCGACGACCTTCAAGAGCTAGCCACTGATTGTTGTTGTAGAAGCCGTTCTAGCTTTTCTTGGCCTCTCTCCTATTTTTTATTTATGATACATTTATATTTATATATATATATATATATGAAGATTAATTATATAATTGTTTTTATTATTTCAAAATTACTCCACTATCATTTTATTTAATGCGAGATTTATATTTTAAAGGACTTGGAAGTAGCGATATTATAAAATATTCTATATTTATTGTATTTCGAGATGAACTTTTCATGATCTTAACTAAGGAGAGATTTATATGGAGTTAGCTATTGTCAAATTAAAATATGACACATAAGCATCATTGAATTCATAGGTCCAACTCAACCATAATGGTTGACCAAATATTGAAATTCCATTAATTTGAGAAATCCGATTCATCGCACACTCATAAAAAAAGAACAACAAGCTGCAAGCTCATAACGAAAGATTGGACCTAAAGTTAAATTGCCTCTACAGAGCTACAATAGAAATGGAATATCCTCCTAAAGACCACTTGAACACTCAAGGGAGCCAATTCCCTATAGATCCAATGCCGAAAGATGAGGCAAAGAAGCAAAAATAGGTTCCTTTAGTCAAAAAATTTAGTTCTTTGAAATCTACCTCATTACTGGCATTATGCAAAACACATACTATACTATTAGTCTATGTAAAATCCTTTCAGTAATATCAGTATGATAGATTGAGCAACAACAGTTAAACTCATGTTTAATATATGGTCTAGGTTTCCTTTGGGTTGGCCAAAACTCTAAATTTTTTACTGTATGTACATCTTTTATATAAATCAATATAAACTCTACTAGCTTACAAAAAAATATCATATAATATCAACAAATTAAATATACAAATCTTAACGTTAAACATCATAAACATGAAATAATGTTCATTATATAATTACTACTTTAATACTTCTTAAATTCACAACATTATAACAAATGGAATTTTAGTGAGTGCAAAACAAAGATTACTCCAAAACATTCTAGAAAAGAAGCAAGAAGGTTTCTATTCGCTTTCTAAGTTTTTCCAAAACCAAAGGAAGCAATACATGAGGATGTGTAATACTAGAAAACAAACTGAATACAACAAGAAGTATAATAGTAGCAGAAAGTATACTGATGCAAGAATACATATGTTGTATAAGTGAATGTATATAGTTATGTACGGTTAACTTACATAAAATGAGATCACAACATCGACTTGGTACACAAATGGATCTACTTAGTCCACCATAAAGTTATATATATTATTTCTATCATTTACACTATTTTGAATACAAACTCCTCATTTGTAGATTTCACTTATTAGAAACTCATAATCTTATCAAAGTAGATAACAATTATATTATTTCAAACAAATCAAAAGTAACAGAATCAAGGAAAATGGATGCACATTTAAAATTGATAGATTAGCTTAAAAAAATATTAAGTAATCATTAAATATCTATATTTTTTATTAAATATTAACTAGAGACATTACATATTAAATATAGTAGGAAAACCTCAAATTCATATTTTTTAGAATAATGTTATTGGTTTATATTTATGATGTAAATTTTATGCTTCGGTTGGAAGAATAGATTTGATAGTTACATCGACAAGCCACTCCCAAGTATTTCAAGAGGTAAGTACTAGTTGCCTGATTTTATTGTAGGCACTACATATATGCTTCAAGAATATGATATTACTAAGGGCCCTTAACCACAATTGAGCCTTAAAATCCATACCTCCTAGCAACTTTTTCAAACCTTTACAATGATAGGAAAAAGTATTTTCAAGAGAAAACATTACATAATTAGTATAAATCCCCATTAAATATGACATTGGAGTTTCAAGGAAATTGCAGTATAATAGATAAATATTTTCAAGGACCATTGTGCTAAACTCCTACATTCAACCATATTTGTTGATAATATAACTCTTATTCTAATCCTATGGCCATGAAAAGAAGTCTAGATATAGATATCATTTGACTATTGCATGTTATAAAAGAAACAAGACAACATAATGCACCAAATATGGCCACTTAAAGTCTTTTTGTTTCTTTTCATAAGTGCAATTGAATTTTCCTAGAGTTTATATTAGTGGTGGAGAGTTGCAAAATGAATATTTAAATCTCATTTGCTTGAGATATTTCTTGCCTCCAAGGAAGTAAGGTAGTTCTATATAGACACCTGGTTCATCTTGTTCAAACCATTATGTCTCATGTCCATGACCACAGTCACATTTTTCTTGAGATAAGGTACCACTTCTTTACTCATTATGTTGGAGTTACTTGCCTCATTTTTACCATGACACCTATGCAAACCAAAACCATCATGAAATACAAGTTTAAAATTTGAGAAAGGTTATAATAATAACAATTTGTGATCGTTTAGGGATTTATGCACTTTTCATTTTATTATATACTATAATAATTTGAGCGGGTTCAAAACTCATTAATTATTTTCAAATTATAATTAATAGAATATGATATCTCATTCTATAATCTCCTTATAGGAATAAATGGGATAAATGCAAACAAAGAACAATTTTAAATTTATACACAGTTGGTGTTACCTTCCAAACCACAATGAACATGTGGGTAGCTAATGAAGAAAATTCTAAATCATGATGAGCAAGTGGGTATATAATGAACATGAAGTTATGTTTGAGCACTTAATGTTCACCGACTCAAAATCAAAATCAATAAATAAGTCAAATGCATCACACTTAAAGCTAAAAGTAAATCCAAACATCATAGATGATGAAAAAAAATTAGAATGAATAGCATCAAGTTCCTTAAATGAGCCCATATTGCATCAAACTTTTCAAGGGATAAAAATACAAATGCACATTTTTTAGGCATCCTGGAGCAATTAAATTCAAGAATCCCTACATTGCATATTTGAAGGAGAAAATAAACATATACCTATCATAAAGGTTTGGCATAGAACCCAAATCATCAACAAGAACATGGTCATCCTTCTCTTTATCCCTTGCCCACAGTCCCCCTAGTTTACATAACCAATAGAACCAGTACCCATAACCCCAAAACTCAAAAGACAAAACTTAAAACTAGGCAAAGTCCCATTTTCCTTGAGAAAATGTCAATAAAGTAAGGTCCCAACGTATCCATTATGAAAGATACTAAAAATAAGGTCCAAATGGAAAAGTTGTAATAACCAAAATTACTCCTTTGATAATAAGGTTTATCCCTTCGAACTTATAGTCGAAATGAAATTTACTGGTCTTGAAAGGTTTTCCCTAGGTTGTTCTTAAAGTACACCTTAGTGGGAAACAAATCTCACTCATTTCAGACATAGTCCAAATATCCCATGAACAAGTGCAATGGGAGCAACTTCATATCCCTAAAAATACTTACATTTCATATATCTCCACCCTTGACAGGGACACTATGTAAACCCAAACCACCATCAAATACAATGACTAAAAAATTAAATGAAACCGTTGAAATAAAATATTCATGCAAATCAACTCAAATTCATCTAGAATAGAGTAAATAGTGGAAAATGGTTCAAATAGTGAGAAATTTTCCTACTTGGCACATTGAAGTTGCCATTACATAGTTTGACCTTGCTAAGCAAGGGAAGGAAAGGTAACAGATGTTTTAGGGTTAATCCAAAACACCTTACAGAAGGAGAAGCTACATGAAAAACCTTGAGTATGTGATCTCTATGGAAATTGATTATTCAATGAGGGTTTTGGAGGTTGATTGTGCCAACAAAATATTTCCATGGTCGAACGGTAAAAGTAAAGAATGGTGGCATCAACAAAAAAAAAGTTAAATCTAACCTAGGTATCTCCATGCTCATCGTATACTCTAAATAAATGTAGTGGAGAACTTTCTCTGCATTTATGAATTTGTAGCAATGCAACACCCAACAAATTAACAAAGAAAATAGGAAAAATAGGCACAACTTCCATGACATCCACAACCTCTATTCCATTGACATTGAATGGAGATGTAGGAATAAGGAGAAATGTAGTTGTTGTTTGGAAAACAACTAATTTTTCCACCAAAATGTCACTTCCCCTATGTTGGATTGTTAAGTTAAACTTGACTCAATAAAAGAGTCAAAGATGAGTTTACGGACCCATGGTATTGCATGTGATGAAACCTTCTCAAGGGCTTGAGTGACTCCATCCTAAATTGGTTAAATTGGTCGATGCTGGCCTATAAGTGGTCGGTGATGGCCATATTGGCCATGCCTTGGCCAAAGTGGTCAAGGGAAATAGGTATATTATTGGTGGTTTTCCCTGTTTTTGGTTTCCATGTTAAAAATGTTATTCTTCATTGTGTGTGCTTGATTATTATAATTATTATATGTATTTTTGCATTTTATCATTTCCTAACAAGTGGTATCAGAGTGGGGTTGATGTCATACCCCCATTTTGACCCTTATAATATTTTGGGCTATAATGTAAATATTGTATGCATATTATGTATGATTCCTATCGTGGAGCTAAAGGCCAAGGCCCCGCTAGTGAATGCTCAACCTTGAAGAGGCAAGTATTGGATATTATGCTACCCATGTGCTAGTGAACCATGGGAATTGTAAATATGCATTTTAATATAAATGCCCACAACTAGCTATACAATGCAACAAGAGATGGGGGCATGGTGTTTACAAGGAATTGGGAGGGAAATATTCAAACCCTTGAGCCAATCAAGTCAAGCCAAGTGCCAATGAGAGAACCCATCAACTCTCAACTACCCATTTTGACTTATGCACCCAATCATTTAATTCTTACAAGAGTTGGTTGAGGTAGTTAATGCCTTGGGAATGGGAAGGTATGGTAGCCAATTTCGTGTATGGGCAAGCCATCAATTTGGGAAATCGTATTTTTGCTTATTGGGCAAGAAAACACCCACGAAATGGTGCCCAAAGCCATTCTTCACCCATGGTATTGGCTGTCTCACGCAGTCTCAGCTAGCTGGGATTTCTCCTTCACATTTTCCATCATTTTCCTGCATTTTTCCATAGCCGGGAACTCGTTTTTTTGTTGCACAGTGGCTGGGAGGAAGAGAGTCATGGTTTGGGGGTTTTTAGAGGCCGTTTATGTCACTTGAAATCCCAAATACGTTTTTTGAAAATGATTTGATCTTCTAGGGTTGTTTTCCCATCTAAACATTTCGTTTTTGGGTGTGCCATGACTTGGGGAAAAACCCATGGACCCTATCTTGTAAATCCCATTGTTGAAATGTGTATTCATGCCTAGTTTTTGAGTTTCTGTGTGTAAAGAAATGTTGGGGTTGAGATGGGTATCAATTGCTTTGGTTCTGTTGAGCTTGGGAGTCCCCTTTTCCTTGTAGATATCATTCCCAGCTCGGGGGTGGTCTCTGAGTGTTGAAAGAATATAGGTTGGGTAGAGACCTATGGTTGGGTGGAACGTTGCAGCGACATAGCTAGTTGCTTGGGACAACATTACAGTGAGATAAGTATATTCTCTATGTGTATTTACTTCTGCACTGTTTTAATTAATTAATGACTGCTAGTGATATGCTGAATGCATGTGAGGAAGGTGTGTATTCCGTTGTACATGTTCACTTGATTTGCATCTGCACACATATGCATTTTATAGTAATGCCAATTGTTTATATTTATATGCATCATGAATTTTGAAATGGGCTAAGTTTTGTAAAAGCCCAGATTTTTAGTGCCATGTTCCCTTACTTGCATTAATAGATGGGGGGGGACTTGACAGTTGAAGGAAAATATAAATGTCATGGAAGCTATGGTTGCTTGCATTGAACCCAAGATACTCTTACATTGGTTGATGGAAATCTAAATGAACGCAACAAAGCTCACAAGTTAAAGTGATGGTTCATGGGTATGCGAACCATGGTAAATTATAGCTAGAAAGGCATGGTAAAAATTCATGATGGGCACATGGAATATGCGAATGAAGAAGTGATCAACTCACTAGAAGCATTTGTTTATTGAGTTGGGATTTTATCACAATGTAAATGGGCATACGATTGTAAGACTTGGATCGGCATGCATACCCCTAACTTAGGTCTAGTGTTAGAATTAGGTAGATTGAAGGGGGGGCATAATATATCCCCATATATCTAGTTAAAACTTTGAGGGGGGTTGGTGATTACCCATATGGCGGAATGTTAGGTTTAAATTGACTCAGTAGAGTCAAATATGGCTTTACCATTTGTGGTTTATGTGCCATGGTTTTCAGTGTCCCTTAGTATTTTGTAATGCCTAAATCTCGCAGACATGCGAAATTTCAATGCTTCTTGTAGTAAGGCATCATCAACATAAAGAATCCAGTTCACCAAAGGCATCCTCCATAAATCCAAAAGGAAACATGAGTCCAAAAGTTCCCAAGGCCAATCAAAAGAAGAGGTTGTGCGGTTGAATTGTTGTTAACCTACGCTATAGCGCATGTTATCAGTTCAGTGCCCACGTGATAATCTCGCGGCTTTTCCTTCGATAGTCGCACTACTATCAAAATAGCAAACCACTTACTTCCCGCGGAGCAACGAAGGCTCTTGAAAACCCCATCACCTCCAACAATTCGAATTTGGCTCCTAACATACTTGGTGGCATTAAATAGCCCCCTTGGTGTACCTTAGAACTAGTTCATGGAGTATATGGGTTCACATTTGCATCTAGTTGTTTCTTAGCCACCTCTTGGCATATAAAAGGAATCCATTGACATGAATTTTGTAGAGGGGCAGAAGAGCAAGGTATTGTTGTTGGATTTGTGTTGGAGGTTCCTCATATCCCACCTCTTCCTACCTTTGTAAGCATTCCCAAGCTCCCTTGCCACCTTCCTCCAAGGGGAAAGAGTTTCTCTCCATTGTTCTATCACTCAATTAGCATATAGGTTGGATAAGAAGGACCTCCCTAAGGGATATTGTTGGCTTCCCTTGAATCCCACACCTCCTAGGTGTTGTACAGCTTGACCATTGAGCAATACGAAGTGGTTTTGTATACATTTGGTTGTTGTTGGAGTTTTCATTCTCTCCCTATCTCCTTTTGTAATATTTTGTTTAATTATCTTTATTTCATGTGGATTACACTAACAATCTCTTGCATGATAATTTGGAGGACAACCACACCCCAAAAGGGGCTCCAAGGACTGATGCCTTGCTGCAGCCTGCAATTCCTCGCCCCTTAGCAAGTGGAGGGATGCACCCTTGTGCAATTTTTTCCACAATGGTATTTTCCCATGGTA
Organism: Larix kaempferi; assembly: GCA_027924585.1. NCBI lineage: Eukaryota > Viridiplantae > Streptophyta > Pinopsida > Pinales > Pinaceae > Larix > Larix kaempferi. The sequence goes on from BSBM01000356.1 coordinate 1,171,763, forward strand.
TTACACGTGATGACGCCTACTTAAGGGATTGAGTAACTCCATAGTAAATTTCCTAAATTGGTTGGTCCTAGCTTGTGAGTGGTTAGTGGTGGTCAGATTGGCCATGCCTTGGCCTGAGTTGTCAAGGCTAATAGATCTATTGTTGGAGTTTCTCCATGTTTTGGGTTTCCACGGTAAAAATATTCTTGCATTTTATCATTTCCTAACAACTGGTATTAGAGAGATGTTGAAAGAAAATTTAACTGTCTTGGAAGCTATGGTTGTTTGCATTAAATTCAAGCTACTCATACATTGGTCGATGGAAAAATAAATGAGTGCGGCAAAGCTCACAAGTTAAAGTGATGGTTCATGGGTATGTGAACCATGGTAAGTTATAGATAGAAAGGCATGGTAAAAATTGTGGATGAGCACATGAAATATGTGAATGAAGAAGTGATCAGTTCACGAGAAGCATTTTTTTATGGAGTTGGAATTTGATCACAATGTAAATGGGCATAATGTTGTAAGACCTAGTTAGGCATGTGTACCCTTGGCTTGGTGAGTCACCTATGAAAATTCTAAGGGTAGATTTAGGTAGACTGAAGGGGTGGGACATGTTGTATTCCCATATACTCGGTTAAAAATTTGAGGGGGGTTGGTGATTACCCCAAGTCAAGTTTAAAGGGGGGAATGTTAGGTTAAACTTGACTACGTAAAAGAATCAAACATGTGTTTACCATTAGTGGATTAGATGACCATGGTTTTGGGTGTCCCTTGGTATTTTCCCATGGTATTGCATATGATGAAGCCTACTTAAGGGATTGAGTGAATCCATTGTAAATTGCCTAAATTGGTCAATGTTGGCCTGTGAGTGGTCAGTGATGACTCTATTAGACATGCCTTAGCCAGAGTGGTAAAGGGTAATAGATTCACTGTTGATGGTTTTCCCCGTTTAGGTTTCCACGATAAAAATCTTTTTCTTCATTGTGTGTGCTTGCTTATTATAATTATTATTTGACTTTTTGCATTTTATCATTTCCTAACATTGGACACGTGTTGTACTCTTTGTAGGTTCCTAGATAAAAGGGGTCCAAGGGGGTGATCAGGCCCCCCATTGGAGGGGAAGCAAGTGCTCTATCCGATCTTTTAGGAAAGATCCCTTGAAAGAAAATTTTGGGTCATTTGTGGTCTATTTTGTGCTTTTTCTGCCCATTGTAAAATAACTTTGGTTAAGGAATCATGGTTGTAATAAATTTGGGTTAGCTAATTAGGGGTTTCGATGTTATAATATTGTATTTTAATTATGGATATAATACAATTAGATAGAGAGGGGAGAAATTATTTGTTAGGTTCATTTTCTCAGTTAATGATTTCCATCATAAATCTTTGTGTATTCATGTGTGTGTGAACCATTGTTATTTCTTGTGCTTTAGATTTTGTTTGGCATTTATTTTATTACGCGATATTATCGAACTCTTGATCTGGTATTAGAGCAAGGTTTTTGGCTTCAGGGGGATGCTTTTGTTGCTAGAGTTTAACTCATTCTGTAAAGAGAAAGGGTATCCTGGCTCTGTGATAAAATTATATTTGAGTGGGATCTTTGTGCAACGACTCTTGTGTAAATAAAATGGAGAGAAGTTCAAGAATAAAAATAGAGAACTTTAATGGCTAGATCTTCAAGTTATGTAAGATGAATATGGAAGATATTCTTGTAGATACAGAATAATGGATTGATGTGGATCCATGTACAAAACCTATTGTTATGTTGAAAGAATATTGGGAAATTTGGATAGAAAAGTGACAAGCATTGTTGGGCCTGGCCCAAGTAAGGAATTTTTGAGAAGAACAGTTTTGGAGCTGCTAAGTTATTCAGAGTAAGGCATTTTTGAAGAAAGACAGTTTTGAGGAGCTGCGAAGTTGAGCACAGCACAGTATCAGCAAGATGGGAACCGCGCAGCTGAGATCCGATTCCGCGAAGTGCCAACATGGCACCTATTTTGGTTAAAGAATGAAGGGAAGCTGTGAAAGCGATCTGTTTTGTCGAAGCACTCCATGATTTCCCAGCAGGCAGGTAAGGAGTGGCACGGAAGGAAAGCAATTGGTCACATGAGAAGAGGAAGCGCGACGTGAACCGGCCACACAAATCCGTTAGAGAAGGAACGACAGGATGAAAACGATAGTCGGGATGCGGTCGACAGGGCAGGATAAAAGTGACGTGACCACGCGTAGAGGATGGCCACGACGGAGAAGTTGCTATTAGAGCCTAACAGTCCTAGTTAGCGAAGTAACCATGATATTTTTGGGTAACCTTAGGGTTTTTGAGCCTATGCATTGTAAAGACGTGACCTAAGGGCAGGATCTATAAAAGGGCACATTTTGTAAGGGAAAGGGTTAATGTTGAATTATGAATTGCCAAATCTTAAGTAATAGTTGTTTTGCATTGCTGAATGCCACTGTAAAGGCTATGCAGCTGTGTGCGCAGAGACCTACAGAGAGAGAAGAGAGTCTGCAGCTAAGTGTGCATGCTGGAACTGTTGTACCCTTCCCAAAGATAATACAACAACAGTTCCTGTGGACGTAGCTCCCATCCTGGGGGTGAACCACGTTAAATTATGTGTTATGCGATTGCTTATGTGTTTACATTTGTGTCTTTACTTATGATGAATGGTTAAGTGATGTTTAGGAGTTTATGTGTTTTGCTTTTATATGTATTCGCCATAAAGATGATGATGGGAATAATATGTTAAGTAACCACATGTATGAATGAATGCCAAATGCACCAGTATTTTGCAGTTATATGAATGCATGAACTAGTCGGGTAAACACTTAGCGCAGCACCGGAAGTGCACAGTGATCTCGTTGGTTGTCATAGTGTATAAGTTCGCAAGGGTTGTAGGCTACTATGCTTGTTGAATGCGTCTTCTTGCATTAAGTAAGATCCATTGAAGTGGTATAAGTATTGTGAGGAAGCGTAGTCTCTACGGGAGTTGTCCTGTTACATTAAGTAAAAACTATTAAGCTGCATAAGGTTGTAAGAGGAAGCGCAGTTTCTGTGGCATTGTCATGTCGTCAAGTAACCTTCCCGCATCATGCAGTCCTTAGATGCACGATAAACTAAGTGTTCGTTGCGAAGAAGTGGAACTTCACGCAGTCCGCAGTGCGAGTCCCGTAGCATGCTGCTCGCCAATTTGTTTAAACACTCATCACCTGGTTGTGGAAACTTGATTCACCAAACCCCCCATTACTTCACCTCGGGTGAGACCTCATTATGTTCGTAGATTGTTGACGAAAGGGCGGGTGAAAAGGGGTTTTGTTGGTTCCTCATACTGGGCAGAACCTGGGTCTTTATAGAAAACCTCAAGAACAGTTATACAAGCCAACAAATGGTTCTGTCGTCACGCTTGAACTGGTGATGAGTACCGACACTAAAAATTGGCATCAAGACAAGAAAGAAATCTAGGACTAGTGTGACAAGGCAGAGAGAGATTTTTGCAGAAAGGAGAATAGACATCTGCATCTCTCTGATGTAGATTGGTTAAATAAATACTTGTGGAAGGATATTCACAAAATTTTCTAGGCATCTTTTGGAAACGCTTTGCATGCATGGATATCAAGACTCGCAGAGCAAAAGAACCGTTTTCAACCAGAAGGAGTACCAACCGAATGGACTCCAGAGCTCATTCAAAGGCTTAAAGCAATAGATATCCCACTCTCGCGAGCAGTCAACTTTTGGGTTGACAACATACTAGAAGGCTTCGTCACAGAGTTCGCTGTGGACACCTTGAAGTCCTACAGCGCAGCGAAAGCAGATTTTTTCAAAGGTTTCATAGGTAAGTACCTGAACAGTCTAAGTTTATATATTAAAATGCTTTTAGCTGAGAAAGACGTTTTAAGAATGTAGTAATATTCACATAAATTTTTGAATCTGTAATGGTCAATAACATATATAGTGATTATGAAGAAGATACACACAATTTGAGAAGTGGAATGAGATATAAGTATACTACTAAGAATACTTCCATTGAACATGGACTCAGCATAGACATTGATTTACAAGCCGAGCCTAATAGCCAGACCACACCTCCATCAGCCACCTATCAGCAGAATCCACCGGTTGTGAATACCGCGCCTCCCTTTTCATAGAGTCCACCAGTTCAGAACCCTCCAGTTGTTAATATTCCTAACCCTCAGAGTGTCAATACCAGTAACACTGCAGGAGTGAGTACTCAAACTATCCCAACTCAAACCATCCTGACTCAGACCTTTCCAACTCAGACCATTCCAACTCAGAATATTCCGATTCAGAACATTCTGCGTAGCAACATCCCTAACACCACTCAAAACACTGCGCAGAATACTACTATACCACCTAGAAGGAGGATGATCGACAATATTAAGTTGTCGATATTTAAGGGAACGGGTTTAGAAGACCATGAGCAACACTGGTTTCTATGTGAAGCTGTATGAAGTGTCAAGCAAGTTTAGGATGATGTTGTGAAGCAAGCGTAGCTCGTCACTACATTTAGAGACAGAGCCCTGAATTGGTTCGTGAAATATTCTCAGGGACATCATAGAACCTTAGTGGAGATTAAGGCTACATTATTGAGCGAGTTCAAGAAACCAAAGTTAGAATCCCAATGTATAACAAAATTAAAGGAAATTAAGCAAAAACCTAATGAGACAGTCTGGGAATTTGACCAAAAGTTTAAAACATTGTTAGACCAAGTCAGTTTTATCATAGCACCGCAACAACACCAAGAATGGTTTATAGCCATGATATTGCCCCATATCAGACTGTCGTTGATGCGGTAGAAGGTGGCTTCGCAGGCAAAAGCCTTGGAGATCGCGATGAAATTAGAAGCTTCACCTATAGGAGAGAGTAGCACTGGAATGTCTAAGATCCAAACCCAGCTAGCTACCTTGACATTATAGTTGTAGGACATGAAGAAGGGGAAAGAACAAAGACAAGAAGTCTGGTGTACAGGATGCAGAGGCGAAGGACACACCAGAGAGCACTGCCCCTTATTTTCAGAATACCTTAACAGTGGAGCACCAAATCCACTGAATCAGAACTAAGGGCCATGGTGTGAGATCTGTAGAAGTAGAGGACATCGGCCAGAATATTGTTACGTAATTCAAAAGTATGTGCAAACTCTTAAGAATTTATATTGCACATTCTGTAAATCAGTTGGACATGATGATTCCAATGTAGAGCATATGACCTCATGATGGAAATAAATCAAGATATGGAGCATATGCATGGAGGTGGAGTATACAGAGTCCAAGAAGAAACATTGTAGAACAAGGATAACGCGCAGTATGATCGAGGTGCATACAAAGGCTGTGGAGGATTCTGTGGAAGAGAAAGAAATACTAGCCCAGGACAAGGAAGAGGAAGAGACCAGATGATCTATTATAATTGTGACCATCCAGGTCACTTATCTATAGATTTTACCAATCCATGTACTACCTACAATTATTGTAAATATTTTGATCATGTTATTGAGGACTGACCATTGTTAGTAGCATAAATGCAGAAGAGAAAGCAATATGTACCTAACCCGAACATTCAATTGATCACAACAAAGAAAAGGGCTACGGATCCAAGTATCAATGCAGTGACGTGAAGTGGCACTGCCACAGGAAGAGATAGGAAAGCAGAAGCCTCGACTTCTGGAGATTTTGAAACTACGAAGACCCCTCCCGAAGCGGTTTGGATCAGAAAAGCTACTGGGAAAACACCTGTTTTCAATCTGGAGAAAAACAATGAAGTCTTTGAAGAAGCGCGGGACATATTCAAAGAACCAGCACCTATGTCACCAAGAATCTCGTTGAGAAGTGAAACAGCACATATAGAAGATATGTCAGCCACGTATGACAAAACATGCCCCACAATAGGGATAGGCACCTCTGTTGCACAGTTCCTACGGAGCTGCATGAAATTATTGAAGAGCACAGACGCTGTAGTGGAATTACAAAAATTGTTAAGCCAATATGAACCATGCAATGAGACGGATACTGCCCAGAGCGCAGTTCATCACATCAAGAGCCATAAAAGAACAGGAAGGGAAATGAGGCTCAGTGCGCAAATAGGAGATTATGAGATGGATGAGATCATCCTTAACTTAGGATCAGAGGTAAATGTCTGGACTAAGCAGACATGGCAACAAATGGGGAGACCAAAGTTGTCATGGTCAGCCATATAGTTGATATTGGCCAACCAGCAGAAAGTCATATCTTTTGGGAGATTAGCAAATATTATTGTTGACATCGATGGAGTGCGAAGCCATGCAAACTTAGATGTTATCGAAATTGTGGATGATAGTCATCTTTATCCAGCTCTATTGGGTATAGACTGGGCGATGGATAAGCTCACCATCATAAACCTGAAGACCAAGAAGATGATATTTGAAGTGCAGGACATCAGGGTCATAGCACCATTGGACCCTTCACAAGGAGAAAGATACAGTGAGCCGATTCAGGAAGAATCCAAAGCACAGGATCTTGACTGCATTTACAAGATGACTGTGAATCAAGTTGACTACGTTAATCCTACAGCGGATGGAGCACTTAGTTGGAGATGTGATAGTTCTTGCATCTTAGACTCTGATGCGGGACTGGAGAATTGGCAAAGCCGTATGCATGAAGTATCTGCAAGAATATGCGCGCAGATCACAAAGTCATTGCGTTGGATTGGAACCGAGGTAAGTCCAATACCCACCTATGATGGTTCAACTAATGTTTATTCATTTATTCAAGAATATACTATATCAGTTGCAGTTGAACATCGCATACCAGCACTAGATATAACACTATGCGAGACACCTCCCAGATGGTGGGCTGCGCATAAGCAGACTTTGACTACATGGATCAGTGCAGACAAATGATGCAAATCAAATTCGCAGATAAAGTTGCGCTGACATTTGAAAAGTATAATGGACAGATGGATCCAAGGGATCACATGGAAATTTGTTCACAAGCATGGATAAAGAGACCACAGGCAGAATGGGTTCATATGTTTGTGCACACATTGGAGGAGCAGATTCCAAAGAATTGGTATCTAGACACGGAGCTTCGCAGAGGAACTACAGATTGTTCTATCTTAACTGCGAACTTCCAGAGAACTTTCAGCTTTGAAGATGAAAGTCCCAGCATAAATGAAGCTTTGTAGATTATCAAAGAAAGGAGATTCAGAGAGGAATTCCCAAGTATAAATGAGGCATTGGAGGAAATCAAAGAGAGGTTGTTTGAAGATGTAAAGGTACCTATGAACCTACAACCAAAATGGGCCAAAGAAATAGAACATGCCTTTGAATGCTATAACCTTGCTGAAAATGAATAAAAACAAGGAGAGAGCGATGAGGAGGATCCGTGCAACATCAATATAACTGAGTCCAAAGGAGCGTGCAACATAGAGGGACCTCCACTTGAAATTCCAGATATGAGCGGCCCTGTAAAGACAAGAAAAGTGAACATTGGCACAAGCGAAGAACCAAAGTTCACATCCATTTGAGACTATTGGGATGATGCAACGGTCGTGCAGATCGTAGACCTCCTACATGAATATCAGGATTTATTTCCAACAAATTTTTCCGAAATGAAAGGAATTTTGGGTGACTTTGGAGTTATGAAAATACCTCTCAAGCCAGGTGCAAATCCTATTAAGCAAAGGCCTTATAAAATGAACCCCGGATATGAAGAAAGAGTCAAGGCAGAAATTGATAAGATGATTGATGCAAGAATCATCGATCCTGTTGAAGAATCAGAGTGGATAAGCCCGATGGTTATCCAAGATAAAAAATACTAAAGGTGAAATCAGGATCTGCGTAGATCTGAGGAAGCTGAATCATGCTTCGCTGCATCACCCATTTCCTACTCCTTTTACAGATGAAGTATTAGACAATGTGGGAGGAAATGAGGCCTACTCATTCACTAATGGATTCTCTTGATATCATCAGATCAGGATTCATCCAGCAGACAGGCAGAAGACAACATTTGCTACTGAATGGGGATCATATCAGTATACAGTTATGCCCTTTGGCTTGAAGAATGCACCTGCCATATTTTCTAGAGTTGTTGTGGCTGCATTTAAGGACTTTATCCATAAGTTCTTAGAGGTTTATTTTGATGATTGGACTATTTTTGGTTTGCTAAAGAACCATTTTGAGAATCTGAGAATGATGTTAGCTAAGTGCAGACATCATCACATTTCATTGAATTTAAAGAAATGTATTTTCTGTGTGCCTTATGGTATTCTACTAGGACACATTGCGTGCAGACAAGGCTTGATGGTTGATCCTGTGAAGATCGCAATGATTGTGAATTTACCTGCACCAAACTCAGTAAAGCAGCTTTGCACCACATTGGGCCATACAGGGTATTACAGAAAGTTCATCAAGGGTTATGCGCAGATAACTGCGCCAATGGAAAAAACTACTGAAGAAAGAAGCGTAGTTCATATGGAATGGAGAATGTGAGCAAGGCCTAGACACACTGAAGGAGAAGATGGTAACTGCGCCGATCCTAGTTTTTTGAGATTGGGATAAGCCGTTCCATGTGCATGTTGATGCTTCATCTATAATGTTGGGCATTGTGCTTGCTCAACCAGGTGAAGGGGGTATTGATCACCCCATTGCATTCTCGAGTAGGAAGCTATCTTCAGCTGAAAAGAACTATACGACCACTGAAAGAGAAGGTCTAGCTATGGTCTACGCACTCTAGAAATTCAGGAACTATTTGTTGGGTGCGCACTTCTCCATGTACACTAACCACTTAGCTTTGAAATACTTGGTCAATAAGCCAGTGTTAGGGGGGAGAATCTGCAGATGGTTGTTGCTCTTCCAAGAGTATGATTTTGAAATTGTTGTTAAGCTAGGTAGACTGAACCTAGGACCTAACCATCTCTCAAGGATTGAGTCAGGCAAAGAACACACCAATCTTGAAAATAGTCTGCCTGACGCGCATCTATTCACTATACAGATCGCAGATGACTACGCAGTAGAAGAAGCAGCTGGTAGTCAGAGCAGCATACTTCACTATAATCGCAGGTCAACTATATAAGTTGGGACCAGACGAAGTGTTGCACAGATGTGTGTTGGAGCACGAGAAGCCATTCATATTGGCTGATGCACATTCAGGTGTATCGGGAGGTCACTACGCAGGAAGAGATACTGCGCAGAAGATATTGTAGGCAGGGCTATGGTGGCCTACAATTCACAAAGATTCAAAGGAACATTGCCAGAGCTACGATGTCTGTCAGAGGACAAGAAGGTCGTCACAAAGAGAGGAAATGCCATTAAATCCACAGTTGACACTTCAAGCATTTGACAAATGGGCCATTGATTTCGTGGGACCTATCAAGCCACCAGGGAAGAGGACTGGTGCGAGATACATTATCACTGCGACTGATTATCTCACCAAATGGGCAAAAGCTAAACCAGTGAAGGACTGTAGCGCAGTTACTGTCGCGCAATTCATATTTGAGAATATCCTTACAAGATTTCGATTCCCAAAGATTTTGATGAGTGATCAAGGGACCCATTTTTTGAACCGAACTATTGAAGCCCTTACTGAAGAGTTCCACATTTATCATCAAAGGAGTACACCGTACCATCCTCAAGCAAATGGAACTGTTGAAGCTTTCAACAAGGTATTGGAGAATGCGCTGATAAAGGTATGCAATGTAAACATAGATAACTAGGATTTGCGCATTCCAGCTGTGCTATGGCCATACAAGACTACTTGTAAGAAGTTGACAGGCCATACACCCTTCAGATTGTCCTATGGACAGGAAGCTGTCATGCCTATGGAATATATTCTACCCAGCTTGAGAATAATTGCATTTACAGGCATTGAAGATCAAGAAACAATAGAGGAAAGGCTTCTACACGTGGTTGGATTGGAGGAAGATTGCTTCATCGCAGGCTTCCACTAGCTAGTGCAGAAAGACAAACAAAAAGCATGGCATGATTGCCATATCAAGAACAAGTCCTTTCAGGTAGGTGACCCACTCCTGTATGATAGCAAGTTTATGAAATTTCGTGGAAAATTTAAGATGCATTGGCTTGACCCATATACTGTTATGCATGTTACTAACGGTGGCGCAGTTCAGTTAGCCACGTTAGCCGGAGATAACTTACCAGGTTTGGTGAATGGAAGTAGACTAAAAACCTATTCGGATAGTCCTACTTTGCAGAACCCTCAATGATCAAAAGAGAAGGGAATTTCTAAGTGTCAAGTACAGTTGAAATTGGGCACTAGAATTGGGCAGAGTCTGTTCACATTTTTGGATCGATATGCGAAGATGGATAGAAAGGATGCATGTACCGTGCAGCACTAGTCAAGAAGAGAAGCTGCACGGATAAAAAAAAAAACGCGCAGTTCAAAGCTCACAAAGTAGTTGCGCAGATCCAAGGAAGAAGAGAAGATGCAAAGTTGATAACCAAGAAGCATGACACCGCGAAGTAACTGCGACGGAGTAGTGACGACCCGCCACGCAGTTCGATGCAACACTCCAAGAAACTAGCCGTTACAATGTCGGTCGGAAAACTAGCCGTTATACAGTGATTTTATCGACGATCGCTTGAGCATTTAATGAAGAAATAACCGTTCTGAATCAGTTAATGAAGGAAAGGACCCGAATTCTCAGCGGATTTGGCCAACAGATATGCCATTGAATGCTTTTCTAACTGTTGATGGGCGCAGCTAAGGCTCAATTGCGCTTATAAATACCTTTGTATTTGGACTCGCTGGCGTTACCGAAACTTTGAAATTTTCCTGCGAGCCATAGCTCGAATTTGTTTACAGTGAACACTAAGTGATCTCGTCAATCTGTTAAGAGATTATCCAGTGAATGTCTGAATTTCCTCTATTGGGAAAGAAATCAAAGTCAAGGAGATTGTGAGGGTGTTTAAGTAAGGAGGGATTGAAGGGTTGATGAGAACCCCCACTAAGAAGGTTGTTACTAAGCAAGGACAGGGTTCACGACGATCACCACGACATTCCACAACTATGAAAGCCAAGGGTAAGGAACCAGCGGTGGAGACGACAAAACCAAAGATGAGGAGCTCATGGCTGCTAGAAGTGTCGCTCAGCGATAAGGAAATCCCACTTACTTTAACACCTTAGTATATCTCTCTGTGTGCATGGGATGCACCCGCCGTTAAGCTTTCCAGGAACGCGAAGTATGAGATACCGCTTCCACTAATATCCAAGCATGTGAAACTACAGAAAAATTTGTTGGGAAAAATCGCAGAATGTAAGTTCGAGGACCACGACTCACTTCAAATGCAAAAGGAGCCGGCCGAGCCGAGGTACCGACAATTTTAGCCAGATCAGTATATATGCTGGAAGAAGGATGTGAAGGGAAATTCTGTGTTGGTTGTGCAGAATTGGTTATCTGAAGTAGTAGAATCAGGACTGTTGAACCTGTTTAGGCTCTTGCACTTCGATTGGAGCCCAGAACTGAACATGGTAGTGCGCACACTCATCTTGCGCACACACCAAGGTTATCTGTGGTTGGATAGGAACATCGAATTGAACATCGACTTGATCCATCGCATCACAGGGTTAAGCAAGCGAGGTGAGGACCCTAAGCAATTCTTTCAAGGCAAGAGTAAGGACAAGGAGGTTGCCGTGCAGATGAAGTCAAGACACAGCGTCCCGAAAGGAAAAAGAGGATTCGTCACAGACGATATCGTTGATAATGCTATGCGGTTCGTAACACAATTGCTAGTAGGGAAAAGTTTGTGAAAGGAAAGACCTACTGAAGTACCAGCCGGAGCGGTGCTCCTTGGGGCGAAGGACGCGATGGGAGGAAGATGTAACTAGTGCCAATACCTGTTGAATGAATCTTTAGAAGATGTGCGCGACACACAGGTGCACAACAACAACTTCCACTATAGCTTTTTGATGGTCTTGATTGTGTTTGTGGGATGGAAGGACCCAAACACTATGTTGGCCTCAACACTGCCAGCACTGACTGTAGAGGACCAAGGTATGTGAATATTTGGGCAAATTTGATGCCAGAGAGACAACACGCATTGAACGAAGTATTCCACACATACTATGCGTAGCTGGGCGACATCATCATTCGTACACTGCACATATCCAAGTAGGTAACATCTAAATATATTCGCACTATAAATTTATACGCTAACATGCATTCCATCCACATTTCAGTGAAGGCAAAGAAAAAAAATCCAGAATGGTTCCAAGGGAATTATCACATGAATGAAGTAGATATAGACCTCATCATGAAGGAATGGATTGATGAATGGAAGGTCGAAGGACCTATGATCATTGACAGTGACTCCGAAGAAAGTAATCCCATTCCAACACCAATTGTTGAAGAGTCACCGTCAGGAAAAAGGAAGGAGCCAGGAAGCTCAGTACCAGAAAAAGTCCAGAAAAAGAAGCAGAAGGCTGTAAAGGGCCAGTCAGAAGCAAAGCTCCACGACCACAATTCTGAGATGATCGCATGCATGGTCATCACGCATCTAGAAGATACGTTGAACCTCAAAGATAGTAAGGATGAGGTGATCCAGGCAAGTTTACAGAAGAATCTCACCATGCTGCAAGGCATAATAGAGAAGTTTGAGCAAGTCCAGCGCAACTTGCCCTTGCCGCAAGACTCAGAGTCGGAAGGAAGGTTAGGGGACACTTTGCATCCAAAGAAAACACCTCTAGCCCTGACCTTGCCAATGAAGTCGCGCATAGTCCAACTTGACCCACTAAGCGTAAGGTTATCGCGTAAACAGTTAGCTTCGGGCAAGAAGGACATAGAGCATGTGGACATCGACATCATGATGTTGCCACTATAGGGCCTACACAATCTACAATTGCAGATTGTTGAAGAGATCCATGATAGAGGTGTGGTTGCTCTGACCCAAAACCATCAATTGCAAGAAAATTATAAGCAGCTGCAGGAAGCAACCTTAAAGAAAACCATGGCACTTGAAGATGAGCAGGACCGGTGAAGAAGAATAGAGCATACTGTCACTTCGGTCTACATGGAGATACCCGAATGCGAAGAACAGCTAGAGCTCATGGATACTATCCTTAAGATCGGCTTGGTGGTCAGCGATCTTAAGACTGGAATGAAGGACATGGAGACTGATTACCAAGCAAAGATCGCTGCCTTGGAAGCACAGAATCAGCCAAAGACGCCACCAGACCAGGCAAAGCTCCGAGCAGCAGAATTAATAGCAGCTGCGGGAATTAATAGCCAGCGAAGTAGAAAAATGTCAAACCTTGCTGGATGAAGCTACGAGAGTATTCACTACGTTGCAAGAATACCCCGAGCTGCTGCAGGTCAAGACAACTTTGAAGGAAAAGGATGCAGTGTTAGACACACTGAACATGGAGATAAAGACCTTGCCACCAAGAGACAGACTCCACAGATTCCCAGAAGTCAGAGAATTAAAAAGACAACTTATGGCCTTAAGAGAACAGGAGGCTGAAGTCGGGGATAAATCATAGCCCTTGCAGGAGGAAGCCCATGATCTAACGCAAAAGATAGAAGGAAAACTGCAGGAACTCTGCGACGCGCAGGCATCGATGGAAGAGCAAACTCAAGATGACTTAACAGAGGATGTGTTGGAAACCATCAAGGCCATTGAAGAAGATTGCAAGAATATGGTTGCTAAGCTGAGCGCAATGTATCAAGAGCTCGCTGCTAAGATAGCTCCACAGGAGGAAGAGCAGGTAATGCAACTATAAGTTGAAAGTGGCTCGGGGATGAGCCACGTGTAAGTGTTAGGGGCCTGTTGGGCCTGGCCCAAGTAAGGAATTTTTGAGAAGAACAGTTTTGGAGCTGCTAAGTTATAGCGTAGCTCAGAGTAAGGCATTTTTGAAGAAAGACAGTTTTGAGGAGCTGCGAAGTTGAGCGCAGTGCAGTATCGACAGGATGGGAACCGCGCAGCTGAGATCCGATTCCGCGAAGTGCCAATAGGGCACCTATTTTGGTTAAAGAATGAAGGGAAGCTATGAAAGCGACCTGTTTTGTCGAAGCACTCCATGATTTCCCAGCAGGTGGGTAAGGAGTGGTGCGGAAGGAAAGCAATCGGTCACATGAGAAGAGGAAGCGCGACGTGAACCGGCCACACAAAGCCGTTAAAGAAGGAACGACAAGATGGAAATGACAGTCGGCATGCGGTCGACAGGGCAGGATGAAAGTGACGTGACCACGCACAGAGGATGGCAACGACGGAGAAGTCGCTATTAGAGCCTAGCAGTCCTAGTTAGCGAAGTAACCATGATATTTTTGGGTAACCTTAGGGTTTTTGAGCCTATGCATTGTAAAGACGTGACCTAAGGGAACGATCTATAAAAGGGCACATTTTGTAAGGTAAAGGGTTAATGTTGAATTGTGAATTGCCAAATCTTAAGTAATAGTTGTTTTGCATTGTTGAATGCCATTGTAAAGGCTCTACAGCTGCGTGCGCAGAGACCTACAGAGAGAGAAGAGAGTCTGCAGCTGAGTGCGCAGACTGGAACTGTTGTACCCTTCCCAAAGATAATACAACAACAGTTCCTGTGGACGTAGCTCCCATCTTGGGGGTGAACCACGTTAAATTCTATGTTATGCGATTGCTTATGTGTTTGCATTTGTGTCTTTACTTATGATGAATGGTTAAGTGTTGTTTAGGAGTTTATGTGCTTTGCTTTTATATGCATTCACCATAAAGATGATGATGGGAATAATATGTTAAGTAACCACATGTATGAATGAATGCCGAATGCACCAGTATTTCACAGTTAGATGAATGCATGAACTAGTCGGATAAACACTTAGCACAGCACCGGAAGTGCGCAGTGATATCGTTGGTTGTCATAGTGTATAAGTTTGCAAGGGTTGTAGGCTACTATGCTTGTTGAATGCATCTTCTTGCATTAAGTAGGATCCATTGAAGTGGTATAAGTATTGTGAGGAAGCGCAGTCTCTATGGCATTGTCCTATTACATTAAGTAAAATCTATTAAGCTACATAAGGTTGTAAGAGGAAGCATGATTTCTATGGCGTTGTCCTATCGTCAAGTAACCTTCCCGCATTGCACAGTCCTTGGATGCGCGATAACCTAAGTGTTCATCGCGAAGAAGTGGAACTTCGTGCATTCCGAAGTCCGCAGTGCGAGTCCTGTAGCGTGCTGCTTGCAAATCTGTTTAAACACTCATCTCCTGGTTGTAGAAACCTGATTCCACAATCCCCCCATTACTTAGCCTCGGGTTAGACCTCAGTCTATTCGTAGATTGTTTCCGAAAGGGCCGGTGAAAAGGGGTTTTGTTGGTTCCTTGAACCGCGCAAAACCTCGGTCTTTATAGAAAACCTCAAGAACAATTATACAAGCCAACGAGCATGATTTGACTTTTCCTGTCAGGATCAAGGTTGTTGAACATCTCTATAGAATACAGTGCAAAGAAACTATAGGATAAGTTGGGGAATTTTTGTTAGTCAAGTCCCTGGTAAACAAGTTATTTCTTTGAAAGAATTTTTATTATCTTAGGATGGAGGATGGATACTTCATGATGAAGCATATAAATGACTTTATATTTTGGTAAGTGGAGATGGCTATTGTGGATGATGGGAGGTTCAAATTGGCCCCATAAATTTACTGTTTATGACGAGGATTCATTTGATTTGGTAAACCCAAACTTAATTATAGTCCAACATTACGAAGTTACCGAAATTTGTCTTGAATCTTTAGTGAAAAGTTAAGGAAAGAGGAAATATGGGGAGAGGAAGAGGATGGGTTTCTTTTAGTAGGTTAAAATAAGCGTAGTTGAAAAGGGAAGAGAGGCTCAACCCCTATTGTGATTCAAATTAGAAGGGTGGTTGCAAAAGGAATAACCCAAAATAAGGAAATGATCTCATGGGTCTTTCACAAGGGTCATTGTAGCATCTATCTTCCTCATTGCACCGAGTGAAATGAGGTGCTCTACAACCTAGTATGGGGGAGATGTTGTAACATGTGTGAGTGTGTCATGTAACTTTTGTTACTAACAAAATAATTAAAAAATTCATATAAGCTCATAAAATAAAAATTAAATTATGGAAAGTATTTAAAAAAAATCCATGTTTGTTCATAAAATAAAATATTATGAAAAGTAATTAAAAAATAGATTCGTTTATAAAATAAAAATTTAAAACTTAAACCCGGATCTATCAATCAAGAGAGATCAAATTTCTTGAGTTTAAATTTTAAAAAAGAAATACATCTCAAGAAATTGGATCCCTCTTGGTGCTTGATAGATACGAGTTTAAGATGGATCTATGTTGGTAGTATGACAAATCTTGGCATAGTTGATGCCTAACATGTGATAAGAACACCATGTTTGAGATATGGATTGAGAAGGGAAATGGGAAACAACTTTATCCAAAGATAGTTGTTGAACCAACCTAAACATACTTCTCATGAAATGGTACTCAAGTGTGGGTTGGATGCCCCATTGGTGAGACTCATACTAGTTAGAGGATTCAAGTTTAGGAAGGGGGGTTCTCAAATATGATAAAGGAGCAAGACTAGGGTGAGATGGTAAAGCATCCATTGTAAGAGAAGGACAAAGAGGAGGATAGGGGTGATATATAAGTACAGGGTTAGGAATAAGGGGTTATTGTGATTATGTTACAAGGGGATAGGAATTACAAGGATTGCAAGTTCTACAAGTCAAAGATTGTATTAGAGGTTATGGGTGTTATATATTATCACAATTATAGATTAGGGGTTATATGGTTTTTATTAGGGTTACATGGATTAAGGGTGATAATTGCTATACAAATTAGAGATTATAGGGTTGATGGGTCAGGGGGAATAGGGGTTAGAGATGTTATCTATTATGATTCATATTAGCTAAGGGTTCTAGGGAATAGGATTTTATGATGGTCATGTAATAGAGTTTACAAGGGTTAATTATTTAGTGGTTACATGTGTTAGTACTGGTTATTAAATATTATAGGGGTTAGAAATTAAATTTTGTTGGGGTTATAATGTGTATAATAATATATGATAATTAATGTGCCAAAGTGAGATAACTAGGTTATGTGGTTAGCATTTAAGAGTTATCAAGGGTAGTGGTTAGAGTATATAAGGATTATAGATTATATAAGTTAATCAATGGGGAGTAGGTGTTACAAGGGTAGGGCTTAAGAGGTTAAGGGTTCCCATGATTTAGGGATACAAGTGATTAATGTTATCAAGGTATGCGGTAATAAGGTTTATATGGATTATAGAGGTTAGAGACTATGTGTTTTATAGTGGTTAGTGGTTATAAATTGTATAGAAGTTAAAAGTTATATGAGTTAAAATAGTTTGGTACTATCATTTATAAGGGTTGTTAGTTTTACATGTTGGGAGTTTAGTGGCTATGGTGATGGTCGTTATACTAGTTAGGTGGATGGGATTAGGGGTGATACCAACAAAGGTTATAAGTTTGAGTGAAAATGGTTTATTTTGGAGGTTACATAAGGTTAGGGTTGAGAATTATGTAGGGATTATGAGTGATAATTATTATTGATATTAGGATTTATAAGGGTTAAACATACGAAAATTAAATATTATACATATTAATGTTATGGTTTATGGGACATATGACATAAGTTTTGGATTAATGATCTTAAGGGTGAGGTTTTTTTTTTAACTAGGGGAATCAACAACTAGAGACTAGGTTGGTACTCACGTGACATGGGGTCCAGGGATCCAATCCCGCTACCACTATACCCCTAGGTGCCCCACAACCGCCCGCAAGCATGGGACACGGGTAATCACGGGTGTGATTTGAACTAGTGACCTATTTTTACAACATGTGACTTCATATCAAGTGAATCGCCGATGGGCCACACCCGTGCGGGCTGATCTTAAGGGTGAGGGTTATACATCATGCTACATATAGATTAAGAGGGGTAGTAGGGGATGAGTTTTAAAGAGTTATATGTGCTAGGGGATTTAGGATATAAAGGCTACATGGATTTGGAAATAAGAGGTTATAGCGGTTTGGAGTTGAATCAATGATCAAGGTGATATGTTGTGGGTTATAAGGTTTATAAATATGTAATGTCCTTGACAATTTTTGTCCGCGATTTTTTTTTCCTTAACTGTCAACTGAATGAGAAGGTGTGAAAAGGGTAATTGTTGTTTGCACACTGTTGTACAACAATATCCTCTTTCTTAATACCTCACTGTTGAAAGTCCAATTTTATAATGCTTGGATAAGGACTACCTTGATATTAATCAGACCAAGTTCATATTGTCCTAGTTCCCCATAATATTCCAAGTGTACATTGATTGTTGACAAACTGATCACTAGATATTTTTGGTTTAACCCTTTTTACAAACACTTGGAGACAAACTGCTGTAGCTTATTGTTAACCACTCAACCTAGATATTTCTTCAAACAATTTGATGCAAGGGATGCAATAAATGTATGTTGATTATTTATGCTTGGGGAATTCGATTTCTACGAACTTGCATTAGAGTTTATCATAATTTTATGATAGATATCAAGGGACAATAATCACAACAATAAACTAACTCAAATCACCAAGCCAAGGGCCAAAACATTCAAATATGATATATATTTAATCAAAGGTAAAATACATGCCTGAATTATGTAGTTTGCTTGACAATGAGCTGGTGAAATACCACACACTTCCTGGAGGTGATGCTTATGATAAATGCTGAGAATAACTATGATATATCAAAGAGGGTGTAGCAGAGATTTGTCCAACGAGGAACAACCTTCAAGTAATAATTGTTTGACTAATATATTGGTAGCCCATAATTCTTCACAAAGATGTTCCTTCCTCCCACAATAATTCACTCCTCTTGGAAAAAAGGGGCAGTATAATATTAGCTTGTTATCCTCCATGAATTAGCTAATGCCCATAGGTCACAACCAGCAGTAAAAGGATGAATACACACAATGATTTGACCAGCAAAATGGGTCACAATATTTCACTGAGTTTGAGCAAGCAAACACACTAGAGATCCCACGATTTGGATAATACTCAGTTGTATCAGTTGGGATGTAACATCCCTCATTTTTGGCCTAATAATTTGTACAAATGTAAATAAATATTATAATCGTTTCGGGTGAGGAGCTCAACGCCAAGGCCCCATCTGGGAAACGTTGTGTCTAATGGCGTTTAATTTCTAAAAGAATTGTAAAACTAGGTGGTAAGCCTAGGTCACTTGAAGCAATGACACCAGGACAAGCATTTGAATTTTGCATTAGAGGAGATAGGTCGACGATGAACTATGTCGCCTTGATACTATAAGTATTTAGGGTAAAGTGAGCTAGTAATGATCACTCGTTAAAACACAAATACTAAGAATGCCCACCTAAGTAAAGTCAAACTTAAACTACGCGACTAGGTGGATATTATATATATTTTGAAAGATAAATAGTTATGAATATAGATATGAATATGCCTATGTGTATAGGTACACCATCACTTAGATAAAATATTATTAATTATAATAATACTTATATATACCAATACTTTGAATTATATTTACGCCCGTAGGCGTTTCACCACGCCACGGAGGTGCATAACCTCCACGTCAACTAGATTCCTCGCTCATGGAGCGAATGGAATCCTGCCACGTGGATGGTTATGCTGCCGCCGCGAGCTCGCCACCACCGCCGGCTGCCTCTTCCCATTGCTGACCTCCTCGACCTCCTTTGCCTCCTCTCTACCCAGCTCGAGCTTATGCATCTCCTGCCGCCGCTCGTCGCTGACCTCCTCCTTCTCATCCACGCTCCTTCCCTCCATCCCTCCATCTACCCTTCTGCCTACGTAGTACCTCCCTCCAACTTGTGTGTTGCCACTCCTCCTCCCTCCACTTCCGCACCATGCTACCTCCTTCGCCCAGCCTCCTCCTTCCTGCCACCCTCCTCACTTCCCCTTCCCACGCAAACCCTAACCTGCAAACAAAAACCAAAAAATTAATAAAAACATAGGCAAAAGGAAAAAGAGCATGCTTTGTTCATGCTTTAATAACAATAAGCGAACCAGATGTTCAACCTCATTACCCTATAAAGGAAAAAGAGCATCCCATTGCTTTACTTAATGCATAATTATAGGTTATAATAAATTAGAAAGTTTCATCCACTGGACAGTAAATCTAAGAAAATCATTTCAATGAACTACTTCTACCCGAATTAGGATTATTTCACTTACCTTCAAACTTGTATGTGATCTGCAGTTTGAGTTTCCTTGGTTAGAAGTATATGTTGCTGAAGCTTGTTCACTGACATGAGCTGAGAATGGAAAATAACTTTGTTTCTCATGCCATTCGTTAATTTCTTGGTCGGTCATGCTATACTTACCTCCAGATGTCGCAGAGGTAGCGTATTGATCCCAAAGTAAACCTAAACTTTCTGTAAGGTTTTCACGTAATGGAGCCCAGTTAACATGAGTCCCAGCTTGTGTTGAAACTTGATAGCTTAGATATCGCTCAATTAGATCGGCACGATCTTCAGTACTTCTTTCACTCGCCATGTTAAAAGAGTCTGTTTCTCCCATCCAAAGCCTGTGATTTTGAACGCATTCATTCATTCGTGTGACTAGAAGAGAAAATTACAATGATGCTCTAAATTCACAAAATGATTGAAGCAACTACAAATCTATGCACCTGGTCTAAGATGAGACTCTTAGCAAAGCCTAACCCGATATGATATTTTTCATATAATGATGCAATCAACTAAAAATCTATTTGTTTCATTGATGTTTCTCACTGGATTATATCAAGTAAGAAGAACCATGATTTTGCCAAATGTCCATAATATCTCGATTAGATGGAGAGAAACCTCCAAGTCACAATCAATCTCGATGATAGCCGCCATCACAACAATATAAGCCCACACCATGACAGATCATACCACACAACTGCAGGTATTGGATTATACAATTATGGCCAATGAATAATTCTGACAAAATAAAGCCCAAATTGAGCTAGGAATGGAAATCTCACCTGCTACCAACCTGGGCACCTTCGCAATATTTCCTTGAATGAACTACAATCAATTTTTACAGTAATCTCATGCTTTAAATCTTATATATCTCCAAGAATTAGCAGGTAGGCCTGAGCATAGTGATTGTTAATAGCATGAAATGCAAAACATGCGTACAAGATATTGAATCTATTAGGCACATCTGTATTAGACAATAATAATTCTATATAACTGCAGGTACTGGAATATACCTTATGGGAATGGAAGAAAAAAAAAAAGAAAAAAGACCCAATTGAGCTCGGAATTGAAATATCACCTTGGAAATATTTCCTTGAATAAATTGCAATCACTCGTTATGATATCATGCTATGAATCTCATATATTCTGAAGAATTAGCAAGTGGGAGGATGCGATACCTTTGAAATCGACCAGGCTTGCTCCATTCGCTTCAAAAACTGCCATGAATTTTCTTACACGTTGTCGGATGAATCAACCACCACAGCCCTTATCTTCCTAGCCCCTTGGACTATTTACTACCTAATTCTGCAGTGCCAGCGGATGAAGATGATACAATTACCGTACCTCTTCTAAAATCACAGGGAACAGAACTCTTAACTTGAGCATGAACCCACTCGAACTCTTCCAGGATACCAATGTTTCCATACTCGGCAGCTCTCAGCGCCTTCACCTGCAAGCCACAAGCCACTCATGCTACACATCACAAGTCGAAAACCAACTCTAAGGCCAAGCGCTAAGCCGAACAGACCCACCGGATGAAAGGGGGACCAGGCCCCATGTGCGTGAGGCTAAGCCTCTTAAGAGGATGGAGTGAAGTCTTGCATGCGGCCCACATGGCTAGCATGCAGCCAAAGGCCCCCTCATGGCTCCCTAGGGCCGATTAGACGACGATGATGTGAAGGGTGGCATGGGCCTTCGCGCGGCTAGGGCATGGGAGATAATTGATGGACGTGAGCTGAGAACGGGTGCCGTGGATGGTTATGGGGGGTGGAGGTTGACTATGGTAGTTGGTGCAGAACGCGTGGAAGGAGGCAGTTGGGAGCCGGCGGGTGGCGCTGGGTATTTAGGAAGGAAATTGATTACCCACGACACCATAGGAGAGTGATTAGGATTGGTATATTCTCCACCCTACAATCTACATATCAATTTCTCACCTACTTCGTGAAGGCCACTAGAAAATAACATATGGAATTGAGGACCATGTATTTCGTCTTTTTGCAAAATGAAGTTTGTTTATATTTTCGCCATTCCTTCTGTAAAACAATTACAATCCAAAAACTGTTCTATCGCTTTTCGTCATTCCTGTGGAAAACTTTCTCAATCCAAAAACCGGTCTATGACTTAAGGAATCTAATGGCATTATACTTGGAACAAAAAAAACGTAACTTTCTCCACCCTCACCAACCCTTGTATAGCCATACCACTTAATTGTTAAGAGCCAATAAAAAAACTAAACCAAACACAAATCCATGGACACAATCGCAAGGTACCAAACACAAAGCCATGGACACAATCTCAAGGTAGCAAAGGCAACAATGAATAATTAATTGGATAATTAATCCAAGAGAAGCTTATGATGAGCTTGAAGAAGCTTGGAAAGACCCACACTCCTCTAAGAGATTTTACTCCTATAACGTCCAAAAGCATCACAAACCACCTTGCTAACAGAGTTGTAAAGTTTCAAGACGTTATCATTAGATCAACATTCATGTCATAAAAATAATTTTAAAAATATATAAATGTGAAGTATATCTTATTTAATAAAAACATTTAAAAAATCATATCTATATATATATATATAAAAACATGGTGTAGGTTATGTCATTGTCTAGAACATTTACAAGCTACTTGTCTCATGTTCAATCTTATCCTTTCGAAAACAAAGAAGCCAAATCAAAACCAAAACCAAAGCGATGGGGTTTTCTAGAGGAATTGGGTATTGAACTTGATCAAAATGAAGTAAAACAAGATTCGATAGAAGCGCTGGAAAGATTATAGAGTTAACTTATGTGGGGTTTGAACCTTTTTACAGGATAGTAGGATTAGACAATTAAGAATTATATTCAACTACAGGTATTAGATAAGACCTTATGGACACCAAAGAAATTGGAAAAAATAGGACCCATACTAAACTTGAAAAGGAAATTTCACCTGATACCAACTTGGGCACCTTTGCAATCTTTCCTCCAACAAATTGCAATACACTGCTTACAATGATCTCATGCTCTGAATCTTATAAATCTCGAAGAATTAGTAGATGGGACTGAGCACAGTGATTGTTAGTAGCATGGAATCCATAAATATGTAGACAAGATATTGAACCAGTTAGGCATATATGCTATTGGGCTGAAATAAGAAATCATTACTGCACTTATTGGATTAGACCTCATGGGCACCAAAGAATTCAGACAAAAATAGGACCCAATTTGAAGTTGGAATGAAAATTTCACCTGAAACCAACCTGGGCACCTTTGACAGTGTTTCCTCCAATGAAATGCAATCACTGCTTATGGTGATCACATGCTTTGAATCTCATAGGTCTCCAAGAATTAGAAAGTGGACATGAGCATAGTGATTGCCAGTAGCATGAATTAGTGCGAAAGCATGTATAAAAGAAGATATATAGAGGTATTACCTGCTTCACGTCATTGAAGGTCCTTCACCTATAGTCCTAATTAAAAGTTTCTACAAACCAAATTCCACTGAAAACTCAAAAAATGCAATGAAAGGAGGAAAGGGCAACTTTAAAATTCATGATCGGTTGTGCTCTCAACCCGCGCACTGCATTAACACTGTCATATTTCCTTGGTTTTATTTTTTCCCTGTCATTTACTGCTCCTTCTCAATGTTCCTAGGTGCATGGTGCCTGGTCTATGAGTGAAGGCACACGACTACCTTTTTCGTTGGTGCAATCGACTCCTACTATCCCTGGCATTTGCCGATGGTAACTTCTCTCGTTCGTCGGGCCCTGCGTGGGTGTAATTATTGTGCCTGGAAGTTGTGCACTAACATTCATCTCGCCAGTTGAATACATCTGGCTTCGTTATAATTCAAATGCTAAATCTTGTTTGCAAGTGGCAAAAGAAGTCGACACTTGCTTGAGTCGAGATCTGGTTAACTTTATGCCTTGGTGGGCTCATGGGTACATCGGAAAACAAGAAAATTGAATCACATAAGGCAAAGACAGTTGGCCATTCCGTCTTTAGGTTCTGCTTATCTGCCCTCACGGTGAAGTGAGCGTTGCAAAGTTAAGGCGGTAATTCCATATAAGCATTTCTAGCAAATTTCGTTGCGGGTAGTAGCATTATATCCCTAATACTACTATTTTATCACTTCCATGATCCAAATGTTGTTAATTTCGATGTGGGAATTTTTACTTCATATGCCCCGAGTATTGGAACCTCCGAGTCACAATCAATCTCATGTCATGATACATCACAGCTAGCAACTAAGTAGTAAGCCCGACGAGCGACAGATGTTACCATCGATGACTTCTTTTGCATTCCCCACCAAGGCATAAAGTTAAGCAGATCCCGACTCAAGCAAGTGTCGACTTGTTTTGCCACTTGCAAACAAGATTTGGCATTTGAATTATAACGAAGCCAGATGTATTCAACTGGCGAGACAAATGTTAGTGCACAACTTCTAGGCACAATAATTACACCCACGCAGGGCTCAACGAATGAGAGAAGTATTTTATTTTATGCAGATTTAAGATCGATCAATCTACACTAATCTGTGTTCTTGAGGAATTGAAAGCATTTATTAATTTGATCAGCCTGTGTGCGACGCCCTGCCAACATGCCACATCTGGCAGAAAATGATACCGCCCTTCTCATGAACACCATCGACCACATTTTTCCATCCCTTAACTTGCTCATCATTGTAAATGCCAGGAGAATGCGGGAACCTGCACATCATTAGTTGAAAAGGATCTGTTACTACGAGACAATTTGAAAAGGATGTGCATGGAAAATAATAAATTAAAACAAGATGTTTACAAATTTAACAAGTTAACACCTTTGCATTTAAAAACTATATATTTATTAATCCAAAAATATATTTATACATATTTATTTGTTCATCCAACAATATAGTATATATATTAAGAAGGAAATATAATACCAATCCCAAAATATTAAGTTATTTATATTATTTTTGTTACAAAGTTTATTTATTTATATTTATATTTAAAAAAGGTTATTTAAGTGATATATCAACTTGAATTTACCATCATTTATCTAATTCAAAGTTCTCATGATACTGATAGGAAAATGTGGAAGTATTAGTATAATATTTGTAATCTTTTCCATGATAAAAAATTGTAGCTTTTCTTTGTGCATTGGTGTAGAATTGACTTGTACTTCACGAATATAAAACTATAATATAATCATCTCCAGAGTCCATACTGAGGTAAATTAACTTATAATACTTTTATGGGGCAGTCATATTACTTTGATGGGGCAGTCATATTTGCTTAACCTGATTTCAAAGATAAGGTTCTCTAATACTCCTTTGAAGGTCACAACCTATGTCCATTATTACCATTTAGTTTTGTGTCTATGTTTTCTATATGAATTCGCATTGCACAGCCAATGTATTGTTGTTCTCAGAAGTGCCTCTTATTCCAAATCAAAGAAATCAAATTTGATATCAACTTCTGTCTTCTGCAGTTAACTCGTAGATATCCTCCCAAGGAAAATGTGTACAAAGGTGTTTCAACATCATACATTGTTGTCATTTTAAGGTATTGGATAATTGTGTTTGTTGGCTATTGGGAATTTGGTTCGGATGTTGAATCATATATTTATTATTCAGAGTTCCTTTACAGCCCCATGATGAGCCATTGCTATGGAAAACGTGTTTGTTGTGATTCAGATTTCAAGTTTTTTTCAGGTAAATACTTAGCTATATGTGTTTAGATGTAATCATGCGAGAATGAATTCCAATGTAGTTATTATTTAATTAATAGCCTAATATGTATTTGGGTGAAACTACCTCACAAATATATTACAGGCCAACATATGCCTATTTTGAAGAAAATTTGATACCAAAACATGAAGGAACATTTGCTCTAAACCACTACATCGCACGCTTCATTTTGATATTAATATACCTGATATTGATTACTTTGATTGTTGTTGCTATTCCATTCTTTGGAGATTTTGTTGCACTTTGTGGGACAATTGGATTTACTCCTCTTGATTTTGTATTGCCTGCCATGGCTTTCTTAAAGGTTGGAAGAAGGCCTAAGAATAAGTTACTCTTCTTCCTCTTATTCTTTCAGAATATTGTCATTATTGTGTGGTATTCAGTAGTGGCACTATTGGGCTCTATCGGAGTAGTTAGATTCATTGTAATTGATACAAACACATACAAGTTTTTTCATGATATGTAATTTGTAAGTATCATATTTCCTTCTGAGTGTGAATCTTGGGGAATCAAGAGTTTTTGTGGTCTTCTCTTCACTTTGGTAGCCACCAAATGTTGTAATTTGACCATGACAAGTTTGCTTATAATAAAGTCTTCTAAACAATGTGATTAAAAAAATTCAAAGGTTGTGCACTTTTTAAGCGATATGGGATTAATCTTTTTCAAATGACATCTTACTCATAAAGCTTTTGGAATTTCAAGTAATATGTTCTATAAAATTTCTCTATATGCTAATCAAAAGATAGGTGGATAAATTAAGGCAAAAACATATTGGTATCTTGGATCATATGCCAAAACATATTGGATCTATTATGTCCAAGCAATAAATCAGAAGAAAGAAATTGAGAATGCATTACCATGGCATGAGATATCTTTAAGTTGTTTTTAAGTGGAGATTTTCCTTCAAATGCAGAGTCAACAATCATGGATAGTGTGAACTCAAGGAGAGATCTCTCCCAACCCTTGCATTTCAGTGGTTGTAAAACAACATAAGTGATTATGTTTAAATTTTTTTAAGAACTTTCAGGAAATATCGCTCCAGAGATAATATCGAGTTAATACTAATTGCCAAAGTTCCGAATCATTCATTCTCCCAATATTTTACTCCATTAGAATGAGCCAACCTTTACATTAGAAACCAAGAATTAAATGGAAGAAGCAAACCTACCCTTATTTCTAAACTTCATCTCTCCATAGAGTATCCTTTCAAATGCTTACATTCACATCGAATAGATAAATGCAGCTAAATCTAAGATCCGGACTTACATTTACATCAGAGAGCAAGAAATCACCTATGTGTATCCTTGTATGACATGGTAAGTTATCTTCTGACTATCATACCATCCATATCTAACTGCTTCTTTTCTATATTTATCCATAATCACTCTAACTTGCAAGAAAAAAGGGAACTTATCCACAACATAATAAGTAGTGACCAGTATTCTCCTGTGTATTTTATTTTCCTAAGAAATACTATAGCATTGATTTAATATGTTGACTCACCAACATTACTGTGAAGCTGGAACAGAGGATTGCATACTGAATTTTCCTGTAAAAATGATTTTCCATTGCTTTCATTTCTTGTAACATGTTTGTAATTAGTCTAAAAACACCCATCCAGAGCTTGGGAAACATAAATCTGATTTTCCTAAAAGGATTTTCTTCATCTTTCAATTTATTCCTTTGCCTTGCACTTTCATTTGAATTCAAGTTCTTTCCAGTGAACAAAGGAGCTACTATTGCAGGAGCTACCAGGATCAGTGTTGCAACCCTTTCACGAGCCTCAAAGTATGCATTTGCTACTACAAGATAACCTATGGAATGCTTGGGGACTCACAAGGTAATTCACATGCAAGGCCAATGTTAGGAACTGTCAAAGTTTCCTCTTCTTTGCAATATATAGAATTAGAAAAAAAGTGCACCTCACCTCACATCATAGTGGCAAATTTCATCCAAAAAGATGCATTTTTCACGAATTTTGCATCTCTTTGGCTAAGTGAATCATTCAATCAAATCCGTGGAAGGACCTTAACATGTTTTTTCAACCAAAAAGGACCACATCTTATTTTCCATTCTGCCATGTGAGTTTCCTTTCAAAGAAAATGGGCACATCCTAAACAAGAAAATATGCTTCTTCTATTATTCTCTCTGGATTCCAAGTAAAGAAAATAAAACAACTAAGAGGGACACAAAACAAAAATTATTATAATTTTTTTTGTGTGATTCAGACAATTATGAAGACATGTATTGTTTTAAAAATATGTTTTAAAAATGGGAGGATGGAGGAATAAATAACATACATCATTTTGTAGCTAAGGGGATGTGGAGAATATTGACAAGTATAGGCTTATAGTGCAAGATAGTTATTCATAAATATAATGATCATTTATCTGTGGAAGAATGGATGAGAACTCCCACCAAGTCTTACAAGTATTGGCAAACAATTCTCAATATTTTTCAAAATTTTCTTAAATTTCTTCACCACAAAGAATTTGTCATTTTGTTTTGTAGTGATAATTTTGTTTCAGAACAATGCTCATCTACTAAAAAATGTTACAACTTATGTTATATGACTTAAAATGCTAACTAACATCAAACCAACCTTCAACCTAGCCTATTGTACTCACCTTGGCAAACAAAATGGGCATTGACAGATCGAAAGGGATATTCATTGACATTCCAAAGGAGCTTGTAGATAAACCTATTGCAAATCCATACTTTCCAGAACATTAAATGACACTCTCTTGCTCTTGCTTCAGTTTTTCAAATTTGTATAGACTCAATTGATCACAAATGGTCAACCACTTAAAAGGGTCAAACTTACCTAAGGCTGCAAAGCCACAACAAAGGTTAACTGTTCAACCAAAATCACCCAAGATTTACACTTAGCACCAACAATACTACTAGGAATAAGGGACCTCCCCTAACTAACAAGCCATCATCCTCACCATTGAACAAACAACCTATTGACTCTTTTTCAAAACATTTTGGATGCTACTAAGGATCAAAGCCAAGATTTTGTGTGTGTCACATTATGAATTCTTGGGTCATTAACTACTATGATTAAGAGCTTCATGGGCATCGAATGAACGACCAAAAAGACCACTATATGGTTGAGAAAATGGTGGATGTCTCTTTGCATTGGCGTTAATGTTATCAACGGTGAATGCTCTATCTTGCTGAAGCAACCAGTGAAGAACAACGTGGAGCTTTGACTGTTGAATGAGCTACTTCTTGTTGCTCACATTATTCCCACATGCTCTTGTTTTACTGATATCAAAATAAAAATGTTGCCTTGAATGTGTAAGTTGTCAATGGTTTGTATTGGTGAGTTGTCAGACACCAATTCACCGTCTTTACTCTTAATCGTTTATAAAATTCGATGGGCAAATCCTCTATGATTGTTTTGTTGTTTGCTACTGTTATTGTGACATCATCTCTGTTTCTTTCTCAGCATTCGAATTGTCATCAATTTGTTCCTCTTTTATGGAGCAACAACCCTCTTGAGGAGCCAAAGGTTCTTGTTTTCTATTCAAAATCAAGGTTCTCCTCTCAAACCAAAATCATATTTCTTGTTATAATTACCCTATTCTAAACCATGTTCCTGTTTAATATTTACAAACAAGGTTCTGCTGTCTTTTTGGGTTTTTTTGTTGGAAACTAGAGTCTATTTCTGTTAGTGCACTGTCATTTATTTACTCGTATTACTTGCATGTTCAATCTTTAATGTTAGTATTTGATCATGTATGTGATTTATTTACTGGTTTTAGATGAAAGGGTGCTTGACTGGTATATATTCATTTCCTTTTGTTTACCAATATATGTTTCTTACTAACTTGGGAAGATAATTTGCACCGCAACAGTTTTTGTCTTCTAGAAAAGTTGGTCCTTCCAGATGAAAAATCCTATCTTGTTCTCATTGTTCCTGTTTAATATTTAAAAACAAGGTTCTTAGAGGAAATTTACCCAGCATTGTGTTGCCTTTTTTGGTGTTTTTCTGTTGGAAACTAGAGTCTGTTTCTGTCAATACACTGTGCACTGCGGTAATGTGTGAGAGAGATCAGAGAGATGTTGGTAAATCTTTTGGGTGCAATTAAACTTTTATTTAAGCATCTTTCATATGAACAATGCTATCTTGTTCACATATTTATTGGAGTTACCACTATGTTAAGCGGCAAAGACAGCCTTCGGTCATGTAGCACACTGTTTTAACCATGATTCTAAGGCTTGGGAAAATGATTAGCGGGCTAATGTAAAATGAACCTCTTATTATGAGATGCCAATCCTGACCTGATAAACCATGAGTGTTCTCATTGTGACAATATGCTTGTACCTAAATTTATTTATATTGTCCTATCAAAAGCTTTTCTTAACATTTATACTCGTGATTGATCTCGTCTATGAAAACGATGATAGGAAAACGAACTTCGTTTTCCTATCTATATAGAGTGGGCCATAAATGCGGAAGGAAACGGGTAGGTGGGTCATTAACGCCTCGTCGCCTGGTGTGTGCGTCACGCCAGTGCACGTCCCCAAAGAAAGCCCGTCAGAGACTTCGACGACTTCTTCCTAACCATCGTGAAACGATCGGCTTAAAAGCACGAGCCGCGGCAACCAAGTTGGTGCGACAAGACTTAAATGCGGTGAAATGGACGAGCGACACTATTCAAAAGGGGGTGACCAAACGGTGGAACGCTTAGCGAAAAAAACTTGGCCGCTGCTGGATGGTCGACGAAATTATAATAAAAGCCGTGAAACAATTGGCGAGATAGTAGAAAGAACTGCAACTGAAATGCCTCGAAACGAAGCAGAAGAGTTGGGCGAAAAAAGATGATGTGATGTGATTGTTGGCGGCAGAAAATACTTGGTCGGTGGAAATCTTATAAGATACGCGAAACGAACGACAATGAGTGACTTAAAACCTGAGACCGTGGTCAGCAAGAAAGAACAAAAACCGACGAAACGAGTGAGCCGCGAGCCGTGAGACGGGTCGACGTCAGATGAGTAAAAGATGGCGAAACAATCGGCTATAAATGGCTAAACA
Source organism: Larix kaempferi (assembly GCA_027924585.1). Lineage (NCBI taxonomy): Eukaryota > Viridiplantae > Streptophyta > Pinopsida > Pinales > Pinaceae > Larix > Larix kaempferi. Next base: position 1,202,685 of record BSBM01000356.1, read on the forward strand.
GCTGCGACTAGTTTTGGCCAAAATGATCAAAAAGCTGCGAACTGGGTCGACATGTTTATACCTTCATAAAACCGTATCGACTATAGATGGTGACTTTTGATAAATACTTAAAGTCAATATTATATTGTTTATACCCAAAATTTCTATGAAAGAATTGGATTTTTGCATTCGGCGTTTCTTTTGCCCCTCCAGGGCCAAATGCTAATATAAATATATTGAATGCAAACTACATAGGTATGATAGGATATATATATATATAGTCTTATGAGAAGGATGTTTTATCTTATCAAAAAGGGGTGTTGAAGGGTATATATATATATATATTACCACTAATCAAAAAGGAATAAAGGGAAAACATATGAATTTGGTTATATGAGTATATATATGTTTTTATATGTTAAAGTAGCAACACTAAACCTATTATATATATATATATATATACATAAATAAAGGCAACATAAACTACATATACATTTTGAGATAAAACATTAAACTAAACTAATAAAGATATTGGTATTTTGGTCATGGTATGCTTCAAGGAAAACTATTGTAAATAATGACACTTAGTGTTATATTAACCCAACATGTATATAAGTATAAATATAGATATTTTAATTTAAATTAGATATAAATGTTTTTTGAAATAAAAACCTAATGAGTACAAAACTAATTTTATTTTACTACCCATTACGAAAGACATGAGAGAATTCTCATAATTTTCCACCTATCGAACTATTCCTTCCTTCCATGATCTGTCTTTATCTCCACTATCCTTTTTGTTAGACTTGGTTCGGAGAACATAACTATAATATTCCTTTATTCGCGGAATAGTTGGCAAAGTGGTAGAGGGAGGCGTGTAGTTTGTGTTAGTGGAGTTGTTTTTAGTGGAAGTTTGTTTTCATAGTGATTTTTAACATCTCCTTTAGATCGACACATGTTGCGGGGAATGTTTAGGTCGGCTGGGTGTCACTCCGGTGGGGGACAACTCAGGTTTTGATAGATCTCGGCTATCTTTATTTAGAGCTCTATGTTTTTACATAAAGAAACTCTGGGGGGGACACGGGGAAAACTCTACGATAGTAGGGTTTTCAACCATTGCATTTTAGAACTTCATTCATCTAAATGGTGGGTTGGAGGCTCGACATTTATCTGGAGAGCAGTATGTTGGATCACTGCGTAATTATGGTGGGAACCATCGCAGCATAAGAAAGACCCGAACTCATCACCAAGAGAGATAGGAGTTCTGTTATAAAAGAGAAACGCGATATGGGAAATCGTTGTGACTGAGACGAGCGGTATCGAAGGAATACGATATGGGAAAATGCTGAATCTTAGATAGGTATATCCTAAATCTATTCCAGTTTATCTTACTTTGTAGAAGCTCCCATTGTAGGATCGTTTGCTTCTTACGGTTTTGTAAGTGCTGTCATCGTATAATTGTTTTCTATTTCCGTTTGGAATTAAGTCTGGCTCATGGGTTGTTGTTGCCTATGATTTTGTATTTTGGAAAAAAAATATCAAATGGATCCCAGTATATAGTAAAGCTGCCATCGTAGGATTATTGTTGCTTGCGAGTTTGGATCTCTGTTATGGTAATAGCTGCTACCATAGGGTCACGTATGAGCATTAGATCCTTACTCTGCACTGGAATTTTATTATTCAGGTTTGTAGGTTAAAATGCTTATGCATACTCCTTGAAATTACAGTAAATACATAAACTCTGTTTGATTTTAAAATAAAGGAAGTTTTGCACACTTCGTAAAGACAGAGTTAAAACAAATCGCAAATCATCTGAAATCCCTTGGATAGGAAACTTAGATTTTAAAATTTAGTACAGTATTGAATAGATGCGAAATGGCAGTAGTTCTGTATGTTCAGCGCTTGCTTTGTTTACTTCTCCATGTGGTGATGTGTTTCTGTGTAGAGTTCCAGCTTGGTATACTAGTTTAGTTATTTATGTGCCTAGTGAAAATTTATGATCACTGCGATTACAACTGTGGTATCCAGGCTTTTGGGATCGCCGTATAATTCTCTTATAACTACCTTTATATTTGAGAATAAAAAAATAAGATAAGTTTGACCACAATACAAAAGACGTATTGCTAGAACCTTTTTTTCCATAAGAAAATATAGCTTACTATTAACACCTCGAAATAGTAAATAGAACCAGTACATAGAGTAATCAGAGCATATATGAGTGTGAGTCATATCACTACCACAAGCTCCCAAAGACATCATCACTACATAAGTCAATGCCAAAGATCCATCCAAAAACATATTGGGTGTCTAAAAACAACCAACATATCAACATATCCCTAAAACAGCAGATATAACCAAAATCCATCACCATGTATCAAAGTATCAGAGTGCCAAACCGACAAACCTACAGACATAATACAAGTATAAGTCCAAAACAGCCCAAGGCCTGGACACATATGACCATAAAGCAGGAATGGCAAAAAGCAAAATATATAGAGCCGAATAATCCAACCAGATCAAAAACCCAACAAGTAGTTGGAGAAAGTAACCTAAGAACCTGCAAGGTATAAAGTCACAAACATCATATGAGAAATATATATATACATAAATGCCGCAAAACAGAAAAAATCATCACCAAAGCAAGTCTCTCGAGCCCCGGGAGAAAAGAGAGTCCTCATGCCATTCCTCCCACATGATAATATCAGTCGGTGAAACCAAAGCCTACTTGGATAGCATGTCAGCCTCCATGTTTATCTCGCGATAAACATGAGCAAAGTGAATATGCTGAAACCCACTGATGTAGCACCTGACAGCATCCAACCAATGTGTGAGGAGCATCACATTGAGGGATGACGAGCCCAGTGCCCATGATATGATAGAGGATGAGTCACCCATAACAACGAGCGACGAGACCCGCTTGAGACGAGCAAAATATAAGAGGAGCCAGAGTGAACAAAGTTCACTACGAGTGTTCGTTCGAAAGCCCAAATTCAAATGAATGCGATAGGAGACAAAGTTATTTAGATGTAGCACCGCACCAGCCCCACTATCTCCCCTCCCCCCCGACGCAGCCCCATCAAAGAATCCGTAAGGAAACACCAGAATTGGAGGAGCATTCCAGTAACCAGATCGCCTTGCAGGAGGAACAACCCTTCCCCCCACAGGATCAGCAATGGAACTGAACTCATTGAAACAGGCAATAATCCGGCCGCATAACCAAGCCAAATTAGGAAAAATGCCCTCGAACACACAGCGATTCCGGGCCTTCCATAATTCCCATAGCATAAAACAAGGGATTTCCAACCACTGACGAGCAAGAGGATCACGAAACCACATACCAAAGGAATCATTCAAAGAGGACAAAAGCTAGACAACAGGTAAACCAAGTGCCTTAGTAGTAAGTGACCAGAGATCTTGCATGACCAGGCACGAAGAGAATAGATGATCGACCGATTCCAAATGTGAGCAAGATAAAGGACATCGACCAGGACCGCAAAAACCATGTCTGCAGAGGTTATCCCAGGTAAGTATACTATTACCCAAAGCTAGCCAAACAAAACAACGAATCCTCGGAGGGAGTGCAAGTTTCCATATCGCAGAGTGCCACCAAACCAATCCCGGTCGACAATCATCAAATAAAGAGTCGTATGCAAGCTTGGAGGTGACCACGCCACGAGCAATATCCCATGACCATACCAACCTGTTCGGGGAATCACAAAGGCGGATATATACCTGAGTAAGGGACATAGTGTAATCCGTCCATTCCTTCCCCATACCACCCCCAATACCAAGTTGACATAGTGTATTGCTAGATCCTTTCACTGCGGGTTGTTGAAAACGATTTTGTAATTGTTGGACCTTCTTATTATTTCGGGTAGTACATTTCTCTAGGATTTTTAGTTTGGGGTTGTGTCTTTATATATTTTATGTGTTATATCCTGACAAGGAAGTTGAACGGAAATTAGGGTACCTTCGTGGGAGACCACAACCCTTCTTTATTAATTAAAAATCTATATTTATATACATATAATGTACACAACCCGTTAAGGTGTATTTTAGATATATAATGCTTATGGTATAGTTCGAAGGAAACATTTACTGAATGGATGTATTTATAAGGTATGAGAAGGACTCCCTTAAAAATACCTTGAGCTTTTAAGGATTGTATATGAACAATAGATTGTACCCTTATTAAAAAAAAAATTAAAATAGGAACCTAACACGTGGGATCTAAGTTGGAAAGTTAGACCATTAGCGCAGAGTATTTAATGAAATATTTCTTTCAAAGAAATACCTTATGACGTATTCAAGAGTTATTAATTGTGTAACTCTTGATAAAACTAGAATAAAAAAATAAGATAAGTTTACCTATGTTGTAAACTATCCCTACCAAAAAGGGCTTGAACTATATATATATAAAATTGCCTACTTTTAGAGCATGTTTGAAGTATGTTTGAAGTATGGGAGATATGGGATGATTTTTCCTTTGGTTAAATTTATATTTTTAAGGTATATATGTGAATAAGGGGTGTTCTCCTTAATGAAATATTTAATTAAAATATATGTTTTTTTTGAGAAAAGATATTGAATAAAATATATTTTTAAAAGTATTTATGAGAGTAAAGGGATGTATAGGGTGTTTTTCCTTAGTTAGAATATTGAAATGTATGTTTTACCTTAGTAAAGATCTTGGTATATATGATTGATGAAGATGAGTATAGCCCTAATAGTATGAAGGGGATTTTAAACCTAAGATCCAAATTCATGTATAAGGTCATCAAGGTTGTCATGATAATATTCTCATGGGGATGTAAGGACAACAACAATCAAGTTGCAGAATGTAACCTTTAGGTTGAATTAATAAAACAACACCTTTTGTGGACGTAGCCCAAGGAGTGGGTGAACCACGTTAAAATTAGTCCCTCTCTGATGTATCTCTTATTTGTGCTCTCGTTGGTCCCCTTGTGTGTTCATGTTAGTTCTTTTAGAAATAGATGCATGTGTATTTCCTTGATATTGTGTCTAGGATTATTACTTCAGTTTTTTGTTTACTTTAAATTTGTGTACCTTAGGCATTTTACTAATATGATGATTGTTATTTATATCTTTATCTTTTGTTTACATGTGTAGTTAAGTGTGGGCTAATCATTTATAAGTGTACTTTATGGATCGCTTGTTGACATAGATGTATATATATATATATTCGTTGCTTATAAGAATAAATTATTTCTCTCATAGAAGTGTCTCGGGTATGATGAGTAACTGCATTCAAAGTAGTAATCTTCAAGGGTGATTAAAGATGAATTATGTTAGATAAAATGTATTTTGATGACTAAGGAAATTTTGGGTACAACGTATTGTGAAATTGGTTAAGATAGGACAAGTGATAGAATATTACTAAATTTTGCTATTAGAATAAGTTATGATATAAAAAGTCGTATATTTATAGTCGGGGTTGCTTGTAAAAATATAGAAGACCCTTGTGTCGACAAACAAAGTTTTATTAAGGTTTACAATTAAAAAGTTAATGGATAAAATTATGAGATGTTATAATGATGCTTATATTAAGATGGTAAATATAGATGTTGTACATACATTTTATCTTCCGCAGCGGTAAATTACAACGATTGGACCCTTAGATTTTTTTTTAATTTTTACGAAATTTTGGGTATGTGACATATGGTATCAGAGCTGTAGGTTACAACACTCGTGCTTGATGGGCTCAGTAAGAAATAAGTAGGTGTGAAAGTTGACTAATCAAATTGTTTTGTTTCATTTTGGATGCATGGGATTTGAATGGACGAGGAGTGATGTCATTTAAACATGCAACCGCAAGTTCTCCAAAAGGGGTAAAGATAAGTATTTTACAACATCTCTTTTTCTTTACAAAATTAAGAGCAAGGTATGTTATCCTTGTCATGAGTTTTCCTTGCTAGCTAAGAGGTGTAGGTACTCCCATGATTGAATGACATTATCGTAGAATGTGATATTTAGTTGAAATAATTTTAGTGCATATGAATTGTAATGAATTATGTATCATGATTTATTTAACCTTGTTAGAAGGAATAAAAGCGTCATAATATTATATTGTTTATTCAAGCTTTTACTTGGAAAAGAACTAGTGTAGAAGGAATAGATAAGGATATAGAAAACTTTGACGAAATGTGTTATTATCTTGACAATACAAAGGATTATGAAAAGTGTTGTGAATGTGCTGATAAATTTTATAAGCAAATTAAACAAATTGCATAGAAGCTTCATTTAAAGTCTGCATCTTTGTTGATATTCTATTTTTCTATCCAAGATCATGAAGGAACATCACTAGGTTAAAAGCATAGTTTTACTAGTATAATCCGAAGAAGTAAATTTGTTTGATGTAGCAAAGTCACTTGAATACAATACATGGTTGTTACAACATTTTCATTTTTGAGAAAATACTTCCTCTGTGGGTATGATAGAATATGACAGGGTAAAACATTTGGTTGAAGAAGTGATAATTACTTATTATTAGGTACATTCTTCGAAATAAAAGTTGGTCCTCAAATATAAAAGTTAGAAGGTACATCTTTGTACTTATGATTGTGATAGTATTCTTATTTCAAAAAAAAAAAAATGTATATCGTCATTCTTTTATTATTTTCATAGATCCAATAGAATCGAGTTCATATAGAATATAGCCTAAAGTGAAATTTATTTATCCTAAGTGTTGATAACTAGAAAGGATATAACATACTAGGTTACATGATATGTATAAAAGACATGTATTAATTCATGTGATAAAAATGACCAATGTGATTTGAATATTATTTTTGTTTATAAAAAATCACCATTTGCATTTCATTTCAGAACTTCTTACCCTTAATAGAATTTTAAGGAAAGGCAAAAAAATGTATTATCGTATAACATTGAATCCTAGAAGTTTAAGCGAATTTATTTTAGAATGAATACAAATTTAATTATTTTCTTCATAGATAGACTCTTAGTAGGGTTTGTTATATCTTCTAATAAAGATAATTCGATGTGCATCAGGTTAAAGGGTCTTGTTAATAGTAAGAGTTTGTTTATAGGAAAAAGAAGAATCCTAAATCTTGTTATGATTGAATTAGATCATGGTATCTTTTAAACAAATAGTATGAGAAGATTATAGAGAAAAGAATCTTTAGATAATGAGTCTTAGATGGAAAAGAATGTATATGCAACTAACTGTTTAAATTATGAAATGAACATATTTGTTTGTTAGCAGATTTGACCTCAGACTCACATTAAGGATATTGAAGAGTTTGCATCAGGATGAATTAAAGAGGATGCACAAGTTAAATTGGATGAGCATATGTGAAATACTATTAGATAATTATTATGGAACTGATGTGTTCAATTGATGAGCAATTGAAGCAAATAAATTTTTCTTTATACTAACATTTCAGAAAGTGATATTAACTATGACTGATGTCATGATCAAAGAGGAACGTTGACTATAAAAGCATTTACATAGATAAGTTGAGCTAAATCGCTCAAGAGTAAGTAATAATTTTCTTTACATTTTTATTTTGATTACAGGGCTTTATGAATCATGATTGGTGATAAGACTTATGATTGATGATGTGTAATCACCAAAATGCATAGAATATGATATATTCGTTAAATATTTTGTTGCTATTATGTCACATGTGGCATGCAAGAAATACTAAATGATTGTTACTAAGTAAAAATTCCTAGACTCAAACGAGAAGGTTTGAAGGGAAAAGAATATTTCCTGGACTTAAGCAGAGGCTGCATCTTGCACTCACTTACTAGCCGTTGCAGGGTGCAACTTCCCTAAATTGTGGTTATGATCCCCATGGAAGTGGAACAGAGCAGGTGGCTCGTTGAATGTTATACTGACCCAAAAGTCCTAGGCAAACTTTATATCCATCGAATTGAGTAGAGGAAGGGCTCACAATTTTTCCTTGTGTTGTTAGAACTGAGCACACAAGAGGTTCTCTGAGGAGACTTAACTTTTTCCTTGTGGTGTTAGAACTGATCCCACAAGAAGATTCAAGGAAGGGAAGCTAAGTTTTGAGTTGCAGAATAAGACTTTCGTGTTCCTACTGAAAGTATGCAGAGGTATTCCTATTGAGTTTTCAGAGGGCTCGTATTTTGTATGTAAGTATCCATGATTGTTGAAGTATAAAGAGTTTGATGATCAAACAAAGTTATGTTGAAAGAATTGTTTATGATATAAGCAAGTGTTAGTGATTTGTCTGGTAACTAGACTACGAGATGTATTTACGCATGAATGATATGAATGCTAGGATAAGCAAAAATTCCCTTAAGATGAGGAAGAATGATGGACATTTAGTGTTTTGGAAATTTCGTATACCTATGCTATACTGAAAAATACTGAAAAATATTGTACAAGTTGTACAATGTGCAGGTTATAGGTCAAAAGAGCTGGCAGAAATTGCAAGCATGTGAAGACGACCAAAGCATAAGAACAAAAGTAAGCGAAAGACGGTGAATGGACGCAAATGACAAACTGTTGAACACCAAGGGCGGTGTTATCTTTAAGGGGTGGAGTATGTAACATCCCTCATTTTTGGCCTAATAATTTGTACAAATGTAAATAAATATTGTAATCATTTCGGGTGAGGAGCTCAAGGCTAAGGCCCCACCTGGGAAACTGTGTGTCTAATGATGTTTAATTTCTAAAAGAATTGTAAAACTAGGTGGTAAGCCTAGGTCACTTGAAGCAGTGACACTATGACAAGCATTTGAATTTTGCACTAGAGGAGATAGGTCGACGATGACTTATGTCGCCTTGATACTATAATTAATTAGGGTAAAGTGAGCTAGTGACGATCACTCGTTAAAACACAAATACTAAGCATGCCCACTTAAGTAAAGTTAATCTTAAACTAAGCGACTAGATGGATATTATATATATTTTAAAAAATAAATAGTTGTGAATATATATATCTTGGGAAGATAAGGGAGATATGAATATGCCTATGTGTATAGGTACACCATCACTTAGATAAAATATTATTAATTATAATAATACTTATATATACCAATACTTTGAATTATATTATAAATATATTGAATGCAAACTGAGAAGATATATATATACTCTTATAAGGAGGATGTTTTACTTGTCAAAAAGGCGTGTTGAAGGGTACATATATAAATATATATATATATATTACCACTAATAGAAAAAGAATAAAGGGAAAACATATGAATTTGGTTATATGAGTATATGTATGTTTTTATATGTCAGAGTAACAACATTAAACCTATTTTATATATATACATAAATAAAGGCAACATAAACTACATATACATTTTGAGATAAAACATTAAACCAAACTAATAAAGATATTGGTATTTTGGTCATGGTATGCTTCGAGGAAAACTATTGTAAATAATGACACTTAGTGTTATATTAACCCAACATGTATATAAGTATAAATACAGATATTTTAATTTAAATTAGGTATAAATGTTTTTTGAAATAAAAACCTAATGAGTACAAAACTAATTTTATTTTACTACCCATTATTAAAGATATGAGAGAATTCTCATAATTTGCCACCTATCGAACTATTCCTTCCTTCCATGATCTGTCTTTATCTCCATGATTCTTTTTGTTAGACTTGGTTCGGAGAACATAATGTAATATTCCTTTATTCACGAAATAGTTGGCAAAGTGGTAGAGAGAGGCGTGTAGTTTGTGTTAGTGGAGTAGTTTTTTAGTGGAAGCTTGTTTTCATAGTGATTTTTAACATCTCCTTTAGATCGACACATGTTGCGGGGGGATGTTTAGGTCAGTCGGGTGTCACTGCGGTAGGGGACAACTCGGGTTTTGATAGATCTCGACTATCTTTATTTAGAGCTCTATGTTTTTACGTACAAAAGAAACTCTAGTGGGGAGATATGCATCTCAATCTTTAAGCCTGGGTACAACCCATTGTTACATGTTCACTCCCCATTTTAATCTTGATTTCCCGCATGCATCAGAAAGGCGACGGCGGACACGGGGAAAACTTTGCGATAGTAGGGTTTTCAACCATTGCATTTTAGAACTTCATTCATCTAGATGGTGGGTTGGAGGCTCGGCATTTCTCTGGAGAGTAGTATGTTGGATCGCTGCGTAATTATGGTGGGAGCCATCGCAGCATAAGAAAGACCCGAACTCTTCGCCAAGAGAGATAGGAGTTATGTTATGAAAGAGAAACACGATATGGGAAATCGTTGTGACTGAGACAAGCGGTATCGAAGGAATACGATATGGGAAAATGATGAATATTAGATAGGTATATCCTAAATCTATTCCAGTTTATCTTACTTTGTAGAAGCTCCCATCGTAGGATCGTTTGCTTCTTACGGTTTTGTAAGTGCTTCCATCATATAATTGTTTTCTATTTCCGTTTGGAATTAAGTCTGGCTCATGGGTTGTTGTTGCCTATGATTTTGTATTTTGGTAAAAGAATATCAAATGGATCCCAGTATATAGTAAAGCTGCCATCGTAGGATTGTTGCTGCTCGCGAGTTTGTGATAAGTCCCCATTATTGGTTAAAAATCGATTGGATCTATGTTATGGTAATAGCTGCTACCATAGGGTCACGTATAAGCATTAGATCCTTACTCTGCACTGGACTTTTATTATTCAGGTTTATAGGTTAAAATGCTTATGCATACTCCTTGAAATTACAGTAAATACATAAACTCTGTTTGATTTTCAAATAAAGGAAGTTTTGCACACTTCGTAAAGACAGAGTTAAAGCAAATCGTAGATCATCCGAAATCCCTTGGATAGGAAACTTAGATTTTAAAATTTAGTACAGTATTGAATAGATGCGAAATGGCAGTAGTTCTGTATGGTTAGCGCTTGCTTTGTTTACTTCTCCATGTGGTGATGTGTTTCTGTGTAGAGTTCCACCTTGGTATACTAGTTTAGTTATTTATTTGCCTACTGAAAATTTATGATCACTGCGATATCTAGGCTTTTGGGATCGTCGTATAATTCTTTTATAACTACCTTTATAATTGAGAATAAAAAAATAAGATAAGTTTGACCACAATACAAAAGACGTATTGCTAGATCCTTTCACTACGGGTTGTTGAAAACGATTTTGTTTGATATTCTATTTTTCTATCCAAGATTATTAAGGAACATCACTAGGTTAAAAGCATAGTTTTACTAGTATAATCCGAAGAAATAAATTTGTTTGATGTAGCGAAGTCACTTGAATATAATACATGGTTGTTACAACATTTTCATTTTTAAGAAAATACTTCATCCGTGGGTATGATAGAATATGACAGGGTAAACCATTTGGTTGAAGAAGTGATAATTACTTATTATTAGGTACATTCTTCAAAATAAAAGTTGGTTCTTAAATATAAAAGTTAGAAGTTACATGTTTGTACTTAGGATTGTGATAGTATTCTTATTTCAAAAAAAAAAAAATGTATATCGTCATTCTTTCATTATTTTCATAGATCCAATAGAATCGAGTTCATATAGAATATAGCCTAAAGTGAAACTTATTTATCCTAAGTGTTGGTAACTAGAAAGGATAAAACATACTAGGTTACATGATATGTATAAAAGATATGTATTAATTCATGTGATAAAAATGACCAATGTGTTTTGAATATTATTTTTGTTTATAAAAAATCACCATTTGCATTTCATTTCAGAACTTCTTACCCTTATCAGAATTTTAAGGAAAGGCCTAAAAATGTATTATCGTATAACATTGAATCCTAGAAGTTTAAGCGAATTTATTTTAGAATGAATACAAAATTTATTTTTTTCTTCATAGATAGACTCTTAGTAGGGTTTGTTATATCTTCTAATAAAGATAATTTGATGTGCATCAAGTTAAAGGGTCTTGTTAATAGTAAGAGTTTGTTTATAGGAAAAAGAAGAATCCTAAATCTTGTTATGATTGAATTAGATCATGGTATCTTTTAAACAAATAGTATGAGAAGATTATAGAGAAAAGAATCTTTAGATAATGAGTCTTAGATGGAAAAGAATGTATATGCAACTAACTGTTTAAATTATGAAACTAACATATTTGTTTGTTAGCAGATTTGACCTCAGACTCACATTAAGGATATTGAAGAGTTTACATCGGGATGAATTAAAGAGGGTGCACAAGTTAAATTGGATGAGCATATGTGGAATACTATTAGATAATTATTATGGAACTGATGTGTTCAATTGATGAGCAATTGAAGCAAATAAATTTCTTTATACTAACATTTCAGGAATTGATATTAACTATGACTGATGTCATGATCAAAGAGGAACTTTGACTATAAAATCATTTACATAGATAAGTTGAGCTAAATCGCTCAAGAGTAAGTAATAATTTACTTTACATTTTTATTTTGATTACAGGGCTTTATGAATCATGATTGGTGATAAGACTTATGATTGATGATGTGTAATCACCAAAATGCATTGAATATGATATATTCATTAAATATTTTGTTGGTATTACGTCGCATGTGGCATGCAAGAAATGCTAAATGATTGTTACTATGTAAAAATTCCTGGACTCAAAGGAGCAGGTTTGAAGGGAAAATAATATTTCCTGGACTCAAGCAGAGGCTGCATCTTGCACTCACTTACTAGCTGTTGCAGGGTGCAACTTCCCTAAATTGTGGTCATGTTCCCCATGGAAGTGGAACAGAGCAGGTGGCTCGTTGAATGTTATACTGACCCAAAAGTCCTCGGCAAACTTTATATCCATTGAATTGAGTAGAGGAAGGGCTCACAATTTTTCCTTGTGTTGTTAGAATTGAGCACACAAGAGGTTCTCTGAGGAGATTTAACTTTTTCCTTGTGGTGTTAGAACTGAGCCCATAAGAAGATTCGATGAAGGGAAGCTATGTTTTGAGTTGCAGAATAAGACTGCCGTGTTCCTACTGAAAGTATGCAGAGGTATTCCTGTTGATTTTTCAGAGGGCTCGTGTTTTGTATGCAAGTCTCCATGATTGCTGAAGTACAAAGAGTTTGATGATCAAACAAAGTTATGTTGAAATAATTGTTTATGATATAAGCAAGTGTTAGTGATTTGTCTAGTAACTAGACTACGAGATGTATTTACGCATGAATGATATGAATGCTAGGATAAGCAAATATTCCCTTAAGATGAGGAAGAATGATGGACATTTAGTGTTTTGAAAATTTCGTATACTTAAGCTATACTGAAAAATACTGAAAAATCTTGTACAAGTTGTACAATGTGCAGGTTATAGGTCAAAAGAACTGGCAAAAATCGCAAAAATGTGAAGACGACCAAAGCATAAGAACAAAAGTAAGCGAAAGACGGTGAATGGATGCAAATGACAAACCGTTGAACACCGAGGACGGTGTTATCTTTAAGGGGTGGAGTATGTAACATCCCTCATTTTTGGCCTTATAATTTGTGCAAATGTAAATAAATATTGTAATCATTTCGGGTGAGGAGCTGAAGGCCAAGGCCCCACCTGGGGAACGTTGTGTCTAATGACGTTTAATTTCTAAAAGAATTGTAAAACTAGGTGGTAAGCCTAGGTCACTTGAAGCAGCGACACTACGACAAGCATTTGAATTTTGCACTAGAGGAGATAGGTCGACGATGACCTATGTCGTCTTGATACTATAAGTACTTAGGGTAAAGTGAGCTAGTGACGATCACTCGTTAAAACACAAATACTAAGAATGCCCAACTAAGTCAAGTCAAACTTAGACTAAGCGACTAGGTTGATATTATATATATTTTGACTCCCTTGTGACTCTTCAACTTCCCTTAACCACTTCTCTCATTAAAATAATTAAAAAGTGACTTTATGGAGAAAGTGACTCTTTTGTCTTTTAATTTCACTTTGAACTCCCTTTTACATTTTTCCGTCACTTTTAACTCAAGTGAATTTTATAAAGTCACTTTACGAATTAATTATTAATTGTCACTTTATAAAACACATTTAAGCTTATGTGGCATTTAATAATTAATTAATTCCCTTCTATTCTCGACTATAGCCTACAAGAACTAGATATGCTAATAAGTCATCCCCATGGTGGTCATCCGGAAAGGGACATGACAAAATAGTTGAGGTTAATAGTTTAGGGGGGTTACAAGGGTTATGTTTATGGGGTTAAGGGTGATATTAGTTAAAGGGCTTAGAGAGTATATTTGTTGGGATTTATAGGGGTTATATTTGTCAATAATTAGACAATACATGTCTAATGGGTTATAAGGGTTAGGGTTATAAGTTATAAGTGTAAGTGGTTAGTGTTTTAGCTCCAGGGGTTTAATGGAATCAAGGTTATAAGGATTGGGTTTACAAGGGTTAGGAGAAGGGGGTTATATTGATAAGGGTTAAAGGAGTTAAGGGTTCGGGGTTAACTATTAAATTTATAAGTGTTAATGGTTAACAATTAGAAGAATTAGAGGTTATAAGAATTGGAAATTGTGGTCTGGAAGGTATGAGTGTTAAGGGCAATAATGTTTAAGGACTAATACGTTATAGAGTTTAAAGTTTACAAGTTCATGTATTATGGGTTAACAAGTGATAGCTTAGACTTTAGCATAAATGTGAGAAAATCAGTTATATATGTTGTATGTGTTAAGAAGTAGGGTTGATAAGTGTTGGACGTAAGATGTTATAGGGGTTCATTTATAGGAGCTAGTGGTTGTGATTATATGGTATACATGTTATGGGTTATATTCACAATTATAGAGGTTAAATGTATAAGTTATAATAGTTAGGTGTTAAGGGCTACGAGGGTTAGGAATTATGGGCTATAGAGACTTATAAGTTACATGAGTTATATTAGAGGTTGATGATATTAGTTATAAGAGTAAGTGATTATATTGTTAAGGGTTACATAATTCATAGATTAAGTTTGAGATGTTATAGGAGTCAGGGGTTAAATGAATTAAATGGGTTAGGTGTTATAAGGAATATGGAATATAGGAGTTGGTATTTATGGATGCTATGGCATATATAGGTTGAGGGTTATAAGTGTTAAGGGTTATGGGTCTTAAATTCTATAGGCACCATAAGGTTTAAGGGATGAAAATGCACTCGAGGTTATAAGGTGTATTGCTTATTATATCAATGGTCATTGTGGTTGAGGGTGATAAAAGTTAAATAAATTAGAGATTAGGTGTTAAATGTGAGGGATTATAGGCATCATGAGTTGTAGTTTGTTTTTTTTCCTCGGAGAATCATGAGTTGTAGTTTTATGGAATAAGGGATTATAGATGTTAATGGTCATATGTCAAATGGGTGAAGATTACATAGGGATTTAAAATTATATTAGTGGTTAATATGCATTAGTGGTATATGGATATATGTAACAGGGTTATATGGATTTAATGTTAATGATTTATGGGTATAAGGGTTAGTATTTGGGAGTAATAAGGATAAGAGTAAGTGTGATATGAGTCAAAATTTAAGGGTCAATGTTTAGGGGTTATAAGCATTGAGGGTTAGTTATTATAATGGTTAAGTGCTCAAGGTTATAATAGTTAAGGGTTATAAGAATTACAGAGAATTAAAATTAGGGTGTGTAGCAATTAGGTGTTATAATGGTTGTAGGTTATATGGGATAGGGTTAGAGGAGTTATAGGTGAAGGGTTATAAGGTTTAGGGATTATAGATATTTGGGGATATATTATGGATTATATCTCTTAGGAGTTAGATATAATTAGAGTTAGTCTGAGTTACATGTTACATGGATTAAAAGTTTAAGGTTATGTGGTTTAGGGGCTATAAGAGATGGTGTTTCAGCAGTTATAGAGGTTATAGGGGTTAGTGTTAGATGTTATAGGTGTATGGGATTAATGGTTTATAATGATTAGGAATTATGTGTGTTAATCATGGTGTTAGCGGTTATAAGGTTTAGATATTACAAAACTCAAGGGTTATACAGATTAGTAGTTATTATTGATAAGGGTTGGAAGTTACGGATTATAGGGGTTTAGGGTTAGAATGTTTCTAATATTTAAGGGTTGAGTGTATAATTTCATAGGTGATAGGGGTGACAACATAGAGGGATTATAGTTGATAATTTAAAAACATGAAGGCGCTATGTGGCTTATCATAGTTATAAGGTTTAAAGTACTTATAGGGGTTAGGTTTTATCAAGGATTATGAGTTATAAACCATATGCATTATTGTCTATAGATATTTGTGATAATAAGACCAAAGAGTTCAAGGGTTCTAGTCTAGGTGTTATGTTGGTTAGGGGTTATAGATATTATTGGATATGGATTAGAGGCTAGATATTATCTTAAAGGATATAATGGTTAGGGATAAAAGGTTATGGGTTATGATTGCCATATTAGGAACTAGTGGTTACATTAATTATATTAAGGGTTATATGTGAGATGAGTTATATGGTTTTGTATTTCTGGGTTGGGGATTATATGTGTTATAAGGATTGTAATTTATTTGTGTTAATGGTTACAGCGTGCAAGGATTAAAAATATACAAGTATTAGGATTTATGTTGTGCTAAGGGTTATTAATATCATTAATGTTAAGAGTTAGAGGACACATATATGAAGATTTAAACATTGAGGGTCATAAGGATTTTGTGTCAAAGGAGTTAGGTCTTACAAGTGTTAGGTGTTAGGGGTTATATAACTTAGTTGTTACGTGTTATGGTAATGTTTAGCACGGTGGATGTAAATGGGTATAGGTTTATATGGGTCCTAATGGTAATTGAGGTGGTAATTAGGGTAATAAGTGTTTTGGGATAAAGAATTCAAACGGGTAAGGGATCTATATGTGTTTTTTTTTCCAAAGGAAAAAAATCATTTTATTCATCGAATAAACATAGAACTGCTCGTGTGAGCTTACATCATATAGACTGTCAGCATCCTTTCAGTCTTGTTCAAAAACAGAAGGCTGCAAATAGCCATACAGACTTGAGCTCAGCAGAGCTTATATTAATAGGTCTCAACCCGAGGGTTGTAAATGTTGATCCACAAAAATTACAAAAAATATACAGTCCTCTCAGTACCACTTTACAAGAGATCTGGAGATTGGGTTATCTCTAAGATTTTCTATCTCCATGCATTCAGGTTGTAAAGCTAGGACCAATTTTGACAGTGAATCTGCCTCTGTGTTGAGTTCTCTGTAAATGTGGCTGATTCGAAGTTGGATTTCAAGTCCTAAATTTCTCTTAAGAGATGTTGTAGATTGGGAACTCTGATCTCATTTAGCTTGTTTTCCCAATCGATCACCACCTTTGAATCTCCAAAAATTTGGATCTTTGAAAGTTGCGCATTCTTGGCTATCTTTAAAACTGCCCATAGAGCAGCTAACTCTACCTCGTTGTTTGTTGCTCTGCCAATAGAATACTTGAAGCATATTTTGTTATTATTAGATTGAAATATAATGCCTCCAGCACCCCCCAATGACAGATCTCCTTGACTGGCTCCGTCGAAGAAAGCCCAAGGTATGTTTTTATCAATAGTTGGAGCAGTAATCTTTCTTTGTTTTTTTGTTTTCGGAATGTGCTTATGCTCCTGTAAGTTCTTCAACAAGAGGGCACTGGTAAGGTCAGAGGGGAGAAGAACATTTTGAAAGATAGCTTTATTACGAGTTGTCCAGATACTAAAGACAAAAAGTGCTGGGAAGGCATCATAATTTCGTACCCCTTCACTGAGCCACCAATCTTTAGAGCGTTGTTCCAAAGGCAAAAAATATGGAGGAGAATTATAGTTGACAACGCTTGCCACTAAGGTCCAAACAGAACCTGCGTAAGGGCAAGAATCAAATAAACGAGAAGAGGTTTCATCTTGTGCTTTGCATAAGACACAAAAACCAGGCATCAATAACATTTACTCAAGCATTTATTTTGTCCCTCATCAGAGAATGCCACTGTACTCCATCTAGAACAACAATCAAGCTAGCATATCCAACCTTAAGCTCAAGCATAAATGTGGATAATAGCTCCAAAATCAAGCTAGCACATCCAACCTTAAGCTCAAGCATAAATGTGGATAACAACTCCAAAATGGTATCAATAACAATCTGTATGTATATTGTCACCAATGTTATCGAGCATTTTCCTAGTTCCATGTCATTAGGTACCTGATTAGAATCCCCCTGGGTGAGGTGCACTATTCTATGCCAATGGCATTACTAGGGATGACATCCACAAATGTGGGGAAACATCCCTTGGATTTCCCTATAAGGTTTTCCTTAGCAAAAAATATATCTGAGTGGCCAATAACTGCCACCGATATTGTCATTCAATGCTGCCTGATTGGCAGTTGTGGAACAAAAAGATTGTCGCAAATGTAGCATGAAAATGTAGAACCATTATGGGAGAAATATATCTTTAGATAGAACACCCAATCCTTAATTATACATTCTCATTGAAAGCCCTAAAAGCTAAGAGGATTATAAATTTTCACAGAACATAACCTTTACTTAGGATCCTTTTTAGTGAATTGCTTCTAGGAGATGGCTACCTGTCTGATTGACAATTGTGGAACAAAAAGATTGTCGCAAATGCAGCATGAAAATGTAGAACCGTTATGGGAGAAATATATCCTTAGATAGAACACCCAATCCTTAATTATACATTCTCATTGAAAGCTCTAAGGCTAAGAGGATTATAAATTTTCACAAAACATAACCTTTACTTAGGATCCTTTTCAGTGAATTGCTTCTAGGAGATGGCTACATTCAGGAAGACTGGGAATCTTCCACCTTGTAAGAAACATACTTATTTTATTCCAAGAACTGTTTATGCTTAGTCACTTTCAGTGTAGCCCATTATAGTTTATGATGCATTTTGAGCATTTCTACAACTAGCTTGCAAAAAATTAGGGATATGTTTAACTTGATTAACATTTGGTATTGAATAGGGAAATAATTGACCTCCCTAGTGAAACTCTTCACTAGGAATTTTCCTTTAAGCAAAACAAAAATGAAAACATCAACATGAAGGCATGTTGTCAACCCATAGGGGAAACGTTTCACAAAGCTTCACAAAAGAAATATCCAAGGAATCAAGGATATTTATGTAATACCTAGGAATGAGGGGTGGGGACATGTCAAGATAATAGTAGAGAATATGCAATAGGTTGATAGGCAAGGAGTGCATTTAATGATTTTTTTGAAATAACTCCGAATATATTTTAGTGGCCAGCTAGCTGCTAAACACTTCAATTTGCAGCGATATTGCATAATAAACATGTCAGTAAAAAATTATCCAAACATAACACTAAAATATATCACCTAGCCAAGGAAAACACCAATGGTTTTAAAGTCTTCAAACCTATAGAATTAGTAATCATTGCTTTATGTGCGAAAGACAACTTAGTAAAGTGAAAATATTATGTTCAATCTGAATCGTAAATAGTGTAAAAACAAAATTATTGTAAAATTGATGTGGCAAAGAAACTTACAAAAACATCCTCAGAAATATCAATTAGCTAATAATCAGTACGACTAACATGAGGGACTATGTAAGTGATTATTATGTATCTTTATTCGAGAGGCAAACCTGTCGGGCACAAAGGTAGAGATGTAGTGATATTTTTTTGCACAAATACATGTCCATAAATAAGGTGGCTATTAGCCTAAAAAATAAAGAGCACCATTTTCCAAATGCATATATCAATCTAAATGCAAGCTCAAATACACAAACTGTAGGAATATAACCATTGACATCAATATATCTAGTTGTCATGTTTGCCACTAAAAATTAAAAATTTACATTCAAATAAATGGTTTCTTTTATCAAACAAAAACAATAAAAAGAAAAAGGCCACAATATATGGCTACGGAAAAGCAAGTTAATTTAATTTACGGAAAAGCAAGTTAATTTAATTTACGGAAAAGCAGGGCGACGGAAAAGCAGTTGCCTTATTTGCAAAAAGCAATTTGTCTCATCCGAACATGCAATTTGTTAATCTGGTAAGGATTAGTTCCTTTAACATGCAATTTGTTAATTTGGTAAGGATTAGTTCAAAAAGAGAGGGAGACACACGGCCTCGTGCTATGCTCTCCCCGATTGATTTACGAAATGCTTTCTTTCTGTTCTCCGAAAAAGCAATTTGTCTCATCCGAAAATGCTTTCTTTCTGTTCTCCCCGATTGATTTACGAAATGCTTTCTTTCTGTTCTCTCCGAGCTGCGCAAATCGTCTATCCGTTGCCGAGGCCGTTCAGAAGATGAGAGTTGTGACTCGCGACTCCCACAGCGTTCCCAAGCTGGTCTGCCCTGGTGGAGGGTCCGGTATGATCATCAGCATTGTGCTGTCTCTGTTTACGAGGTCTCGCGTTGCAGTTTCCTCTTCGGCAAAGGCAGCGCTGGTCGTCCCCGGATCGCAAGACGAGGTGTATGCTAAGATTGTGAGCCTTACTGAAGCACACGAGGATCTAAATGCCCTCAGTTTCTGGGGCAGTTTTCGAGTTATTTCTCAGGTATGATTAAATTAGCACATCTTTTAAAAAGTCTGAAATGAATTTTACTAATCTGTCCAGCAGATTGATGCCTTTAACTAAGCTTCAGAAATATAGTAAATGGAAGGTAAATGGTTTCAGAAATATAGTCTGCTCTGCTAGATGAGGTTGAGCTGCCTTTGCCTTTTCCCGAGTCTGTCTGAGTCGTGAGTCTGTCCGAGTCCTCAGTAGATTCTATATGCGACAGAGGAGTGCAGAGCACTGGAAGGTAAATGGTTTCGGAAATATAGGCTGCTCTGCTCTGAAAGGATCTCTGCTAGATGAGGTTGAGCTTCCTTTGCCTTTTCCTTTTCCACGATGGAGAACTGTGATTTCTCTCAATAATGGTATTATTTCCTTCAATTTCATGTATTCATTCGTTTAGAGGTCTGGTCTGCTTAGCCCTGCCCTAGTCTGGCCCTTCCTAAATTTATTTACAGATTTGCCCTAGTGTAATCTATCAACCTCGCCTATCCTATCCTTATGCAACCAGCCAACTATGCTCTGGTCATTCTATCCACCTGCCTAGCACGGCCACGGCCACTATTGATTTCAATATTAAGGCCACAGCCACGGCAACATCCACTATTGCTTTCACTATTTAAGTACAGACCACCCTTATATTCCCACTGTTGCCTTAGCACTCACTACATTTTAAGACGAGACAAAAGAAAAAAAAAGTATGGACCAATGGATGTTTCGTTCTGCATAAGAAGTATTCCCAAGAACCTGTGCCCGTTCCAACCTATCAGCAAGATTATAGGAACACAGGTCAGTAATTCTGGAGGCGAATGTAGTCTAGAACTAACACACCGCAATGTAACGACTTACATGCTTTTGTACATGGCAGTAGAAAGACGAAATCTGCTTTTTTATAATTTGGGTATGTGAAAAGTTTGTATAATTATTAATTGTCTGTAAAGTAAGCTAAAAGTATTTTTATAATTTGGGTAAAGTTTGTATGATTTTTAATTGTTTGTAAAGTCAAAATTGTATATATATTTTTAATTATTTATTAGTATTAGTTACACTGATTTGAGTTTATACCCCTACAAACATAAAGATGAAAATACAACTTAATATGCTATGCATTTACTAGTTCAAATTTTTTATTGTATGTATTGGTAATATATTTATATGTTTTATTAATAATGTTTAAAAATTTAAATATTAGAGATATATATATTTTTAAATGTATATGTTTTATTATTATTTAATATTTTGAAGTTTTTATGTTAATTTATTTTAAAAATTTATATTCATTACAATATAGTATTAATATTTAATTAGAGTGCATTATACTAATTTTGTTTGTAGGAGGGAGGAAGGAGAGGGAGCTGGGAGAGCAAGGGGGAGGAGGAGGAAGAGGAGTAGAAGGAGGGAGGAGGAGGGAGGAGGAGGAGGAGGGGGGATGGAGGAGAATGTGGGGTGGGGGGGTAGGAGGAGGGTAGAGGGTTGGGGTCGGAGGAGGGTAGAGGAGGAGGAGGGAGGAGGTGAAGGTGGCTGGAAGAAGAGGAGGAGGGCGAGGAGGAGGAGGAGGAGGAGGGAGGGAGAGGGGTGTGGGGGAGGAGGGAGGGAGAGGGGTGTTGGGGGAGAGGAGGGGAGAGGGAAGAGGAGGAGGAGGGCGGAGGAGGAGGGGGGGAGAGCAGGGGGGAGGAGGAGGAAGGAGAGGGTGGGGCAGTAGGAGGAGGAGGAGGAGGAGGGAGTAGGAGGGTGGTAGAGGATAATGTGGGGGGGGGGTAGGAGGAGGAGGAGGGAAGAGGAGGAGGAGGGAGGAGGGAGGAGGAAGAGGAGGAGGAGGGAGGAGAGGGTGGAGGAGGAAGGGGGGTGGAGAGCGGTGGGGGTGAGGAGGGAGGAGGAGGGAGGGATGAGGAGGGTGGGGCGGGGGGGAGGAGGAGGGTGGAGAGCGGGGGGGGGGAGGAGGGAGGAGGAGGTGGAGAAGGAGGAGGCGGTTGGAGGAATAGGAGGAGGAGGAGGGCGGAGAGGGGCGGTGGAGTATGTGGGGGGAAGGAGGGAGGAGGAGGCGGAGAATGTGGGGGGTGGGTAGGAGCAGGGAAGAGGAGGAGGAGGGAGGGCGGAGGAGGAGGAGGAGGAGGAGGGAGGGAGGAGAGTGGGGGGGGAGGAGGAGGTGGAGGTGGTTGGAGGAAGAGGAGGAGGAGGGAAGAGAGGGGGGGTGGAGTAGGGGGATATGGAGGAGTATAAGTGGGGCTGGGGGAGGAGGGAGGAGAGGGTGGAGGAGGAGTATAAGGAGGAGGGAGGAGAATGTGGGGGGGTATTGGGAGGGAAGAGAAGGAGGAGAGGGTGGAGGAGGAGGAGTAGAAGGAGGAGAGGGTGGAGGAGGAGGGAGGGGAATGTGGTTGGTGGGTAGGGGGAGGGAAGAGGAGGAGTAGGGAGGAAAGGAGGAGGGTGGGGCGGGGAGGAGGAGGAAGGAGGAGAGTGGGGGGGAGGAGAAGGAGGGAGGTGGGGGTAGGAGGAGGGAGGAGGAGAAGGAGAAGGAAGGAGGAGGAGAAGGGAGGAGGAGGAAGAGGAGGGAGGAAAGGGGGGGAAGGAGGAGGAGAAAGGAGGGGGGTGGTGAGGGGGATGTTGAGAGGGGGGGAGGAGGAGGTGAAGGGAGGAGGCGGAGGAGGGAGGAAAGGGGGGGAAGGAGGAGGAGAAAGGAGGGGGGCGGTGAGGGGGATGTTGAGAGGGGGAGGAGGAGGAGGTGAAGGGAGGAGGAGGAGGTGTAGAAGTAGAAGGGAGGAGGAGGGTGGAGGGGGAGGGAGGAGGAGGGTGGAGGAAGATGAGGGAGGAGAGTTGGGGGGAGGAGGAGGAGGAGGGATTTTTCCTTTTCACAATGCAAGGCATCTTGTATTTTCTATACTCTATGTATTCGTTTATCTTGTGTAATATCTTTTGCATGCGTTAGGGGCACCTGTTCCTTTTTTATTGCGGATATATAGTCTTCTTTGCTTGGCCTATTCTCTGGCCTCCATAACACTGAGTGCCTGGATAAAAAAATCATACGATGAGTAGATATATCTGCAAAAATATATATTATGACAAAAGGTCAACTATCGTACTACATAAATAAATCAAAAATATCTAAGAATGCAATTAAAAAGTACACTATTTTCTCACTAACTACATCATATCAACAACTTATTAAACTCTATGCAATTCCAATCGAGATTGGGATATAACACAGTAGTAAATTCAATACAATTCCTATATAAGTATTAGGAGACATTTGGAAAGTTGCGCTGATAATTTTATAAGTGCAACCCACCACAAACCTTAGCAAAATAACAGGTAAAATCTTTTGTTAGCATTATGTTTGACACATAACACCTACTTGTTTATGAGGACAAGTGAATGTGTGACGTAAGGGAGTTACGTTCACTATATCTTCTCACATTGTCTTTGATTTTACATTGGTCCTTTTAGTCTCACGATATATATAAATACCATTTTTGTATGGTTTTTGACAAATCTACATAATATAATTTTTTTATGGTTTTTGACACCTCTGTATAATAGATTTTTTTTTATGGTTTTTGGCACCTCTGCATAATTAAATGTTTTTTTACCCCATTGGTGTTTTCTTCACTCTAATATGGATAGTTCAGCTATGATGTTTTCTCCACTCTAATTTTGATGTCCGTCCCAATACTCCATTAAGCGTTTTTTCCCACTCTAATCCTGGTGTTTGTCTATTGTACATGCTATCACATTTTTGTTGCAAATGTTGTTAATTTGTCGGGTTGTTTTTGGCATATAGAGGATGGAAGTTGTGCAGGCTCCATTTGTAGGGCTATTTTTAGCATACAAGGGAGAGGTGATGGAAGTTGTGTAGGCTCCCATTGTAGCCATGTGGTGCCATGTAAAGAGGATGGCTACATTTTTCAATGATTCTTTCATGTAGCTCGAGAAATGTCGATCTTAATTTAAATGTTGTTTAACTTGAGTTCTACAAAATGAAATGCTTTTTTGGTTTTGCATTGGTCTAAACATGTTGTTTTCTTGAAGTTGGCTATACAATTTCTTGTGTTCCATGTCATATTATTTCTTGGGTAAAAAATTGTGATACCTGAATTTTAAGAGGTGGCGGTTCTTTCGATGTCATATGTAATTGTGTAAAAAAATCAATTTAAATTCTATCTTGACAATGCTAGGAGCCATTTTAAGTGGGGTGCTTATTATGTGGGTTATGGGAAGGCAATGATTTTCAAAATCCATCTCGAGAACACTAGAAACCATTTCCTTGGGGGTGAGTGTTTTGTTATTCAAGTTATTGTAAAGGTAAGAAATTACACACATTTTTAAACACCATGCACCATTTTGTTAAACCATTAGCTCATGCAGCATCATGAGAGATCCCCTCACTTAGTTATCGTTACCCCCTATTTGCATGGGTGGTCACTTGGAGTTTTTATGGGATTTTCTAAGGATTTATGGGCATGGTTGGGACAGTTGAGCGATTTTAAGACAGATCTGTGCATTCTCTATAGAAATTTAGGCATTCTAGGTGTGTCTAAGACATCAAGCAGCAATGATCTTCCTATTTGAAGGCAGTTTTAAGCTTGTTTTGTCTTCAAACCAATGTTCCCCTCAGTTTCTGGGACGGGGGGACGCGGGGGAGCGGGGAAACGCACATTCGAAATGCGTGGAGACCACCCCCAAATTTTATGGAAATTTGTGGGGGACAGGGGGACGTCTCTAAAATTATAAAAATAAAATAAAATACCAAAAATAACAATTCATTTGATGTATAATCACGTTTGTGCAGTGTAAATACTAAATATATTGATTATTTTCTAAGTAGTACCAAGTAGGGATTGTAAAAAGTGAAAATAATGGAAAACATAAAACAATATATATTCTCAGGGGCATGGGAAGGAGAAACGTTTTGCCATGAGTCCCCAAGTCCTCGGGACGCAGGAAACGCGTCCCCGACTCTGCGGGACGTGTCCCCATGGAACACTGCTTCAAACAACCTTAAGAATTTTCTGGAGCAAACTTGTGCCTATTTTGACCCTTAGCAGTAGCAAATAGTCATGAAAATCACCTTAAAATAAATTCATTCATGTATTATATGGTATACTCTATTTTTCGAGTGCCATTAACTATTTTTGATTATATATTGATATAATATGCTTTCCTCTTATTACATGTGCAAAAATGTGAAAACAAATTTGATTACCAAATCCATAACCTATATAAAAGTCATAGTTTTCATCTATAAGTATTATTTTGGCCCCGAGGATTAGTCAAGTGGTCATGAGCTAGATGTGAGATATCTCCCCTTGGTGTTTTGGAGGTCACGAGTTTGAATCTCTTTGATTATCTCAATGCAAGATGCTTGAAACTTAAGTGTCATCCGCTTTTACACAAGATGTCATCCTTGAAATGAGGAGAAGTGCCTAGAAGTTTCTTGGGGTGTTATATTCAAAGAAGAAAAAAAGTGTATTATTTTCATGGTATTATCAAAAACAAGGAGTTAGAAACATTATGACAGAAATCATATGAGTGGCATATCTATTGTGTAATGATTGTACCCATGATGCATGTAAAAATATGGCTAAAGTAGAGCCAATTTCAGCTATAACCTTCAAATGAAACTTCAAATGAAAGTACTTATGTCTTCGTGACATAGAGTAGCACTAACTTTTACTATAAGATAGACATAACATCTTTCTTTGATTAATGTCTTGGGACAATTTTGACTTGCAACACAAATCAAATCATAGAGTAGAGAACTAGAATCATACTACTAATTTTCCATTAACCGAAATGAAATTCAATTGTCTTTGTTAACATGTACAAGCATTTTCAATGTCATTTATTGTGTGGACAGACTTCGACATTAATAAATTCAAAACAAAATACAAACTCATGAAATTGGAGCAACGCTGGAGTTTACAAAAGCATTTCAAAGTCACAAATGACTAGAGGCTGCCAAAAGTTCAACAATGGATTCAACAAAAAGTAAAGAGTACAAGGAATATATTTGCATTCTATAAACAATGCACTGCTTCAATTACCTCATTTTAAGTAGTTAAATCAGCTGTTAGAGCTTATTTACTGTTGACGTTGTAGATAGCTTGCCTACATCATTAGATAGGCCACACATAGAGAATGTCAACAAACAGTATTTAAAGAGGATATATTGATCATTAAAACAACAGTAAACAATATATGAAGAAAAAAACAACGCACAACTTATTGTTGGTTGGTTTCCTGGCTTGCATCATATGAAACCCACTATGCTTCTAGACTTTGTTGTGTGGTCCCAACAACAATTGTGTGGCTTGTGGAGTACCAGATGCAACTTTAGTGACATTTTGTTGTGTCAACATTATGAAACCTAAGAAATAACAAAACAAATCAACATTTTTTAAAATACAACCAAAAGATAGAATAAATAGATTAGCATAGCCATTAACTGTTTTGGAAGCATGTATGGAATGTTCATCGCAAATGGAAGAAGGAATTCAATACTTCAGGAAAATCAAGTATCATATAGATTGAACACATGCCAAACATACTTCTATGATGACATTCATAACACATTCTCATATCTTCTTTAACAAATACAAAACACTTGATATACTCATATTAACATTTAGTCTTATCCTCAACCTGTTTTGTGATAAAATTAAAGCATGATTCTGGCACAACATATTTTAGCAAGGGATACCCCAGCGCATCTTTTGAATAGGGAGATAATATCATTAGACATGAGTGCATTACTTGTGGGAGCTAAATTTTTTGGAGAATTTGAAGAGATATGGAAACAAGTTTTGAAAGAAGTGACAACTTTAAACAGACAGGTCATTCTTTTATCTATGATGTGCATACAGATGTTGGTGCATGGGCTACTTCTGATTACAAATAAGTGCACAGAGTGTACCACAAATAGGAAATAGTAATAAGGGGTATAAGCAGTAGTATACATACAACAATAGAGTTGGTGAATAAACATTGATGTAATTTTGAGTAAACAATACAACATAAATTGTTTGTAAGGAATGGGTATCCTAAGTAGCGTTTGTCAGATAAAACAATTAACAGATGAAAATAAAAGGTATATGGTTTTTTTTCTAAGATTTTCGTTGATTGGAGAAGTTCGATATAGGGTTTCCCTATAGAGTGTACTTGGCCCTAACAATACTTTTTGTTTGGGACATTATTTAACTTGCATTATTATTGTGATTGGATTTGGATTGAGGGTGTGTTGTGGAGCTCTTTATTGAAATTGAAGACCAATTCCTTCGCTAAAGTATTATAATGTTTAGGTAGTCAAATGGGGATTTTGTTTCATAGTAGAAATCTTGGTAACAAAGCAAAACATATTGTAGTTGTTGGAAAATGGCTGATTGGGGAAGCTTTGAGATAATTTTGTAAGTTTATTATCACATGAGACAAGTTGTAATATAAAGGAAATTCCATTTCTTCTAGTAGCCTATTAGTGTAATACACATTTCACACTTGTCAATGTTGAGTATATCT
Source organism: Larix kaempferi (assembly GCA_027924585.1). Classification (NCBI taxonomy): domain Eukaryota; kingdom Viridiplantae; phylum Streptophyta; class Pinopsida; order Pinales; family Pinaceae; genus Larix; species Larix kaempferi. Next base: position 1,230,604 of record BSBM01000356.1, read on the forward strand.
TTGCAAAAATTGAAAGTTGTATTTACTAGTAGTACAAAAAAATCAGATGTGTGATGGGGAATATGTTAAATTGTGAAAGTGGGTTGAAAATGTATTTTGAAGTAAGCCAAACAACTTTCAAACCAAAAGAGGGTACCAGTTGCTATTCAATTCTAGGAAATGAGACAAATAGAAGATTTAGTGTCATCACAATCACAAGCACCTCCTACCATCCCACAACAGACTTTGGGTACCTATGACCCTTTCCCTCCAAGTCCTTCACCTGATGTTAGCAATATGAGCAAATAATTGTTTGAACATTTTTTCGAGCAAGGCCATGAAAAATCATCCAATCTTGTAATATATGATCCAAGTCCTCTTCGTGATAATCTACACATGAAAGGTTTGAGTCCACATTTAACAGGAGAGTTTGATCCCGGTATATGTAAAGATGATTTACATGCAAAACAATAGATTGAAATTAGGAAGAATTGCCGCGATATGGCCACAAAAACTATTGCTCGAGTATTTATGTGTATAAAACAATAAGATGTGAAATACATGGATGTGGGCAATGCAACTTTTGGTGAGGGTTGTTAAAGGCCCGTTGCTAATTCTCTCTTTGGTGACACTTCTAGTGACGATCTTTTATTGGCCCTCACCAATACTCTTTTTGGTTACTTTTTGTGACTGTAGAAAAATGTTTGTCACCAATGATCACTCTAATGAGTTTTTTATGATGTTATGTGACCGTCTCTATAGTTTTTGACAAAAGATATTGGTTTAAGACCACTGCTATGGAGTCTTTGTCATTATATGTCCAAAGTCATAGTGGTTAGAGTCAAACAATGTCATAGTGGTTAGAGTCAAACAATTTCTTAATAAGTTAGTGTGTCAATGGTATTAGGTGCATTATCACATATTTTTGGGGGTTAAGTGCGATAATTATGAGTATCATTTATGTCCATGTGTTAAGTGTGACATTTATGAATATCACTTATTGCTTCCACTACTTTTACATTCAATATTTTTTTGCAATTCAGCTTCCATGTTTGCACCATCCAATATATTCTCATGAGAACAAATTCCAATAACTTTTGAATTGTTTGTTAGGAGTTCTTGACCATCCGAAGCTTTGTTAATGCTCCCCGCTTATTGAATTGTAATCTCAACATGGCTCCTAATCCTGTAGAAGGCCTGTATGGAAAATTAAAGCAGTATGTTGTGATACTGAGTGCACGGCTGAAGAAAAATAAGAGAGAGATTTCCAAGAGAACAAATGAATTCAGTCTCAAAACTATGAAGCCTATATATGTCTCTTCATCATGTTGACACCAAAAACACCCACTTAAGGCTTCATTGTGCCTCTGCCATGTCTATATAGACACTGGATACCTGCCTACAACACTTGTTGAAAATCTCATTTGGGAATTATGAAGATCATTCATCTAACAATGTATCTCATACTGCATAGCCATTATACAATATTGTGGAGGTGATATACATGAAAAAATACCTTCAACAAAGTTAGTTTTTTTGTTTCTTCCCAGAAACACCAACTGTGTTATTTCAGATAATTATAAAATAACCTGAACTCTGCATAAAGTTGTTCTTGGTTTTACCTGAGATAGGTCTACTCAGATAAGGTCTTGGTCAACCTTTACATGACTCACGAGCATTGGTCATTAAGAATCTTACCTACACAAGTGTTAGTTATGAAAATTCCTACCACTATAACGTCTTTTGTTTTGCATACCTTGAAGTATGAAAATCTAGGGGCAATCTCTTCATTAGAGCACTAAGCCACTATTTAAATTTTCTCTCCCATCTTCAACCAATGAATATATTCAGAAACATATATACCCAATCTATATATACTTGTAGCCAATACACAGACACACACACAAACATGTGTACCCAACAAAACATTTACCTCAAGATGCTTATTATTGTTCTCTTCCATGGTCAGATGAAACCACACAGAAGGAATCGTGATGGATTATAATAGAATTTTTTTAAAGCAAATTGGTGTAGAGAGTTAGGATGGATTATGATGGAAGACCTTTTTGAGCAAACTGGTGCATAATATATTGGTTACTTTCTCAGATGGGAAAGGTGGGGTCCCATAAAAACTATTAAAAAATTTCATCAGATCGTTGTACAGAAAAATTTCAATAATAGCTTCCTAGAAGCTACAGGAGAGCTCCAACACACCGAAAAACCACAGAAAATGGTTTCTTAATTTAGGCATTTGTTACCCTAAGAAATTTTGTTTTTATAGCCTCGATGGGTAGCCCAGTTGGTTGAAGCCTCTGGATTTCAAGCCGTTGGCCTTCTTGTGACAAGGTCACGAGATCATAGGTGATCCTCTGGATATGCCCTCTTGTCACGAGGTCGTAGGTTCAATCCTATGGGTATGCTGGGGTTTTGAACAAAAAAAAAGAAAATGAAAAAGATATTTTCATTTTGAACAGTCTCATTCAATGTAGAATCCAATCTAAATGCTTAATAATTGGAGGAAGATGTAGCCAAGTAAGTATTTCCTAAAATGATTTGGAATAAGACGTGCAAATGTCTTTAAAATTTGAGCGAAATTATGAATAACCATGACTGTAATTGCATTGTTAAATTAGAGTAAACCTCAATTTTTTTAGTGGTGGAGAGACATTAAAATTTTTCACGTTTGATGGTCAAACTTTACGTAAATAAAAACACATTCCCCAAATTTTGGTTATAGAAATCATCGTGAGATGCAAACCATATGTGAATCTGACTTATTTCATTTAAAATATTTTCATTAGTTATTACAAGGAATATTAGTAGAATCTTAGTGTCGTACGCAATGCTTTGTCAGGAAGCTAGTCAAAGGTTGGTATGAACCTATCCTTTGATTTTGAGTCTTGGTTTTGATGCTATCTTGGGATGTGGAAATGGAATCCACATGCCAAAAAATGCAATTTATAAACTTCAACAAAAGTGCTTGTTAGGATACATCAAGATCTTGACAAAGATACCAAAAAGCATTTGTAAACATTGAGGTTGGCTCTTAGCTAACTTCTTGGGATTGGAAAGCGATTAAGAAAATGAATGGAATTCCTATTTAGATTATTTTTGAAATGGGCACATCATTTTAAAAGATGAACCTGAATATTTGACATGGGCCAAGAACACAATTGGTGGAGAATACATAACTAAATTGAGATTTAAATAAATGTTTGAAACAATCACCACAAAAACTTGTTGGTGAGAAGCTATAAACTTGAAAAAAATTAGAATATTTCTTTCGTTCACCTATAAATTAGGTCTTGACATGGGATTAGATGCAATTGAGAAATAAATATGGTATAAGCATTTGTATTTTATGCATAAATCATGGAAATAATTAAAAAGAATTATAGGTATAGAGAATGTATAAAATGGAAACACCCTTGGAGACTAGCTTAGATGTGGTTTTAGATAAAAGAGATTAGAAAATTCAAGGTTGTTGCATTCCTAGTTCTAAAGAGTGTTGGTTTGGCAATGAATTCTATCCAACTTCTTATAATACATTTATTCCATCTTTATTGATATAAGGACATGATTAATACATAAAGATAGGTTTTTAATTAATTAGACCATATGTTAGTTATTTTTTTGATGAAGCCGTAAGGCCTTTGTTTACTTGTGATCAATATAGCCATAAAAAGTCATAAAAAATGAGCCCTTTTTAGTTACAATAGAATTTGAAAAAGCCGTTACACTAAGTTTAAAAAAAAAAAAACCAAAATCTACATTTGCGCCAAATTTTGTAATAGACGTTTATTTTCATCTTCGTCCACGTGTAAGAAGACAATGGGTAGCTCAGAAACTGAAGCCAAGTGAGAATAGGTTGAATACTGTATTAGATTGTTGCATAAATGTGCAGAAGGGATAACATTGAGTATGTATCCATTTTTATTCCACTCTTTCCAAGCATGCAACAAGCTATGGGGTTCGTGGTTCAAGAGGTTCGTGTTCAAGGGGTCTGTGGTTCAAATCTCGAGAGGTTCTCTCCTATAGCTCGAGCATTGACCGCCATCGCAAAGACAAAGAATACCATCACTGTACTAGTTGCTGCCTCCTCGATTTCTGTGCAAATTCTCAGTTCTCTCCTCTCTTCACTCTTCAACTCACTCTCTTCACAAGATTGAATGAGAAATTGCCTCCCTTTCTCTTTTTGACTAAACCCTAGGATTCTGTTATCACCAAACTTGTAGTTGCCCCTAGAGATGGATCCAAGATGGATGGCAGAGGGGATGGGCAACCAAAGAGGTGCAACCAAGATAGTTGTTATCACACTATCTCTAGCTGTTTGTGGTAGGTATCCCAATAGGGATGATAGAGGGGACAGCTAGGAAGGTGTAACCGGCAATAGCCAGGTCCTCTGTTCAAATGTACGGAAGTCACACCAGACAAGGCTACTGTCACTTTAGACGAGGCACTTGGCCAAGTCAAGGGGGAGACCCCACTCAACCATTTATGGTTGAGAGACAACAAATACACCCAAACCCAAAAGAATAAGAGATGAAAATGAAGAATGAGTGTAGATGAGCTCCTATGTTTGATTTCAGCCAATCGATGGACACACGAATGATACAAGCGAGTAGATGAAGTGTGACCAGCAATAGATTATGATGAAAGTGGTGAATTAGATGGCTGAAAGTAACTAAGGCAACAAACAATGCAAGAAGTGATTATTAAATGAGAATCTGCCCAAGGGAGAGATTGTTTCTGGAGCTAGTAGACCTAGGGAAACATAGAATTAAGGTTTTTAATCACTTCTAGCTAATGAAACTTGATTCCCGAAGGTAAAAAGACGTTCTAAACAAGAATCAAGAGTACCCAGAACCCCAAAGTGACCCAAACCAGAAATAAAGAAAAAACGCCCTAGGTGGGGCGTTTTTGCCAGGTAGACCAGTGCCTAAAGTATGGGTTAAAGGAGTCGGAGATTAATGAAACTTAAGATTTATGCTATTAGGCTCAAATAATAACCGGGTTTTAAAGAAAAGAGAGTTTTTTACGGGTGGAAATTAAGTTATCAATTTTTAGGGTTTTCTTTAATGTATTGCAGCCTAGCATTCACAATGGAATTGGAAATGAGAGAAACAAGCATGGATTGCCTACCTGAAACGATGGAGAAGAAGAGCTTGATGATGAACACAAATTCTGAAGTCCAAGTATTGAGCAGTTGAGCGTTTTCCTTCAACGTGTGGAGCGGCCAGTTGACCAAGTGCGCCCCTGTACCTGCCAGAGAGAGAGCTAAGTCAGAAACTATGGCAAATAACAAGGAGAAATCAGCAAATAAATGACAAATGATGAAAGGAAATAAGATACACAGTAAGTTTTACTCCCTTTAGTTGAAACCCTGAAGACAAAGAGCAACGTGGAGCTGCCAGGCTCAATGGCTGCGTCCACCTTCAAGTGGTTAGTTCACCTGCAATTCGTTTGGCCAAAGAAATGGATGGAAATAGCGCCCAAACACTCAATAATGCATCAGAAATAAGCTAAGAGTCATCATCTAAGCACTCAATCGACATGTACACAAGAAGATAGAAAGAAATGCTCCTCTATTCACAACTCACAAGTTTTCAAAAATGCCAAGAAAAAGTGCAAATGGAGTGAGTGTCTTCTCTTATAGAGAAAGGCCACTCCTCACAACAAGTTTCCCCCCAAAATGGAGGGTTGAGATCATCTCCCCAATCCACAAATCGAATGGTGGAAATGTCTCCTCAAGGGGGTGCGAATTGCCCATGGTAGCGCACAAGTGGAGAAGGGGACCCATTGTGGGGTCCATACAAATGTGGGAGAGGAGTTGGGAGGGTGGCTATAGTATGTTTTAGCCCCCCCAACTAATACAACAAGGGCCCACACCCATCATACAACAAAATCGAATTCCCCTAGGTGTAGAAAAACGTCCCCAATGGGCCAATTCGACCTCTAGAGTGAGCTGTCCAATAGAGGGCCCCACAATGCCCAAATACAATGTCAAACATTACCATTTTACCTTAGGATTTACCTTTTCATTTGCCATCCATTGATTTTGCCATTTGCCTATAGTTGCCTTAGTCAGATTTTGTTTTTCCATATAATTTTTGCTGGTTTATATGGCTGAAGATAAAATTTGGGTTTTTGACCCACTTTTAGTGCCCAGATTGCCGAACCGTCTGCTGCAATGCAATTGTGGACCCCAAAGGTAGTAGGAATGACCACTCGAACGACCCCGATCCATCACTTAGGCATTATTTGCCCAAAATCCATAATTTTTAATTAAAACAGGTCAAAATTGACCAATAATAATTAAAAATTTCTCAAATGCTTCAATCTTTTGCAATTCTGACACCTGCATGCTCATATGGGACCCCTGTAGATAATAATTGACCGAAATTGAAATTCCGGTTGCAACATTTTTTTCGGGCCCATTTTTGGCCTAGTCAACTCAGTTTGACCAAGTCAAAATTGGTCAACAATAGAGCTAGCTGAATATCTGTGTGCAATCATGAAGTGACAAGGCTCAATTATACAAGTTAGTACATTACTAAGCAATATAATGATAACATGGTGATAAAAAATACATTAAATCCCAAGATAATACAAGGCCCTGATGAGGTGGGCCCACCACCTTCAAAAGACTAACATGCTATGCACATCTTATAGAATTGACCACTTTGCTGACTTTAGGTGATGTGGAAGCAAGGCAGAGGACAACGGGAGGACAAGGATAACGATCATGTGACCCTTTGGACAACTCAGGAAAGCGGGGTCCACTGAGATAAGTATGCCATAACAGAACACGGGGAAGGGCGGTGCCTCACAAATGGGTATAGTGCAGGGAAACCACCACTAGTCATCTAACAAGTATCTCACAACTCACATCCGTGCCCGAAGACTCTGCGAGGTTCTTTTCTAGAGCCACCAAACTGGGTGTCCGGCAAACCGTAACTTGAGACTCTAGGGGACAATCTTGAGCTTGTCCCTTGCTTCCTCTCACCTCCTTGCCCCGCAGGACTAAGTGAGGAATAACCACTACAAATGCAGACATGTATGGCTGACCTGTGTCCATGTGTGTTTATGAACACATTGCATGGATTTTACAATGAGTTTCATACTTAGCCCTTTTTTGGCTAGATTTTACATTTACAACATAATAGCCCTTTTTGGCTTGATTTACATTTCTTCATTTCTTCAATTACATCAAGGCCCTCTTGGGCTACATACATATCTCAAAAGATATAAACATGGTGCTCATACTGCAAAGGTAATGGGGGTGAGCAATACATGCTTCGATGACTAATGGGGAACACCCGGTGAGGCTACACAATCCTAACTGCATTGCAACATTGGGGGTAACCGACAGGAGCAAATCCCAGGTCTAAAAGTATATCTCACACACTAAAGAGCCGAGGCACAATACACAGGGAGTCATGGCAAACTCAGAGATTAGTGGGGAAGCGGTCCTCGGGATCACAAATCAGAATCCAAGTCAGGGACAAGTATCATGGATGAGTGTTGATGCTTCGGGTGTGCAGGTTACTGTGAGGTGCTGGAAAGGGTTCCAAGGCACACAACAGGGGATGAAAACTCAGCCAAAGGCTTTGAAAGACCCTACGCAAGGGCAATTCTATCCTCGAGCTGTTTGGTGTGGTAATCACCCACGGATATTCGGCCTCCGCTGGCACTCTATGAGTAAGTGGTTTGATCTATTAGATCAGTTTCCCAATTAAGGAAAACAAAGATATGGAAAAACAATAAACAATTCTAACTTAACCTATTTAGAAATAAGGATCTAATCTTAAGTCAGACCTATTCTAAGATGAAAAGCTTGTCGTTTGTGCAGATCAACCCTGAGGTGTAAAGAACAAATAGTTTATCACCCTTAATAGAAATGCCTTCAGATGAGATATTTGCTAACTTAAATTATGATTACTTAATGAAAATCAAACAATGATAATTCAAGCTTAAGGACCATCAAGATATAACCTGTTATCTCTTTGTTGATTGAAAAATCAACAATGATTAAATGTATATCCGATCAATTGCAGAAATCGATAAAGAAAGTATTTAATTAAAGAAATTCAATCAAATATTTTCATACATACATCAGTTATACAGAAAAATCAATACAACAGATTTATGCATTCATTAGATATCTAACAAGAGATCATATATATAGCGGATGATAATCTGGAATATAAAATCAGAAATTCTCAAAGAAATTTGAGTAACAACTAGAAGATGGATCCAAAGATAACATTACCGTATTAAGATGTCTTGTACCAAAATTCAATGACTTTGGCCACAGAGTATCCCAGTCTTATCTTCTGTTGAATTACAATTCCAAAAATTCCAACCCCTTTCTCCGAGAGGTATTCCTCCTTAAATAAAAATATAACAACAGAGTACAATGAGAAATTCCCAAAAGATAGTGATCCCAAAATCATGAATGAGTCTATTGGGCTAGAAAATCCTGGGAAATAGAGATTACAAAATCGAGTTCAACTATTGATCCAGGAAATCTTGCCATTTCTCGGACTACATGATTCCTTTCACCTTTTCAAAGGGATTCTTAAAGATATATTCTTTAATTGGAAGGATCTTCATATCACAACAAGAATTCCGCTCCAACCTGCTCATTATCAGCAATAGATGATTCGGCCTGTAGAGAATTTACCACAAGAACTTCAGGATGAGAGAGTAAGTTCTCAAAAACAGAGAAATTCGTCAAAGGGTCCACCTCAGAAGGAGTCGGCTGGATATCAGGTTTTTCATTGATTATATAATCTCGTACAATATTGTTATCACGGTCAGCCAATTCCTTCGAAAGTTTCTTGTCTTTCTTGCCAAGAATTTGCATGCAAACAGACGGAGCATCAGAATCTTCTTCACCACTATCGCTACTTAAATCAAGAACACCTGCATCAAAAGGTGGTGAAATAGGTTCTTGATAAAGTAAGGGATAGTGTTCTCCATCTTTGAAGTGAGCATTGGGAGATTCATGACCTGTCTGCTGTTAGGATATTCCTATACTCCATCCTAGTCCCACCAGTATTTTGATCCTTTACATTTTCAGTCATGCATGCACTTTTAGGGTTTGCATGCATTCTAGGGTTTGCATCCATTTTGCATGCATCCCAGTCATCAGTCCAGCACCTAGCCCTCAGTTAGCCAGCCCCCAGGAGCTTCTCACTATTCAGTTTTAGCCCTCCAGTTGCTTAATGCGCCCTTCTTCCTTGATTTTAGGGAGCAACTCGCCCTCCTTCACCTACCAGTCCAGTTGTCACTCAGTTACACTCAGTTACAGTCAGTTACACTCAGTTACACTCAGTTACACTTAGTTACACTCAGTTACAGTCAGTTACAGTCAGTTACAGTCAGTTACACTCAGTTACATTGAGTTACACTCAGTTACATTGAGTTACACTCAGTTACACCTACCAGAGTTAGTTTGACTGATGGTTGACAGTTACTTGAGCATTGATGACTCCACTGATGATGATGAAGACTTCCAGTTGCGCTCCGATGATCATGAGGACACCTAGTTGTGCTCCGATGACACTCCAGTGATCCTTTGATCACTCCATGAAGGCTAATTCGAATTGCCTCCTTAGGCATTCGAATTCCTCATGCATTGTATTATTTATATGTCCATTTGTGATTAATAACATAGTATGACCGAAGTATTATTGCTTCTATCTGAGTTCTACTGTACCATATTATTCTGTTGCTCATTATACTGCATGTATCACTCTTCTTCTATTTCTTGCTTAATCATAATTATTCTCTTGTGAGATACATCATCTCTTAGATCTGCTGTGAGGATTTTCACATGGTATCAGAGCATGTTGAGAGCATTGTTTATCTCCATTCTTGAGAGTTTTTTGCAGGTTATTACCAAGATTTCGAGTGCAGCAGTTGTAGCAGAATCTGCATTTTTACAGCAGTAGCAGTTGCAGTGATTCTATATTGTTTTTGCAGGTCCTCTACATCTTCAATGAATTTAGAAGAAATCCCTCCTCTTTCTCTATTCAACTATGATGAATGGAAACCAAAAATAATAGCATATTTAAAGAGCCATGATCTCACGGGGGGTTCACTCAGTGAACTTGTTACATAGCACGATCGTTCACATGATATTAAAGAATACCCCTAATTTAACTAAATATTGGAAAATTCATCCTAAAATTGTATTGTTGAACCCCCCCCCCCCAATATTCCTTTCCAATTAAGAAAACCCCTAGTTTCACCAAATATTGTAGGTATCCATTTTTATCAACCCATTTTTAACACCCCCTTTATATCATATTATCAAGTTGCAACAAAAAGGAGCCCTAACACATCTTAGTATAAGCAAACAAGATGCTAAATACAATAGTAGTATAATGCTAATAACGATCCCACTAGGATTGCGAGGTTGGCTGATCAATTTGTAGCATTGGATAGTGGAACACCCAAAGAAATAGTACTAGGGAAGCCAAAATGCGTAAAATGCAACCTAGTAAAGAGATCAACATAACAAAGAATGTAAAATATTTAGAGTCCAATTGTTAGTGCAATGCTTAGAAAATATGAGAATTGCAGATGTTTCACACCACAACCTACCAATATACCAATTTTATATCATGTAAATATGAATATAGCCATAGAGAACTCACGTTTTCTATAAGCTTAATAAATTAAACTCCATAAAAATTCAAAATTGACACCCTTTTGTGATGGACGCCCCTACCTTCCTATAAAAACAAACATCATTGATGTTTGAACCCAAATGAACATAGAAAAATTCCTTTTACTTTTCAATAACACCATATGATCATGTGCAAAGCTTGGATTTGGGTCATTCACAAGATCCAATGAATTGCCTCCACTTCCTCTACATTTATTCTTGCAATCAAGCGAATTAACAAAATTAGTTACCTTTTCTTCGGTTGTACCTAGTTTTTTTAATCTTTAAAGGATAGGGAAATATCTCCATTGTTAGGTTTCAACCATGCAATAGTTATAAATATACATAGATGGTGAAACTTATATGATAACATTTCATGGTAATGATAACACATAGGGTATGTAAATAAGGATTTAGATTTTCACCTATGTGAATCATGTTAATTCCAATACAATATTAAGATAGATGCCTTGCATATAAGAATTGAAATTACAATTATGACTGTGCCAAATATAACTCAATCTAACAAGTATTCCTAACTAGCAATGTGAAAATATTAAAGAAGAATACAAAAAGTTGAAAGAAATAATTAGTCAAGAAACATTGATCTAACTTTTCTTGGTTTCAGTGAGCCAAGAATGATTGATCTCACTTTTCTTGGTTGTCGTGGAGCGAGGTTTAATTGAATATCAGTGCCCACCTAAACCCTAACCTAAAAAATGAAGAGTTAAATCTTTTACTTGAATGCCTACAAAAATACAATACAGTTGTTCAAGTCTGGAACTCTCGATTAACTACAGCTCTTAACTTAAAGATGAAAAACAATATAACATCAATTCAAACCAAGCCTAAATAATCTATTAAATGAGGATTGCTCAAGGCCAATAATCCAAAGAGACTTCTATCGATATTATCATTGGTACACTATTATCGTATTTATGCAAAACTTAGGATCATAAGCAATATCAAATAAAAATGGAAGGTACTTAATTTTTAGGTAGGTATGAATTGAGCTTGTGATTTGGAGGTATGAATTCATCCCATAATTTGGAGGTTATTCCTCAGCACACCCAAATAAAATAACCGCCAATATTTATATTACTATGTGAAATTAAAAACCCCCCTTGACCCCTTAATACAGGGCAATATATTTTTTAGGTTTTTAAGAGTATTCAACCCCCCAATATGAATGGACGTGATATGATATTGCCTCACTAGTGAACCCCCCGTGCATGATCTCTTTGATTGTTATTTTGAAAGAGAGTTCGAATCCTCTACAAAGAAGATTAAATGGTTGAATAAAGGTGACATGCACATTGGAAGAATGATGCTTGCTATGACTGATTACATATTGTACCCGACCATCATTGATATTGAAACTCCAAAAGAGTTATGGGCTCATCTGGATGAAAGATTCGGCAAAAAGAATGATGGATTTGGTCCAAATCCCTTCAAAAGCAAGCAAGGTGATGCATTCGCTCCACTTGATGGTCTCTCAGATCATGATGCATTCGCTCCTCCTGATGGTCTCTCAGATCATGTTGCATTCTCTCCCCTTGATGATCTCTCAGATCATGAACCAGTATCATCTCATATTGAAGTTGTTGACAAAGAACTTGCAGATTCTCCGCTCATGCTCAAACTTTCTTCTCTTTCTGTGCCAGCTCACACTCTAGATATTGCAGAAGGTCCTAAATCCTCTCTTGCACCAGAGTTTGTTGGTTTGCATCATGATCACATGATTATTTCGGAGGTAACATCAGCTATTGGAGGTAATGCATTCGCTCCTCTTCAGCAAACATCTCTTATTTACTACTATATGATCATTAGCACATTCTTTCAGAAGGTTATTGAAGAATATGGCCATTGCCACCCGCTTGAGATAATTTCTCATGCATCATATGACAGTTTTGATCTCACCCCTGCTGGTTCAAAAGAGATCTCAAGAAACTGTTTTGAAAGTCTTAAATCTGATTTTGATTTCAAGCAAACATGTAATAGTTATTTTTGGCATAATCTCACCCATGGTGGTTCGAAGGAGAAGACAAAAGACTATATGCACTTTCACAGATTTGATCCTACCTCATTTGATTCGAATCACAGGTTCAAGGATCATTCTCATACTATTGGATTTGTTCTCATCACATTCGATCTGAAGAGCAAGTACAAGCACATGCTTTTTGAGCATGATCCACTTCTTCCCAAGAAGAAGATACCTCCAGACATATGACCAAGCATCACACATGCTTGAGTTTGGAGCTTTTATTTTTTATGTGTGCCTTACAGTCTATTTTTTGAGGAGGGGGTATGTTTCCCATGAAATTTTCCCACTTCCTTGGTTTATTGATTGTTATTATTCATTGTATTGGGTGACCTTTGGTCTTAGTTACCAGGGCCCAGGATGGATTAAGGGGGGGTGTTAGGATATTCCTATACTCCATCCTAGTCCCACCAGTATTTTGATCCTTTACATTTTCAGTCATGCATGCACTTTTAGGGTTTGCATGCATTCTAGGGTTTGCATCCATTTTGCATGCATCCCAGTCATCAGTCCAGCACCTAGCCCTCAGTTAGCCAGCCCCCAGGAGCTTTTCACTATTCAGTTTTAGCCCTCCAGTTGCTTAATGCGCCCTTCTTCCTTGATTTTAGGGAGCAACTCGCCCTCCTTCACCTACCAGTCCAGTTGTCACTCAGTTACACTCAGTTACAGTCAGTTACACTCAGTTACAGTCAGTTACACTCAGTTACACTCAGTTACACTTAGTTACACTCAGTTATAGTCAGTTACACTCAGTTACATTCAGTTACATTCAGTTACACTCAGTTACATTGAGTTACACTCAGTTACACTCAGTTACATTGAGTTACACTCAGTTACACCTACCAGAGTTAGTTTGACTGATGGTTGACAGTTACTTGAGCATTGATGACTCCACTGATGATGATGAAGACTTCCAGTTGCGCTCCGATGATCATGAGGACACCTAGTTGTGCTCCGATGACACTCCAGTGATCCTTTGATCACTCCATGAAGGCTAATTCGAATTGCCTCCTTAGGCATTCGAATTCCTCATGCATTGTATTATTTATATGTCCATTTGTGATTAATAACATAGTATGACCGAAGTATTATTGCTTCTATCTGAGTTCTACTGTACCATATTATTTTGTTGCTCATTATACTGCATGTATCACTCTTCTTCTATTTCTTGCTTAATCATAATTATTCTCTTGTGAGATACATCATCTCTTAGATCTGCTGTGAGGATTTTCACATCTGCATACTGCCTCTATCAAACACGTTCAGAAGGAAGCTCACAAGATTATTATACAGAATATTTTCCCCTTAAAGAATGCAAAGGATGAACTGAAGGCTTCGTGTTTGTTGCTAATTTAAAGCCAACTGATAGGATGGTAACGATTGAACAGAGCTAGCCATAATGGTTAAATTATTATGATTAGGACACTACAACCATCCCAACTGTAATGAAACGAACCATAATGTGAGTTAATCGGATTTGGATCCACGCGAAAGTACAAATCCAATCAAGACTTGCATGACTTGAGAAAATATGAAAGCTCATCATTACAAATCTGTTCACATCAACAATCATGACCTCGGATTTGAGATAAAAATGAGAGTTACGGTGAAAAGAGACGACTGCGAAATGGCTAAGACAAGAGTTTCAGTACACAAACTGGCGGCCTGATTTCACTTGCGAAACCAGATCCAGATTGCTGATTTAACAGAAAGACCAGAGCTACACTGCAGAGACAAAAAAGTTATAATCTACAAAGCCTTGAAGAGTCGAATCAAATAAGAAAAAGGCCAGTGAAAGAAGGAAGACTGCGGAAGAAGTTTTCAAACTCGACAGTTTCGAACCTTTCAAGCAAGTTCATCATGAAAGTTTTCAAACTCGACAGTTTCGAACCTTTCAAGCAGGTTCATCATCATCATTATGAACTTGCTTGAAAGGTTCGAAACTGTCGAGTTTGAAAACTTCTTCCGCAGTCTTCCTTCTTTCACTAACTATAAAACTGTGGGTAATTATGAACAACAAGAAAAAGGCCATTACTGAATCCCAAAATAACCAAATTACTGAACACAGAACGCAGCAGTGGAAACAACTCAACCTAAAATAACTGAAAAACCGGCAAAAACGACCCTTAGCAACCAAATTCACAGTAGAATTAGCACAACGGGGTAATTCCAGCGAGTAAAAATGATAACGAAAGTAAATAAAAACCTGTATTTATCAATTTTACCCAAGTTAAATCACGACCGTAGGATTGGGAATAACGAATGGTTGAGATCAACCGATGTGAGATGCGGGATCAGGTTTAGAAACACAATAAAAAAGTTTTATTTACCATTCCCGAAAGTCGAAAACCGACACTGGCGGGTTTCGAGTTTCGAGTTTCAAAATATAACCAAATCAAAACCAGGTTCCCGAAAGCCGCAACCCGACAGTTGCGGGTTGCGGGTTTCGGGATGCGATCAAACGCAAAGTTAAAAAGGTAATTTCCGAATCCCGAAACGCGACATTGTCGGGTTTCGGGTTTATTAAAACTGACAAACAAAATCTGGATTCCCGCAACGCGACATTGTTGGGTTTCGGGTTTATATAAAACAAACTTCGAAAAAATGAAATCCCGCTCCCGCAACTTTAGGGTTGCGGGTTTCGAGATGATGAAAATCCAAAAAATGAGAACACCAATTTCCCGCACCCGAAACTTTCGGGTTTCGGGTTGTCCAAGTGTTGGGTTTCGGGTTGGTAGAGAAAAAGTTAAAATACTCAAAATTTAAAGATTTCTGCAAACCAAACACTTAGAGATAATCCAGATCAGGCAGAAAAATGGAGCAAGAAGGTATGGGCATTAGACTTAAAGAGATCTAAACCGAAAACTTCATATTCACAAAGGGAAACTTACCCATATACCTTCGAATTTATTAAAAATGGGGCTCCCATGCTTTAGCTAAGCATGGGATCTGTTGTGGCCACAACGATGAGTCGGATGGATGGAGGAAGTGATAGTGGAGCTAAAGTCAGGTGCCAAGAGGGACTAAGTGACCAAGTTTATGCCAAGTGTAGGGAACATGACTCAGCATGCATATACATAAGTCTAACGGGAGGGGTGGACTGACATCATCAAGGGCCCAATCACATCATACCATAGCTAGATCACCAAATATATCATCTCATGCAAAGTTAGTGTACTAACAAGTATGAAGAAGTCTAATCTACAATCATGAGCAATAATCATCAAATGCAATACCTGCTGTACCATATACCTGCTGCTACTGAAGCTATCTCTGAGCTGGATCTTTGCTGAATCCGGGCAACATAGTAAACCAACAATATATTGTGATAATCTCAGTCAAAATAAGACTAGGCAACTGTCTCAAATGGGCTTATGTCAAAGCCTGGCAAGGAAGAGGTGATCCTATGGTAGATGGTAAGTGACAATGTTTGTAACACTGTACAACTGTCTGTCCCCTCTGATATATCTGCTAGGGGCAATCTGAACAAAACTGCCTCGTTTGAAGGCGACTGATCTCTGATTTGGAAATAAAAAGTACTGTGTGGTCCTCGGCCGCACAGTCTGTAGTATGGTAGCTCCAACTAACATAGATGTGATAACATTAGGCTCCAGCTGGGACAAGTGCTCTAAGGAGAGAGTGCTTGAGAACCACAGAATCTCTGGTCCGTAGCACCCCTCTCATCATCATCAATGTACATGCACCCGCATGCTATCTGCATCATCATCATCAATGTGTACCTAGTCTTGTAAAATGCAAACGCTATACCAATCTCTGCAGACCACACGTCAGGCCACACAATATACATATATAATAATCCAGTAGAAATAAACAAAATGACAATGCTGAAATAAAGATATATCAATGACGAAATTAACTCTACAACATTTCAAAAATTTGTTAAGCCGACACATGAGGTGTAGTAAGGTGAAAACAACTGAACGGAAACTATGGTACAAAAGACACTAGAAAAAGGGCAAATGATGTAGAAAAAGTGCGAAATGGCCGCGAGATCAAACAAAACAAAAAGGTGCAATTAGGTCATCGGACAAAGGTGAAGGTCAATGAAAGCGAGGGACGATCGACTGCTGCTCTCAAGAGCTTATTGGCCGCAAAAAGGAGGAAAGACTAAGGGTGAGATCAAGGAATACCCCCCCGGGTGAACCCGGGAACATATTCCTGGAGCTGGTGACCACTCATAGGGACAGAGAAGTAATGCCCATCCTCGGTAGCTAGAAAATATGAATCCCTGTCGCGGACCTCAATCCTGAAGGGGCCCACCAGAAGCCCGGTATGGTTGCCAACCATGTGGTGAAAGGCGTGGTGGGATATGACAACCTGGTCTCCTACAGCAAAGTTCCTCTTGTTGATCGGAGTCGGGTCAACACCTATGTCCCAGAATATCGATAACTCGGCATTTTCGCCATGGTCGGGATGGTGGTCCCTACGGCAAATGTGGGATACAAAACGATGGGATTCACCGTCGAGGGGAATCACAACTTCTCCAATCAAAACTTTCCGAGGTACTTCCCTCTCGAGGGGAGGGCCGGCTCGGGGACCAAGGGATCAGGGATGCGTCACGTGTATTTCAGTTTCACCGATGGTCCAAAAATCCGGAGGCTGGGCGGACAGGTTGCGGGTGGATGGATGTGGAAGGCAAGGTGGAAGGTGAAAAGGTGGCGGGAGTGCTAGACCCTTCTCTAGACGGGATGGGGATCTCTGAAGGCAGAAGGAAACTTGGGAAATGGAAGGGACGAGGGGAGGGAGGTGGGGTATCCATAGGTAACGACTCAAACTCCCTTGTGATGTCTGCGGGAAGAGAGAACTCCTTAAGGAAAATTTGATCGGATCCAACACTACCTGCATCAGTCCTGGGAACCATGGGAAGGGGGAAAAATTCCAATTAGACGAATCACTCCTCCCTAGGTAGATCCTTCAGTAGCCATTTTTACCATTTCTGGACTGCCTCAGGAAGTGTGAAACTGCCCAAACTACTTCCTGGAGTGCCTGCGCTGTCAAGGTAAGCTCACCAGTGTGTCTGGGAGGGGGGTAATATGGTAATAACAAGTGGCTGGATCACCCCCTCCATGCACAGCGCCCTAGGTGAACCAATCAAATCTCATCACTGCTTGGACAAGGCCTCTGATAGGCCAAAACTGCACTAGGATAGCCAACTGAGGCTAAAAATCACTGTAATTGCTCGGAACTGAAAATAGACTATCCCATTGGACTCAGAAGGTCCAAATCCATTTAAGGTGTGTACTCATACACCATATAGACCTCTGCATGGTCAAAAATAAATACTCATCAAATCTGGCAGACCAAATAATAATAATCTGTAAAAGTGCGGAAAAGCACAAATCATGATCATAAGCCTGAAACCACTGCATAGAACCACCATGGTGACCTGTACCAGACCATATATAATATCTGTGCGTCATCTGAGGTCTGCCACCTCATGTCCTATGGTTGACTTTTGGTCAAACTGGGTTTGACCAAGTCAACAATGACCCAAAATATAACTCAGGATATCATCACAATGCTGCAATGTGTCAAAGGTTAAAGCATGCTTTACAATCCATTCAAATAGCAATTATAACAAAAAGTAATCATTACTGGCGATCTAAATCCAAATATATAAAGTCATTAGTTATTATTATTACTCAAACTAGACTTTCAAGACCATACTCACTTCATAGTTGTGATCATTTTGCTAGTGAAGGGTGAAGGCTAAAAGTAAAATGGCTAGGCTAAGGGCTGACTTACTGACTTAACACTGTGACACTTTGGATATGGAAAAGGGAATACACACCATAGCATATAGTGGACGAGCAATAACACAAGGAATGGCGGTGTCTCACAAATGGGTAAGTTGTTCAAAGAGTGTTTATTCACCTTGACAGATGCTCACAATCCATAATACAAATGAGGCCGGCAATCTTTTTGATATAGAATTTAAGTTCCATTGCTTTTTGGGCCTTTAGTTTCCATAGCCTTTGATCTATGTGTGTTTATAAACACATTGCATAGATTTACATTTTCATTGGGCTTCTTGCTGTAGGTGTGTTTTTAAGGCACTTGTTTACCTGAGCACTTTCAGGTGTGTTCTTTAGACATCTTGTTTACCTTGGCATTTCCAGGTGTGTTCTTTAGACATTTTGTTTACCTTGGCATTTCCAGGTGTGTTTTTTAGACAACTTGTTTACCTGGTATTACATTTTACAATAGATATAACATTTGATATTTCTATGCCAGATTCATTTGGCTTTTCACAATAGATATAACATTTTCCTTTCACAATTTTGTATTCATGGCAGTACTATTTGTTTCAGGTTTAGCCAACAACATCTTTAGTGACTAGGGGGACTAATCCAACTCACCAAAGGTAAGTTTTGTTAGCAACTCAGAGCCGAGACACAATAAACAAGGAAGCTCATCCAATACAGAGGCTACAACGGGGAAAGGTCCTCCATGCCACTAGTCAAGTAGTAAGTCAAGGTAATGAACAAACTGGGTAGGTCATGGATGGATGAAGATAGTGAATAATGAGACCAACACTAACAAGCCAAAGTATGGTGGGAATGATCACCTCTATTCTCCCGAGGAGGGTAAAACCAATGAGTATAAGTCAAGAAATTCTAAGTCTGAATAGGGACAATTATGATATATATAAAAGTACAACCAGGTCCACATATCTATATGATCGCTAGATCATGATACTAAATGCTAAGACATGCTATAAGAAATGAAAATAAAAGCAATATAACCATAACACCATCATATCTTTGCTGAACCAACATCTTTCCTCTGAAACTGCTGCTATAACTCTGGGCAATACTGACTGCTCTATACAAATGGCTAAACAGCTACATCGGTCATCTCTCTAAGTGTCCTGAGACTCAGTCATGGCATGGGGAATACACTGCTGTCCATAATAATAATCATGATCCATAAATATATGCTCATCTCACCATCTCAATGAAAGGGGACCGACTGAATAGTGTACTGGAATCAAAAAAATAATGTATGGTAGCCCGACTACTATATATGTGATAACAGGTTCTCCAAATCCAAGGGATGAGATTAGATGAAATCAATGGATGAGATTAAATGCTCCTATTTAATTCTCATAAATATTAATTTCACTCACCCACTTAAATTTATCAAAAGTTACTTTAAGTTATAAAGTCAATTAAATGCTCATCTCAAGTCATTTAATGCAAGGGTCACATTTTTCCCCACTTAAGTGACTTAGGCAAAAAGTCACCTAGGGAACACTTCCTAGGTACAAAAACTAACATGCCTTGTTTCATTTCATGGTTGATGTTATCTTTTGAAACTTGAAACTAGAATGTTGATGTTATGGTTGATCATTTGATGAGAATGTTATAAGTTATTACTTCCACATGGTTAATGCTATTTGTGTACTAAATGGTCAATGCTTTAATGATTATCATTAATCCACTACAAAAATCTGTGTTTTCTTATTTTTTGAAACTAATTTTCCATTCCACATGTTTTTTTTTAATATATATGTATCAAAATAGATAGAGGTGGCTATTGAAATGTTTTTTTGGTTTGTTGTACTCAACCTAGTTGCTAGTTGATCAATGCCTCGATTCTGTCTTGACATGCAATTATCTGCATGGGTTTCTTTGAACATTTAAGACAACTAATATTCTTACAAATGCTTAAATATTGCTCTACTACTCATAGATTAAGAGATAATGTAATCTTCTTTCCACTCCCATGAAATTTCAAGCTATTCTTTTGAAGTGAAATAGAGCATGTTATATGTATCTTGTGATGGCAGTATTTTTGTAAAGATCACTGTATGTGTACCTGAAAGGAACTAAGTGTATTTCTGGTTATTATTGTATGGATTCCTTTCTCACAAAATCAGTTTTATTTCGATCGAATCTCTCCCTCAGCGAGACAAGATGTAATTAGCTTGCTCTCAATGTTGTTTAACCTATGATGCAAGCTATCTTCCCTGCCCTTGTTCATCCTTCCACGCATGTAATGATGTCATCGTTTGATCTTCAAAACAATAACTAAGTATTTTGATCTTTGCAAAAAGTTTTTTATTATAAGATTCATCTTTGTCCTTGATCTATTCTGAAATCTTAATCCTTGATCTATTTGTTCATCTCATCTCCGGAGATATAAAAATTAGGGCTGAAATAGCTCTAGTATCTCCAGAAGAGTTAAAATTAGGGCTTAATAGATGCAGGATCTCAGGGTAATACATATATCATCAAACTTAGACTTGATATATGTATGTATATATAAATAGTACTCTCAGAGAAATATAGTCTCTCACTCTATTAAGTATTCCAAGTGGGGATACTGGTATCGTCTTTCCAACTCTCTTTCCTGGATTTCTCATCTCTTCCCCAGTTTTCCATATGAAGGATGGTGGTATCAGTTCGCTAAAATACTTTCTGGAAAATAGAGAGACTAAATAGGATTTGATCTGTAGATCTCCTCTTTGAATTTTCTCACAAAAACATATCTACCAATCGCTTGGACACACACATACACATTTAAGACATAATAATTAAATGGAAATATACACTCCCCACCAGAACTATAGAGAACCTAGGTTTTCTTGTCACAATGATACCTCCATGTGATCATGGTTAAGAATTCGTTGGGGTATTGTCTAGGATTGTCTTTGATCCCTCCTTTTCCTCGCTGGGTATCATTTTGGGCATTTGCTTCTTGCTCACAACCCTATTATTGAACGAGTCCCACACTTGATGGGAGGTTCTTCTGAGGCATAAAAAAATCCGGTTGCATTTAAGTTATTTGAAGTTTCCTTATACATGTTAGCGAGGTAATCAATGTTTTTATCCATGTTATTGAGGTAATAATTGATCAGTTTTGAGTCTTTTCCAAATGCTATACGTTTGAAGCCCAAAGAGAGTGAAGTTTTTAAACTTTTAAAATAAAAAGCCCAAGCCCATGCCTTCATAATCAGCTATAGTATACATTGGTGCCAAAGAATCTATTGCACCTCGTCATCTTTTGGGCCAAACCACTACTGGAATTTAGAGTGATTTCTTTTCTTTTGCAGGTTATCCACTTTTCATTGGCTACAATGTAGTGGAGTATATAGCTTGCATTATGTAGGATGATCTCGAGAATGTGGTTAGTAAAATGTTTTTTTTTTGGTTTGATGTACTCAACCTAGTTGCTAGTTGATCAATGCCTCGATTCTGTCTTGACATGCAATTATCTACATGGTTTTTTTTTTTTAAATTTAAGGCAATTAATATTCCTACAAATGCTTAAATATTGCTTGAAATAACTCTCAATTTTCTTGTTTTGGTTTTGTTTATTTTATCATGGGATCCATCAAACAACTCTCCAATTAATATTTTAGGAATTGAATTTTTCATAGCTTCTCCTCAAAGATGGTGGAATTGTCAAGCCCCATTGCAAGATCTTGTTATCACATCCATGTTAGCTGGAGCCACCATGCTGCAGATTGTGTGGTCGGGGACCATACTATACTTTTTTTTTCTAGATCAGAGATTGGATGCCTTCAGGGGAGGCACAAAGTTTTGTTCAGATTGCCCCGAGGAGACATATCAGTGGGGACAGATGGTTTATTGTATTTCCAGACATGTATACATTATTGCCTATAGAGGCACCCTTCTTTGCCAGGCTT
Source organism: Larix kaempferi (assembly GCA_027924585.1). Taxonomy (NCBI): domain Eukaryota; kingdom Viridiplantae; phylum Streptophyta; class Pinopsida; order Pinales; family Pinaceae; genus Larix; species Larix kaempferi. The sequence continues at coordinate 1,252,978 of BSBM01000356.1, forward strand.
TGTATAAGCCCATTGAGACAGTTGCCTAGCCATATTTTTGATTGAGGGTACAGAGTATTGCTGGTCGGCCACTTATTGCCCAGATTCAACAGAGATCCAGCTTCAGAGTCAGCTTCAGTAGTAGGTATATGGTGCGGTAGGTATAGTATTTGATGTTTTATTGCTTATGTTGTTGATTAGACTTGTTTATACATGATAGTACACTGACTTTACATTATTATGTTGATGTGGTGATCTAGTTGTTATTATGATGTGTTTGGCCCTTGGTGATGTCAATCCACCCCTTCAGTAGGCTCCTGTCTATGCACACTGGATCATATCCCATTTTATTGGTATAGACTTGGTCACTTAGTCCCCCTAGGCAGCTGACTTTGGATCCACATTCACTTCCCCCACCCATCCGACTCATTCATGATTGGTCTTTCCCGACTTGGATTCTGATTTGTGACCTTGAGGATTCCCCTTCCCCATTGATCTCTGAGTATGCCATGACTCCATGTCTTTTGTGCCTCGGCTCTTTAGTGTGTGAGATGCACTCTCAAACCTGGGATTTGCTCCTGTTGGTTGCCCCCGATGTTGCAATGCAGTATAGGAGTGTGTAGCCTCACTGGGTGTTCCCCATTGGTCATTGAAGCATTTATGCTCACCCCCATTACTCTGCAGTGTGAGCACCTCGATTATATCTATTGAGATATGTATGTAGCCCAAAAGGGCCTTGATGTAAATGAAGAAATGAAGAATTGTAAAGCAAGCCAAAAAGGCTATTGTAAATGTAAAATCTAGCCAAAAAGGCTATTGTAAATGTAAAATCTAGCCAAAAAGGCTAAGTATGAAATTCATTGTAAAATCCATGCAATGTGTTTGTAAACACACATGGACACAGGTCAGCCGTACATATCAGCTTTGTAGTGGTTATTTCTTCACCTAGTCCCGCGGGGCAAGGAGGTGAGAGGGAGCAAGGGACAAGCTCAAGATTGTCCCCTAGAGTCTCAAGTTACGGTTTGCCGGACACCCAGTTTGGCGGCTCTAGAAAAGATACTCACGAAATCTTATTAAGGCACGGATGTGAGTTGTGAGGTACTTGTTAGATGACCATTGGCGGTTTCCCTGCACTATACCCATTTGTGAGGCACCGCCCTTCCCCGTGTTTTGTCATGGTATGCTTATCTCAGTGGACCCCACTTTCCCTATTCATCCAAAGGGTTACATGATCTTTGTCCTTGTCATCCCTTACCTTTCGCCTTGTTTTTCACATCACCCAAAGTCAGCAAGGTGGTCAAGTCTATAGGATGTGCATAGCAGTTTGAGTCTTTTGGATGTGGTGGGCCCACCTCACCAGGGGCCTCATGTTTTCGAGATATTATGTATTTTTGATCACCATGTTGACATCATTTTGTTTAGTAATGTACTAACATGTATAAGGAAGCCTATCGTTTCATATTGCATACAGGTATTCAACCAGCACCATGTTGACCAGATTTGACTTGGTCAAACTAGGTTGACCAGGCCAAAATGGGCCCGAAAAAAAATATTGCAACCGAGGTTTTGATTTTGGTCATTTGTATTCTCTTGGGGTCCCATATGAACCTCCAAGCATAAGAATTTGAAAATGTCGAGGCAGTGATGAGATTTTTAATTATTATTGCTCATTAATGAACTGTTTTAATTAAAAATCATGAATTTTCGGCAAACAGTGCCTAAGTGATGGATCGTGGTCGTTCAAGTGACAATGTTTACTATTTTTGGGGTCCACGATCGCATTGCAACAGACGGTTCGACAATCCGGGCACTATAAGTGGGTCAAAAGCCCAATTTACACCTTCGGCAATAAAAACTAACAGTTAATTACATGGAAAATAAAAAATTGGCAAAGGCAACTATGGAAAATGGAAAAATCAAAGGCTGGCTAATATAAGGGTGACTTATAAGGTAATTTTATGATGTTTGGACATTACATTTTTGAGGTGGGACCCTCATATTGGACAACTCACTCTAGAGGTCGAATTTGCCCATGGGAGCGTTTTTCTCCACCTTGGCAATTTCGATTTGGTTGTATTGTTGTATGTGGGACCTTGATGTATTAGCTAAGGGGAATAAAACATGTTATAGACACCCCCTAACTTGTGTCTTATGTATTGTATTGGCCCCACAAGGGGACCCCCTCTCCACTTGTGCGCTACACTTGGGCAATTCGCACCCCCTCTCCACTTGTGCGCTACACTTGGGCAATTCGCACCCCCTCTTGGCTCACTCTCCACCATTCGATTTGGTTGTTGGGGAGTTAATCCCAGCCCTCCATTTTGGAGGGAATAGGTTTTGAGGAGTGGCCTTTCTCTATAAGAGGAGGCACTCACCCATTGTATCACCTGGCTTGGCATTTTGGATTTGGGAATAGAAGAGAAAACATTGTGCAGCTCTTGCTTGGTTCTTGTGTGATACTCTGTTGAAATTGTTGATTGCCATACTATCTTGATGCACTAGAGTAGATTGTGGATGTTTCCAGCATTGTATTTCTCACCATTGTTTGCAGCAAGCACAAAGTTTTGGTGGAGGGCGCACCATTTGGCCGCCACTGTTGCTCCACTCTCTAGGATCGGTAAGAAAAGGGGAAGTGTTTTTTCTATTTCAGCCAAGCATTTTCTCTCATCTTTTATTTGTATTGCTGTAGATTTCACTTGCTTATCATACTGATTTGATCTATTGTCCATTGGTTTTGGCAGGCAAGGGGGGACGAGTTGGTGGGACTGGGCAAATCGAACTCACTTGGGGACTTCTGCAATCCATTCTATTTGATCTTCGGGACGTACAACCTCATCAAAATCAAAGATATCAGCTGGTTCCAAGTAGGTGTTTCATCTTCTTCTCTTGTATTTCAATTTCTAGTTTGTTGAAGAGAGAAAATTCACATTAAAACCCTAAAAATTAAAATACTGAAATTTCACCGTTAGAATTAGTTTTCCTTTAAAACCCACTAATGAAATGCTCTTAAACCTCTATATCTCAAGTTTCATTTAATTCCGACCCCGTTTACCCATAGAACTAGGCACTGGTCTACCATTGATTTCTCCCTCCTTGGGCATTTTAGCCAATCACACTGTTGGGTCATTTTCTATGTTGTGGGTACTCTTGATTTGAGTCTAGAACATAACTTTACCATAAGAAATCAAGTTTCGTTTGCTGGAAGTGATTTTAAACGCTAATTTCTCGCTGCCCTAGGTCCATTTGACTCACTGTTTAACCTTTGTATTGGGCAGTTTTATTTCAGCATTTCACTTCCATTTTGTTACACCTCCTTGGACTATTTCAGCCATACAATCACTAAGTTTATCTTGTTATCTAATCATACTTGATCGCTGGTCACTTATTACATCACCATTATTTCACTACTTGTGTCCATCAATTGGCTGAAATTAGACTTAGGAGCTCATCTACACTCATTCCTTGTTTTCATCTCTTATTCTTTAGGGATTTGGGTGTATTTTTGTCTCTCAACCATCACTGGTTGAGCAGGGTCTCCCCCTTGACTTGGCTAAGTGCCTCGTCTAAAGTGACAATAGCCTTGTCCGCTGTGACTTCCATTCATTGAGTGGAGGACTCGACCATTGCTGGTTACACCTTCCTAGCTGTCCACCCTCTACCATCCCTGTTGGGACACCTTACTTCAGCAGCTAGAGTTTGTGTGATAACAAATCTCTTTTGTATAAAATTGTTCAGTGGTTCTTGACTTTGATTCTTTGCAGCATTTGCTATACATATTGTCATACATTTTATTATATAATCCAACAAATATTTAACATCTTACTAATATTTAACAAATTAGAACTATTTGTTGACTAGGATCAAGGACGAACAACTATGTAAAACTTTCTTCTCTCAAATAGTTATTATTGTTAGCAACATAAAAAAATGAACCATTTGAAAGTATTTGGTGATCCGAAAATCATAATAGATTGGGTTACAAGGTTGAAAAAATGTTACAGCATCTTCTTGCAGTCGTTTTTGGAAGAAGTATTAAGGTAAAAAATGCATATGCAGTAGGTGGATTTTTCTCATATTTTTAGGGAAAGAAAGCTTGGTTGTAAATAGAATCAATGAACTTGCATTTGTCCAATCCAACCTATACCTTTTGTCACAAAAAACTAGATTGTAGGAAGGGACCCTTCAAGTTTTGTTTGTGGAGCCAAACTTGCTTGACATGGACATGTCCATCATTGTGTTGTCTTTTAGTGCCATGTAGAAGAGGATATTGTGACACAATACGCAGCATATACTTGAGGAAATATTTTTACCACATCTTCGAATAATCCTCACCCCTTAGAATATACTAATATTGTGAAAATTCAATGTCATAACAGAAATCAAGGATATAGAGATATTTTTTAAAATCCCGAATTCTATTTTTGTAAGTTTCTTTGCATTTATTTTGTGTGCGTGTTGATGCTCTTCTTGGAACGTCCCCGACTAGAATTGGTTTGTTTGAATTGGTTCACCCTTTGTAGTGCTTAAACTGGGCCAGGGCAAGGAGACAAAGAGTCCTTGTTTCTGGATGAATTCTTTATGCTGAGGTCAATTGCTGTTAGCTGATGTATAAACATCTTAAAATTTTATCTAAATTATAATGAGAAAAATGGGGGAGCATGTAAAAACTTGTATGGATCATTCCAAAATTTATATGTTGATGTTTTCTTACAGAATGGAATTGGGACATTGATACTACTTAAGCGTATTTATCAAGTTCCCTCATATTTATCAACTTCCCATTTATCAACTTCCCTCGGACATATGGTCTAGTATCATTGCTAGATAAATCCCATTTTGGAGTCTGGTTTTCCATATAGTAAATTCTTTGCTTTACAATGAATCATTTAGGAGTCTTGTTGCTTAAGGATATATTTGACTATATCCCAGACAAAAGTGATTTTGCAACACTATTAGGGCCTATGATAATATAGCATATACTAGAGTTTTTAATTTATTGAGTGTACATTTTTAGAGGGTCATAATACAAAAGGAAGTATAATTCCTTTTTCCTTTTTGCATTTCTTAGTAGGAATGGAATATGGTGGAATAGTATTTGTGCCTTCATTCAGTTAGAATAATTGGTGCTTTCTCTATTACACTTCTCTGCTTTCCAATATTTGATGGAGTAGCAATTGGAGATGCATTCACACTCCTTTTCTCTTGTATTTACACTGGACATATACTTGAGTCCTATTGGACTAGTTTTGTTGTCATTTGTTGGATATCAATAAAATTATCTTCTCTTGTCTATCTTATCTTGGCTGTTAGCCATAGCATGAACTGTCTAGTCATTTTGTAATGAATAGAAGGGGTGTGTTTTTTCCTCTACTTCCATTTTCCTTCATTCTTCTTCATTGACATATTGGAAAATTTCTTATATGTTTGCATCCAGGTTTGGAATGCAGTATCTGCAGACAGGAATCCTCTTCTCAAGCGTTAGAGGCCACTTCTTTGTGGTATTCATGAACTTATTGATCCCAACGGGTTAAATCCTCTTACTGTTTGATGACAGTGCGCTGGATGCAGATGCAATCCCTCTTCAGGTATGTAAGTGCTTGTGATTAAACTATGTTTCTCTTATCACATATTTTGATAATCTTCTATTGGAGACCAGTCAAAAGAGGGGCTAGTAGAAATAGTATGAAAATAGGTCTTCGCTAGTTGTTTGTTTTCTTCTGTTGATATATCTACAATCAAACTGATCTGTTTGGAAGATTCTAATAATAGACGTTTGTCTTCTCTCCCATTTGTATTTTCCGATAAAAGGTGGGAGTTGATTGAAATAGGACCAAGCATGTCATTTACAAGTGATGTGCCTAATCTACTAAATATAATTTTGAATTGGTTGATAAGACTCCTTTTTCTTGGTCAGGATATCCTACACTCTAAAAGTCAGAACTAACCTTATAAATACTTATGCAAAAGTCCTTTTTCAAATGCATATGTAGGATTAAATTTAACTCCAAATTTTGCCCACCTGCAAATCATAGGATTAAATTTAACTCCAAATTTTGCCCACCTGCAAATCAGTCTCTTGTTATTTTGTTGTATTTGTATGTACTACGTACTACTAAGAAAGGATCATTTCATCAAAACAAATTCTATGATGAAAAACTAGGTTCCGTAAATCCACTTGTGAATTCTGATTAGCACATGTTACTTCAATTTCTGTCATGTTCTCTTATTTAATTTTAGTGTTAGTGTATTTGGGCCATTGAATCTTATTTGCTTTTGTATACAACCACTTCTAGATCTCTTCAGAGAATTGGTGGTCAAGTTCTACTTTGGACTAATCCTTAATCAAAGCGATGTTGGGTTACAAAAGTTGTAAATTGGTTCTACTTCTCTCCCTACTTCCAAGAAATAAGATAATATATTATTCTTATACGATGCATTCTTCACACTTATTAGGTGGAAGGTCAATCATTAGGTTTAGACACCACATGAAATTTTTTTGCAAAAACTCGAAACATGGTATGTACCAAAAGTTGAAACAAGTAGGTATATGTAAAAACCTAAGTTGCCAGGAAACTTGGGGACGGGGACGGGTATGGGTACGGGGATGGGGACGGGGACGCCACTTTTTGAAACAGGGTACTTGGGTATGTCGAGGGTACTGTGTGTGTGTATATATATATATACATATATATATGTCACAGGCACATCATATTTCAGATTTCTCCATAAAGTATGAATCATGATTCATAATTCTAAATTCAATGATTCATTGAACAATGAACATTCACACTGAAAATTTAAAACATAAAATTTGATAAATCATAGACTCTGTAGATATCAATTCAAATACTGGAAGTTACATAAAATTTGATAAATCATTGTACCAAGCAGCTGTAACAAACACTCGAACTCAGACCTGAAAGTACACTTGAAATCTTATTTTAAACACCTATTTGTACTGCTGTTACGGGCAATTAAAAATCGCAAATATATTCCTCGATTGATGTGAGAGTATTTCTCACTATTAAATACATATGAATAATTTTTATGTGCACATTTGGTAGTTAAATTATGTTCCTCGAGTGCTGAACATAAAACCATAAAAAGCATTCATTGTAAATCAATGCAAAATCAGTCTACCAGATATAAACAATATTTAGTGGAATTTGAACAGTGTTGCAAAGTGTGACATAATTCTTGAACCAAACTCCATACGCAGTTAGCAAAAAATTAGTTCAGATTTGGTTGGGGGTCATTACATTTTCCCTAGCGGATTGCATTTTATTGAGTCGGTCGTACCCCTGGAGTACCAAAACATGGGGTACGGAGTACCCAAACACGGGGTATGGCGTACCATTTTGCCTATAAGTACCCCTTTTTTTATAATGGAGTCTCGGGTAGGTGGAGCCAGTATGGGGTATGGCAGGGTACGGTAGGAGACGTACCTTACGAGTACCCAAGTACCCGGTACGGGTACGTGTACCCTACCCCCGGGTACGGGTACCCTGGCAACTTAGGTAAAAACCCTCCACACTGTCGGATGTGCAAAATATTAAAACATGTTCTATTGCCTCTTCGGAATCATTCATTAGTTGTGGAAGGTAAATTATATATGTGCACAAAGTTGAAACAAATAGGGATGTTGTTACTACTAGTGTTTGTAGATTTGTTATTACTGGTTCTTGATCTCTGAAAGTAGCTTATGCCTTGGCATCTACTTCTATTGTTGATGATGTTGGATCAACTAGTGAGACCATTGTTCATAGTCTACTTTCATTGCCGAATCCACTTGTGTTGTTGTTTTGGAACTAGAACAACAACCTGACTTTGGGACTATGACTAAGTTATATTATGCAATTGTGTCTGGTAATTTTATTTTCACCTCGTAATGGGATCTTTAGATTTCAAAGGAGTGTTAGATAATACTATTATCCTACCCTTTTTCACTTATTATACTATTATCCCACCCACAACCTTGTTAGATGCAGATGCTAAGAAAATTGGATTTATAGCCAGGTTGTATGTATGATGCCTTCGTGCTATGATAGTTCTTGGATACATGATGAATGCATGTACAAGACCTGGTTAACAAGTTCTTCCTGTAACAAGCTGTACGACCCTTCAGATATGAAGATTCCAGTGTATAAATAGAGATTGCAGCTTGGGAAATTGGTAGATAGGCATAGGGTACCTTGTTGGAGGGTATTTGTGCTAAAAGATGCACTCTGACTGCTGAAAGGGCATGGATAGCACATCTTAAGTTCTAGGGCTGAATAAAATTTGAATGGGTTGGTTGGGTCCAAAGGAAATCCAGGAAATGACTCAATAAGGATTATGCTCAGTTAAGGGAACGATTAACACATGTTAAAGGAAATCAGGTACATTACAAGCCGAGTTTGAGTTTATAGTCGGTGGATGAATGGATGAAGAAAATAGTGAAAGACTATGAAACCACTAAAGCAGATAATTACACAGTCTAGATATGAACACAACCATCAGATACTCTGTCTGAGTTGTACACAGAAATGACTGAATGAACATGAATAATATCAATTATTACTGAGGATGAAGCGACTAGCAAAAAATCTTCATAGAAGATGAAGCAAAGTAGACAAAAGCTCCTCAATACATAATATCTTTATGCAATACATAATATCTTTGTGCATCAAATCACAAGAGGAAATAGACATGAAATAAACAGAGGAAATCACATTAAGCTTACAAGATATGGTCATGAGTCTTCAAGAGCGTTGTCTCATTGCATTAGCTGATCAAAAAGATTTAAAAATTTGCATACACAGGAATTTCACTTCAAGAGTGAATCACCGTCCTCTCTGCTGGAACCCCCCTTTTAGATTACAAATCATAAAATTAATAAGAAATTACATCCTCCAATTTGTTACAAGCTTTTGGAAATAAAATCTTATCATTAAACTAAAAATAGAAGAAATCGATGATTTGCTACGAAAAATCTGGGAAATGTTGAAATCAAATATCTTCAAATCTGTGCTCTGAAGTTATCATACTAGTTTCTCGGCCACCTGTATGCTTTGACTGCCATCTCATCACCAACCACTCTCAAAATATATAACTGCTAGGTGAAATGTCAACTGTGTTCTCGAATGCTTAGTTGTTGCCTGAGTATTCTCATTGAATCACGAAAGAATCTGGAAATGGCTCAAACACTGCTTAAAATCTGGAAATAGTTGATCTCTTTAAAATTTGGTAATTGCTCGGTTCGATTGCTGGGTTTGATTTTGATTTCTGTCACCTGTATATGCACCCATAGTAACCGCTCTAGAGACCCAAATCCGGATAATGATAAGCCAGGCAATCGTAACCATCTGTTCAGTCCTCCATTTGAGAGAGAGCCTTTGCCTTTTGAATCCCAGCAATATTCCTGTAGATTATGTTTGCTGCTACTTACCTTATCAAGAAGAATCAAGCTGAACTGGTCCTTATAATACTCGACATGTGGGGGGTCAATTTCAATCAAGTCATTAAATAACTGCAAAACCTCATCTGTATGTATTCTTTTACTTCTGAGTATGGAACCACTAGATACTATGTGTTGTGCTATCAAAAATCTTGCACGTGTAAACTTTTCCCATTTACAGTCCATTTCTATCTCAAGTAGCTCCCTGCAAACCTTAATCTCTCTGTCCAATGTTTCCTGTTGCCATTTGGTGTTTTCCTGATTTTCTGAACTCCTGTCAATGGATAAGCCACCCAAATGTAGCTCGATGGGAAACTTGTTCTTATCAATTTCCAAAGGAGAAAAACTTTCACCTTCCCAAGCAAGTGAAACTGTTTCAAATTTCTCTCCAGTGCTTGCTGTTGTTATCGTGTGGACATCCAAACTAAAATTCAATACAGTGGGACAACCAAAATTGTATCCATTTGATTAAATTATTCCAGGTGTATCTGCTACTCTAATCTGAATTGTGTAAGTTTCACCAGACCTAAAATTTGTATTTGGGAGTTTCAGCATTGCAACCCATGTTTTAGCTTGTAACCCGTGAAGAGAAAGTGGTCTCCAGACAAGACTTTCACTTTCAAGTAACAATGATCTTACTCTAACAGTAGAAGCATTCACCCCTTTCACTGGCTCACTGAAATGAAGAACTAAAGGGATGCTTTCTGAAAACATGCAATGATCTGTACCAGAAGTAGTATCAAAAGAAGACACATATGCATGTGACTGCTCATTAAAATCTATAATCAGTTGTGAACCATTGCAAGGCCATGATGTTTCTAACGTTGGACCATTTGGTGCGATTGCTTGTCCAAGCAGCCATAAATGATAGAACCAACCATTCTGATCTTCTGAATCTGTGAATAGTGCTTGTCGAACAAGGTCATATTCCTCAGTCAATTTCTGTTCTTTTGCACTGATTGCTCCAGATTTGTTCTTTAGCATGTGTGATAAGAGTGCACTTCGGTTATGCCATGCAGAATAGTTGCTAAAATTCTCATTGATCTTCTTTGTTGTAAGCTTTAACTCATCCTCATCACAAGACTTGTTGAGCATTGCAACGATTCTGTGGTAATTCCATCCATGAAAATTTCGGGAATCAGCTTTTAACGAACTAATCTAAAAGCTGGAACTCGTGATCTAAAGAGGAATAGCCCATGTTTATCACCCATTTGCGGTGGTACCACACACCATATGACTTGAAGTTTCTTTTCAAACCTCTCTCCACCTGCCCTTCGCCACATAACCAAGAAAAACCAGGCTATGAATAATGCATCATAGACCACTCGAATTTCTTCATCAAGAATCTACTTGATTACAGTGGTGTCTGATTCAGATTCCAAAATTTGCTTGACAGCAAGTTTCCGATAGTTCCAGGCAGTGTAAATTCCAGGGTTGATTTCAAGAAGATTGGCATGAATTGCATTGGAACTCAACCTGTGAACCAGCTGTTTTCCGCTTGTATCGACGTATAGTGCAAAGCCTTAAACCCATAGATGTTTAATGCTTGAAGCTTGGTGTTTACTCCTTGATGCATAACGCCACACCTGGAAGCTCGAGAGCTTAGCCTTTTATTCTTTGGACATACATTCAGCACTTCCAGAATTTAATCATAACACTTGGATGTCCAACAGGACCAACTTTAAACTGAATTTGATGATAGCTTGGTGGAGTCTCTCCCTCTATCATTTAGCCACGTGCTCATCTTCAATCAAGCTCCATTGGTACATCGGTGGTGTTTATGGTGGGCGTTTTTATAAGCTTTATGGATTGTATCCCATGTGCAAACTACCATATAAATATTCACACTTTATATTTAGACTTTTCCCATGATTTCTTTAATGCGTTGTGCAGAAGTCTTGAGTTATGAGCTCTTGCATGGACTTACGTGACATTTGGGCTCAGTTCATTAAGGTGTGAGTGCTGGAGAGTGGCGGTTGGATAAGTGCATGGTGGATATCCAACACCCGGGTTGAGAAAAACTTCAGGCTTGACTATTCGGCAGCAAAAATTAGGGTCTTCTTTTACATGGGTGCTGCCAGAATCTAAAAGAAAATTGATCAGGGCGGGTTCTAGCACCAACAGAGGGTATGAAATTACAACATGGATTCTTACTTCTTTTCAAGATAACCAGAGAAGATCTGACTTTACATTGAATGAGGTAAGTGATCTTCCGTTGTTTAAGGCTTCTGATTCCTTAAAATACCCGGAAGATGTATTTCCCAAGGGCAATGACAATGGGTTATCACATCGAGGGTAGAGGCACATTCTAGATATTTCATCAGGAATAAAAAATTAAATAGAGGGATAGGGACACCTTAACAGACTTGCGGATGAAATCCCTTGCAAGTCTGCTAGCAAATTGGAGCACTCTCATTACCAGATTGACATTTCAAAGAAGGACATGCACCATATATTGGCACAGATAAATCTTGCTCTTTTACAAATTATTCCACATCTTGTGGAATTGTGAATCAATCTTCACCAAATCTTGAAGTTGATCTTACCGTTGGGCTTCCCACGGAACTTGTAGAAGAGTTAGAAGAGTTGCCAGGGGATTATAATAATGCTAACATTAATAATGAAGATGTTTTCCCAATGGATGGATTTCCAGTGTTTGAGAAAATTCCAGACCACAAAGAAGCTGATATAAAACATTCTGTAACTGAGACTGTACTTGAGACTAATGAGATACCCTCTATGAACAAACTTCTACAAAAACAAGATGAAACATATGACATATTATGCATATCTAGAGAAGAATGAAGAAAATGGGAAGCAAGAGCTTGCTCAGTTTCAACTCGAAAGCGAAGCATCAATCTGTTGTCTTAACACTGATTTGCAGGTAAAAAGATCTTGTTAATTGATTGGGTACTGAGAAGCATTACATGAATTTTTTTGATCTTTATATGCCTTTACGATGCACACTACTTTTACCACGGGGACAAAAACGTGCTAGAAGATTTACCATCCAAGTTAGAAGATTTAAACATGAACCCTTGAAATAAAAAAAGGAAGGTTATAAGAAAGAAAAAGTATCTAAGCTTTCAAGAGTCAGTGCTCCAAGCGGTTTAGTTGCTGAGATGAATCTAGGGATTATCAGCCATGTGAGAAACAGTGAACAGGTTCACATGGTCCTCATCCTCAGGACTCTTGTCAGGATAACTTGCTCTCATATAATACCTCGGATTCATATGCATTGTTGAAGCTGGGTCATCCCAACTAGACGAGGGAGTGAGGATACATGAAAATTTCCACGAAACGCATGAAAAATTCCTGCCTTTGAAGAAACAGTAAAATCAAAATTTAAAGTCCCTGCCTTGTAAGAAACAGTAAAATCAAAATTTAAAAGCATAAAAAATCAATTTATTGTTTTGTATGTTTTTGATTGATGATGGTTAAAAGTATATATCATTTTACATTGAAAAATTACATATCTGAAGAAGTGACAAAAATGTCAACTCCATAAGTCACGTTTTGCATCGACTGCAAATACTGCAATAATAATGGCTGGAACAAGAAATGAAACCAGTAAAAATAGTGTCTGCATTCTCCAGTAAATACAGGAAGCACATTGTCACCCTCCTTCAGGTCACTCACTTTTTCTCGAACACTGTCGACAACTCTATGACAACCATGTGAACATAAGTGAGCAACCAATCAGCATTGAATTCATGCCATTTACATGTCCATAGATTACAGACTTCAAAGGCCCTGCTTTGTGTCCAAAGATATGGGGAAAGAGAGGAGTTTGTCCAGCCTGCAACCAAGATAAAGCAGTGCTAAGCATTTCATTTATAAGAAAATATAACAATCTAAACTTTAGATATGATATGCCTTATGGTACTTATGGTCTGCCACAGGCATATACAGGTAAAAGCACAAGTCCATCTTATATGATCCTGTATAGGCTATGCCGATGAACTTAAGAAGGCTTGGAAATTGGGTTCCATTGGACAATTTGTTAGAGTTCGCAGGAGAGACGCGACGATGTTGGATGCTTTGGAGAAGCAAGAAGCTATAATTATAGCACTTCCTACCTATGATTCTTCAGGAGAGGTAGGTTTCCCTGTCTAAGATGTTGGTGCTAAGTCATGGAACAAACAATTTTGATGAATTGTAGAGCTGAAGTGAATTCTTTTGTTATAGTTCTTTAAGACTGGATGGTAAGTGGGATAGAGAATCACACACTGAAGACAATTAGTTGTGCTTTGTGTTTAGTAGTTCTTCCTTTAACATGGTATCTTCATGTCAAAGATCCATGACTGGTCCTATGGTTCTGTTTTAAATAGGTCTGTCAAAATCCAATTTGGATAAATGTTGTAAATCAATGCAAACAACTCTATTATCCAATTAAAATGAGTATGGTGGTATTTTTTTCCAAATTAACAATTACTCTACTCTACTATTAATTTTCCATCACTGATACTGATTTCAAGTAGATGCAATATTACACAGTTCTGTTGGCAGTCCACTATTGATGTAATGATGGCTTGGCATCTACTTTTTTAAGGGATGACAATTGCAATCCTTTCAGAATTGACAGAAGTGAAATAATGTTCAATAGTATTGGTTTTCAGGACATGTAATATTCAGTATTATTGGTTTTCAAAATATGAGAATATTACTTCTAAAGTTGAATCAGATATGGAACCCAATTAATTTTCCTAACCCTGTCATTTTTCTTTATATAATCCTGTATAGGCTATGCCGATGAACTTAAGAAGGATTGGAAATTTGGTTCCATTGGAGAATTTGTTAGAGTTCACAGCAGAGAAGCGACGATGTTGGATGCTTTTGAGAAGCAAGAAGCTATAATTACAGCACTTCCTTCCTATGATTCTTCAGAAGAGGTAGGTTTGCCCGTCTAAGATGTTTGTGCTAAGTCATGGAACAAACGATTTTGATGAATTGTAGAGTTGAAGTGAATTCTTTTTTTATAGTTCTTTAAGACTAAATGGTAAATGGGACAGAGAATCACACACTGCCAACAATTATATTTGCTTTGTGCTTAGTATTTATTCCTTTTAAGAGGGTATCTTCATGACAAAGATCCATTACTAGTCCTATGGTTCTGCTTGATAAAGGTCTGTCAAAATGCAATTTGGCTAAATGTTGTAAGTCAATGCAAACGAATCTATAATCCAATTAAAATGAGTATAGCAATAGGTAGCATGTTGAATAGAAAAATAAAATAAATTGTTGGGAAGTTTGTAAACTACGAGTATCAGTCCCCAGGGGAGTGATTCTAAGCAGCTTTCAGGTACAGTGAAACTCCTCTTTTGTACTTGTTATGTCAAAAACGGAAAATGGTGGCATGCTGAAACCTTAGAAAATTTGTTTGCATCTTGTTGTAACACGGTTTTTTATTTCCACATTCTTGTCTGGACTTAAAAACATGGTTGTAATAGCACAAACATAAGTTATTAATAAAAATCCTATCTCATTTTCATTGTAAGGTGATTACCAATAGCAAACTGAACTTATGCATCCCAAAATTTGAAGAAAAACTAAGCCTAAGTTATTAAGAAATAACGTCAATGATAGTGCAAACATGTGAAGTTTTGTAGTTATTTTTATGACAATTTTTTTCTCGCTAATTAGTAATTTTGTATGATACCTTTGTTGCACCAGATGATCCCAGCATATATCTTCTGTACGAAATTTAGTTTTTATGTTGCAAGAGCTGGTATCCTTCAACCTTTTAGTGGAGAACAATCGACACAGTGGTTTTTGGGATTTTGTTAATGTCTTACTTTGTAGAAGAAGGTAATTGTTGTGCTTTGGGGCCTCAATCTTTTGCTATCCTAGTTACTAGAATATAAATCCTTGTTAATTCAGGCATTGCAATGATCTTTTAAGATTTGATACAAGATTAAATAGTTTGGTAATGGTTTTTTATAACATGCCCAGTCAATATGCTTGGGAATGGGGAGTCAATACTCTCTAATACTTATTCTTTGACACTGTTGTGTACCCAACCTCCAATCAGAAAGTAGTACTAAACTTTACACCACCCCAGTGACTCAAAAATTCTCCTCTGCCCTTATTTTGTTTACCAACAGCTAATAATGCTAATTAGCATTGGAGATTTGCAATTACAGGTTTCATTATATGTTTATGAGGAGTTCTGTCATAAAAACGCCAGCATATTCCATCTTCAAGCAGCCATAATTTATTCATTTTAGAACTAGAAAAGTACTTCCAATACATGAAATAAAAATCTCGGAATAAATTTTCTGATGGAGAAGATTTCCAAACCAAATTCTTCACTGTTTGTGTACGGCAATTGCTGGAAATAAACTGACATATTTCTGTCTGTGAATGGATATTTATTCCAGCCAGTTGTATTATTTTATGCAAAGGAAAATCACCTCGCAGTAGCAATATTTTCTTACAGGAAATACACTTCTTACCACAGCACAAAGGTAAATTAAATCTTCATATACAATGGCAGAAACAAAAATACATAGCCAGAAACTAGCAGGAGATATATGCATATAATCCTTAGCTGAAAACATGAGAAACCATAGCCAATACTACCAGTACTTGCTGTAGATTATAGATATAAAGCTTTTAATTGAGAAAGAGATACTGTCTTCATAGAAGAGGCTGATCATAAAAAAATTGAAGGATCCATGTAGAAACTTTGGCGAATCTTACTAACTCTTAAATTTTCAACCATAAAATGATTGCCGGTATTTTTATAGAAATATTAAATTTCTAAGGATTTTATTAGTTTGAGGACAATTTTGGCGATGTTTAGAATATTAAAATTTTAAAATAATATCCTGTAGAATTTGGGTGAATCACTTTTAGAAACAAATGGAAATTGGCAAATCATTTTTTGGAAAAAAAGAAGGAAAAATAGCCCATGGGCTAAATTTTGTCCCTAAAATTTTCCTTGAGCCTGATCCTAGAGGGACAATTTCTCCTCCTCGGCATAGGAATCCAGAAGACTCCGCCCATGAGCTAAGGGCCAGGATGTAACCATGGAAAATTCTCTCAACAATAGCAACAACAATATGGTAACTAACTCAAAAACAATTAGTAGTGGACTATGGTAGTACAACTAAACAAATGATAGAGGTCCACTCCTGCCCACAAGAAGGGCTATCTACTCGTAAAATTATCCCATTAACACTTTGCTAAACATAACCATCAGAAAGGAATGAGTGAATTTTTTCCTACACGGTGCCAAACAGCCTTCCCACTATAATGTCAAGTGTCCCATGCCCTTGATATGCTCTTTGGCATAGCCCAGGATAGTCCACCTACTGCAATGGTGATCTTCAATCCTGACTGCTGCACAATACCCACATAAAAACAAATCCACACCCAACATGTTGCAAAAACTTCACAATGAATGCACAGTATGTTGGTAGCAAAGAGCTCAATCATGTTGCAAAAATTTCACAATGAATGCACAGTATTGTTATCACACAAACTTTCGCTGTTTGGTAGTAGGTGTCCCAATAGGGATGGTAGAGGTGAACAACTAGGAATGTGTAATCGGCAATAGCTAGGTCCTCCGTTCAGGGAACGAAAGTCACACTGAACAAGGCTATTGTCACTTTAGACAAGGCACATAGCCAAGTCAGGGGGGAGACCCCGCTCATCGAAGTAGTGGTCGAGAGACAAAAGTACACCCAAATCTAAAAAATGGAAAGAAAAATAGGCAGGAGATGAGTGTAAGTAGGTCCTAAGTCTAGTTTCAGCCACAGTTGGACACATGGATGAAATAAAAACTTAAACGAAATGTGACCAGCGACCGAGTGTGATGAATCGAATAGATCAGATTAAAGATGAAATGTCTGAAAATAGTCTAAGGATGTAAATTGAGCTGGAGGTGAGATGGTGAAGTAAACTGCCTAGGAAAGGGGTTAGGTAGTGGACAAATGGACCTAGGGCAGAGAATAATTAGCATTTATAATCACTTCCAGCAATCGGTACTTGATTTCTCTAAGGTAAAACGACGTTCTGAATCCAAATCAAAAGTACCCAGAACCCCAAAGTGACCCCAAACCAATAGAAGAGAAAAATGCCCCAGGTGGGCGTTTTCGCTAAGTAGACCAGTGCCAAAACTAAGGGAAGAATTGTACCAAACTTAAGATATAGGATTTTAGGAACAGATAATAAGCGGGTTTGCAATAAAAATGAAGTTCTAACGGTGGGAAATTTAGTTTTTGTATCTTAGGGTTTATTAAGTGTTTTTGCAGCTTAACATCAACAGTGAGAGAGAAAATGAGAAACAAGCAAGGATTCCATACCTGGATAATGAAGATGAAGATGTTTTCATGTTGAAGACAAACCCTGAAGATCAATTGCTGAGCTAGAGTGCGTTTTCCCCTTAGCGTTTGATGTTGCTAGTGAGCCAATGCGTTTTTGTACCTGCCAAAGAGAGATGGAATCAGCTTCTATGGCAAATGATAAAAACAAACCAGCAAATGAGTGACAAATGATGAAGAAAGCAAATAATCGGGGGTAGATTTACTTCCTTGTTGAAATCCTGAAGAGAAACGCTAGCATGGAGCTGCTGGCTCAAGTGCTGAGTTTTTCCCCAATGGTCAGCTTCACCTGCAAATTGAAATGGCCAAGGAAAGGTGGAGATACTACAACATAACTTAGCAATGCATCGGAAATAAGCTACCAATCAACACACCAAAGATCTCACTCCATAACATAAGCAACTCAATAGAAATGTGTCTCAATGATCTCAATATCAAGTCTAAAAAATGCCAAGAGACTCAACAATGGAGTGAGTGCCTTCTCTTATAGAGAAAGACCACTCTCAAAACCTATTTCCCCCGAAAATGGAGGGCTAGGATCAATCCCCATCAAGCTAAAACGAATGGTGGAGATCTCTCCTCATGGGGTGCGAATTGCCCAAGGACAGCGCACTAGTGGATGGGGATCCCTTGTAGGGCTCATATAAACATCAAATACAATGCTAGGGGGTGTCTATAATGGTGTTTTAGCCCCCTAGCTAATACATGATGGCCCCACATGCCAACATTACAACAAAATCGAATTGCCCAAGTGGAGAAAAACGCCCCCCATGGGCAATTCGTCCAACCTAGTGAGCTAGGCAAGAGAGGGCCCCACAGTACATAATACCATGTCAAAACATTACCAATTTACCTTAGGAATCACCCTTTTATTTTCCAGCCATTTATTTTTGCCTTTTGCTATAGTTGCCTTAGTCAATTTTTGATTTTCCATGTATTTTATTGCTGGTTTTTATTGTTGAAGATGTAATCTGGGCTTTTGACCCACCTAGAGTGCACGGATTGCCGAACCGTCTGCTGCAATGCGATCGTGGACCCCAAAAATAGTAGGAATGATCACTCGAAAGACCCCGATCCATCACTTAGGCATTATTTGCCCAAAATCCATGATTTTTAAATAGTAGGAATGATCACTCGAAAGACCCCGATCCATCACTTAGGCATTATTTGCCCAAAATCCATGATTTTTAATTAAAACAGGTCATTAATGACCAATATTAATTAAAAAATCTCACAAACACCTCGATCTTTTTGCATTCTGTCACTTGGAAGCTCATATGGGTCTCCTATAGATAATAATTGATCAAAATTGAAATTCCGATCGCAACATTTTTTTGGGCCCATTTTTGGCCTTGTCAACCTAGTTTGACCAAGTCAAATCTGGTCAACAATGGTGTTAGCTGAATACTTGTATGCAATCATGAAGTGAAAGGCTTCCTTATACAAGTTAGTACATTACTAAACAATATGACAATAATATGGTGACAAAAAATTGCATTAAATCTCGGAAAAATACAATGCCCTAGGTGAGGTGGGCCCACCACATCCAAAAGACTCAATTGCTATGCACAACCTATAAACTTGACCACCTAGCTGACTTTGGGTGGTGTGGAATACACGGCGAAAGATGAGGAAAGACAAGGATAAAGATCATGTGACCTTTCGGATGACTCGGGAAAACGGGGTCCACTGAGATAAGCATACCATGACAAAAACACAGGGAAGGGCGGTGCCTCACAAATGGGTATAGTGCAGGGAAACCACCATTGGTCATCTAACAAGTATCTCACAACTCACATCCGTGCCCGAAGACTCTGTGAGGTTCTTTTCTAGAGCCGCCAAACTGGGTGTCCGACAAATCGTAACTTGAGACTTTAGGGGACAATCTTGAGCTTATCCCTTTCTCCCTCTCACCTCCTTGCCCCGCAGGACTAGGTGAGGAAATAACCACTACAAATGCTAAGATGTACGACTGACCTGTGTCCATGTGTGTTTACAAACACATTGCATGGATTTTACATTGAATTTCATACTTAGCCCTTTTTTGGCTAGATTTACATTTACAAAAAGCTTTTTTGGCTTGCTTTACATTTCTTCATTTGTTCAATTTACATCAAGGCCCTTTTGGGGTACATACATATCTCAATAGATATAATCATGGTGATCATACTGCAAAGTAATGGGGGTGAACAATACATGCTTCGATGACCAATGGGGAACACCCGGTGAGGCTACACAATCCTAACTGCATTGCAACATGGGGGCAACCGACAGGAGCAAATCCTAGGTTTGAGAGTGCATCTCACACACTAAAGAGCCGAGGCACAATATACATGGAATCATGGCATACTCAGAGATCAGTGGGGAAAGGGATCTTCAAGATCACAAATCAGAATCCAAGTCGGGAAAGACTATCGTGGATGAGTCAGATGGATGGAGAAGGTGAAGGTGGATCCAAAGTCAGCTGCCTAAGGGGGACTAAGTGACCAAGTCTATCCCAAGAGTAGGGGTGTGACCCGATGTGCATATACATGGGCCTATTAGGAAGGGGTGGACTGACATCACCAAGGGCCCAATCATATATCATAACAATAGCTAGATCACCAAATCAATCATCATATGCAAAGTTAGTGTACTATCATGTATAAACAAGTCTAAGCAACAATCATGAACAATAAACATCAAATGCAATACCTGCTGCACCATATACCTGCTGCTGAGGCTGTCTCTGAACTGGATCTCTGCTGAATCCAGGCACAAAGAGTAAACCAACAATACTCTGTGATAGTCTCAATCAAAGCAAGACTAGGCAACTGTCTCAATGGGCTCATATCAAAGCCTGGCATAGAAGGGTGATCCTGCAGTAAATGCTAAGTAACATGTCTGGACAATACAATACAACCATCTGTCCCCACTGATATATCTGCTCGAGGCAATCTGAACAAAACTGTGTGCCTCCTCTGAAGGCATCCGATCTCTGATCTGGAAAAAAAAGTATAGTACAGTCCCTAACCATACACTCTGCAGCATGGTAGCTCCAGCTAACATGGATGTGATAACATCTAGCTCCAGTTGGGACAAGTGCTCTAAGGAAGAGAGTGCTTGAGAACCACAGAATCTCTGGTCCGTAGCACCCCTCTCATCATCATCAAAGTGCATGCACGTACATGCTATTTGCATCATCATCATATGTGTACCTATTTCTGTAAAATGCAGACGCTATACCAATTTATGCATACCGCTCGTAAGGACATACAATATATATATACAATCCAGCAGAAATAAATAAAATGATAATGCTGAAAGGAAAATATATCAATATTGAAATGTACTCTTCAGCATTAATTTTTTTTATATATTATTAGCCGATACGTAAGGTGTAAAAAAAAAGAGTGAAACATAAATAAAAGCAAACTAGAAAAGGGTAGTGGTGTCAAAAAGTGAGAAAGAAACAACAAAACAACAATGGAAACTAACTACTGCTCACGAGAGCTTATTCAACTTACCTACCCTACTCTAACCAGTTCAGACCAACTACTAAGTAAAATCATAGATCCAGCGCAACCACTCATCCAAGAGATCAATAATTCTTCGTTGGTGTCTTTTAGCAAAACAAGTCAAGACTAGATTAGAGATTAACGAATTTCAGATCAAGGCCGTACTCACTCGTTCAACATTTAGGATAGGCTTAGAATGATGCAAGATGAAACCATGCCAAGGTTGAGGCTGATTTCCGCAAGTCTCTTCCATCCAAATGTCAATAGAATTAATGTAGTGAAAATCAACTTTTATGCGTGATGGAAGAGAAGGATACAACACTAGATTCAACCTTCCTTGGCTAACTTTGTTTCCCCCATCTACCTGGCTCGTATACTCGATTTCGTTCATCCCAGGGTAGATGAGAGAACCAAATGGGGTCAAATTAGAGTGCAATACACCTGAGATCAAAATTAGGCCCACTTGTTTTCCAACAATTGCAGAAAGGTGAAATTGATCTTTGAAGAGCTCTCAGTCAACCAAGCAACAAGGCTATCCGATAGGAAAATATAATTAAACCAGGATGACTGCAAAAGGAAATATAAGGTTTTACGATCGACCACTTAGCATTCTACGAACTCCCTATCGAAACCTTTGCGCAACAAAATTAGGTTAGAAAGAGGTATTGATTTCATGAGTTGGGATGGGAGGGAGGAGTGAAAAAAAGAAACTTGCTCGGCATTTCCCAAAGGTGCTATCCCCAATTCCGCATGAGAGAAAGGACCTTTATCAGAGAAATCATCAACATCAACCTCCCAAAGACAAAACTGACTTTGGATCATATTTCCAATCACTTCATTTTGACCAAGGAGAGAGGAAGGAGTTGTGTTGATATTAAGCATGACACCCTTTGAAGGTCCTTTGTGACATTGATTCCATCTTGCAGGTTGCAACAAAGAACACTCAGGGTCGAGTTGATACATAACTGGATCATCATCATCCTGATAGGGAGGTATACTGATATAATCATTTTTAAAACCCCTATCATCTTCACACATTTGACTTTCAAGCCCATGATGATTGTTGGATCCACTCTTAACAGAAGTCTGATTATTTTCAATATTTTCTTTTTCTTCTTCAAAGATATGATTGGAAAATGAAACAAGGTCAGGATCACTTGAGCATCGACTTGAACAATCGCCAATGAAGCAATGACTATGGCGCTGCCCCTCAAGAGGTCCTTTAGTAGATTTACTGGTTGAAAGCTCAACCATAGAATTTTGTCTTTGATGATCAATGCGATCCCTTTCTTCGTTTGTGCCTTCTCCGGGTAAAGATGACAAAGTGCTTCGTATGATTTTAGTAAGTTCCCCCTCTAAATCAATATCAAGGTCAAAACCTTGAGGGGTTGAGACTTTCTCACTATCATACATAACTTCATCATGAGATCTATTGCCTATATTCTTCAAATACTCTACTACATTCTTATAGACTGAAGGCTCATTCATAAGCTGAATCAAAGGCACATTCACCATTGGTTCGGGGGAGGAGGAATCAAACTGATAAGGACAATCACTGCTCATTTCATCATTGCTATCTTGATCGTCTTCATGACATCGATCCTCCACCACATAATCCTCATTTGACTGTTCTTCCATGGATTCATCAATGCTTTTACCCCATTCATCTTCACAAAGTTGGTTTTCAATTACATGATGATCACTAGACTGTTTCTCACATGAAATCTGACTACCCTCGCCTTTCTCTTCCTCTTCAGAGAGATGATTAAAATATGAGTCAAAATTTGGATTGTTTGAATATTGAACAGGACAATTGTCAACCATGTGATGATTGTGAAGTTGCTCTTTTGGTGATCCTTTACTGGAGTCAACAGTGGAAAGGTGAATTAAATCTAGAATTCGGCCTGCAACTGCCTCAGGCAATGATAACAAAGTATCTCGTATGGTTAGATTGATGCCTCTTTTAATTTGCACACGAGGTTTTGAAGCATTATTTTCAAGATACTCTGTAACATTCCAATGGATTGTAGGCACACTCATAATCTGGAACATCTCAGGAGAGGAAGGATCCAATCGAGAAAGCAGATCATCAATGTAATCATCATCTTCACAAAGTTGATTTTCAATAAGACACTTGTTGTTTGATTGTTCTTCCATAGATTCATTAATGTTTTCTCCCCACTCTCTTATTAACAAATCCATGAACATGTCATACCCAGTGATGGATCCTGGGGCCAAATTATCAAACCATAAACAGGCATCCCCTACCAGGGACGTACCAAGGGCTCGCATATAGACATCCTCCACATCAACACCCAGAGATCCCATATGGTCCCAGAGGGCATCCAAATGACTTTCAATAGACGTTCCATCATTTCCATAAAAGCGGGGCAACCCCTTGATGTATCCATTTGGCATAAGATGAGGTGCCCCATGTATTTCTGAAAAATCAAAAGGGGATGGCTTGGGTTTCCTAAAGGCTCTCGATGCTTGAATTGGGCGAGAATGATTTACTGAAAGCCTTGGCTGGGTTTGATATTGGCTAATTTGATCATTTTGGAAAAAATTATTAGACAGATGAGGTAAATGATGGGGATCATAAGAATTTTGATATGCAGGCTCATACCCATAATTATGTTCATATTCCTCCCCATACTGAGATTATGCATCCCATTCATTTATTTCCTCTTGTCTCATTTCAAACCTATTCATACATTCTTCTAATTCTTTTATGCCTTGTGAGATGTGAAGGAGAACATCTGGGTCCATTCTGATTTCTCAAAATAAGATTTCCCAGTGGAGTCTCATGTGAGATGTCAGAATGGTCTAAGCTTCTAAGGTTGTGCAGATGGGTTCGGCCTCCAGTGGAGCCGCGGGGTGGAGTCGCCAGGTGAACTAGAAACCTTGTTCACCAAAGGTAAAGGTGTCGTAGGGGAGTAAATGAAGCAAAAATGTGTTGGCTGCAATAATTATGCAAGCAGAAATCAACCAATAGAGTTTTAAGTTCAGATGTGATGATAAAAGGAAAAACAAGCAAAAAGATTCAAAACTCAAGCAAAACACGGGTATGCCTCTACCTCCCCGGCAATGGCGCCAAAAATGTTATCAAACAAACTCTAGTTGTTTGGTAGTAGGTGTCCCAACAGGGATGGTAGAGCCGATAAACAGCTAGGAAGGTGTAACCGGCAATAGCCAGGTCCTCCGTTCAGGGAACGGAAGTCACACTGGACAAGGCTACTGTCACTTTAGACAAGGCACGTAGCCAAGTCAGGGGGGAGACCCCACTCAACCAAGTAGTGGTCGAGAGACAAAAGTACACCCAAATCTAAAAGATGGAAAGAAAAACAGGTAGGAGATGAGTGTAAGTAGGTCCTAAGTCTAGTTTCAGCCACCAGTTGGACACACAGATGAAATAAAAACTTAAGTGAAACGTGACCAACGACGGAGTGTGATGAATCGAATAGATTAGATTAAAGATGAAATCGTTGAAAATAGTCTAAGGATGTAAATTAAGCTGGGGGTGAGATGGTGAAGTAAACTGCCTAGGAAAGGGGTTAGGTAGTGGACAAATGGACCTAGGGCAGAGAATAATTAGCATTTATAATCACTTCCAACAATCGATACTTGATTTCCTAAGGTAATATGATGTTCTGAACCCAAATCAAAAGTACCCAGAACCTCAAAGTGACCCCAAACCAGCGGAAGAGAAAAACGCCCCAGGTGGGTGTTTTTGGCTAAGTAGACCAGTGCCAAAACTAGGGGAAGATGGAGTTAGAATTGTACCAAACTTAAGATATAGGCTTTTAGGAACATATAATAAGCGGGTTTGAAATAAAAATGAAGTTCTAACGGTGGGAAATTTAGTTTTTGTATCTTAGGGTTTATTAAGTGTTTTTGCAGCTTAACATCAACAGTGAGAGAGAGAAAATGAGAAACAAGCAAGGATTCAGTACTTGGATAATGAAGATGACGATGTTTCCGTGTTGAAGACAAACCCCTGAAGATCAATTGCTGAGCTAGAGTGCGTTTTCCCCTTAGCGTCTAATGCTGCCTGTGAGCCAATGCGTTTTTGTACCTGCCAAAGAGAGATGGAATCAACTTCTATGGAAAATGATAAAAACAAACCAGCAAATGAGTGACAAATGATGAAGAAAGCAAATAACCGAGGGTAGATTTACTTCCCCGTTGAAATCCTGAAGAGAAACGCTAGCATGGAGCTGCTGGCACAAGTGCTGCTTTTTTCCCCAATGGTCAGCTTCACCTGCAAATCGACATGGCCAAGGAAAGGTGGAGATACTACAACATAACTCAACAATGCATCAGAAATAAGCTACCAATCAACACACTAAAGATCTCACTCCATAACACAAGCAACTCAATAGAAATGTGTCTCAATGATCTCAATATCAAGTCTCAAAAATGCCAAGAGGCTCAACAATGGAGTGAGTGCCTTCTCTTATAGAGAAAGGCCACTCTCAAAACCTATTTCCTTCGAAAATGGAGGGCTAGGATCAATCCCCATCAAGCTAAAACGAATGGTGGAGATCTCTCCTCATGGGGGTGCGAATTGCCCAAGGATAGCGCACTAGTGGATGGGGATCCCTTGTAGGGCTCATATAAACATCAAATACAATGCTGGGGGGTGTCTATAATGGTGTTTTATCCCCCTAGCTAATACATGATGGTCCCACATGCCAACATTACAACAAAATCGAATTGCCCAAGTGGAGAAAAACGCCCCCCATGGGCAATTCGTCCAACCTAGTGAGCTGGGCAAGAGAGGGCCCCACAATACATAATACCATGTCAAAACATTACCAATTTACCTTAGGAATCATCCTTTTATTTGGCATCCATTGATTTTTGCCTTTTGCCATAGTTGCCTTTGTCAATTTTTTTATTTTCCATGTATTTTAGTGCTGAAGATGTAATCTGGGCTTTTGACCCACCTAGAGTGCCCGAATTGCTGAACCGTCTGCTGCAATGCGACCGTGGACCCCAAAAATAGTAGGAATGATCACTCGAACGATCCTGATCCATCACTTGGGCATTATTTGCCCAAAATCCATGATTTTTAATTAAAACAGGTCATTAATGACCAATAATAATTAAAAAATCTCACAAACACCTCGATCTTTTTGCATTCTGTCACTTGGAAGCTCATATGGGTCCCCTATAGATAATAATTGACCAAAATCGAAATTTCGGTCGCAACATTTTTTCGGGCCCATTTTTGGCCTTGTCAACCTAGTTTGACCAAGTCAAATCTGGTTAACAATGGTGCTAGCTGAATACCTGTATGCAATCATGAAGTGAAAGGCTTCCTTATACAAGTTAGTACATTACTAAACAATATGACAATAATATGGTGATAAAAATTTGTATTAAATCTCGGAAAAATACAAGGCCCCAGGTGAGGTGGGCCCACCACATCCAAAAGACTCAACTACTATGCACAACCTATATACTTGACCACCTAGCTGACTTTGGGTGATGTGGAATACACGGTGAAGGATGAGGGATGACAAGGATAAAGATCATGTGACCTTTCAGATGACTTGGGAAAGCCGGGGTCCACTGAGATAAGCATACCATGACAAAAACACGGGAAAGGGCGGTGCCTCACAAATGGGTATAGTGCACGGAAACTGCCACTGGTCATCTAACAAGTATCTCACAACTCACATCCGTGCCCCGAAGACTCCGTGAGGTTCTTTTCTAGAGCTGCCAAACTGGGTGTCCGACAAATCGTAACTTGAGACTCTAGGGGACAATCTTGAGCTTGTCCCTTGCTCCCTCTCACCTCCTTGCCCCGCAGGACTAGGTGAGGAAATAAACACTACAAATGTTGACATGTACGGCTGACCTGTGTCCATGTGTGTTACAAACACATTGCATGGATTTTACAATGAATTTCATACTTAGCCCTGTTTTGGCTAGATTTACATTTACAAAAAGCCTTTTTGGCTTGCTTTTCATTTCTTCATTTCTTCAATTTACATCAAGGCCCTTTTGGGCTACATACATATCTCAATAGATATAATCATGGTGCTCATACTGCAAAGTAATGGGGGTAAGCAATACATGCTTCGATGACCAATGGGGAACAACTGGTGAGGCTACACAATCCTAACTGCATTGCAACATCAGGGGCAATCGACAGGAGCAAATCCCAGGTTTGAGAGTGCATCTCACACACTAAAGAGCCGAGGCACAATATACACGGAATCATGGCATACTCAGAGATAGTGGGGAAAGGGATCCTCAAGGTCACAAATCGGAATCCAAGTCGGGAAAGACTATCATGGATGAGTTAGATGGATGGAGAAGGTGAAGTTGGATCCAAAGTCAGCTGCCTAAGGGGGACTAAGTGACCAAGTCTATACCAATAGTAGGGGTGTGACCCGGTGTGCATATACAGCGGCCTACTAGGAAGGGGTGGACTGACATCACCAAGGGCCCAATCATATATCATAACAATAGCTAGATCACCAAATCAATCATCATATGCAAAGTTAGTGTACTATCATGTATAAACAAGTCTAAGCAACAATCATGAGCAATAAACATTAGATGCAATACCTGCCGCACCATATACCTGCTGCTGAGGCTGTCTCTGAACTGGATCTCTGCTGAATTCGGACACAAATAGTAAACCAACAATACTCTGTGATAGTCTCAATCAAAGCAAGACTAGGCAACTGTCTCAATGGGCTCATATCAAAGCTTGGCATAGAAGGGTGATCCTGCGGTAAATGCTAAGTAAGATGTCTGGACAATACCATAAAACCATCTGTCCCCACTGATATATCTGCTCGGGGCAATCTGAACAAAACTGTGTGCCTCCTCTGAAGGCATCCGATCTCTGATCTGGAAAAAAAAGTATAGTATGGTCCCTGACCATACAATCTGCAACATGGTAGCTCCAGCTAACATGGATGTGATAACAAGTATGTTGGTAGCAAAGAGCTCAAGAATAAGCTAAACTCTGTGAGTCAATGAACAACACAAGTGTAGAAGTCTAGTCTCTAGAAAACACCTCCCTCTCCAAGTCACCAAATGGGGCATATATATAGGTTTGTCAAGCACAGGTGCAAGGAAGGTAGTAGCCCATGTCCCACTACAATGTCAAGTGTGCCCATGTCCCACTGCAATGTCAGGTGTGCCCTGCCCCCTATAAGCACTTTGGCATAGCCCAGGACAGCCCATCCACTCTAGCGTTGATCTTCAATCATGACTGCCACAACACCCATATAAACAAAAATCCACACCCAACACAACGCGAAAACTTGATGATGAATGCACATTATGTTGGTAGCAAAGAGCTCAAGAGGAAGCTAAAATGTGTGAGTCAATGAACAACACAAGTGTAGAAGTCTAGTCTCTAGACCGCACCCCACTCTTTAAGTCACCAAATGGGACATATATATAGGTTTGTCAAGCAAAGGTGCAAGGAAGGGGGATATCCAACAATTAAGGCATGTACCATTAATAAGCATGGGTGGCTGCATCAAGTACAACAATGAGGAAGCCATTATAAAACCACTAAATGCATGTGCAATTCACTTAGTATGGGTAGTCATGACTCATGCAGACCACTTGTCATATCACAACCTAGACCAATGTGCACTCCTCATCTTTGCACATGGATCAAGGCTGTGTGGAACTCTTGAGTGTTGTGCTGGATATACTCATCATTGCTGGACCATAGTTGTGGTAGAATTACTGACTAAGCAATAGGTCGACTAACACAAATGAGCTAGTATGTTTTGGTCATGAATGGTTTCACTTTTCTAATTACATCATTAATGATTAATTGATTTCAATGAATTATAGCATTTTTAATACATCATCACTCAAATGACACAAGATAGTCCAATTACATAGAATCTCTCCTAGACCTAAACAAGGAAACTCAAGGCTCATGGAATCATACCATAGCAAGAAAGCACTAGTCATGCCAAGGCTATAAAATTTTTCAAGTTTTATCGCCACCAAATTTATTGATTATGGAGTCACACGATGGAATCTCAAAATTCCACCAAGGATGGAGATCTCTCAGTACATTTCTACAGCTTAAGCCTTTTGGCGTGTGAAGTCATGCAATCACAAGGACCAAGCTCCCATTGGGCATCACACCCAAGCTTCCACTCTTGGATTAGAATTCTCAAATTGTCTTGCTCAAGAAACAAAAGCAAATATAAATAAACGATTTTTTTATGAACTCTCCATACTCATCTAAGATGCAAGAACGAGATTGGACGTTGATGGAGTAAATATAATGTTGATGTATATGTAACTTCAGAATGTATTTCACCTATGTATATTGTACTCCTATAGAGATGTATTATTCCTCTATACGGAAGTGTCGTCATTTGTATTGACAAGTGTCGCAAGTGTCGTAACTTGCCGATGGGTTATTAGACCACCATGTGTGTGGTCGGCCCTGATTAAGTTAACCAAGGGTTATTAGGCTAAGCTAGACAAGTCGGCCCCACTGGTTTATTGGGAAGGATAGGACTAATATAAATAGAAATCGGGAGATCTCTATTTGATCACTCATTACTCACTTCTATCTCTCTCAGAAAGTGGCGCACTTGTATGGAGGAGGATCATCTGCTAGGAGAAGACTATCTCTTGTACTTTGGTTGTATCATTGCTCTCTCTATCTCTGAAGAAGTTGTGGGATTTTTCACCTTTATGGTTTTCCCCAATGAAACTTTGTGTGTCTATTGTCTCATGTGATTGCTTGATGTGATTGATATGCATTGTTATACTTGATATGCTGTACATGTTATTCTCTCAGTAAAGATCCTAGAGTATATGTGAATTTATGCTCAAAATTAACATGGTATCAGAGCTTCCCCGAGAAGAAAACATTGTGTAGTGGCGGAAACTAGGGTTTTTTGTTTATTGGGTTTCTCTCCACAGATTTTGGAAAAGCAGTAAGGTAGATTGACTCTACTTATCAAGGAGAATCTTTCTGTCCAATTAGAATTCAATTCTGAGCACTTTTAGTTTTGGCCCTAAAATTTAGGGTTTCCACAAAAATAGGAATTTCTGAAATCTGAGGACATAGCTAGAAGCTCCTTGGAAAAATCGAAGTTTAGAGCTTTGGATCGAGATTTTTTGTTGGGTGAAGTTCCGGGAAACTCAAACCCTAATTCAGGGTCCTCCCTAGTGAATCTGGGAAGACTAAAAGACATTTCTGAAGGGTGAAACTTTGCAGATCTCAAAATTCTGAATATACTAGGCTGATCAGCTCATCAAGGCACATCTTTCTATCATTTCATAAAGTTGAAATTGACATTTTGAATTTTTAGGGTTTCTCTGACAAACCCTAATCCGGGACCAGATCCAGTTTTCAGCAAATCAAGTGGTAAGACCTAAAGATGTCTTACCACTTGATTTGAAGTACTTTTAAAGATGTCTCACCACACCAAGCTTGAGGATAAGCTTGAAGGGGTTGATAACTTCCGAGCATGGAAGTATAGGATTGGGTTAATCCTGGAAGAAAATGAATTGGATACTTACATAAGTGAAGAGGTCCTTGTCCCAGAGGGAGAAGAGGCTAAGGCTCTTCACAAGAAGAACTTGGTCAAGGCAAAGAGGATCATTGCTGATTTTATCAAGGACCATCTCATCCCACATGTGTCATCTCTAAAGACATCCAAGGCAATGTTTGACTCTTTGACCAAGCTGTTTGAAGGGAAGAAACTATGCAGTGATTCAGGGATTAAGAGGGAGTTGACTTCTCCCTACAATCGACAACATAATGGAGTTGTAGAAAGGAAGAATAGGACAATCATGGAAGCAACACGAGCAATGTTGCATGACCAGGATCTTTGTATGCATCAATGGGCAGAAGCAGTTAGGACAGAACACCTCACAAGATATTGGACAACAAGACACCAGAAGAAGTCTTCTCTGGTAAAAAGCCTGAGGTCAGCCATCTCAGAATATTTGGTTGTCCAGTATACACTCATGTTCCAAAGGAAAAGAGGACAAAGCTAGATCCTTCAGGAAAGAAGGGCATCTTTGTGGGGTACAATGAAAGCTCGAAGGCTTATAGAATATACTTTCCAGGGTTCAAGAAGATTGATGTTAGTAGGGATGTAACATTTGATGAAAACTCAGCCTTCATCAAATCAAGAAAGACACCTATTGAAGATCATGAAGAACCAAAGGAAAACAGATTTCAAGACATCACCATGACTGAATCAATTCCAGAAGCAGATCGTGAAGTTGAAGATCCATAAATACCTGTAGATCCACCTCATGAGAATAACTCTCACAAGAGGAAACCTGCATGGGCTAGAGAGTTCATTCAAGATGCAGAAAGATATGGCATTCCAGAAGAACACGGAGCAAAGAAGAGAACTAGATCACATACCAGCTATGTTGCTTTACTCTGTGATATTATGAACAAAGAACCTTCCAGTTATGAAGAAGCAGCAGAAAAGAAAGAATGGAAGGATGCCATGGTCGAGGAATACCAGTCGATCATGAAGAATGATGTTTGGGATGTAGTCCCAAGACCTGAAGGGAAGTCTGTTGTGACTTCCAAGTGGATCTACAAGATCAAGCATACTGCAGATGAAAACATAGAAAAGTACAAAGCGATATTTGTAGCTCGTGGTTTCTCCCAGAAAGAGGGAATAGATTATGAAGAAACTTTTGCTCTTGTAGCCTGGTACACTTCCATCAGATCAGTACTTGCTCTGGCTGCAATGATGAAATGGAAGATACACTAAATGGATGTCAAGACAACTTTCTTGAATGGTGTGGTCAAGGAGGAAGTGTATGTGGAGCAGCCACTTGGTTTTGAGACACATGACAGAGAGTCATATGTGTGTAGGTTGAAGAAAGCCTTGTTTGGCTTGAGGCAAGCTTCTAGGATTTGGTATGGTAGGATAGACAACTTTCTATCCAGCTTGGGCTTTACTAAGAGTAAAGCAGATTCCAACCTTTACTACAAGGTTGAGGAAGGCAATCCTGTGATACTACTCTTGTATGTGGATGACCTGTTTGTAACAGGAGAGGATGGATTGGTTGCCGATACCAAGAGGAAGCTTGCTGCCGAGTTCGAGATGAAAGACTTGGGTATGATGACTTTCTAGGCATGGAGGTGTGGTAGAGTGCAGATGAAATCTTCCTTGGACAAGGGAAGTATGCAGTAGAGATCCTAAAGAGGTTCAGGATGATGGACTGCAAGGCCATGGCCACACCTATGGTATCGAACCTGAAGCTTATGTGTGATGCTTCATCTGATCCGGTTGATGTCACTATGTATCGTCAGATGATTGGGTCCTTGATGTACCTGACGAACACAAGACCAGATATTTGCTTTGCGATGAACACATTGAGCCAGTTCCTAACGGATCCTAGAGGTGTTCACCTGGTTGCTGTAAAGCATATTTTGAGGTACTTGAAGGGTACAATTGATTATGGGCTCAAGTATGATGCGAATCAAAAGTTTAACCTGCAGGGTTATGTTGATTCAGATTGGGTAGGCAGTGCTGCAGATAGGAAGAGCACATCTGGGTGTTGCTTCAGTATGGGATCAGGTGTGATTTCTTGGTTTAGCAGGAAGCAATCTTGCGTAGCACTTAGTACAGCCGAGGCAGAGTATGTTGCAGCATGTTCGGCTAGTTGTGAGGCAGTATGGCTCCGGAAGCTACTGTCTGAGTTATTTGATCTCCCGCTGGAGGCTACTGGTATCTTTTGTGACAACCAGAGTTGTGTGAAGCTGTCTAAGAATCCGGTGTTCCACGACAGGTCGAAACACATTGAGATCAAATATCACTATATCAGGGGTATGGTGCAGAGAGGAGCAGTGAAGCTCCTGTATGTTGCGACGGATGATCAGGTTGCAGATGTGCTGACGAAGCCATTAGACAGAGTGAAGTTCGAGTACTTCAGAGAGAGGCTTGGTGTTCTTCAGATTGATGACACTTCAAGGAAGAAGTGATAACATTTGCAGAAGCCATTCCCAGCATGGTGAGAGGAGGATCCTTCCATGGTTGCGGATGTAAGCGCTGGATGATGGGCATCAGGACGATGCTCCGGTTACTGCTCTGTATATGCATCATGTTGGATGTTTGGACCATGTATCTGTATATGTATCAGGTGGATATGTTGTAGGATCAAGGAGATCATGTATGTTGATATATATCAAGTGGATACATTGTATGATCAGATGGATCATGTATCTGTGTATGTATCAGGTGGATACATTGTATGATCAGGTGGATCATGTATGATGATATGTATCAGGTAGATATTTGGTATGCATCAGGTGGATGCATTATATGATCAGGTTGATCATGGATGATGAGCTTCAGGATGTTGCTCCAGATGACATGCATCAAGACGATGCAGTGATGATGATCAGGTTGATCATGTGATGATGTACATCAGGATGATGTATGGTAAGTATCAGGTTGATACTTTGTGGCCGTGGACAGGTTGTGCAGATGAGCATATAAGTAGACTTGGGAGATCCGGCAGGTAGAGTTGTGTGCTCGTAACAACCTGGGATGCTCTTTCGAGGCATTGCTCTGGGAGGACATATAAGTAGACCTGGGAGATCCGACAGGTAGAGCTGTGTGCTCGTAACAGCCTGGGATGCTCTTTCGAGGCATTGTCTTATGGCATGTAAGTAGACCTGGGAGATCCGATAGGTTGGGCTGTGTGCTCGTAATAATTCCTGGGATTCTCTTTCGAGGCATTGCCATGACCACATGTAAGTAGACCTGGGAGATCCGATAGGTTGGGCTGTGTGTCCGTAATAAGTCCTGGGATGCTCTTTCAAGGCATTGTGGTAGGGGTCACATGTAATAAGTCCTGGAGATCTGGACAGGATGAAAAAGGACTCGGATGCTCTTTAGAGATCTTGCTTGGCAAGACACTCTTTTAAGGTTTTGTGACAGTCACATGTAAGTGGACCTGGGAGATCTTGTCGATCGTGCTTCGACACATAAATGGTCCTGGGATACTCTTTCGAGGCATTGTGACGCACGTAATAAGTCCTGAGGATTCCACAGTATGGCCAGTGATGATGAAGACCTGTAGGTGGTGGGCCTACATCCAGTATGAAAAATGACTGGCTCTGTAGAACTTCCTATGACGAGTAGATCGGAGATTGATTGAGATAGCAGTAGCAGTGACGATGACGATGATTCGCTGATGATGATCCAGAGAAGAAGACTTGTACTAGCAGATCTGTGTTGAGAAATACCTTCTTAGTTAAGAGGGAGTGTTGATGTATATGTAACTTTGGAATGTATTTCACCTATGTATATTGTACTCCTATAGAGATGTATTATTCCTCTATACGGAAGTGTCGTCATTTGTATTGGCAAGTGTCGCAAGTGTCATAACTTGCCGATGGGTTATTAGACCACCATGTGTGGGGTCGGCCCTGATTAAGTTAACCAAGGGTTATTAGGCTAAGCTAGACAAGTCGGCCGCACTGGTTTATTGGGCAGGACAGGACTAGTATAAATAGAGATCGGGAGATCTCTATTTGATCACTCATTACTCACTTCTATCTCTCTCAGAAAGTGGCGCACTTGTGTGGAGGAGGATCATCTGCTATGAGAAGACTATCTCTTGTACTTTGGTTGTATCATTGCTCTCTCTATCTCTGAGGAAGTTGTGGGGTTTTTCATCTTTATGGTTTTCCACAGTGAAACTCTATGTGTCTATTGTCTTGTGATTGCTCGATGTGATTGATATGCATTGTTATACTTGATATGATGTACATGTTATTCTCTCAGTAAAGATCCTAGAGTATATGTGAATTTATGCTCAAAATTAACATATAAAATGGCTCCCACAAGGATGAAAGAATATAGAAGGTGTTAGATTAAGCTTGGTGAAAGAGTATAAGGGATGATAACATTCTGATTGTAGCCAGAGAAGTTTGCCCTGCTTGGGTCTCATTTGTGTTATTTTGACCCTGTTGGAGGCACCTTTCTTGAGAATTTATGGTACAGAGTTATATCTATATGCATGGAGGTTCATATGTGGTAACTAGGGCTCCCTACTTGGGGCTATTCCATGCACTCTAATCAAGTTTTCTTTTGCACATATGGATGAGGATCACACTACCCATTATTAGAATGCTTTGGGATTTGAGATGTCATGAGTAGGTACTCTTTTTTTACATTGTTTATAGACATAAGAGGATATGCATATTTTTTTACATTGTTTATAGACATAAGAGACAGGTACTAAGAAACTATGCTACTTATCCCACTTGTTTAGAAAAAGATTCACCAAGACTTTACAAAGTTTTATAATTTAATGAAAGTTTTAGAATTTAGAATTTACAAAGTTTCAAGGTCTAATTCTTTGAAGGGTGCTAGCTCAATGGAAGAGCACATGCTTTACAAGCATGAGGTTGGTGGTTCGATTCCATCGTGCCCTAATATTCATAGGGAATGGTGATGATGACTATCTGTTCCTAAATATGTATCAATAGTGAGGGTTGTTAAAAAGACATCATCAAAAGTCATTTTTTATATATGAAATGGTGACGATCAATGAACATCGCCATATATATGCATCAATAGTGAGGGCCATGAAAGTTCCATCACCATAAATAATTGTTGTTCATAAATGGTGACGGTCACTATCTGTCATTATAATCGTTATTCGTGATGGACCTTGAATGTCACCACATCACCTATACTTTTGGTGATGCGGCCTTTGGGGATATTCAGTTTTTGGCCACAAAGACTCTTTTGATCATCACCAATGAACTTATGGTTACATTTTTCAACCCTCACCAAAATATGCAATGGTGATGGTCAACGAACATTACCATAACAATAGTGAGGGCCATGAAAGGTCCATCACCATAAATCACTGTTGTTCATGTCAAATGGTGACGGTCCCTATCCATCATTATAATCATTATTCGTGATGGACCTTGAATGTCACGACATCACCTATACTTTTGGTGACGAGGCCTTTGGTGACGTTCAGTTTTTGGCGACGAACACTCTTTTGAACCTCACCATTGAGCTTATGGTGACCTTTTTCAACCCTCACCAATGACCTTTTTGGTTGTAGCGAGGTGACTGTTGTTTAAGCACTGATGATAATGAAGATGAACACAAGAGAAATTTTTCTGACAACTAGAGTTACCAAACTATGCTTAGTGGGTATAGAAACTTTGTAAGTGAGGCTTCCCAAATCCAACATTTTCAACACTTCTGTAATCAAAAGAAGTTTAATGATGAGAATGATGCATATGAAAACATTGTCAACATAAAATAATATCATAACCAAGAATTTATAGTCGAAATCCAAAGAGTTCTCGATCGTTTTGGGTCTAAAATAAGAATTATCTAGCCGAGTGAGTAATGAAGGTGAAATAATCTATTTTATACGCAAAGTGTGCAAAAATCAAGACCAATTTGATGATTAGGTGAAGCCTTTTAATGATGATGGAAGAATTAAATTTCACATCTATTTTAGACTTCTAACTAGATAGCAAATCTCCTTGAAAGAGACACTCGAAACAAAAAGGCAATGGAGATATGGAAATCGATAATAACTCTACAAAAAAAATTGGAGATATGGCATCTGATAATAAATCTACTTCATTAGGATACAAACATGATAACTCTAATTTTGTTTACTGCCATATTCTTCTCACTAGGGTTGACATTTGCTTACTATTCACTACAACCCTAAACAAAAAGTTCAATATTTTAAAATAGTTCCCAGCAGGAGCCTTGAAGAAGAAGTCGTGCAAATACAATAAATTTCATTATGGTAGAAGAGAACAAACTTGGTCATTTCATGCCGGAAAGATGGTTCAGATTTAACACACCTACGTCTATAAATTTGACAGTAGAGGCTTCAATCCTGCCTATTCTCATATTTATGGTGGTGGTCAATTTCATATATGATCTCCTATTTCTCCAGTCATAATTTGTCTCATCTGTATGTCAATTGTTAATTTAGGGAGGGAAAAGTAGTTAGTTTAGGGATGAAAAATCAATTTGTTTGTTAGTTTAGAGATGGAAAAGCAATTTGATCATCTGATAAGGATAGGTGCAAAAAAGACGATAGAGAGTATATCATGTCCATTGAAGGGAAAAAGTAGTTAGTTAGGAGAGGGAGATGCAATTTGTCTCACTTGTTAAGGGTGGGTTCAAAGTAGAGGGAGGCAAACCTACCTCTATCTGTTGAAGGAAGTGCAAGTGGAAGAAGCTCCTATTCTATATTTGTTGAAGCAAGATGAAGATGGAAGCGCCTATATATATATATATCTACATATATATATATATATATATATATATATATATATATATATATATCTACAATCTTACATAATTCCAAAACATTTTTGTCCTCCTGCTCTATCTACTATTTCTAGTTGTGTGTGTTGAAAGCGCATCATGTATGTATGTTTGTTTGTTTGGTCTGTGAGAGTCTTGAGTAGAATTTGTATTTCGTAGAGGAGGAAGAGGGTGGACTACAATGTAGTACATTGGAGAGGAAATGGTTTAAGAAATATATTATGCTATGTTCTGAAAAGACCTATACTAGATATGGTTGAGTTTCCTTTCCACAATGCACATCAGTGGTTTCTCTCAATAATATTAAGCCTTCATTGGCTTCTCCTTTTAATTTTCTCTGCCCAACCCTAGTCTATCCCTTTCCGATTTCATTTACAACTTTGCAATAGTCTAGCCTATCAACCTTGCCTTGCCTTTCAATGATGTTGTATAGTCTATTTCCAAAGTGCACAATGATCACATTTTATGTTTTTAAAGGGGACCATGCAGCCAACCAACTTTGATCATTCTATCTATCTATCCATCCATGGCAACAACCACACCCACTGTTGGTTTCACAAGCTATCTCATTCATTATGTATGAAACTGCAAAATATATCTATGTAACTATGAAATTTTTGTATTTGTAACCCTTATAGATCACCTGTGGCTTATGGAAATTCCTAGTTTTTAGATGAAATCCTCATTGTGTTTAAACATAACTAACCCTATATTGGATCCTCACTATGTTTAAACACAGTTTATTCACTACCTACATGCCACCATAGTTGTTGGATCTAGAAGGAAGACCGTCGAACCCGCTATGTCCAACATGCCTCATGCTACAATACCTCCCATGGCTTGTTTCTCTTCTCTAGTAACACCTTTCTTGAGTCTCGACCCCTCCTTGCAGTCCTCTGAATATGCATGTAACCCTCCATGTGCCTTTATTTCCCTTTTTATCTATATAAACTCTGTGATGTCCAATCCCTGTTAAAAAATTATGTTTCCTCTATCTCATTCGATAACAATATATAACCCTTGTTATATTCAACCTGTAACCACTTAGCTATGGGTATCCATTTGATGCTTCAAGCTTTGCAACCCATAGTAGAAGTAGGTATTGCTTCCCTACCTCAAGTTTAGAATCCCATAAGTTTTTGAATTTGTAGCCTAAATATTTGGTCATTTGCTTCTCCGTTGGTAGTATTCTTATGAGTATGTATTCTTTTCTATATGCTTCGATCTAGTAAAAGAATTTAGTTTAGTTGGGTTTAGATTGCATCTTTTGGGACTTTCTGAAATTTTTATTAGTGTTTTTTTAATAAGGATTTTTTCAATTTATGTGGCTTCATATATATATCCTTATAAATAATAAATACCTCAGATATATATTCTTAATGTGTACATATATGCTTTGAACATGATCTCAAAAACTTCCAAGTAATTTGGAAATCTCATGGTCCTTTTTTGTATATTATCTTATGTATATTTCACCATTTTTAAGGGAAGGCTTTATCATTCCCCTTAAGACTAGACTAGATAAAATATCAGACCAATAATTAATATTAGTTTGTTTGTGCTTGAGGTCCGGTGGTGGTCAAACCTACTTCTAGGATTAGAAAAGTAGCACTAATTCACATAGATAGGGCTTATTTTGGATTGATTTTATGTTTTGTTGCAAATATAGGTGTTTATATTTTAGAATTTGGGGTGGACTAACACCTATGCTTTTCGTAGATTGCGGGAGAATCATACAAGTGTATTATTCTAATTGATTTTATGGTCATCGTTACAAATTCAAAATAAACAATTATAAACAAAAATACAAAAAATAATTTGTAGTTGATGCATGGCTAATAGGAAGCTTGTAGTAGACAACATGTTTAACTAGAAGAAGGCAGGTGATAACAAGTAGCTAAGGCATAGACAAAGGCGGGTGATAATAGGTAGCTAAGGCATACACAATGGGTGATTACGACTATGCATAGAGAACAAGTATCAAATAACTTGTTCGAGGCACTTAAGTTATGGCCTATCGGTTTTCAATGGCCACAAGTTAAGTGGATGTGCTAATTTATATGTTAATTGTTATATTTTCATATCATATCACGTCTATCAATTGTTACTTCATCTCATTGTACTTAATTTGTATAATCAATATATTAATATGATATAATTGTTATGTTATGTTAATTACATGGCATTTAAAATTCATCCTCCCCTTAAGTAGGCTCATACACTCTTCCATCTTTTTTGCAAATACAATATTATATTATGAAATAGTTTTTAAAACAATAATTATATTTAGAGTTGATTTTTCCTTCTCATTGTTTTAACTTGTGTTTTTCTTTTTGTTCGTTTTGCATATCATTTGCATTCAATTGAGGGATATACTCATATCATGGGACACAACATCCTGGATGAAGGTCTCAGACATCTGCTATAACCTCTAATCGTAACTCAAGTAAGAGTGCAGATATAAGGAGACCCCAATAAATCCCCTTTTATAACAAATAAACAACAAATAGAACATGTTTATATAATTAGCAACATGCCATCTTTTTTTGCATAACTTGTTGTAGTTTTTGGTGTATTTTTTTTCTTTTCTAAATTAATATTATGTATGAAATTTGATAAGTTCTAGTTATTGAATAAACCCCCCTTTTATAACAAATAAACAACAAATAAAGAGAACATGTTTATATTATTAACAACATGCCATCTTTTTTACATAACTTGTGTAGTTTTTTTTTCTAAATTAATATTATGTATGAAATTTGATAAGTTCTAGTTATTGAATTTTGTGCATACATAAAGAGATTGCTTCCATTTAACCATTAGATGATAACTCCATTTACTAAGTTTTTTTTAATAGTTTACACTTCATTGCAACAATATACTCATTATGAGCTTTAATGAGCTTAACATATCACTTACATGGAGGATAATACTCCATGCCACAACCACTACTAGACCTAATTGATAAATCTTAAATAAGTCTCCAAACCTATTAGAGATATATATATATATATATATTCAAAAATTCTATTTATATCCTTATTATGTCCATAACATATTGTAATCATTTTCCCTATATTAGTTAGCTGCGAGGAATTCAAAAAATCAATTTTTTTGATGGACAATGTTTTAACTTTACAAAATAATTTTTAATTTTGATTGGCTAGTGAGAAATGACATCAGCCTCGGGAACTGACGTGGAGATTTCACTTGCCAAATCCCGAGCTACGTCACCCTCTCTGGTGTCCCAATATACCACTATATCGCTGCATTCACCAACTGGTAAAAGAATTATCGCTGCAAAAGAATTCATAATCCCGATTCCCTATGGACCTACAAAACTACGTGCAAAACATTTAATAAACACACATAATTGGAAATATTGGAAATATTTGATCCCAAAATAATAAAGTGGATGAGATATTGGAAATATTTGATCCCACTTTAGAAAATAATACTTCCCCTCGCCTATTCGTCTTTTCTATTGATTTAGGTTTCTTTACTTGCTGGTCCAAATTAAGACTAAGAGTCGATTCCCAAAGCTAATTGACAACTCATATCGATTAAAAAACAAACGATTAAGATTTGCAAATAATAGAGGGAACGGAGTACATAGAACACCCCAAATATTACTCCTATTTCGAGGTTAAAGAAGCTTGTCACACATGGCATTGCAGTATATAACTATTTAATAAATTGTTCAATTCCTAAACGCACATGTACTTATCATTTTGCACTAATCACAAAGTTCTATTAACCACATATATATGTATGTAACATTTTATTAAATTAATATTATTGTTTATTGATTCCCACGCCCACACTCGCTTAATGGGATATATGGAAAAAGGGAACATGTAATATGGAAACAGGGGTTTTAAAAGTGAATACATCAACTCTAGCTCGACAAATAATTTGATAAACATGAAAAAGACAAGAAATACAAAACTATAATGCTTTGACCCATCACAAAGTTCTATCAACCATAATGCAGGGATATATATGTTTCGTAGTAGCTGTTTTTTTTATTATGTGTATGCATATGTAGAGATATATAGTAATTGCTTTGGATGTTTAACGCTTTTGTATTCCTCTATCGACTCCTGGCATGGTACTTTGACATGGAGTACTGGGCATTTATGCTGACTCTTGGCATCGAATCGCCACCTGGCATTTACTTATTGAGTACCAACATTGAGTGGATTTCCGATCAGCTGGCATTGCCCGGTGGGGAATTATGTACTCCTTGATTGTTACAGACATATACCATGTGGGAGCTCCCTTGTATCGAGAATGTAGTTATCTCTCTCTCCTATGTATCGGCTAGCGTTAATCGTCTCCAGGGGATTGCCTCTTATCTGACTGGGACTGCCCGATGGGTAATGAGGGGCTATTGTTATACAAGTTCCCATGTGGGAATGGCTCCTGAGTATTGGCTATGCAGTAATCGAGACCTCCTGGGGATTTCCTTTTGGCTGATTGGCACTAACCGTTTGGCAATGATGGGTTATCAACGGTAAGGACTGGTTGGCACCACTGTCTATCCGCTATTAGCTAACTGTGACTGGTGCTTATGCTATGTCTGGAAGATCCTTCTTCAAACAGTGAATCATCTATGCTCCACCTCCAACAACAAACATAAAAGTGCTTCCTCCTGCTAATCATCTATTTCCACGGCGGTTGTTTTTGCATTGCCACTCTTGCACTGCCAGATTTTCACAATTACACTCTCAAGTTGACGGTGTCGGTAGGTGCAATCATAGTCTCCCTGGATTACAGATTGGCTCCGGATCATCGTCTCCCCGCCGCCTACGATGACTGTAGCACGACACTCCGGTGGGTGAGCTCCCATGCGGTGGACGGAGGAGACTTCAAACACGACCCCTGGCTCGACTCCTACACAAAATTTTTGAAGGTCTATTTGTTGGGAGACAACGCTGGTGCCAACATCGCACATCATGCGATCTTGCGGTTTGGGGGTGTTGAAGCGTGGAGTCCCATGAGAGTTAGAGGTGCCATTTTCATGGATCCTTACTTCGGTGGTGAGCTACGCACACGATCGGAGAGCGAGTGCTCACCCAACGCGTTTCTCAGTCTGTAGCTGAGAGACACATTTTGACGGCTCTCGCTCCTGGTTGGTAATGACAAAAATCATCTTTTCAAAACCCTTGGAGCCCCGAAGCATCCAAGTTGGAAGAGGTTCCTTTGCCCCCTTTGCTGGTGGCTATCAGGGGCAGAGATATGCTCAGAGATCGTTCCCATGAATACTAATTCGTTGAAGGAGTGCGATAAGAGCGTGAAGGTTGTTGTGTTAGAGGAATAAGAG
Organism: Larix kaempferi; assembly: GCA_027924585.1. Classification (NCBI taxonomy): domain Eukaryota; kingdom Viridiplantae; phylum Streptophyta; class Pinopsida; order Pinales; family Pinaceae; genus Larix; species Larix kaempferi. Next base: position 1,295,862 of record BSBM01000356.1, read on the forward strand.
CATGCTTTCTACGTTGTCAAACCCCACTGTCACTCTTATGAATGTCTCATGGAACAAATCTTCCGCTTCATCTCCCCTTCTTCAGAGTCTGTGATTCAAATTAAAAACGTTTCATCTCCTTCTGTCCTTCAGAATCCGGATAAATCGAAGCTACAAATTTCAATAATAGTAATAATAAGACTTTTCTACTCGAAATGTTCAGTTTGTAGTTATATATGCGTCGTATTAAGTTGTGAGATTGCTTAATTTTTTAAGTGGCCATTGATTCTCAATGGCAACGCGTCATTTTAAAGTGGTAAAATGGATAAATTTAGATTCATAGATAATTAGTGTAGGAGGCATGTTTTTTTATCCGAATCGCACTGGATGTGTTTGCATAACAGATTGAGTACTCTTAGCTGAAAGACTAATGCATTGGACAAACTCTTTATTTTAAAGATGTATTTACAGCTTAGATCCGTATTTCTATCATAATGCTTTGATTTGAGTAACCCAAAATGAAATGACTTGAATATTGATTTGATGTAATTTTAGCGTAATGTTGTTCACTAGATATGGATTGTTGGATTTGATCCAACTTGTCTATCCAATTGGTCATAATCCAACGACATTAAATGCACTGCAGGATGCGTTTTGAATGTCTGCACCCTGAGTAATGCTCTAGTTGTTTTTGGCCTCCTTGTTGGTGAAGGTTAAAGGTTCAAGGTTCGTATAACTCTTGGCGGCTTGTTTGCAGGATGCTTATCTTTTTCCCTGAACACAATAACAGTCATTGGACATGATTATCATGGTGTAGTGTTTATAGTGATAACCTTAATATGATTTTCATAGCGCTGTATTTTATATATTCAGTGTCTAGTGCTCATTTCTGTGTGATATACCTTCATTTATGGACATGTATACAATTCAAAGAGAAATTGGGCGTTTGGATGACATAAAAGTTGCCTTTGTTGGAGATCTTGCAAATGGTCGTACAATCAAATCACTTGCATATTTTCTTTCCAAGTACAACAACGTGAATATCTACTTTGTGGGGTCGGATGTTGTCAAAATGAAGGTAGGTTCTCTAAAACATCATCTATGTAACAAATACAACTTCCTCAAGCTAATTGGAAAATCTGCCAAGGATCTCTAGTAACATTTCCGTGCAATGTGTCAGGAATGCCATTACCCTCTTTGGCATTCCCAAGCAATATTTTTCATTGTTTTGGTTGTTCGTCAAATCACCATAACATAGTGGAATGCGTTTGCTAGAAGACAATTCAGCTTCAGCTTTATGTTTGTTGTTTGACTTTTACAAGGATATCAGAAAAACTATTTCAGCTATTGCTTGGCACATGTTATACACAATTCATTCTTTGCAATGTATGTCATATGTTTTCCCATGTTTAATCTTTTTACATGATTGACATTAATAACTACCTCACCTCAAAGGGAGTTAAATGGGAAGAATCTATGGATTTGATGGAGGTGGCTTCAAAGTGTGATGTTGTTTATCGAACTTGGATTCAAAGTGAGCCTTTTGGTGAGAGAATTGATATGTATAGTGAAGCCTGTATAAAATATATTATTGATAAAAAAAAGTCATGAACGTACTGCAGAAGCATGCAATTATCATGCATCCTCTTCCAAGGCTTGATGAGGTGAGAGTCACTTTTACAAAAACAGTTCAGAGATGTCGTTTAGAAAGTGGTAAAATGCTATATAGATTCGTAAATCCTGAACAACTTTGTTATACTCCTTTATAATATTGAAGCTTGGGACAGTTGAAATCCCTTTTTCTTTTTCTATTGAAATACAAGCAACGTTCTCGTGAGGTGCTTTATGCAGATAATGGTTGATGTTGATACTGATCCAAGAGCTACATGATTTTTCCAAGCAAGGAATGGGATTTATATAATAATGGCTCTTTTAAAGCTTTTTCTACTTGGATGGTGAGCTAGTCCTCTAAGCCAAGTTCAAGCATTTTGACACAGCTTTTCGCTATTAAGGATTGATTTTTTATCTTGATTTTGAGTTGGGAAGCTTAGGGCGCAAATATAGTTTCATGCTTATTAGGCACCCACATTCTCACTATAACTTGGGAGGTCAATAAGGTTTTCTAGCTCCATGTTCTTGCAATGGTATATTTTTACTAATTAGCTTTCCAATTCGTGTATACTGCAGAGATGGCTAGATATATTTATAGGCACGACATCGGTCATAAGCCTCACATCTAGTCTATAGAACCAGTTTTGTGCGTATTATATCAGTGAGCTTCCTCATTTGCATGTCCATGCATCTATGTTGCAAGCTAATGTCATGGATATTGCTGCTTGCAGCTCTTGTTTATTTTAAAAATAAGTTAATAATTTATTTAAAAAAACATATTTATTATATGTTTTATAAATAAAATTAATAAATTATTTGAAAAAAATATGTTCAAAGAAAAGAGGGAATTTACCCAATTCTCAACTAAATTCATCTAAATCTTCCATATTAAGTTCGATCATTCAGACACCCCTGAAGGGGAAGCTCAAGTGGTAAAGATAAGAAGTTGTAATCAATGTAAATGGAAGAAAGGTCACATGTTTGAATCTTCCAAATATTACATGTGTGCCATGTTTCGAGCCCTATGGATGCACCTAGGGGTGTAGTGGTAGTGAGATTGGATCCTTAGACCCCCTGTCACGTGAGTACCATCCCAACTCCAGTTTCTGATTCCCCTAGTAAAAATAAAAGTTCAATGATTTAGACACTTATATTCCATATACCCTATGCAACCCCTATAGACAATTAATCATGAAAACATAACTCATATATCCCATGCAACCCCTAATATCTAATCTCAATAACCCCTATTAATCCTAGACACTTATAACAACTAATTAAACTCCTAACACTTATAACCTCTAATGTGTAGAACATCTAAACTTTATCACTCCTTACTCCTATCCCTTAAACCTAATATATCTTGACACATATAGCCCATGTAAACTATAATACATAACCCCTGCAAACTCTAATACATAACCCCTATAACTCCTAAAACCTACAACCCTTAATACATATGACTCGTAACAAGTATAATCTCTATTCCCTATTTCCCCTAACTCTTTTAACTCTATAATTGCTAACTCTTACAATCACTATTACCCATGACAAATGAACCCTAATATAAACCATATAATCCCTAATCTCTAATTAAGATGATGCATCACCTATAACTCCTAATATAACCATATAATATGTAAATCCTATAATGTCTAACCTCTATCACCTAACCACAATAACCTCATATTTCTAAACCCATATTTATATCATCTAAGTCCATACCTATTCTTAACAAGTTTCTGCCGACATGCCCTCAACAGTGGCCCTGTAGCCGAATGGTAAGAGCACAGTGTGTTGTGGGGAGAGGCCCCGATGTCAAACCCACGGGCTTCTCCACCGTGAATTGTTTTAGGGTATAGTGGCATACAATGTGGTTCCATGTTATCATATAGTTTTAAACTTTGATCGTTTTCATGGAATGGTTGACACCGTTTTATACTTTGGATAAGGTTTATATGCTATGCACTCCACGTTTAAAGTTTGTTATCATATGGTATGTGTTTTTCCATATTATATGGTTAAAGCTCCAAGTTGATATAATGGATAGGGTTCATTCCATAGGTTTAATATTATGGTTATAACATAATATTTCAACCTTTTTTTAATATATCCTTTTTAATATTTTGAACCATTTCTTAATGTGACCTTTTGAACCATGTTAATGGGGTCATGGTGGCTAATGAGGTCTTGGGTTTGATTTCCATAGCTCCAAAATAACTTTTAAACCACATTTTTAACCATTTTAATCAACATTGATGGAACTTCAAATCTGAACAACTTCATCCGGAGGTCGTTTCACGCAAGACGAACGTTGATGGAAAGCTGTCGACGAGCTCTCTACCACGGTAACCTTTGTACTTCTATTTGAAGTCTGTAAATCTGATCGATGATGAGATGATCCTCCTGGATCAAGTGGGGTCCACACACTCTCTGGGTTGTGATTTGATGCATTCTTCTCTCAGTTGAGGGGGGCACGATTTGATCATTTAGTCACTTGGACATGTTATTGAGTCATATGTTATATCATTGTGCCATGGGGTGATGTTAGTGAAGGATAATAAATCCTCCTAGCCCCACCATGTGCTCCTAGTCACTTTTCCTTGTCATCTTATGTGGCACACACTTGTTTTACTCACTTTTATGTGGTGCGCAACCCCCTTTTTAGTGAGTTGATCCATGTTATATTGTGCCGGCTCATCTTAGCCATTGATTGTATTGTTTTTATCTTTTGATCTCAACCACTCGTTCATATAGTGGTTAAGGTTTTGGTCTCTCTCCTCCTATTTAAGGAAGAGCCCCCCCCTATTATAAAGGCATATGGAGACTTTTTGGCCCACTGCACTGAGATATTTTGGTAGCTATTTTGTATTTTTGTTCCACTATATCGATTTGCAGGGCAAGAAGACAATTTGGGAGGAGTGGGCATTGGTGAGGAGGCTCACCCTGCAAGCTTCTGTCAAATTTTGGTTCAAACAGCGAGTGATTTTGTCTTTGTACCAATTATTCTCTATCATTTGCTTCTTACTTGCATCTACCCTCATTGTTGTTTGCTAATTGAGCTTTGTCTCCTTGGTTTTGCATGAAGAGAGGGGTGCACTAGTGGGCTTGGGAAAAACGTGTGAGCAAGAGAAAATACCAAATCTTTCATTTGATCTTTGTGGAAGTAATCCTCGTCATAATTGACATCCATTCTCATTATCTAGGTACGATTGAGAGGTATGCATTTTATTCTTCTAACTTATCCATTTGTTCTCTAGATCTCAAACCCTCATCTTAAAACCCTATATTTTAGATCTGTTAAGATATGGCGATTGCACGGGCTTAATAATTAAAACCTACCTCTATAATAAATAATAAACCTTGGAGACCAAATTTGGTGGGCATCCGACTCCATTTACCCCCTGATCTAAGGCACTGGGCCTCTCCAAGGGAGATCGCACTTTTGGGTACGTGGGCATTTTCTAGTTCTGAAATGTGCGTATTGCTTGTGCCTAATCAAATACATAGATCCATTTATTAGCAACCCTTCTAGTGCCATTTCATCTTGATCTTCACCTTGTGGGCCCCGTTTTGACCATTTTCCATATTTTAAGGGTGGGCCCCACTTGACTCTTTCTATTTGGCATTAGATATATCTAGATCTATTAATCTAAACTCATAAGTAGCTTAATATTTCCTTGGTTGAACATTTGTCCATCTCATAAGCCTCTTCAACCAAGCCCTAACTCCCTGGGTCCACTTATCCATCATAGATCTAGATCTATCCACTCATGATTTTTTCCTATTTCACTTTCACATTTCCCTAGGAGGTCTTGAGTAGGTTCGCTAGCCTTCAATGGTTAGATAGGGTCTCCCCCTTAGTCTTACTTAGGCTATATCTAAAGTGAAGAGTGCCTCGGTTAGCATGACAACTAATTACATTGGGAACAGTGGGATCTCTTGGGTCACCTCTTTAGTTGTCCAACGCCTCTACCATCCTAGATAGGATTACCTTTTGGGACAACTACAAGTTGTGTGATAACATATTTGGCGCCACTGCTGGGGAGGTAGAGGCTTACCTCAAGTATCTGTGAGTGTCCGTGCGTAATTCATATCTTATCGCATTTGGTCTTGTAACTTAGATGGTTAGCATTTTTATCCTTAATTAAAACATAACCATCTCATTGTCACTCATCTCTCCTCGATTATACATGACATAGATTTTGGTAGAAAAGAATTAAAGTCTACTTGGCGACTCCTAATCGTGACTCCGTTGAGGAACAACCTCATTCACATCCTTATGATCTCAGAAGTAGAGCTAATATAAATCAACTAGAAGGAACCCCGCTCAGTTATCGTAGAAGAGATCCCAAAGCTGAATCATCTAATTTCTTTTGGAAAACTGTAAATTATGATTCTCCAAATCGTTTTGTGGGATCCCCTTCAACTAATTATGTTCCTCCTACATCCCCGTGTCATAATTTAAGCCCAATAAATCAAATGGCTGGAACAAATCAAACTCCTCCAAAAACAAATACTCAAACCAATCCTCTTGTAGCTCGTATATTTGCGAACAAGGCCAAAGCTTCACCCTTAGATTTTTCCCAAATCCATGGTTCACCCCATGATATGCCCGACAAGTGTTATGAAAAGATCCCTAAGTTTAATGGGAATTGTGCAACCTCCATTGAGGACCACATTGAGAATGTATGGGATCACATGGAAGCTTATGGGGCAGAAGAAGAAGATTTTTATATGAGGGGTCTTTTTGCATCCTTGGAGGGTGATGCTTGTAAATGGTTTGATTTTTTTCCTGCATCATCAGTCACGGGATATGATGAATTCGCATAAAAACTTAAGCATGTGCGGTCAGTCAAGTTAGACAGACGTTTTCTTTAGAACCAACTTTTTGAAATCAAAAAGAAAGAAAATGAGTTTGTCCATGAATTCAACCTCCGTTTTGATAAGATAGTGGCCAATATCCCTGATCATATTAGGCCTAAAGAACAAGCCGTGTTGATTCATTACTTCATTTCATTTGAAGTTTATCTAGGCTACCACCTCAAATACAAAGACCCTAAAGACTTAAAAGAAGCTCAAGAAAATGCTAGAAGGGATGAAGCAAATGTTGCCTCTATGGGGAAGCAAAACTTCTTTGATTCAATTAGTGCTTCATCCTTTAGATATGATCCCAAAGCTAAAAAAGGAAAAGAACCAATTAAAGATCCCAACGATATCATCGAGAGTATGCAAGAAATGATGAAAAATTTAACTCTCTTGACTAGGGATCTAGCTAAGAGAAGGAATCGAAAAGGTATAGGCAATCCTATGGTTCAAATCCTTATTGGAACCCTCAAAAGAGGCCTAATAATGATGAAAATAGAAGAAACCTTGTAACACAAACATCACCTGAACTTCCTGGAATTAATTGGTCGGAAGAACAAAAGGAGGATCCTGAGTATCCCACTCGTAGTGAGGATGCTTAGGATTCCCCATGAAACATTAATTGGGTCAATGATTTAGACTTTGACAAAGACTTTGGGCGTATTTTGATAAATCGAGAAGAAGAAATTCCTAGTCCTAGTATTCTTGTTTTTGCCACTGAACAGCCTAAAAGTAGTGGCCAAGCTCCTATTAGGATTTATCAAAGAAGAAAGGACAACCAAAATCCTACCCCTTTCCTTGAAAGAAAGAATAGTGAGCAACCTAGTACAGTGAGTGAGCCAACTTCTATTCTCCCTGAGTATGACTTAGACATCAGCATTGAGAAAGAATTGGACAAGGTGAGGATCAACCTCTTCCGAACTTTGGCACCTAGTGCCTTGGTTGAAGATGAGGAAGATCTTCCCATAAACATCCATACAACCTTGTATGAGAGGAAGAACGGTAGTCACCACACTTTTTATCTTACACTTCACGTAAGTGACCTCCTTCTTCACAATTGTATGTTGGAGTCTAGAGCTTCCATGAATGTCATGCCACTACAAGTTATGGAATCCATGGGATTAAAAATAACTAGGCCTTACGAGAATGTGTGTGGAATAGACTCAAGACCAGTGCAAGTTTTTGGCTTGATTAAGAACTTGAGAGCTGACCTATTTTCATGCCCCAACATATCCATGCTTATGGACATAGTAGTCATGGATTTTCCCCCAATCTAAAAAATGCTTTTGTGTAGAAACTGGTCTGTTGGACTAGGGGGTCATCTTCAAATGGATTTGTCATATGATACTATTCCTAACTTTGATGGGTCTCTAGTTAGGATCTATCGGGAGCCATTTTATGATGGTCATCTTGAAAGTTATGAGGATGGTGTAAGGAACAGTTATGGTGAGGGTGAATTATTGCCTGGGGGTATTTTTATGGTCATGGGTAGCCATAGTGAGGATTATAGTACTGGAAGAGGAGATTTGGAGATATTTTGGAGACGATGACTCTTCTGAGGAGGATAATGAAAGAGCTAGTTTTGCCAGAGAAATAAATCTTGAAATCCATCGTGGAGAAGTGTCTGAAGAAATTCAAGCTTTAAACTGATTTGGTGATGTGGAGCCACAGAATGACCAACCTGAGCCCACCACTGAAGCAAATAACTCTTAGATGGACTTAGGTCAGATAAGAAGGGGTGAGCGTATACCTAGGACGGTTACTGAATGACTTGCATTGGTTGATCATAATATGGAAAGAGAAAGACAAGGGGCTGACCATGTTCTTCCTTGGACAAATCACATTGAAGGAACACATCCTCCTCCTGCATTGCAAAGTGATGAAGGACAAAAATGAGTATCACTTTTACGATGTTCCCGATCATTTATCTGATATGTCCCTAGAAGATGGTGTATTAAGGCAAGTGAATGACAATTCTATGAGTTGGAAAGAACATGATTTGATACATGATGCTCCTGAAGGTGAGTTCTCTCTGAACAACTTTGTTATATTTCAGGAAGAGCCCCATGTCACTATTACAACCAATGAGCATGAGTTCTCATCCAAATATCCATTATTGAGGGACATCCCTAGTTTTCTTTTGCCTCGGGAGTTACCTAGTGGTGAAGAAAGTATGCATCCTAATGATTCATCTCACATTCCTAATCCTTCACCAACATCTTTAGAGTTGGGAGCTCATAGTTCTCAAAGAGAAGTTTTGAATCATTCGTCATTTCCCACTAATCATCTTGCAATCTTGGAAAATATGGTTGTTCCCATCCCATCTAGAGAAGGTGGTAGTAGAAGTAATAAGAATCATAATATACCATCTCCAATGGATAAGGAGGATGAGGAGGTATTTGTCAGAGACTTTTGGAATGTGGGAGAAACCCCCAAGTATATCATTCACCCACAGAGTGAAGAACCGAGAGAAGAACTTGAAAGGAGAAGAGTGATTCAGGAAGTCCTTATTAGTAGGGTAGCCATTCCTTTAAAAGGTGGGCCTCCTAGGTTTGATGTAGTTCCTCCTGATAGGAACTCGAGGATAGTTACACCGAACTGATATCCATCCCATTCTTATCCGCAACGTTGAAGTAATCCTTGATTCTTGAATCGTCATAAGTTTTCTGGAGGTGATAAGGTCATAGTACCTAATCATATTTTACATACGATCCAAGGGATATGATGATATATGGGTTGGACCACTCATGGTTGAGCGTTGTGTTGACGATATGTGTTTCCTAACTACTGGGAGTGGGCAGCAGATCATGCTACCTATAAATAAGAGGGAGTTGAGGGATTATATCCCTGAGTCAACTTAAATTGGACTCCTCTTTCCTATTTAGAGTAGGTAGTTTTTTTTAATAAGCTCGCTTGAGCAGTAGGTTTTGAGTGTTTCTTTTTCCTGAGTGCTAAGTGTCTTCTGAGTTTCTTCCGAGTGTTGATTTTTGCTTGAGTTTACCTGAGTTAGTTGAGTCTACTCCTTTCTAAGATTTATTTATTTCTTGCATAAAATAAAAAAAAATAGAACAATGCAGCATGTTAGTTGATTTAATTAGTATCTTTTTGTTTTGCATTTAATATTTTGTTTTAGATTAGAATTTCATTTCAGTATTTCTTTTTATTCCATACATGTTGCTCGTGGTAGTTTGCTTCCATGTGTCTAGGAATAGGTACAATTAAAGATGAAGCAAAACCGTTAGGTGTTGGATTGAAGATTGATGCAATTAGTGTTGGGGACTAGATATTCTGCGGTTCTCAAGCACTCTCTCCCTTAGAGCACTTGTCCCGGTTGGAGCCATATGTTATCACATCCATAGTATCCGTGCTACCATGATTGCAGAGCAGTTCAATACATATTTTTGATCTTTTCCTTTACATAGTTTTTGTGAGATCAATCATGATGAACAATATTACTTATGATCACTCACACATCATAGTAGCCCCAGATTAGACATGCAGTGGAACTTATTCCAAGGATGAACCTCTTGACCTTAGATTTGATGATCGAGATGACCTTTTATCCCATACAAAGCAGTGCAGTGCCCTGAGTATCAGCAGCAATGTTTCAGTGGTTACAGGTGGTCTAGATAGCAGATACAGGTATATGGCCCAGCAGGTGTATGATGTGCATTGGTTTTCTTATCTTCCTCTTTTGGTCATTTTGATAGCTTGAATTAGTATCTAGTAATCATGATCTAGCAGTATATCTATATAAAATAAATATAGTTTTTAATGATTATTTAAATGGTTTTATTACTTTAATTTAGAAGCTCTTGATTTATACTCATTGGTTGTACCCTCCTAGGAGTGTGGACATGATCATTCCCACCTTTATGGCTTGCTAGCTTAGGCATCACTTTCACTTTCCCCATCCATTCGTTACCTTTCCCACTTTTGGCTTTTACCCTAACTTACACCTCAGCCTGTGATATGGAGGACTTCTCCACTTTTGCCTCTGTGTTGGATAGCATCCCTATTAGTTTGTGTCTCCACTATGAGTCGGAAACAAAACTTACCCTTTGGTGAGTTGGATTTGATACCTTGATCACTCTAGTCGGTTTCCCCAATGTTTGGTCTTGATTGTAGAAAGTCCCCCTAGTTTCTTGAGTTGTCTTGGCTAAAACCTGAAGCAATTTGTACTACCATCATTACATAGGGAAACTATTGTTATATCTGTTATGAAATCCAATGAAAGCACTTTGAAAACTTTGCTTCTTTGCACGATGAAAGAGGGCTATGAATTTCAATGGAAACTTAAATGAAAAACACCCTAGATGAAAGCTTGAGTAGTTGTGCTTCTAAGCACATGCAAAATCCCCAAAAGGGTTATGAAATGAAATGAATTGGAAACTAAAAGTACCCTGGATGAAAGCTTTAGTAGTTGTGCTTCTAAGCACATGAAAAATCCCCAAAAGGGTCATATAGGCCTAAAGAAGTCAATGGTTAAATATATGCTAAATCCAAAGACTGCTGGCCAAGGAAATGAAATGCAACGATTAATTCCTCACAGAGCCCACGGGTTGTGATGTGAGATGGAGTAAGGGACAATTAATTCTAAGTGTCCCCTAGAACCTCAAGTTACGATTAGCCGGGCACCCAGTCCATAGCGGTTCTAGAAAATATTCTCACGGAGCTGATACAACTTGGATGTGAGTTGTAGACATTTTCCAATGTTGAATAAGCACTCCTCTAAACAATTTATCCCATTTGTGAGACACTGCCATTCTCTGTATGTTTATTATCCGACATATGCTTAAGTGTGTATTCCCTTTCCCTTATCCAAAGTATCACAGTATTGAGTCAGTTAAGTCATCCCCTTGTCCTAGCCTTGTATTCTTCACCCTCACCCTTTGCTAGCAAATTGATCATGTCTACAAAATGAGTATATTCCTGAGGTTCTTTGGTAAGTAAGTAAATGATTATGTAATTTTATGCTATTATCTATTAACTGCCAGTGAAATAATGATTAATACTTTAAGTCTTGCTATGGAAATGATTAAAGGAGCATGTCTTAACCATTTTCACTTGCAGTAGGAGGCTTTTCTATCCTCGGTCATATTTTGACCAGTCTTGGCCTGGTCAAACCTAGTTTGACCAAGTCAACCTTGGGATCCATGATGAGTTGGACCAGTAATGATGTATGATGATGATTTATGGTCCTTTGATGCACCTTTGATAACTCCATACAATGGACACAGGTTTCAAATGATGATCGATGTACTTTGTTATGGTTATTATTATGCTAAGATAATTTATTTTATTATTGTTCGGGTATGGTTGAGGCTACAAATGATCTTACAGGTTGCCATAGGGTGTATGGGTACTCATCCTTAGTAGATTTGGACCTTCTGATTCCATTGAGACACTCAATTATCATTTTCAGGCACTCCCAGTGATTTCAGAGGCATATTTCCACTTTTAGCCAGTTTTTCCATGCAGAAATGGCATGTCCAACAATTGCTTTGAGCTTGCATCTTTTCCTATGGAGATACAGAGGAGAGGGGTGGTCCAAACAATTTTTATTACCATATTACCCCCTCTCCAGACATGATGGTATAGTCAGATTTTGTGCCCAGGCACCAGACAGTGAGTTACAGGCAGTTTGGTGGTTTTCAGGTGGGATAAAAAATGGGATAAAAAGGTCATTGAGGAAATAGATTTGGGCTATTGAGGCAAGGTTTTGGCATGAGGTTTGTTCAGAGGTCATATGTGATGTATCCCACTCCTTCCAGATCAGCTTGCAGCATTCACTGGGGCCCCCACACTCTCTGGGTTGTGATTTGATGCATTCTTCTCTTAGTTTAGGGGGCCACGATTTGATCATTTAGTCACTTGGACATGTTATTGAGTCATATGTTATATCATTGTGCCATGGGGTGATGGTAGTGAAGGAAAATAAATCCTCCTAGTCACTTGTCCTTGTCATCTTATGTGGCACACACTTGTTTTAGTCACTTTTATGTGGTGTGCACCCCCTAGGGCTTCTTTTAGTGAGTGCACCCCCCCCTTTTAGTGAGTCGACCCATGTTATATTGTACCGACTCATCTTAGCAATTGATTGCATTGTTTTTATCTTTTGATCTCAACCACTCGTTCATAAAGTGGTTAGGGTTTTGGTCTCTCTCCTCCTATGTAAGGAAGAGGACCCCCTATTGTAAAGGCATATGGAGACTTTTGGCTCTTGATTATTGGAATAGAAGAAATATCTTTTGAGTAAATGTTTGGATCGTGAGATGAATGCTTGGCTATGATGATTGTGAATGATTTTCCATTGCACTGAGGGATTTTGGTAGCTATTTTGTATTTTTGTTCCACTATATCGATTTGTAGGGAAAGAAGACGATTTGGGAGGAGTGCGCATTGGTGGGGAGGCTCACCCTGCAAGCTTATGTCAAATTTTGGTTCAAACAAGGAGTGATTTTGTCTTTGTACCAATTATTCTCTATCATTTACTTCTTACTCGCATCTACCCTCATTGTTGTTTGCTAATTGAGCTTTGTCTCCTTAATTTTGCATGAAGAGAGGGGCGCACTAGTGGGCTTGGGAAAAATGTGTGAGCAAGAGAAACTACCAAATCTTTCATTTGATTTTTGTGGAAGTAATCCTCGTCATAATCGACATTCATTATCATTATCCAGGTACGCTTGAGAGGTATCTATTTTATTCTTCTAACTTATCCATTTGTTCTCTAGATCTCAAACCCTATATTTTAGATCTGTTAAGATCTAGCGATTGCATGGGATTAATAATTAAAACCCACCTCTGTAATAATTAATAAACCTTGGAGACCAAATTTGGTGGGCATCCGACTCCATTTACCCCCTGATCTAAGGCACTAGGCCTCTCCAAGGGAGGTTGCACTTTTGGGTAGGTGGGCATTTTCCAGATCTGAAATGTGCATATTGCTTATGCCTCATCATATTCATAGATCCGTTGAGTAGCAACCCTTCTAGTGCCATTTCATCTTGATCTTCACCCTGTGGGCCCCATTTTGACCATTTTCCATATTTTAAGGGTGGGCCCCACTTGGGTCTTTCTATTTGGAATTAGATCTATCTAGATCTATTAATATAAACTCATAAGTGGCTTAATCTTTCCTTGGTTGAACATTTGTCCATCTCATAAGCCTCTTCAACCAATCCCTAATGCCCTGGGTCCACTTATCCATCCTAGATCTAGATCTATCCACTCTTGATTTTATCCTATTTCACTTTCACATTTCCCTAGGAGGTCTTGAGTAGGTTCACTAGCCTTCATTGGTTATCTAGTGTCTCCCCCTTGGTCTTGCTTAGGCTAGATCTAAAGTGAAGATTGCCTTGGCTAGCGTGACAACGAATTGCATTGGGAACCGTGGCATCTCTTAGATCACCTCTTTAGTTGTCCAACGCCTCTACCTGTTAAATTTTGAGCATTAATTCACAATACTCTTGGATCTTTACTGAGAGAATAACATATATAGTATATCAATGCATAACAATCACAATAAGCATCACAAGCATCACAAGAATCAAAAGCATGAGAGACAAGAGACACAGAGTTTCCGTGGGGAAAACCCTAAGGTGAAAAACCCCACAACTTCCTTAGAGATAGAGAGAGCAATGGCTCAACCAAAGTATAACCAAAATACACTGAGATAGTCTCCTAGTAGTAGATGATCCTCCTCCTCATTAGTGCGCCACTTTTTGAGTGAGAGAGATATAACATTCTGAATGATCTAAATAGAGATCTCCTGATCTCTATTTATACTAACCTGTTTGCCTAGTGACCTTATGGGGCCGACTTGTCTAGCTAGGTACATCCACAATATAATATATATTTCAGGGCCGATCCCACACATGGTGGTCTAATAACCCATCGGCAAGTACACACACTTGCGACACTTGTCAATCCACATGACGACACTTCCTTATAGAGGAATAACACATTTCTAATAAGAGTACAATAAATATATATGAAATACATTCCAAAGTTACATATACATCAACACTCCCTCTTAACTAGGAAGGTATTTCTTGACACAGATCTGCTAGACAAGTCTTCTTCTCGGGATCATCGTCATCGATGCATCGTCATTGCTGTTGTTATCTCAACCAATCTCTGACTCTACTCGTCATAGGAAGTTCTACAGAGCCAGTCCTTTTTCATATTGGATGTAGGCCCACCACCTGCAGGTCTTCATCATCACTGGCCATACTGTGGAAATCTCAGGACTTATTACGTGCGTCACAAAACCTTAAAAGAGTCTCTTGACTAGCAAGAACCCTAAAGAGCATCTAAGGCCTTTTTCATCCTATCCAGATCTCCAGGACTTATTACATGTGACCCCACCACAAAACCTCGAAAGAGAATCCCAGGACTGATTACGAGCACAAGTCTCAACCTATCGGATCTCCCGGGGCACAAATTACATGTGGTCACCACAAAACCTCGAAAGAGCATCCCAGGACTGATTACGAGCACAAGGCTCAACCTATCGGATCTCCTAGGGCACAAATTACATGTGGTCATGGAAAAACCTCGAAAGAGCATCGCAGGACTGATTACGAGCACACGGCTCAACCTATCGGATCTCCCAGGGCACAAATTACATGCCATAGGACAAAACCTCGAAAGAGCATCTGCCAGATATCCCAGGGCACAAATTACATGCCATAGGAAAAACCTCGAAAGACTATCTGCAGATCTCCCAGGGCACAAATTATATGTCCTCCCAAGCAAAACCTCGAAAGAGCATTTGCCAGATATCCCAAGGTACAAATTACATGCCATAGGCAAAACCTCGAAAGACTATCTGCAAATCTCCCAAGGCACAAATTACATGCTTATCTGCACAACCTGTTCCACGGCCACAGAGTATCAACTTGATACTTACCATACATCATCCTGATGTACACATGATCATCCTGATCATCATCACTGCAACATCCTGCTGCATGTCATCTGGAGCAACATCCTGAAGCTCGTCATCCATGATCATCCTGATCATACAATGCATCTACCTAATGCATACCAAGTATCTACCTGATACATATCATCATACATTATCCACCTGATACAAATATAAATACATGATACATATCAACATACATGATCTACCTGATCATACAATGTATCCACCTGATACATATACAGATACATGGTCCAAGCATCCAACATGATGCATATACAAAATACATACACATGATCCAACCGATCATATCCAGCATCCAACATGATGCATACATACATATAAATGATCCAACTGATCATATCCAGCATCCAACATGATGCATACATACATATACATATAAATGATCCAACTGATCATATCCAGCATCCGACATGATGCATACATATATAAATGATCCAACTGATCATACAAAGCAGAAACCAAAACATCATCCTGATGCTCATCATCCAGCGCTTACATCCACAGACATGTGAAGGATCCTCCTTCCAACATGCTTGGAATGGCTTCAGCAAATGTGTCCATCACTTCTTCCTCGAAGTGTCATCAATCTGAAGAACACCAAGCCTCTCCCTGAAGTACTCAAACTTCACCCTGGCTAGTGGCTCCGTCAGCACATCTGCAATCTGCTCGTCCGTCACAACGTACAGGAGCTTCACAGCTCCTCTCTGCACCATATCCCTGATATATTGATATTTGATCTCTATGTGTTTCGACTTGTCATGAAACACTGGGTTCTCAGACAGCTTCACACAACTCTGGTTATCGCAAAATATACCAGTAGCATCCAATGGGAGATCAAATAACTCAGACAGTAGCTTCCGTAGCCATACTGCCTCACAACTAGCTGAACAGGCTGCAACATACTCTGCCTCAGCTGTACTCAGTGCTATGCAGGACTGCTTCCTGCTAAACCACGAGATCACACTTGATCCCATACTGAAGCAACACCCAGATGTGCTCTTCCTATCTGTAGCACTGCCAGCCCAATCTGAATCAACATAACCCTGCAGGTTAAACTTTTGATTCGCCTCATACTTGAGCCCATAATCCACTGTACCCTTCAGGTACCTCAGAACATGCTTTACAGCAACCAGATGAACACTCCTCGAATATGTCAGGAACTGACTCAATGTGTTCACCGCAAAGCAAATATTTGGTCTCGTGTTCGTCAGGTACATCAAGGACCCAATCATCTGACGATACATAGAGACATCAACTGGCTCAGATGAAGCATCACATAGAAGCTTCAGATTCGATGCCATAGGTGTGGCCATGGCCTTGCAATCCATCATCCCGAATCTCTTCAGGATATCTACTGTGTACTTCCCTTGACCAAGGAAGATCCCACCTGCACTCTGCCACACCTCCATACCTAGGAAATAATGCATCATTCCCAAATCTTTCATATCGAACTCGGCAGCAAGCTTTCTCTTAGTATCTGCAATCAATCTGTCATCTCCTGTTACAAATAAGTCATCCACATACAGGAGTAGAATCACAGGATTCCCTTCCTCAACCTTGTAGTAGAGGTTGGAATCCACTTTACTCTTGGTAAAGCCCAAACTAGATAGGAAACTGTCCATCCTACCATACCAGGTTCTGGGAGCTTGTTTCAAGCCATACAAAGCTTTCTTCAATTTGCACACATATGACTCCCTATCACGTATTTCAAAACCGAGTGGTTGCTCCACATATTCTTCCTCTTCAACTACACCATTCAAGAAAGCAGTCTTGACATCCATCTGATGTATTTTCCATTTCATTGCTGCAGCCAGGGCAAGTACTGTTCTGACGGAAGTATACCTGACTACAGGTGTAAAAGTTTCTTCATAATCTATTCCGTCTTTCTGAGAGAAGCCACGAGCTATGAATCTTGCTTTGTATTTTTCTACACTGCCATCTGCAGCATGCTTGATTTTGTAGATCCATTTGGAAGTCACAACAGACTTCTCTTTAGGTCTTGGGACAACATCCCAAACATCATTCTTCATTATTGATTGGTATTCCTCAACCATGGCATCCTTCCATTCTTTCTTTTCCACTGCTTCTTCATAACTGGAAGGTTCTTTGTTCATAATGTCACAGAGTAAAGCAACATAGCTGGTATGTGATCTGGTTCTCTTCTTTGCTCTGTGTTCTTCTTCTAGAATGCCAAATCTTTCTACATCTTGAATGAGCTCTCTAGCCCATGCAGGTTTCCTCTTGTGAGAGTTATCCTCACGGGGTGGATCTACAGGTTCTTGCAGATTTTCAAACTCACGAACAACTTCTGGAACTGCTTCAGTCATGGTAGTGTCTTGAAATCTAGTTTCCTTAGGTTCTTCATAAACTTCGATAGGTGCCTTCCTTGATTTGATGAATGCTGAGTTTTCATCAAATGTTACATCCCTGCTGACATCAATCTTCTTGAACCCTGGAAAGTATATTCTGTAAGCCTTCGAGCTTTCACTGTAACCCACAAAGATACCCTTCTTTCCTGAAGGATCTAGTTTAGTCCTCTTTTCCTTTGGGACATGAGTGTATAATGGACAACCAAATATTCTGAGATGGCTGACTTCAGGTTTCTTACCAGAAAAGACCTCTTCTGGTGTCTTGTTGTCCAATATATTGTGGGGTGTTCTGTTCTGCACATATACAGCTGTTCTAGCTACTTCTGCCCATAGATGCATAGGTAGATCCTCGCCATGCAACATTGCCCTTACTGCTTCCATGATTGTTATGTTCTTCCTTTCTGCAACTCCATTCTGTTGAGGATTATAAGGAGCAGTCAACTCCCTCTTAATCCCTGAATCACTACAAAGCTTCTTGAAGTCACCTGAGATGAATTCTCCACCATTGTCGGATCTGAATGTTTTGATCTTCTTGTCAGTTTGATTCTCCATGAAGGTTTTGAATTCCTTGAACTTATCAAACACCTCATCTTTGTTCTTCAAGAAATATACCCAAGTCTTCCTGGAGAAGTCATCAATAAATGAGACATAGTAAACATACCCACTCAGAGAACTGGATGACATAGGACCACATACATCTGAGTGGATGATTTCCAGGATGTCTTTTGCCTTGCTTTCGCTGCTTGGGAAAGCCTTCTTAATGTTCTGATCTTTTGCACATCCTTTGCAAACGCCTTCATGTTTGGTCTTGATCTCAGGAAGACCCTCTACAGCCTTGCTTGCAATTGGAAGTGCCCTATAGTGCATATGAGAAAGTCTTCTATGCCAAAGTTCACTTGGCTCCATGGATTCATGTACCATGGCATGTTCAGGTTGTCCCTTCAATTTATACAAACCTCCCTCTTACTCTCCAATCACTACTGCGTCATCTATGTTCTTTCCTTTTTGCCACATTAGGACTTGGCCATCCACAAATGCAACCCTCATACATTTTGCATCCAATGCAGAGATGGAGAGTAAGTTCTTCTTGAGCCCAGGTACATAAAGGATTTCTTTCATCTTCAAATATTTTCCAGAATCTAGGTTGTAGGAGGCTTCACCACTTCCTTTGATTGGGTATTGATAATCATCCCCAAGTTTCACCTTATGGGGTGATTCATGTTCAGATAGATTCACAAAAGATTCCTTAAACCCAGTCATGTGTTTGGAAGCCCCATTGTCAATCAACCAATCATTACAACCATGGGAGATAGTACCTGTGAGAGCAGAAATTAGAACATATTCTTCTTCACTTGATGAGTCATCATCACTATCACTTTCTGCCCCAGCCTTCTTCTTTGGGGGTTCATCATCTTTGGCAGCATGAGCATGCTATCTTCTTTTGTTATTCTTCTTCTTCTTATTGAAGTTGTTGTTGTTGTCTTTCTTCTTCTTGGGACAATTTGAAACAAAGTGTCCCTTCTCATTGCAATTGAAGCATCTGAGATCTTTCTTATCTTTATGATAATGGTGGTGTGAGAATCTCCTGTTATGAGATGATTCCTTCTTGGACTTGCCTTTCCTGGCATGTGCTGTGAGAGCTTGATCTTCATTTCCCATCTTTTCTTCTCAGGCCACAAGCCTAGCTTCTTCTTGAGAGCATTCTTCCCGCAATCTGTTGAAGGAGATCAACTTCTTCCTTGCACAAATTCCTTGAATAAAGGATTCCCATTACCTGGGTAGGCCATTTAGAGTGGTCATCACCACTTCACCATTCTCCACCATTTCATCCACTGCTTCTAGTTGTTCCTTGATCTGGGAGACCCTTGAAAAATAAGATTGAATGGTTTCTCCATTCTGAAACTTTACTCCTTTCAATTGGTTCCGCAGGGTCATCTTCCGATTTATGTTCTTCCCTTCAAATAGCTTGGTCAAAGAGTCAAACATCTCCTTGGGTGTCTTTAGAGAAGACACATGGGGTATGAGATGGTCTTTGATAGAATCATCAATGATTCTCTTTTCCTTGACCAAGTTCTTCTTATGCAATACCTTAGCCTCTTCATCCTCTGGGATAGGGATGTCTTCTTTTACATATGACTCCAACTCATTCTCTTCCAGGATTAACCCAATCCTATACTTCCAAGCTCAGAAGTTATCAGCTCCTTCAAGCTTATCCTCAAGCTTGGTGTGGTGAGACGTCTTAAAAAGTACTTCAAATGGAAATAGAAAATATTTAGGTCTTACCACTTGAAATGCTGAAAACTGGATTTGGTCCCGGATTAGGGTTTGTCGGAAAAACCCTAAAAATTCAAAATGTGAATTTCAATTTTCTGAAAGGATAGAAAGATGCGCCTTGATGAGCTGATCAGCCTGGTGTATTCAGAATTTGAGATCAGCAAAGCTTTACCCTTCAGATTTGCCTTTTTGTCCTCCCGGGTTCACTAGGGAGAGCCTTGAATTAGGGTTTGAGCTTCCCGGAGATCTACGCAGCCAAAAATCTTGATCCAAAGCTCTAAACTTCAATTTTTGCAAGGAGCTTCCAGCTATGTCTTCAGATTTTAGAAATTCCTATTTTTGTGGAAACCCTAATGTTTAGGGCCAAATCTGAAAATGCTCAGAATTGAATTCTGATTGGACAGATAGATTCTCCTTGATGAGTAGAGTCAATCTACTATACTACTTTTCCAAAATCTGTGGAGAGAAACCCAATAAACAAGAAACTCAAGTTTTCGTCACTGCAAAATGTTTTCTTCTCAGGTTAGCTTTGATACCATGTTAAATTTTGAGCATTAATTCACAATACTCTTGGATCTTTACTGAGAGAATAACATATACAATATATCAATGCATAACAATCACAATAAGCATGACAAGCATCACAAGAATCAAAAGCATGAGAGACAAGAGACACAAAGTTTCCGTGGGGAAAACCCTAAGGTGAAAAACCCCACAACTTCCTCAAAGATAGAGAGAGCAATGGCTCAACCAAAGTACAACCAAAATACACCGAGATAGTCTTCTAGTAGCAGATGATCCTCCTCCTCATTAGTGCGCCACTTTTTGAGTGAGAGAGATATAATTTTCGGAATGATCTAAATAGAGATCTCCTGATCTCCTATTTATACTAACCTGTTTGCTTAGTGACCTTATGGGGCCGACTTGTCTAGATAGGTACATCCATAATATAATATATATTTCAAGGCCAACCCCACACATGGTGGTCTAATAACCCATCGGCAAGTACACACACTTGTGACACTTGTCAATCCATATGACGACACTTCTTTATAGAGGAATAACACATCTCTAATAACGATACAATAAATATATATGAAATACATAGATGAAATACATTCCAAAGTTACATATACATCAACACTACCATCCTGGATAGGATCACCTTTTGGGATAACTACAAGTTGTGTGATAACAAGACCACACATGAAAGTATGGAAGCATAGTGGGTTTCATATGATGCAAGTCAAACAGGCAACCAACAATTAGTTGTGAGTTGATTTTTTCTTCATATCTTGTTTATTGTTGTTTTAATGATCAAGAGATCTTCTTGGAATACTCTATGTTGACATTCTCTATGTGTGGCCTATCTAATGATGTATGCAAGCTATCTACAACAACAACAGTAAGTAAGCTCCAACAGCTAATGCAACTGCTTAAAATGAGGTAATTGAAGTAGTGTCTTGTTTTATAGAATGCAAATATATTATTTTTTTACTCATTACTATTTGTCTAATACACTGTTGAAATTTTGGCAGCCTCTCTTCATTTGTGATGTAATAATTTTGTAAACTCTAGCATTGCTCCAAATTCACGAGTTTGTATTTTGTTTTGAATTTATTGATGTAAAATTTGTTAGTTTTTCAGAATTTACTTCAATCTGATCTAGGATCTTAACTGAGAGAACAACATCTACAACATATCAATCATGGACACAATAATGCAAACACAAGAGACACAGAGTTTTACTTGGGGAAAACCATAAAGGTGAAAAACCCCAATAACTTCCACAAAGATAGGTAGAGCAACGATACAACCCAAGTACAAGAGATAGTCTTCTCCTAGCAGCAGAACCTCCTCCTCACAAGTGCGCCACTTTCTGAATGAGAGAAGTTTGAGTAATGAGTGATCAAATAGAGATCTCTCGGTCTCTATTTATACTTGTCCTGTCCTGCCCAATAAACTAATGGGGCCTACTTGTCTAGCTTAACACATGGTTAACTTAATCCGGGCCGACCCCACACTTGGTGGTCTAATAACCCATTTACCCACATGACTCATACAGGTCCGACCCCATCAAGGTGGTCTAATAACCCATCAAGTATAAGTTACGAGACTTACAATATAAATGACGACACTTCCATATAGAGGAATAATAACATCTCTATAGGAATACAAACACTTCGGTATAGAGGAATAATAACATCTCTATAAGATTACAATACTCATGGGTAAAATACTTTCCGAAGTTACATATACATCAACACTCCCTCTTAACTAGGAAGGTATTTCTCGACACAGATCTGCTAGCACAAGTCTTCTTCTCTGGATCATCATTAGCGAATCATCGTCCTCGGGTCATCATCATCGTCACTGCTGTAGCTATCTCAATCAATCTCTGAATCTACTCGTCATAGGAAGTTCTACAAAGCCAGTCCTTTTTCATACTGGATGTAGGCCCACCACCTGTAGGTCTTCATCATCACTGGTCATACTGTGGAATTCTCAGGACTCATCATGTGCGTCTGCAAAACCTCGTAAGAGCATCCCAGGCCATTTATGAGCACACAGCTCAATTATCGAATCTCCCAAGATCTTTTACATGCCACTGCACAACCTGTCCCCGACCACGGAGTATCAACCTGATACTCACCATACATCTACCTGATGTATATCATCACATGATCATCCTAATCATCATCATATCTACGAGCTATCCAACAAGTAGGTACACCTCAGGACTGATTACACTGCCTCTGCAAAACCTGCAAGATCTCTCAGGACTGATTACACTGCCACTGCAAAACCTGCAAGAGCATCTCAGGACTGATTATATGCCTCTGCAAAACCTATGTACCAAACTATCACATCAATGTCTTCAGATCACCACATAGTCCATGGAGCACAACCCAGATGCACACACACAACACTTACACTCACTATCTACCACCATGTGAAAGGCTCACATCACTTACATCAACGACCATGGGAGGACCAACCTACCACCATGTCGGAACGACCCCAACACTTACATCAACGACCATGGGAGGACTAACCTGCCACCATGTCGGAACGGCCCCAACACTTACATCAACGACCATGGGAGGACTAACCTGCCACCATGTCGGAACGGCCCTAGCACTTACATCAACGACCATGGGAGGACTAACCTGCCACCATGTCGGAACGGCCCCAGCACTTACATCAACGACCATGGGAGGACTAACCTGCCACCATGTCAGAACGGCCCCAGCACTTACATCAACGACCATGGGAGGACTAACCTGCCACCATGTCGGAACGGCTCAGCCCTTACATCTTATCATGGGAGGACCAACCTACCACCATGTAAGAATGGATCGGTGTGCATTTGTGTCTTCGGACTCATCACTTCCCTCTGGAAGGCATTTCGATCTGAAGTAAACCAAGTCTCCCTCTAAAGTATTCAAACTTCACTCTGGCAAGCTGCTTGGTCAACACATCGGCTATCTGCTCATCTGTCGCAACATACAGGAGCTTCACTGCTCCTCTCTGCACCATATCCCTGATATAGTGGAACTTGATCTCAATGTGCTTCAACCTGTCATGGAACACTGGGTTCTCTGACAACTTCACACAACTCTAGTTGTCGCAATATACAAGTAGCACTCAACTGGAGATCAAACAAATCAGACAGTAGCTTCCTAAGCCATACTGCCTCACAACTAGCTGAACAAGCTACGACATACTCTGCTTCAGCTGTACTCAGTGCCACACAAGACTGCTTCCTGCTAAACTAAGAGATCACACCTGATCCCATATTGAAGCAGCACCCCGAAGTGCTCTTTCGATCAATGGCACTGCCTGCCCAATCCAAATCAACATAACCCTCCAGGTTAAACTTTTGATTCACCTCATACTTGAGGCCATAGTCAACCATACCCTTCAGGTACCTTAGAATATGCTTTACAACAACCAGGTGAACACTCCTCGGATCCATCAGGAACTGGCTCAATGTGTTCACCGCAAAGCAAATATCTGGTCTCGTGTTCGTCAGGTACATCGAGGACCCAATCATCTGACGATACATCGTGACATTAACCGGATCAGATGAAGCATCACACAGAAGCTTCAGGTTCGATGCCATAGGTGTGTCCATGGCCTTGTAGTCCATCATCCCGAACCTCTTCAGGATCTCTACTGCATACTTCCCTTATCCAAGGAAGATTCCATCTGCACTCTACCACACCTCCATACCAAGAAAGTAGTGCATCATACCCAAGTTCTTCATCTCGAACTTGGTAGCAAGCTTCCGCTGTGTGTCGGAAATCAATCTATCCTCACTTGTAACAAACAGGTTATCCGCATACAAAAGTAGTATCACTGGATTTCCTTCCTCAACCTTGTAGTAAAGGTTGGAATCCGCTTTACTCTTGGTAAAGCCCAAACTGGATAGAAAGCTATCTATCATACCATACCAAGTTCTGCACATATATGACTTCCCGTCATGTGTCTCAAAACCAAGTGGCTGCTCCACATACACTTCCTCTTCAACTACACCATTAAGAAAGCTGTCTTGACATCCATCTGGTGTATCTTCCATTTCCTCACTGCAGCCAGAGCAAGTACTGATCTGATGGAAGTGTGCCTGGCTATAGGTGTAGAAGTCTCTATGCTACCACCTGCAGCATGCTTGATCTTGTAGATCCTCTTGGAAGTCACTACAGAATCCCCTTTAGGTCTTGGGACTGCATCCCGAACATGTTCATGATCGACTGGTACTCCTCGATCATGGCATTCTTCCCAGATCCTGGGAACTTCAATATCTTCAATATTTTCAATAGATAACTTTGTTGCTGAACAAATGTTGTAGTCCTTCTTTTGTAGGTGATGGTATATGATCTTTCCTACACAACAAGTTAAATTGCATGATTAGAAAACATCTCATAGTTTTCAGAACAAATTCTTACACATAAAGAAATATGTCATACAGTCATGCAATTATCTTAGCCAATGCTTCAGTACAACATTTATCCATATCCCGTAACTTTCTAGATGCCTTCCAATCTCTACCAGAACATTGTTAAGAGTGTGTACAACTCCCAACATGTCAGCAAAGAGGTTTCATTCTAGATAAGTAGCAATGGAATGTTGTACAGTGCCATAGGTCACTTACCCATGTATATTAGTAGTATATTGTTCATCAATGCAACTATTCTAATATGCATAATACACAACCTAATTCTAGGAACATGAGTATATACATTATTGAACAGTATTATTTAAACAATAAAATATGCAGTGAATGATAATTCAAATACTTATCTTTGTTTGTTTGTTGGGTTGACTCCCTCTCAGTCTTTGTTTCTTTTCTGCAACTCCATTTTGATGTGAGAAGTGGTAAACTCCCTCTAAATATCTGCATCCTTGCAGAAACTACTGAAGTGTGCTCCTTCTTGATCTTTGCTTCCTGGATTACCTGTCCTTGAACTTATATCCATCCTTAATCACTATGTATGCTTATTAGTATCATCATTGTGTTATCCTTAAAATCTCATACATTTATTAGTATATTCTCAATACTATCAAAACACAATAATCTTAAGCATGTATAGTCATGATCATTTCAAACAGAAATAATAAGCATTAGTATTCAAGGACTCTTATGGTTAGTCATATCATAAATTAAAGTAAGAAACATAATATGCCTAAACCCGTGATTACTCAAACCTATACTTTCATGACTCTTCTGGTTAATCATATCATCAATTAAGGTAAGAAACATAATATGCATACACCCATGATTATTCAAACCTATGAATAATCATTATCAATCATGCCATGTATACTTATATAAGAGATCCTAACACAAGGTAGGATTCTAACTTGATATAGGAAAAACATACCTGGATTAATATGTTAGCTAGTTATTGTCTAACATACCCACATGATGTCTTCTTGTTCTCTTAAGTGACTTGTGCTAGTAACCTGCATATCTCATAGGTTAACCAAGTTATACATACCTCATAAGTAGATCTTCTAAGTGATCCATGACAATGGATGAATCTTTGTCTTCCTGTCATCATGATCATATGTTCTTGAACTAGAACATGATTTGTCTTTCTTGGTGTACCTTTCATGTTTGTGGACAACATAAACCTCATACAACACCGTAGTGCATTAGTACAATCATAAGTGTCAACACCCTAATCAATGAATATCTTCTATCATGCATTCATAATTTTATTAAGGTGATACGACAAGTCTAAATTTAATCAAGATTGTACTAACGGTAATAACATGAAGACAAACATACCATAAACTTAATCATGAACAAATCTCGAAACATACATGGATGAGTCATACCTGTCGAGATTGCTTGTAATCTTCTTATGTAAGGCCTTAGCCTCATCTCCCTCTGAAACAGGAACTTCTTCACTTATGCACGTGACCAACCCATTCTCTTCTAGGATTAACCCAATCCACTTGATTTGCAGGAACTGGATCTGGAGCTGGATTAGGGTTTGTCAGAGAAACCCTAAAAATTCAAACTTTGAATTTCAAACTTTCGAAAGGATAGAAATATGCGCCTTGATGAGCTGATCAAGCTGGTATACTCATAATTTGAAAACTGCAAAGTTTCACCCCTCAAATTTGCCTTTGAATCTCCCAGATTCATTGGACATGACCCCGAACTAGGGTTTGATAAAGCCTACTCTTCTCCCCAATCAAAAGGTTCGATCCAAAGCTCTAAGCTTCTATTTTTCTGAGGAGCTTCCAACCGTGGTCACAGATTTCAAAAATTTCCATTTTTGCAGAAGCCCTAATTTTCACTTTTCCGATCAAAGTCCCGAACTAGGGTCTGATCAAGCCCGGCCTTCTTCCCAACCAAAAATTATGAACTTGGTCTCTAAATTTCGATTTTGTTGAGTAGCATTCAGTTGTAGTCTCCGATTACAAAAATTCCAACTTTCTTCAAAACCCTAAATTCCGGAAGCCATGAATGAAGGTGCTAAAAAATAATTCTGTTTTGACAGAAATATGTACCTGATTGTTTCTGGTGTAACTCCGAACTTTTCGATCCACAAGGTCTAAAAAAGTTTCCTGTGATATCCCGACCTGTCATCTTTCCAACCCCACAGGTATGACCTCAAATCGATTCTCTGAGAGAGATTTATTCCAAGTGTCGCAACGTGACCTGTTTATGGGATAAAACAGGAGAGCGAACTTGTACGGCGTTCCACGTGTCACTGATTCAGTTTCAGCCTCTGAAAACGTTACCTGAGAAAGTACAGTCCGTGCACTACCTGTCACTTTTTACGAAATTTCATTTGGAGCTTCCTAGTCCAAGTTATGACATTTTTTACAAGGTCACCTGTTTATAACTGAGATCTAGAAGAGGCAGAAACCCTATATTGTACAGATCATAAATCACAAAGTACAACTAATTAGAGGTTGTCCTTTCGACACAAGGTACATGGGGGTCTTAGCTTCGCCCTGCACGAGTTTCAGACCCTGAAACCTTGCCAAAAGTTATTTATAGAGAAAGTGCTACGATGACTGGTTTTTGCTATATCAAGCCCTCGCATCGCAAGTGCAACAAGTGTCATACATGCCATACCATGCCTTCTTTCAGGCTAGCTATGATACCATGTTAGTTTTTCAGAATTTACTTCAATCTGATCTAGGATCTTAACTGAGAGAACAACATGTACAGCATATCTACAGCATATCAATCATGGACACAATAATGCAAACACAAGAGACACAGAGTTTTACTTGGGGAAAACCATAAAGGTGAAAAACCCCAATAACTTCCACAGAGATAGATAGAGCAATGATACAACCCAAGTACAAGAGATAGTCTTCTCCTAGCAACAGAACCTCCTCCTCACAAGTGCGCCACTTTCCGAATGAGAGAAGTGTGAGTAATGAGTGATCAAATAGAGATCTCCCGATCTCTATTTATACTTGTCCTGTCCTGCCCAATAAACTAATGGAGCCTACTTGTCTAGCTTAACCCATGGTTAACTTAATCCGGGTCGACCCCACACTTGGTGGTCTAATAACCCATTTACCCACATGACTCATACAGGGCCGACCCCATCAAGGTGGTCTAATAACCCATCAAGTATAAGTTACGACACTTACAATATAAATGACGACACTTCTGTATAGAGGAATAATAACATCTCTATAGGAATACAATACTCATGGGTAAAATACTTTTCAAAGTTACATATACATCAACAAAATTATTCAACACAATAAATGACATTAAAATTTTTTGTACATGTTAACAAAGACAATTGAATCTCATTTCGGTTTATTGCAAAACAGTAGTATGATTCTAGTTATCTACTCTATCATTTGATATGTGTTGCAATTCAACATTGTCACAAGACATTAATCAATCATAGATGTTATTTCTATCTTATAGTAAAGGTTAATGCTACTCTATGTCAATATGACATTAATTAAGTACTTTCATTTGGAGGCTATAGCTGAAATTGGCTCTCCTTTAGCCATATTTTTGCATGCATCATGGGTACAATCATTATACAATAGATATGCCTCTCATATGAATTTTTCCATAATGTTTCTAACTCCTTGTTTGTGATAATGCCATGAAAATAATAATATAACACCCCAAGAAACTTCTAGACACTTCCCCTCATTTCGAGGATGTTATATTGTGTAAAGTGGATGGTGCCTAATTTTTAGGCATCTTGCATTGAGGGAATCGAAGGGAGTCGAACTTGTGACCTCCCCTACACCGAAGGGAGATATCTCACGTATAGCTGATGACCACTTGATCAAACCCTTCGGGCTAAAATAATTCTTATATATGAAAACTATGACTTTTATATAGGTTATGGATTTGGTAATTAATTTTGTTTTAACATTTTTGCTCTTGTACTAAGAGAATGTAGGAAGGCATATTTATGCCAATATATAAGCAAAAGTAGTTCATGGCACTAGAAAAATAGAGTATATCGTATAGTACATGAATGTAGTGCTTAAGGCATCTCCTCTCTCCTCAAAATCACTTTAGGAGCCACTTTTTTCCTCCAAATGCAATTTCAACATTGAAGAACTCTAAAACCATGAATTCTAGAATTAAGTACATTAGTACATTATAAATTTTTTACTTTTAATTAATGTCCAAAATACAAAAGTCTACCAAATTAAAAATAAAGTATTTTAAATATGGAGGGATCAAGAAAAAATGAGATACTAATCTATTTAGATGGAGAGCACCAACCTATGGGATCTCCATAGGCCCTAATGCAACCTTAGTTGTATTAGCACTGGAGGCCTCATGATGACCTACCTTGAAAGTAGTTGAAACCATCTATTTATAAAGCAGTGTTGCAAACATCTCTGATTTCCCCTGATATTTCTGGTTTCACCCAAGTTTTTCAGGTTGTTGATTTGTTCGATATTTTCCAATACACACACACACACACAGATTTTGATTTATTTATAAGTACGGATGTTTTTATTTTATTTTTCAACTATTATATTGACTATTTACGCTAAGGTGACATATGAAAACACATCTCCCTAACACTTGGTTGTAAAATTCACTTCCATTTGGTTTTAAAAATATTATATTCAGTATTTATGCAAAGCTGTCACATGAGAACACATCTCCCTTACACTCGCTATAAAATGCACCTTCATTTCCTATTTGAAATTAGAATAACGAAAATCCAAGGCCTTTGGACCTATATTGCAATTAGAATAACTAAATTCCAAATTCGTTGCACCTATATTGGTTGGACCGTGCTTTGCATGATGGAAGTAATAGGGGATATTTGTGCATGCTTTTCTTTTACAGAATGCAATATGTGTTTTTTCTCTTAATAGTTTTGTTAGGGTATGTTGTTTTAGTCTTGTTAGGGTATTTTTTTTAGTGCTTAGAGATGAGGTTTGAGGCTATTGATGTGACTATTGTTCATGCTACATTACTGCCAAAAAAACTGCTTTAGGGTTGTTTTGGGCCCAGAAAATCCCTAGTTATGCCTATATATGGGGAATGATCCTTTTCATCACTAATTATGTCCAAATATGAGGAATGATCCTTTTCATCACTGTTTATGTGTCCATGATGGAGATTAGGTATTGTTAGGGGTTTAAGACATACCCATAATTAGATCAGACAACCTCAACCCCGTTGTCTTATCCTCAAAATTAGCCTATATTTAAGAACCAGGCCTACTACTGCTAACTTAAGGCCTTAAAGAGCCCACAAAATACACAGAAATAGTCCATACCTACCCATAAATGTTGCTTTTGTCCAAATTTCTGCCCAAAATTTATTTTAAGGTGATTTTCATGATTGTTTAATACTGCAAAGGGTCAAAATAGGCATAGGTTTTCTCCAGAAAAGATTTATTAACGTTGTTTGAAGACAAAACAGACCTAGAGATACCTTCAAATAGGAATACCATTGATGTTTGATGTCCTAGACACACATATAATGCCTAAATTGCTATAGAGAATGCATAGATCTATCCTAAAAGTTCTCAATTGTCCCAACCATACCCATAAATCCTAGAAAAACTCCAAGTGACCACCCATGCAAATAGGGGGGAAACAAGAACTAAGTGAGGGGATCTCTCATGATGATGGATGAGTTAATGATTTAGAAAAATGGTGCATGATGCTTAAAAATGTGTGCAATTTCTTACCTTTACAATAACCTAAATAACACTCACCCCCAAGGAAATGGTTTGTAGTGTTCTCAAGATGGATTTTGGAAATCCTTGCCTTCCCATAACCCACATAACAAGAATCCCACTTAAAATGGCTCCCAGTGTTGTCAAGATAGAATTTAAATTGGATTGTTTACACAATTGCATATGACATCGAAAGAACTGCTACCCCTTGAAATTTATGTACCACAATTGTTTACCCAAGAAATAATATGACACGGAACACATGAAAATTGAATAGTCAACTTCAAGACAACAACATGTTTAGACAAATGTACAACCAAAAAAGCATTTAATTTTGCAGAACTCAAGTTAAACAACCTTTCAATTAAGATTGGCATTTCTTGAGCTACATGAAAGTATTACTAAAAATGTAGCCATCCCCTTTATGTGGCACTACAAGGCTATAATGGGAGCTTGCAAAACTTCCATCACCTCTCCCTTTTATGCTAAAAATATCCCCACAAATGGAGATTTCACAACTTACATCCTCTATATGCCAAAAAACAACCCTACAAATTAACAGCATTCGCAACAAAAGTGTGGCAACATGCACAAAAGACGAACACTAGGATTAGAGTGGAAAAAAACCCTTAATGGAGTAGTAGAATGGACACCGAAATTAGAGTGGAGAAAACATTCCAGTTGAAGTATCCATATTAGAGTGAATAAAACCCCAATGGGGTAAAAAAAATTATGTTATGTAGAGGTTCCAAAAACCATAAAAATATTCTATTATACATAGGTGTCAAAAACCATAAAAAAAGATATTATATTATGTAGATTTGTCAAAAACCATACAAAAATGGTATTTATCTATATCGTGAGACTAAAAGGGCCATCGTTGAATCAAAGACAATGTGAGAATATATAGTCATTGTAACTCCTTATGTCATACATCCACCTGTCTGCTTAACAAGTAGGTGTCATGTGTAAAACAAAATGCTAACAAAATGTTTTACATGTTAGTTTGCTAAGGTTTGTGGTGGGTTTCACTTAAATTGTCAATGTAGCTTTCATATTGTCTCCTAGTACTTATACATGAAATGCATTGAATTTACTATTGTGCTAAATCTTGGTCTTGATTGAAATTGCATAGAGTTCAATAAGTTGTTGATTTGATGCAGTCAGTGAGAAAATAGTGTACTTTTAAATTGCATTCTATTAGATATTTCTGATTTATTTATGCAATATGATAGATGACCTTATCTAGGAACTCAATGTTATGGAGGCAAAGGAATAGGCCAAGCAAAGAAGTCTGTATATAATGCTAAGGAAACAACTAGCTTAGGGGAAGGGTAGCCAAGCAGTACAAGATGTTGCCCCTAATGCATGCAAAAGACGTTCCACAAGACAAATGAATCCAGAGAGCAAAGCAAAAATGCGAAGCCTTTCACTTTGTAAAGGAAAAATAGATTTATGTAGGACTTGCTTCAAATTCACAACTACTAAATCCTATTCTCAATGGAAACTGCATCGAGTTTAATAAGATGCTTCTTTAATGTACTCAATGAGAAAACAATGTACTTTTTAATTGCATTATATCCGATGTTTAGAATTTATTTATGCAATACAATATTTTATGCTTTCTAATATATCTTTTCGTGGATATACATGCTCAACTTATGATTTTTATATGTTGGCGCTTAGTCTTATGGAGGCCAGAAAACATGCCAAGCAAAGAAGGTCGTATATAATGACAAGGAAACTACGTAGGGGAAATTTATCCAAGTAGTGAAGTTGATGTCTTAGGGAGAAACTTAGATGCACTTATAAACCAATAGAAAATCCTCACAAAAATCATCAAAGAGTTCAAGATTTAACTTCAAAAAAAAAAAATTCAAATGATCTTCTTGAGGCAGGATTTTTTATAAATTTGTATATTTTATTGTTATTATTTAAGAGTGATTAGAGTTGTTCTTGTTCCTATTTCTTGTAAATAGCTTTGGGAATTGTAAATAAACAATGTATTGGTACCATTTTTTCCCTGATATGATATATGCATGTGGAATATCTCTTGTTTCAAAATATGAAATAATGAATTTGTTTTCCAAGAAAAAAAATTGTATTTTATATTCAAAAGAAACTAGAAATACATTCTTCGGGTAGATCTCAAAATGAGTTCATCTTAGTTTATATATTAAACAGAGAAGATCTGTTATATATATCAAATACTGATATTAATGAGACAAGAGATGGACCATATACCCTTGAAAACATAGAAGATAAACAATATTGAAATTCACTAGATATTCCTGATATTAGAAACAACATTGACACAATCATTATGTTCTTCAATTGACCATGATACAAGAGTCATGTATAATCCCTTTTTAAACATGGAGTCAACCACTTGATTACACTCCCAATAGAAATGAGTGAAATTGATTGACTGGAAGTTGCGAGCAATTTGTTTCAAATCATCAATGAGATTATGGACATTGCTTGAGTTGTTCATATAGTTAATAACAAACATAGAGTTTCCCATGATCTTGACAATTTGAATATTTTGCTCCTCAGCAAACTTGAGGAGATGAAAAAGAGTCTGTAATTATGCCCAATTGTTGGATCTCGAGCCTAATGAACAAACATTCTGAAAGAAATGGACTGGATACAAATATAAGACAAAACCAAAACCACATCTAAATCCATTTTCTTGAGAATCCCCATCGAAACAAGCCCAGGGAAATGTATCTGGAGGGTTGAAAGTACGAATTTGATGCGTCTCGATCTTCTTGTTAATATTTTATGAAATTATTAAACAGGGCTTGGATTTTACCAATTAAAGAGGTAGATAGAAGGGATTCTTCATACAATAACACTTTGTTCCTCATAAGCCATATCCCCAGGTGGCAAGAAAGGGCAGAGGGTGAAACTCCTTCAGGTCTTTAGATTGAAGATACTTAATGATATAGAGCATCCACCAACTGCACCCCTTGTTAAGAGATGTCGTTCATAATAGAACCTCCACTTGAATTCAGTTCAATCTTGTCGATGTCAATGGAGCATCCATATGTTGGGAACTAATATCTAGCTTAAAAAATGAACCTAACTAAACTTCGGTTGCACTCCAGGTGCCAATCTGGCTGATCCGAAATTGTAGGGATATGCTGAGTTTAGTTGGCCAAAGGAATTATGGGTGGGAAACCAAAATAATAAAAAGAGACTGAGATGGACAGAAGGGGGGGATATTTTAGTGGATATTAGTTAATCTTTGTTGTATCGAGTCCAGTGAGTTGATATGTGGACAGTAAGTTTTAATAAGAGTATTATGGGCACTTGATTATGTTCAGTGAGATGGATTAATGTCCTACAAGACTTTTAGAGTTCTCTGTGTGTGTATGTGTCTAGTATGCCACATGCTGTCTGATATTTAATATGGTTATGCACTCTGGGTTATTTATTTTCTAATATATATTTCCTAAGTTTTGTGCAGTGAGACAGGTTTGTTATAGTTCAATTCTTTGTTAGTTTGTTGCCCTGTTTTTCTTGCAGGAGTCCGAGGTATTTTGTAGCAAAGTGACTGCATCATTTTGGTATTAGAGCAAACCACATTGGGCCAGAAGGGAATCCATTGTTGTAATCCTACCGCTAGAGACTTAGCTGCTAAAACTGAAGAGTTGGTTTGAGAGGAGAACTAAGTAAACTCGTAGGAGCCAAAGAGTTGGTTCGAGAGGAGAACTAAGTGTGCTTGGAGGAGCACTAGATTGCATGGAGGTGCATTATTGTTACCAGTGGGTTTGGATATGGAAATCCATATGGTGAACAACTTTAAGAGAGAAATATGTTGAGAAGCCAAAGAGAGATTGGCGAGTAAAAGTTGAAAATGGAAAAGGAGAAGCGGGTGAGCCAAGAAGAGAAAGAATGGATTAGGGCAGAGATACAAGCAATTAGGAAACTAATCAAAGAGCGTGATCAAAGAATGCAGAGAAATGCAAAGATCCGAACCATCAAAAGGAGGATAAGGGCCTTGGAGGAAAAAGAAAAACATCAAATTGAAAAGAGAGATTTCAAAGGGGTTCTTAGTTGTGGAAGTGCTTTGCTACCTATAAGAATGTAAAGCACTTGAGGAAGAATACATAAACACTAAAATTGTGTGTGTTGTTCAGAGCAGACAAAAAATGATGAGAGGATTAAGCATGTAGAGACCTACATGCATGCAGATAAATGTGAGGATAAGAATGATGCTACCAATTGCATTCCCTTAAAGATTAAGGAGAGAGAAGAGAATATTTACCTTCCAGTGGAGATAGTTGTAGTGGATAGAGAAACTGTTAAAAAATATTACAATGTTGTTGGGGAATACATTGTTGAAGATCAAGAATACAATGTTGCTGAGCACATGGGAGCAAAGGAGGAGAAAAAAATATTCCATTGGTGGAAGAACAATTGGTCGGGCAATGCATAAAGAGTGTGGTTGAATATGTAGACAAGCCATCAGCCTGGAATGCTGGGAAGGAAAGGTAGTACTCGAAGTTGGAAATAAGTGCGACTGTAGGCACTCAAGGAGATGAAGATTTGACTTTGAGAGTGTATACCTAGATCCAAAGGTCAATTGCTAGAAAGAAGCACGAAGGAGGGTATATGGAATAAGACCATTACAGAGAAGTGAGGGTCAATGAAATCTTGATAAATAGAATGCCATTGCAACAAAGTAAATATGGGGGAGCAAATTCCGTGTGCATGGAACATTTAAAGGAAAAGGGTTCCTTTAGTGAAAATGAACCTAACAAAGTTGCAACAAAAGGGAAGCTAGCTGAGTATTTGCAGCTCATGCATGTGGTAACAAAGGTGGCAAAGAAGGACATTGGACAAGGTGTGACAGATAAAAAAGGCAGTGTTCCAATTGTTAATGTAGTTGAAGACCAAAAATCCATGGAAGAATCATTAAATGTTCCTGAGCAAGGAACTAATGGCAGGCTAAAAATGAATTTATGAAGATAGATGGTTTAAACCAAGGTTGGTTGGTGCAGCCGAGTACATGCATGAAGGATTATATGTAGAATCTTAATACTATCATAATGAAAAAATAGTGGTTGTTGTTGATTACAATGTTGTTGTTTAGGGTTTTGTGGTTGCATTTTGATCGATGGAGTAAACGAAGGAAAACAACTTGAACCAAGAGGTTCATATTTTCTTTTAACATGGGAAGAATGATGTGGAGCATCCTCCAACTATTAAATTAATGTAACTTCAAAGTATATTCTACTTGTGCTTTATTATTGTAACTCCGTCTGTGATGTTTTACCTCCGTCGGGGATTTCATTATTACATTTGGTCATGTAAGTAAGTTGGGTCGTTAGCACCCAAGAGAATGTAATATAAGTGGTAATTGAGTCTCCCTAGAGAATTCAGTCCAATTAGGATTATTGAGGCCGACCTAGCTGAGTTAAAGGTTAGGTCAAAACTAATGTATAAATAGAGAGTGAGTTCCTCTCATTTATTCATTCACTCACTTGTGCAATTTGCATTAGAGAGAGAGAGAGATATCTGCGAAGGAGAAGAAGGAGTGGCTTGGATCTAGAGTCTGATCTTTTTGTCTCTCGTATTTGTGAGACATATTTTTTTGGCATTGTAATTTGATCATCTATATTGAGGAAGTTCTTGCTGGGTTTTCTTACCCTTGAGGGTTTCCCAGATATATTGTTTTTGTGCTTTGTGATTGTATCTTTTAGAGATCCTTATTATGCTGCTATTGCGAATGATGTATTGAATGATAATGAAATTGGAATTTAATCTATAGTAGCATATAATATTAACATGGTATTAGAGCTAGCTTGAAAAGAGTAACTTTCACAAGGTAAAAATCTCTCTCTCTCTCTCTCTCTCTCTCCGGATGTGAAAAATTAGGGTTTACCACATAAGTGGAATTTTGGAGTGCAATTGGCATAGGGAAGTGCGCATCTCCAAAATTGAAATTTTGGCACCAAGATCGAAATTTTTGAGTGGGTGGATCGTGGAGCTGTGCACTCATTTTTTTGACATTATGGAAGATGACATTTTGAAAATGGTTGAATACACCAGTATTTTTGGACACATATCAGGAGCTCTAAATTCAAATTTTTTCACTCTGATTCCTAAATGATACAATCCTAAATCCTTTGGGGATTTTAGGCCAATAGCATTATGCAATTTGGCGTAAAAAATTATTACCAAAATTATTGTTGAACGTCTGAAGCCGTTTTTTTCTAAATGGATCTCGACTGAACAGTTTGTCTTTCTACAGAATCGACAGATACAGGATGTTGTGGGAATCTCTCGAGAACTTTTACACTCTATTGATAAAAACAAACGAAAATCTATTCTCCTTAAAATAGACTTGGAAAAAGCTTATGACAGGGTAAATTGGGATTTCTTGAGAATTGTATTGATTCAAATCTGGGTCCCCCCACTGGTTATTAACTGGATTATGGCAAGTTTGACTTCAATGAATATTGCAGTTTTGATTAATGGAGCTCCTACTGAATTCTTCAGTTGTTCCAGGGGAATTCGTCAGGGTTTCCCTCTTTCTCCACTCCTCTTTCTGCTGGTAATAGAGGGTTTGAGTAGATTGATTTCACAAGATAAAAATTATGGGGATGTAAAGGGCATTAAAATCAAGAAGGATTTATATCTGTCACACTTATTATTCGTGGACGATGTCTTATTATCGGGGAATGATTCAGTGGTCGAATGGAAAATCTATAAAGAAATCATCAAAACTTTCTACAGTGCTTCTGGGATGTTGGTTAGTATCTCTAAATCCTGTTTTTTCAAAACAGAGTTTCTGAAAATCGGATGGAGGATATTTTGCATCTTTTGCCTTATAAATGTTCATCTCTTGTTGATGGCTTCAAGTACTTAGGTTACTATTTAAAACCAAATGGGTATCTTCTAAAAGATTGGAATTGGTTACTTCGGAAGGTTGAAGCCAGAATTTCCTAGTGGACATATAGATTATTATCTATTGGGGGAAAACTAACACTTGTCAAAGAAGTATTAACCAGAATTCCAGTCTATTGGTTTTCTCTTCTTCCTGTGCCCAAATCTGTCATCAATTCATTAAGAAAATTATTTATCAACTTTATGTGGTATGGTGGGATGAATAGACCTAAGCTGGTTATGGCAAGTTGGGAAAGGATCTCTCTTCTAGAAAGCTCAGGCGGATGGGGGTTGAAAGATTTGTCTTCTTTTAGTGAGGCTCTGTGATTAAAATTTTTATGGAGAAGTTTGTTTGGAAATACGCTGTGGTTCAAAGTCATCGAGCTGGAGTATATAAAAGGGAAAATCAGCAATTGGTTCAAGAATCCGAAAAAGAACATTCGAGGGGTTTCTCCTATCTGGAATGGGTTTCTAAAGGTTTATTGTTGGATAGCTAAAGATTTAGTTTGGCAAGTCGGTACAGGTAAGGAAATTGCGATCGAGGTGGATCCAATTTTGGGTATGGATGACTCATATTAACTCTCAACTGAGTTATTGGCCCTTCTGAGATTTTACGGCTTTTATACTCTTAATAGTATAAATAATTATGGTGTTGGTGCTTATTGGCTGAGCGCTAAGGACATTGGGTTGTCTGGAGCTACAGGATATGAATGGGACATATATATTCTTTCTTTAAATTCTGCAGGATGCAAATTAACTAAGGAAAATGATAAAATTATTTGGGTAGGTAATGAAAGCACAGGAATGGTGACAGCAAAGTCTTCCTATAACCGCACAGAACCCGGGTCATTATAGAAAACCTCAAGAACAGTTATACAAGCCAACAAATGGTTCTGTTGTCGCGCTTGAACTGGTGATGAGTACTGACACTGAAAATTGGCATCCATACAAGAAAGAAATCTAGGACTGGTGTGACAAGAGAGAGAGATTTTTATAGAAAGGAGAATAGACATCCGCATCTCTCTGACGCAGATTGGTTAAATAAATACTTGTGGAAGGATATTCACGAAATTTTTTGGGCATCTTTTGGAAACGAGTTGCACGTGTGGATATCAAGACTCGCAGAGAGAAAGAATCGTTTTCAACCAGAAGGAGTATCGACCGAATGGACTCCAGAGCTCATTCAGAGGCTTAAAGCAATAGATATCCCACTCTCGCGAGCAGTCGACTTTTGGGTTGAGAACATACTAGAAGGATTCGTCACAGAGTTTGTTGTGGACACCCTGAAGTCCTACAATGCAGTGGAAGCAGATTTTTTCAAAGGTTTTAGAGGTAAGTACCTGAACAGTCTGAGTTTATATATTAAAATGCTTTTAGCTGAGAAAGGCGTTTTAAGAATGCAATAATATTCACATAATTTTTTGAATCTGTAATGGTCGATAACATATATAGTGATTACGACAAATATACACACAATTTGAGAAGTGGAAAGAGATA
Organism: Larix kaempferi; assembly: GCA_027924585.1. NCBI lineage: Eukaryota > Viridiplantae > Streptophyta > Pinopsida > Pinales > Pinaceae > Larix > Larix kaempferi. The sequence goes on from BSBM01000356.1 coordinate 1,334,972, forward strand.
TAAGTATACTACTAAGAAGACTTACAGTGAACATGGACTCTGCGTAGACATTGATTTACAAGCTGAGCCTGATAGCCATACCACACCTCCATCAACCACCTATCAGCAGAATCCGCTGGTTGTGAATACTGCAGCTCCCATTTCACAGAGTCCACTAGTTCAGAACCCTCCAGTAGTTAATATTCTTAACCCTCAGAGCATCAATACCAGTAACACCGCGGGAGTGAGTACTCAAACCATTTTGACTCAGACCATTCCAACTCAGAATATTCTGATTCGAAACATTCTGCACAGCAACATCCCTAACACCACTCAGAACACTGCGCAGAATACTACTATACCACCTAGAAGGAGGATGACCGACAATATTAAGCTGCCGATATTTAAGGGAACGGGTTTAGAAGACCCTGAGCAACACTGGTTTCTATGTGAAGCTGTATGGAGTGTCAAGCAAGTTCAGGATGATGTTGTGAAGAAAGCGTAGCTCGTCACTACATTTAGAGACAGAGCCCTGAATTGGTTCATGAAATATTCTCAGGGACATCATAAAACCTTAGTGGATATTAAGGCTGCATTATTGAGCGAGTTCAAGAAACCAAAGTCAGAATCCCAATGTATAACAAAATTAAAGGAAATTAAGCAAAAACCTAATGAGACAGTCTGGGAGTTTGACCAGAAATTTAAAACATTGTTAGACCAGGTCAGTTTTATCATAGCACCGCAACAACACTAGGAATGGTTTATAGCCACATTGTTGCCCCATATCTGACTATCGTTGATGCGGCAGAAGGTGGCTTTGCAAGCAAAATCCTTGGAGATCGCGATGAAATTAGAAGCTTCACCTATAGGAGAGAGTAGCATTGGAATGTAAAAGATCTAGACCCAGCTAGCTACCTTGACATTACAGTTGCAGGACATGAAGAAGGGGAAAGAACAAAGACAAGAAGTGTAGTGTATAAGATGTAGAGGCGAAGGACACACCAGAGAGACTGCCCCTTATTTTAAGAAGACCTTAACAATGGAGCACCAAATCCACCGAATCAGAACCAAGCGCCATGGTGCGAGACTTGTAGAACTAGAAGACACCGGCCATAATATTGTTACTTAATTCAGAAGTACGTGCGAACTGTGTGGTTCAGAGTCCCTCAAGCTATAGTCACTGACCATGGTTCTCACTTTATGAACCACATGGTTGATGAGTTGAGCACTAGATTGGGTTTTCGCCATGAAAACTCAACACCGTACTACCCGCAATCCAATGGACAAGTAGAGGCCATTAACAAGGTCTTGAAAACCATGATCCAATGCATGGTGGGTACGCACAAGTCCAACTGGCATAATATTTTTTTCTCCGCTCTATGGGCTTATCGAACTTCCGTCAAGACCGCCATTGGATTTACCCCCTTCCAATTAATTTATGGATTGGAGGCAGTCCTATTGATTGAGTGCAAGATTCCGTCCCTCAAACTCGCAGTTGAACTTCTCCCCAACACTACTGTTGAGGAAGAACGCTTCCTCTACCTAGATAAACTCGATGAGACTCATTGCGATGCCGCTCTTGCCAACGAGGCTCATAAGAAACGCATCAAAGCATAGTACGACAAGTTGGTAGAACCCGGTGTCTATAGCGAGTGTGATTTGGTCCTCACATACAACCAAAGACATGACAAGCTGGGGGCAGGAAAGTTTGAGTCCATGTGGCATGGACCTGACATAGTGAAATGCGTCTTAGAGAAGGAAGCCTACGAGCTTGAAGACTATGATGGGATATCTTTAGGTGAACCCCATAACGGGATTTACCTAAAGAGGTACTATGCCTGAGTCTTTCATGCATAAGTACTTTGTATATACTGTACATGGCCTGTGTTTTGTGTGGTGTGACGCTTTAATTTCCGTGTGCTTAGGTCTTGTTTCGTTACTTATACCATGTTCTGTCTGTGTGTGCAGATGGAAACTTGCTACAGATTCGCAGACGGCGTCAGCCGACATACCCGTAACCGTGCCTCAACATCCTAGGTTATCTATTCACTTACCGACGAGCTTATCAGCTCAGGAGGAATGTGTATAGGTTTCACAACAATGCTGCGGAATATCAGGTAGTCATTGGAACCCTAACCGACACTATTTCTTTGGGTATGGACCACGTTGTCATCCATTTGGATTATCAACTGGTGGTCTCACATCTTAACTGGGTTTACGTCATCTGCGACCCTACCCTACTCCGTCTCTACAGACGAGTTCGTTTTCTGGAAAGGTCCTTCGAATACATTCAGTACCTGCACATTCCACGAGAAATGAACACAGTTGTCGACTCCATGGCCAACTTCATTTTAGATTGGTACATTGCACACACATGAGCATATTCATGAACTGTAAAAGTAGACATAACATGTAAATAATTCATCACATAAGCAAACACATAAACAAGATCTCATATCAAACACAAATATATAAAGCCACCAAAATGTCTGTATATATATTATCAAGATAACGTAGTGCTGATACAAAAATCTGAAACACGATGGATTTCAGTGAGTCTGTACAAAATCTGAATCCTGATAGCTTTCAGTAGTACAAAATCTAAGGCTCACATAGCTCTTAGTACATACATAATAACATAAGGCCTAATGCCTATCCCGTACACCCCAAGGTCTCGCAGCTCTCTCCTGCCGACCGTGGAAGCAGTCTACCGCTCTCGCTACCTTACGGAGCAGCTCACTAAAGCACAAGGTCACACCAACTGTGTACCTCTGCATGGGCCTCAGTAACTCGTGCACTGTTGAATCTGGAACGTCCAATGTCAACCTCGTAAGGTTCTCATAAACATCATCCATCTCCACGATGGCATCATGCATGGCTAGGGCTACTGGTGGTGCCTCTCCTCTCCGCACGAGAAGCGAAACTCCCACCGGTCGTGACGGACCCACATCTGCACACACAAAAAAAAATTATAAATGCATAAAATGAAGAAGTACAAGGGTCATTGTTCTTACCGATCTCTCCCCACTCTACTCCCTCAGGCAATACTAGGTCCAGGTCCTCCCTGAAGTCCATACCACTGTAAAGAATCCAGAACCGTACCCGATGATCAGACCACCACCACCATGGCGGGCCATGTGTGGATCCCTGGGATCCCTGTCATCCAAAGTCACCTGCGGGCATAAGAGGGGAACCCACTCCAACAAGAATGAGATCACTACCGATCCATACCCGAACTACTTGAGCTCACCGCGCCGACACTTGGTCAGCTGAGCTCAAAGGTTGGTGAGGAGTCCCTCACACCAGTTGAACACCTTCGGAGACATACAGACCTCCACATAAAACATTTGGGACTTCGTAGCTAAGTGAGCCACTTGGCTCCCTGCTATCCTCACTATGGTGAAGAGTATAGTACGCAATGGACGATCTCGCGCCTCTTTAATGGGAATTTTCCCACTAGAGGCACGGGCATGTGGAGTACAGTGTTGGGCAATCAAGTCATGTATCGTCCGGTCACCCCCTCGTGATCCGGTGAGTGATACATTATCCCCCCTCTGGGATAATCCTGTCAAGAAATAGATGTCATCAACATCTATAGTCAATATGTGCTCCCCGATCATGAAGTACTATTGTGCTACATCCCAACTCCGAAGCATATGCTCCAGTAGTGGGACTTGGGCCCTCATGCCCTGGACCTGGAAGAACTTCAGTAGCTCACAGTTCTGCAATGCCTCCACACACAGCGGATCATTTGCTACTTGCACATCTTCCACCTCATGTTCTCGCTCGCACCACTCTAGAACCATGTTGGCAGCCACAAAAATGTCAAAGGAAGCATTTAAACACCATTAGACCTCCCCCAAGCCATCAAAACTTTTTCTTGTGGGCTATTTTTCTAGTTGACCATGGACGTTTCCATCGTCGCACCCCGTCTTTGCAGATAGGGCGACATCGTCGCAAACCGCCTTTGCGTGCTTTGCGACGAACCGGGTTCATCGCAGTTCCCGTAAGAGAGGCCTACGACGACCCAAGGGCGCACAAACTCCCCACAAATCAACTCAAAAAACCTAAAAAATAGACAAAAATTGAAATTGTAAATCACTAGAAAGATGTTGGCTGATATTTAGGTTTACCTGGTCCGAACGGCTTGTGAAATGGTCACTCATAGCTCCGACAATCGACGAATAAATTATGCTCCAAATGACACTTTCTTCTCCCCAAATTTGGCAAACAAACAATGGTAATTATATTTGGTCATTTTTTCTATTTTATAAACAAAAAGGGAATATTCTTTTTCAAATTTAGATGATCTATGGGTTATTTGCTATAGTTTGGATCATTTTTACTACATTTGAATGCCCGGTTGACTATTTGACCTAGTTTTCCAGCATGCAGGAGACGTTAAGTGTTCCATTTGCGCCGTTTTCACATCGTAGCGATCATCTCAGGTATGAGCAACCTGTTGAATGTTTTTGTTGTTATTTTCATCTATTAGATTTCAATTATTTAATAATGACGAGCTTACTCTTTGTTCTTTCTCGTGCTCTTAAAACCATGAGAATAATTCACCGAGTTATGATTTATCACTTTTCTGAGCTCATTAAACTCCTACGGAAAAGGAACCCCCCCGGAGTCTATCTTTAAGCTCTTTTCAGGCTCTCGAAATACGAAAAGATCGCCAAGTGAACTTGTCGCGTTCACGCTTGTTAAATAATTTGAATGGTCGTCTCTCTGGTGATAGTTTACCCCTTTTTTGGACCAGGGGGCACTACTTACGAAAAATAAATACTCCAGCCAATCATGACTGGAAGAGTCCTCTCTTGCGTTTTTTTTCCCTTTTTCGGGCAATGAGGCTAACTTTATGAAAAAGGACTGTTGTAGTCTTCTTTAGTTCTTTTCAGACTCTCTAAACATGAAATGACGACCGAGTTTACCTTCTATGGACTCGTTAAACTTTAACATTGAAGGGCCAGCTATGGGACGAACCCCTCCTCTCCCAGGTTCATAAAAAATTTGGGATTGGACTCATCTATGAGATGAGCTATACCGAGCATCTGGTTACCCTCATCAAGCTCGTAAAAAAAACACGAGGCACTCATCATTCATGATGGGGAAAAAGGAAAGCTTTTATGTTACACTTTTTATCAGTGGCAATACCTAGTAGTCGTTCTTGAACATGGCACTCATTTTCATTTGCATACTGTACTTGGATCATTTGTTTGTCCTCGAGTTTTGCCTACTTCCTAAGTCTTGTTGCTCCTTTGGATCATCCAAAGAATACTTCCATCATCAGTTGCATTAGGAGTCGATGTCATACTCGTCATGTAAATACTGACAATTCATGCCATGCCCATGTTCAAGAATACTTTCACCACTCATTATCTGCAGTCAGTACACCTTCCACCATGTCGGTATACTCTGAGTTAGTCCTGTATGTTACTATACCATCCAATCTATTCCAAACATCTGTTATCGAGTTTCGTGTCGATGATAGGGGATTCACCATGGCCCTCCTTCGACGAGTTCATTATTGTCGACTTCAAATCATCATCCGAGGATTGAACCTAGAAAACAATCGAGTACCTTGGGCCTACATGCCTCAATGGCAGGTTACCTCGCTTTTAACATGAGTTTACATCATTGACTCTTGATTGAAAGATTTCATTAAGCGTTCGAATTCAACTCATTTATTCGTGCTTGACGATATGTACTGTGATACCTTGGGAATCATTGAAATTAATGGTGATTTCCCTCGCGCTTGTTAACGGTATGCATCAATGGCCGGTAATCAAGTGGTTTCTACCATGTTTAATGTCAAGTCATTTGTAATCACATGGATATATTCGTATCATTGCGGGTTCGGCTTGAAGACCCTGGGGAGTCATGTTTTACCCAGGTTGCGATGGAGATTGTTTTGAGTCATATTACACGGATCCACTTTTGTATTGGTCGTGGTTGTGTTCATTTGTAATCACATGGATATATTCGTATCATTGCGGGTTCGGCTTGAAGACCCTGGGGAGTCATGTTTTACCCAGGTTGCGATGGAGATTGTTTTGAGTCATATTACAAGGATCCACTTTTGTATTGGTCATGGTCGTGTTATCATCTCATCATGGATCTACGCTTGTGTCTAGTAGCCATGATTTTGTTCAGTCGATCATTACTACCATGGATCTGCATTGTATTGGTCGGCAGCCATGTTGTGAGTCATATGAGACTGTGTACTCAAAGTCAGTTGTACTGCAGCAGCATCCTTTGTTCGACAAGTCCATTGCCATTCCTTCTATCAAAGCATTTCACCTGTCAATTTTCAACAGCTTCATGCTTTGGGGGGCATTCTGTTACACCTAAATCTTGCTACCCTGAGACTCAGTGTAAACATCCCTGAAGTTCCTTATGACTAGAGGGCTTAACTGACCTACTTTTCAAGGTCGTCGCAGTTCGCCTTTGTGTAACATGCGACGTCGCAGGTTGTCCTACTGCAGCCTGCGACGATGTCAGTTAGTTGGATAAAAGTGCATCTTCGAGCCCATTCTCGAAGATGAGTGATGTGGAGCCCTATCCCTAGCCTTTAGGGGAGTTGGCATTCGGTTCCTAGCCTATTGGAAGGATCCCCTATCTCTCTCCTACCATATCTCAACCTATCCTATCCTCCTAGTCCTATATAAGTGAAGCTCACTCCCATTCCAAAGGGAGGAAGTCTATAGTATCTACATGCTGGTGAAATTAGCTTAGGAGAAATCTCTACTCATCCTTCGAGAGATCCATCATCCCTTTGGAGGCTTTAGAATTGGCTTGATCGAATAAGGATTGCTACGTTAAGTCATTGGTTGTAATCACTTACTTCTATGTATTTCCCTTTTATACAGTAATATAAAAGCTTTCCACCAAATCTCATTGCATTGATGATATTTTGTGTAGTTTGCCTACTTAACTGCTTACTTAGATCTATTATTGTGTAGATGCATTTGGCTGCTTGTGTTGTTTTGTTGTCTTAACAAGTTTTGTAGCTGAGATCTGAAGACCATCAAGCTTGGAGCAGCATCCAAGGAGAAAGGATCAACGATCTGAAAGGTAAAGCATCTAGTTCCTTGATCTCTAATTAGATCTAGGAGATTTATTTATATTTTGTCTCTATTTGTTCTAGACTTATGTTAAGCTAGGGAGATCAGACCTCGAGTCCGCTCTTGGTAGATTGTCCGTCAAACAGTTATATGTGTCAAGATATATTAGGTTTAAGGGATAGGAGTAAGGAGTGATAAAGTTTAGATGTTCTACACATTAGAGGTTATAAGTGTTAGGAGTTTAATTAGTTGTTATAAGTGTCTAGGATTAATAGGGGTTATTGAGATTATATATCAGGGGTTGCATGGGATACATGAGTTATGTTTTCATGATTAATTGACTATAGGGGTTGCATAGGCTATATGGAATATAAGTGTTTAAATTATTGAACTTTTATTTTTACTAGGGGAATCAGAAACAGAAGTTGGGATGGTACTCACATGACAGGGGGTCTAAGGATCCAATCTCGCTACCACTACATCCCTAGGTGCATCCATAGGGCTCGAAACATGGCACACATGTAATATTGGGAAGATTCAAACATGTGACATTTCTTCCATTTACAACTGATTACAACTTCTTATCTTTACCACCTGATATTCCCCTTCACGGACGTCTGAATGATTGAACTTAAGATGGAAGATTTAGATGAATTTAGTTGAGAATTGGGTAAATTCCCTCTTTTCTTTGAACAATTTTTTTCAAATAATTTATTTATTTGATTTATAAAACACATAATAAATATGTTTTTTTAAAATAAATGATTAAATTATTTTTAAAATAAATAAGGATATAAATAGAGTTTTTGAATATATATATATATATAATGGGTTTGGAGACTTATTTAAGATTTATCAATTAGGTCTAGTAGTGGCTGTGGCATGGAGTATTATCCTCCATGTAAGTGATATGTTAAGCTCATTAAAGCTCATAATGAGTATATTGTTGCAATGACCCGTAAACTATTAAAACAAACTTAGTAAATGGATTTATCATCTGATGGTTAAATGGAAGCAATCTCTTTATGTATGCACAAAATTCAATAACTAGAACTTATCAAATTTCATACATAATATTAATTTAGAGAAAAAACTACACCAAAAACTACACCACAAGTTATGTAAAAAAGATGGCATGTTGTTAATAATATAAACATGTTCTCTTTATTTGTTGTTTATTTGTTATAAAAGGGGGGGTTTATTCAATAACTAGAACTTACCAAATTTCATACATAATATTAATTTAGAAAGAAAAAAATACACCAAAAACTACAACACAAGTTATGTAAAAAAAGATGGCATGTTGCTAATAATATAAACATGTGCTCTTTATTTGTTGTTTATTTGTTATAAAAGGGGATTTATCAGGGTCTCTTTATATCTGCACTCTTACTCGAGTTATGATTAGAGGTTATAGCAGATGTGTGAGACCTTCATCCAGGATGTTGTGTCCCATGATATGAGTATATCCCTCAATCGAATGCAAATGATATGCAAAAAGAACAAAAAGAAAAACACAAATTAAAACAATGAGAAGGAAAAATCAACTCTAAATATAATTATAGTTTTAAAAACTATTTCATAATATAATATTGTATTTGCAAAAAAGATGGAAGAGTGTATGAGCCTACTTAAGGGGATGATGAATATTAAATGCCATGTAATTAACATAACATAACAATTATATCATATCAATATAATGATTATACAAATTAAGTACAATGAGATGAAGTAACAATTGATAGACGTGAAATTATATGAAAATAGAACAATTAACATATAAATTAGCACATCCACTTAACTTGTGGCCATTGAAAACCGATAGGCCATAACTTAAGTACCTCGAACAAGTTATTTGATACTTGTTCTCTATGCATAGTCGTAATCACCCATTGTGTATGCCTTAGCTACCTATTATCACCAGCCTTTGTTGTTATACCTCAAATTGCCACACCATGTGTAAGTGAGAATATACATGTTTCACCACCATGGAAAACATGATGTTTATGCCTCCTAAGGGTGTTAGGACCCTTCATTCTAATGTTGGTACCTTCCCTAGTCACACTTGGAAGAAAATCCAACAAGCAAGGGGTCGAAACCCACATTAACCACCTCCAAAAATTAAGTCTTATGGAACTACCGCGCCCTGCATGCCTATGGGGGAGCGGTAGTGTCAAACTACCGCGTTCTACATGCCTATGGGGGAGCGGTACTACCACGCTTTGCTTAGTTATAGGGGAGCGGTAGTTTTGGTTTAGGCTTATCCCTTTTATTTTGGATCTTGGATCTCATGGAGATTTTCTTGGGATGAGGTACCCCTTCGAATCCCATCTTACTTTCCCTCCTTGGCATGATTTAGATCTTTGATCCACATATTATTCACTTAGATCCATGATCTCCTCTTAGTGGTTGGCCTCCCAAATCCTACTTAAAGAGAGCCATCCATGAGCTAAGGGGGGGATCTTGGAAACACTAAACCTATGATCCTATGAGTCTTGCAAGGGTGATGTTGGAGAGCTTGGAAGGAGGTGCTGCTACTTTGGACATCAAGGTATAACATTGTAATCAGCTTCTTTTGGCTTTCTTATCATTAATATAACTTAACCTATTCCTCTCATTTTCATGTCTTTAATGATGAATGCATGAAATTGTCTCTATTTATATAGTTAGATCTTTGTTTATACATATATTGCGTTGGAGAAGGTGTTGTCTTTCCTTTGTGAACGGGTTCATAAGTCCATAATCAAAGGCTGGAGCTGGAGCAACTTAGGAGCAGCAGGACAACCATCAAAGTAAGGTATGCCATCTACTTGCTTTTTATTTCCATAGCTTGTTAGCTGATGTGTGAGCTAGATCTAGGGGGACTATAGTGTCTATTTGTTTCATCTCTGTCTTGGGTAGGAAACTAGGGGCCTTTTCTAATCCCAAGGGGATATCTACCTATCCGTAGGGAGATTTTCTCACAACATTTGTCTATGCCTTAGCTACTTGTTATCACCTGCCTTTTTCTAGTTAAACATGTTGTCTACCACCAGCATCCTATTAGCCATGCATCAACTACAAATTATCTTTTGTATTCCTTTTTTTATAATTGTTTATTTTGAATTTGTAATGATGACCATAAAATCAATTAGAATAGTACACTTGTATGATTCTCCCGCAATCTAGGAAAAGCATAGGTGTTAGTCCACCCCAAATTCTAAAATATAAACACCTATATTTGCAACAAAACATAAAATCAATCCAAAATAAGCCCTATCTATGTGAATTAGTGCATACTTTTCTAATCCTAGAAGTAGGTTTGACCACCACCGAACCTCAAACATAAACAAACTAATATTAATGATTGGTCTAATCTTTGATCTAGTCTAGTCTTAAGTGGAATGATAAAGCCTTCCCTTAAATATGGTGAAATATACATAAGATAATATACAAAAAAAGGACCATGAGATTTCCAAATTACTTGGAAGTTTATGAGATCATGTTCAAAGCATATACGTACACATTAAGAATATATATCTGATGTATTTATTATTTATAAGAATATATATATGAAACCACATAAATTGAAAAAATCCTTATTAAAAAAACACTCATAAAAAATTCATAAAGTCCCAAAAGATGCAATCTAAACCCAACTAAACTAAATTCTTTTACTAGATCAAAGCATATAGAAAAGAATACATACTCATAAGAATACTACCAATGGAGAAGTAGATGACCAAATATTTAGGCTACAAATTCAAAAACTTATGGGATTCTAAACTTGAGGTAGGGAAGCAATACCTACTTCTACTATGGGTTGCAAAGCTTGAGGCATCAAATGGATACCCATAGCTAAGTGGTTACAGGTTGAAGATAACAAGGGTTATATATTGTTATCGAATGAGATAGAGGAAACATAATTTTTGAATAGCGATTGGACATCACAGAGTTTATATAGATATAAAGAGGAAATAAAGGCACATGGAGGGTTACATGTATATTCAGAGGACTGCAAGGAGGGGTCGAGACTCAAGAAAGGTGTTACTAGAGAAGAGAAACAAGCCATGGGAGGTATTGTAGCATGAGGCATGATGGACATGGCGGGTTTGATGGTCTGCCTTCTAGATCCAACAACTATGGTGACATGTAGGTAGTGAATAAACTGTGTTTAAACATAGTGAGGATCCAATATAGGGTTGGTTCTGTTTAAACACAATGAGGATTTCATCTAAAAACTAGGAATTTCCATAAGCCACATGTGATCTATAAGGGTTACAAATACAAAAATTTCATAGTTACATAGATATATTTTGCACTTTCATACACAATGAATGAGATAGCTAGTGAAACCAACAGTGGGTGTGGTTGTGGCCATGGATGGATAGATAGATAGAATGATCAAAGCTGGTTGGATGCATGGTTCCCTTTAGAAACATGAAATGCGATCATTGTGCACTTTGGAAATAGAAATACAACATCATTGAAAGGCGAGGCAAGGTTGATAGACTAGACTATTGCAAAGCTATAGATGAAATCAGAAAGTGATAGAATAGGGTGGGTAGAGAAAATTAAGTCTTTAAATGAATGAATACATGAAATTAAAAGGAGAAGCCAATGAAGGCTTAATATTATTGAGAGAAACCAATGATGTCTATTGTGGAAAGGCAACTCAACCGCATCTAGTATAGGTCTTTTCAGAACATAGCATAATATATTTCTTAAACCATTTCCTCTCCAATGTACTACATTGCAGTCCACCCTCTTCCTCTTCTACGAAATACAAATTCTACTCAAGACTTGGATGGACTCAAGACTCTCACAGACCAAACAGACAAACATACATACATGATGCGCTTTCAACACACAAATAGAAATAGTAGATAGAGCATGAGGACAAAAATGTTTTGGAACTATGTAAGATTGTAGATATATATAGGCGCTTCCCTCTTCCACTTGCTTCAACAGATATAGAATAGGAGCTTCTTCCACTTGCACTTCCATCAACAGATAGAGGTAGGTGTGCCTCCCTCTACTTTGAACCCACCCTTAACAGGTGAGATAAATTGCATCTCTCTCTCCTAACTAACTACTTTTTGCCTTCAATGGACATGATATACTCTCTATCGTCTTTTTTGCACCAATCCTTATTAGATGATCAAATTGCTTTTCCATCTCTAAACTAACAAACAAATTGATTTGTCATCCCTAACTAACTACTTTTCCCTCCCTAAATTAACAATTGACATACATATGAGACAAATTATGACCGTTTCACTTCTCAACAGTGGAGAAATAGGAGATCATATATGAAGTTGACCACCACAATAAATATGAGAATAGGCAGGATTGAAGCCTCTACTGTGAATTTATAGACGTAGGTGTGTTGCATTTGAACCTTCTTTACGGCATGAAATGACCAGGTTTGTTCTCTTCTACCATAATGAAATTTATTGTATTTGCACGACTTCTTTTTCAAGGCTCCTGCTGGGAACTATTTTAAAATATTGAACTTTTTGTTTACGATTGTAGTGAATAGTAAGCAAATGTCAACCCTAGTGAGAAGAATATGGCAGTAAACAAAATTAGAGTTATCATGTTTGTATCCTAATGAAGTAGATTTATTATCAGATGCCATATCTCCAATTTTTTTATAGAGTTATTATCGATTTCCATATCTCCATTGCTTTTTTGTTTCGAGGGTCTCTTTCAAGGAGAATTGCTATCTAGTTAGAAGTCTAAAATAGATGTGAAATTTAATTCTTCCAACATCATTAAAAGACTTCACCTAATCATCAAATTGGGTAACATGCAGCATATATGGTCTTGATGTTTGCACACTTTGCGTAAATAGATTCTTTCACCTTCATTACTCTAACAAATTGTCCAATGGAACCCAATTTCCAAGCTTTCTTAAGTTCACCGGCATAGCCTATACAGGATCATATAAGATGGACTTGTGCTTTTACCTGTAAATGCCTATGGCAAACCATAAGTACCATAAGGCATATCATATCTAAAGTTTAGATTGTTATATTTTCTTGTAAATGAAATGCTTAGCACTACTTTATCTTGGTTACAGGCTGGACAAACTCCTCTCTTTCCCCGTATCTTTGGACAGGAAGCAGGGCCTTTGAAGTCTGTAATCTATGGACATGTAAATGGCATGAATTCAATGCTGATTGGTTGCTCACTTATGTTAACATGGTTGTCATAGAGTTGTTGAGAGTGACAATGTGCTTCCTGTATTTACTGGAGAATGCAGACACTATATTTACTAGATTCATTTCTTGTTCCAGCCATTATTATTGCAGTATTTGCAGTCGATGCAAAACGTGACTTATGGAGTTGACATTTTTGTCACTTCTTCAGATATGTAATTTTTCAATGTAAAATGATATATACTTTTAACCATCATCAATCAAAAACATACTTTTAACCATCATCAATCAAAAACATACAAAACAATAAATTGATTTTTTATGCTTTTAAATTTTGATTTTACTGTTTCTTCGAAGACAACGACTTTACTTTTTGATTCTACTGTTTCTTCAAAGGCAGGAATTTTTCATGCGTTTCGTGGAAATTTTCATGTATCCTCACTCCCTCGTCTAGTTGGGATGACCTAGCTTCAACAATGCATATGAATCCGAGGTATTATATGAGAGCAAGTTATCCTGACAAGACTCCTGAGGATGAGGACCCTGTGAACCTGTTCACTGTTTCTCCTAGGGCTGATAATCCCTAGATTCATCTCAGGAACTAAATCGCTTGGAGCACTGACAGTTGAAAGCTTAGATACTTTTTCTTTCTTATAACTTTTCTTTTTTTGTTTCAAGGGTTCATGTTTAAATCTTCTAACTTGGATGGTAAATCTTCTAGCACGTTTTTGTCCCCGTGGTAAAAGTAGTGTGCATCGTAAAGGCATAGAAAGATAAAAAAAAATGCATGTAATGCTTCTCAATACCCAATCAATTAACAAGATCCTGTTACCTACATTTTTACCTGCAAATCAGTGTTAAGACAACAGATTGATGCTTCGCTTTCGAGTTGAAACTGAGCAAGGTCTTGCTTCCAATTTTCTTCATTCTTCTCTAGATATGCATAATATGGCATATGTTTCATCTTGTTTTTGTAGAAGTTTTTTCATAGAGGGTATCTCATTAGTCTCAAGTACAGTCTCAGTTACAGAATGTTTTATATCAGCTTCTTTGTGGTCTGGAATTTTCTCAAACACTGGAAATCCATCCATTGGGAAAACATCTTCATTATTAATGTTAGCATTATTATAATCCCCTGGCAACTCTTCTAACTCTTCTACAAGTTCCGTGGGAAGCCCAACGGTAAGATCAACTTCAATATTTGGTGAAGATTGATTCACAATTCCACAAGATGTGGAATAATTTGTAGAAGAGCAAGATTTATCTGTGCCAATATATATGGAATAATTTGTAGAAGAGCAAGATTTATCTGTGCCAATATATAGTGCATGTCCTTTGAAATGTAAATCTGGTAATGAGAGTGCTCCAATTTGCTAGCAGACTTGCAAGGGATTTCATCCGCAAGTCTGTTAAGGTGTCCCTATCCCTCTATTTATTTTTTTATTCCTGATGAAATATCTAAGAATGTGCCTCTACCCTCGATGTGATAACCCATTGTCATTGCCCTTGGGAAATACATCTTCCGGGTATTTTAAGGAATCAGAAGCCTTAAACAACGGAAGATCACTTACCTCATTCAATGTAAAGTCAGATCTTCTCTGGTTATCTTGAAGAGAAGTAAGAATCCATGCTGTAATTTCATACCCTCTGTTAGTACTAGAACCCGCCCTGATCAATTTTCTTTTAGATTCTGGCAGCGCCCATGTAAAAGAAGACCCTAATTTTTGCTGCCGAATAGTCAAGCCTGACGTTTTTCTCAACCCGGGTGTTGGATATCCACCATGCACTTATCCAACCGCCACTCTCAAGCACTCACACCTTAATGAACCAAGCCCAAGTGTGGAGTAAGTCCATGCAAGAGCTCATAACTCAAGACTTCTGCACAACACATTAAAGAAATCATGGGATACAATATAAAGTTTGAATATTTATATGGTAGTTTGCACAAGGGATACAATCCATAAAGCTTATAAAAACGCCCAGCATAAACACCACCGATGTATCAATGGAGCTTGATTGAAGATGAGCACGTGGCTAAATGATAAGAGGGAGAGACTCCACCAAGCTATCATCAAATTCAGTTTAAAGTTGGACATCCAAGTGTTATGATTAAATTCTGGAAGTGCTGAATGCATGTCCAAAGAATAAAAGTCTAAGCTCTCGAGCTTCCAGGTGTGGCGTTATGCATCAAGGAGTAAACACAAAGCTTCAAGCATTAAACATCTATGGGTTTAAGGCTTTGCACTACACGTCGATACAAGCAGAAAACAGCTGGTTCACAGGTTGAGTTCCAATGCAATTCATGCCAATCTTCTTGAAATCAACCCTGAAATTTACACTGCCTGGAACTATCGGAAACTTGCTGTCAAGCAAATTTTGGAATCTGAATCAGACACCACTGTAATCAAGTAGATTCTTGATGAAGAACTTCGAGTGGTCTATGATGCATTATTCATAGCCTGGTTTTTCTTGGTTATGTGGCGAAGGGCAGGTGGAGAGAGGTTTGAAAAGAAACTTCAAGTCATATGGTGCGTGGTACCACCGCAAATGGGTGATAAACATGGGCTATTCCTCTTTAGATCACGAGTTCCAGCTTTTAGATTAGTTCCTTAAAAGCTGATTAACGCAATTTTCATGGATGGAATTAACACAGATTCGTTGCAATGCTCAACAAATCTTGTGATGAGGATGAGTTAAAGTTTACAACAAAGAAGATCAATGAGAATTTTAGCAACTATTCTGCATGGCATAACCGAAGTGCACTCTTATCACACATGCTAAACAACAAATCTGGAGCAATCAGTGCAAAAGAACAGAAATTGACTGAGAAATATGATCTTGTTCGACAAGCACTATTCACAGATTCAGAAGATCAGAATGGTTGGTTCTATCATTTATGGCTGCTTGGACAAACAATCGCACCAAATGGTCCAACGTTAGAAACATCATGGCCTTGCAATGGTTCACAACTGATTATAGATTTTAATGAGCAGTCACATGCATATGTGTCTTCTTTTGATACTACTTTTGGTACAGATCATTGCATGTTTTCAGAAAGCATCCCTTTAGTTCTTCATTTCAGTGAGCCAGTGAAAGGGGTGAATGCTTCTACTGTTAGAGTAAGATCATTGTTACTTGAAAGTGAAAGTCTTGTCTGGAGACCACTTTCTCTTCATGGGTTACAAGCTAAAACATGGGTTGCAATGCTGAAACTCCCAAATACAAATTTTAGGTCTGGTGAAACTTACACAATTCAGATTAGAGTAGCAGATACACCTGGAATAATTTCATCAAATGGATACAATTTTGGTTGTCCCACTGTATTGAATTTTAGTTTGGATGTCCACACAATAACAACAGCAAGCACTGGAGAGAACTTTGAAACAGTTGCACTTGCTTGGGAAGGTGAAAGTTTTTCTCGTTTGGAAATTGATAAGAACAAGTTTCCCATCGAGCTACATTTGGGTGGCTTATCCATTGACAGGAGTTCAGAAAATCAGGAAAACACCAAATGACAACAGGAAACATTGGACATGGAGATTAAGGTTTGCAGGGAGCTACTTGAGATAGAAATGGACTGTAAATGGGAAAAGCTTACACGTGCAAGATTGTTGATAGCACAGGACATAGTATCTAATAGTTCCATACTCAGAAGTAAAAGAATACATACAGATGAGGTTTTGCAGTTATTTAATGACTTGATTGAAATTGACCCCCCCACATGCCGAGTATTATAAGGACCAGTTCAGCTTGATTCTTCTTGATAAGGTAAGTAGCAGCAAACATAATCTACAGGAATATTGCTGGGATTCAAAAGGCAAAGGCTCTCTCTCAAATGGAGGACTGAACAGATGGTTACGATTCCCTGGCTTATCATTATCCGGAATTGGGTCTCTAGAGCGGTTACTATGGGTGCATATACAGGTGACAGAGCATTCATCAGCTTTGATCAATTCCATATTTGAAGGTTCAAAATCAAACCAAGCAATTACCAAATTTTAAAGAGATCAACTATTTCCAGATTTTAAGCAGTGTTTGAGCCATTTCCAGATTCTGTAGCGATTCAATGAGAATCCTCAGGCAACAACTAAGCATTCGAGAACACGGTTGACATTTCACCTAGCAGTTATATATTTTGAGAGTGATTGGTGATGAGATGGCAGTCAAAGCATACAGGTGGCCGAGCAACTAGTATGATAACTTCAGAGCACAGATTTGAAGATATTTGATTTCAACATTTCCCAGATTTCTCGTAGCAAATCATCGATTTCTTCTATTTTTAGTTTAATGATAAGATTTTATTTCCAAAAGCTTGTAACAAATTGGAGGATGTAATTTCTTATAAATTTTATGATTTGTAATCTAAAAGGGGGGTTCCAGCAGAGAGGACGGTGATTCACTCTTGAAGTGAAATTCCTGTGTATGCAAATTTTTAAATCTTTTTGATCAGTTAATGCAATGAGACAACGCTCTTGAAGACTCATGACAGTATCTTGTAAGCTTAATGTGATTTCCTTTGTTTATTTCATGTCTATTTCCTCTTGTGATTTGATGCACAAAGATATTATGTAATGCATAAAGATATTATGTATTGAGGAGCTTTTGTCTACTTTGCTTCATCTTCTATGAAGAGTTTTTGCTAATCGCTTCATCCTCAGTAATAATTGATATTATTCATGTTCATTCAGTCATTTCTGTGTACAACTCAGACATAGTATCTGATGGTTGTGTTCATATCTAGACTATGTAATTATCTGCTTTAGTGGTTTCATAGTCTTTCTCTATTTTCTTCATCCATTCATCCACCGACTATAAACTCAAACTCGGCTTGTAATGTACCTGATTTCCTTTAACATGTGTTAATCGTTCCCTTAACTGAGCATAATCCTTATTGAGTAATTTCCTGGATTTCCTTTGGACCCAACCAACCCATTCAAATTTTATTCAGTCCTAGAACATAAGATGTGCTATCCATGCCCTTTCAGCAGTCGGAGTGCATCTTTTAGCACAAATACCCTCCAACAAGGTACCCTATGCCTATCTACCAATGTCCCAAGCTGCAATCTCTATTTATACACTGGAATCTTCATATCTGAAGGGTCGTACAGCTTGTTTCAGGAAGAATTTGTTAACCAGGTCTTGTACATGCATCCATCATGTATCCAAGAACTACCATAGCATGAATGCATCATACATACAACCTAGCTATAAATCCAATTTTCTTAGCATCTGCATCTAACAAGGTTGTGGGTGGGATAATAGTATAATAAGTGAAAAAGGGTAGGATAATAGTATTATCTAACACTCCTTTGAAATCTAAAGATCCCATTACGAGGTGAAAATAAAATTACCAGACACAATTGCATAATATAACTTAGTCATAGTCCCAAAGTCAGGCTGTTGTTCTAGTTCCAAAACAACAACACAAGTGGATTCAGCAATGAAAGTAGACTATGAACAATGGTCTCACTAGTTGATCCAACATCATCAACAATAGAAGTAGATGCCAAGGCATAAGCTACTTTCATAGATCAAGAACCAGTAACAATAAATCTACAAACAGTAGTAGTAACAACATCCCTATTTGTTTCAACTTTGTGCACATATATAATTTACCTTCCACAACTAATGAAAGATTCTGAAGAGGCAATAGAACATGTTTTAATATTTTGCACATCCGACAGTGTGGAGGGTTTTTACCTAAGTTGCCAGGGTACCCGTACCCGGGGGTAGGGTACACGTGTGGGACTCATTCAATAATAGGGTTGTGAGCAAGAAGCAAATGCCCAAAATGATACCCAGTGAGGAAAAGGAGGGATCAAAGACAATCCTAGTCAATACTCCAACGAATTCTTAACCATGATCACATGGAGGTATCATTGTGACAAGAAAACCTAGTTTCTCTATAGTTCTGGTGGGGAGTGTGTATTTCCATTTAATTATTATGTTAAATGTGTATGTGTGTGTCCAAGTGATTGGTAGATATGTTTTGTGAGGAAATTCAAAGAGGAGATCTACAGATCAAATCCTATTTAGTCTTTCTATTTTCCAGAAAGTATTTTAGCAAGCAGATACCACCATCCTTCATATGGAAAATTGGGGAAGAGATGAGAAATCCAGGAAAGAGAGTTGGAAAGACGATACTAGTATCCCCACTTGGAATACTTAATAGAGTGAGAGACTATTTCTCTGAGAGTACTATTTATATATACATACATATATCAAGTCTAAGTTTGATGATAGATGCATTACCCTGAGATCCTGCATCTATTAAGCCCTAATTTTAACTCTTCTGGAGATACTAGAGCTATTCAGCCCTAAATTTTATATCTCCGGAGATGAGATGAATAAATAGATCAAGGATTAAGATTTCAGAATAGATCAAGGACAAAGATGAATCTTATAATTAAATTTTTTTTGCAAAGATCAAAATACTTAGTTATTGTTTCAAAGATCAAACGATGACATCATTACAGGCGTGGAAAGATGAACAAGGGTAGGGAAGATAGCCTGCATCATAGGTTAAACAACATTGAGAGCAAGCTAATTACATCTTGTCTCGCTGAGGGAGAGATTCGATCGAAATAAAACTGATTTTGTGAGAAAGGAATCCATACAATAATAACCAGAAATACACTTAGTTCCTTTCAGGGACACATACATTGATCTTTACAAAAATACTGCCATCACAAGATACATATAACATGCTCTATTTCACTTCAAAAGAATCGCTTGAAATTTCATGGGAGTGGAAAGAAGATTACATTATCTCTAAATCTATGAGTAATAGAGCAATATTTAAGCATTTGTAAGAATATTAGTTGTCTTAAATGTTCAAAAAACCCATGCAGATAATTGCATGTCAAGACAGAATCAAGGCATCGATCAACTAGCAACTAGGTTGAGTACAACAAACCAAAAAAACATTTCAATAGCCATCTGTATCTATTTTGATACATATATATTAAAAAAAAACATGTGGAATGGAAAATTAGTTTCAAAAAATATGAAAACACAGATTTTTGTAGTGGATTAATGATAATCATTAAAGCATTGACCATTTAGTACACAAATAGCATTAACCATGTAGAAGTAATAACTTATAACATTCTCATCAAATGATCAACCATAACATCAACATTCTAGTTTCAAGTTTCAAAAGATAACATCAACCATGAAATGAAACAAGGCATGTTAGTTTTTGTACCTAGGAAGTGTTCCCTAGGTGACTTTTTGCCTAAGTCACTTGAGTGGGGAAAAATGTGACCCTTGCATTAAATGACTTGCGATGAGCATTTAATTCACTTTATAACTTAAAGTCACTTTTGATCAATTTAAGTGGGTGAGTAAAATTAATATTTATGAGAATTAAATAGGAGCATTTAATCTCATCCATTGATTTCATCTAATCTCATCCCTTGGATTTGGAGAACCTGTTATCACATATATAGTAGCCGGGCTACCATACATTATTTTTCTGATTCCAGTCAGTCCCCTTGCATTGAGATGCTAAGATGAGCATCTATTTATGGATCATGATTATTATTATGGACAACAGTGTATTCCCCATGCCATGATTGAGTCTCAGGACACTCAGAGAGATGACCGATGTAGCTATTTAGCCATTTGTATAGAGAAGTCAGTATTGCCCAGAGTTATAGCAGCAGTTTCAGAGGACAGATGTTGGTTCAGATGATGAGCATTCAGGTATATGTTGGTGTTATGGTTATATTGCTTTTATTTTCATTTCTTATAGCATGTCTTAGCATTTCGTATCATGATCTGGCGATCATATAGATATGTGGACCTGGTTATACTTTTATATATATCATATTTGTCCCTATTCAGACTTAGAAGTTCTTGACTTATACTCATTGGTTTTACCCTCCTCGGGGAGAATAGAGGTGATCATTCCCACCATACTTTGGCTTGCTAGTGTTGGTCTCATTATTCACTATCTTCATCCATCCATGACCTACCCAGTTTGTTCATTACCTTGACTTACTACTTGACTAGTGGCATGGAGGACATTTCCTCGCTGTAGCCTCTATATTGGATGAGCTTCCTTGTTTATTGTGTCTTGGCTCTGAGTTGGTGACAAAACTTACCTTTGGTGAGTTGGATTAGTCCCCCTAGTCACTAAAGATGTTGTTGGATAAACCTGAAACATATAGTATTGCCATGAATACAAATTTGTGAAAGGAAAATGTTATATCTATTGTGAAAAGCCAAATGAATCTGGCACAGAAATATCAAATGTTATATCTATTGTGAAATGTAATACCAGGTAAACAAGTTGTCTAAAAAACATACCTGGAAATGCCCAGGTAAACAAGATGTCTCAAGAACACACCTGGAAGTGCTCAGGTAAACAAGTGCCTTAAAAACACACCTGCAACAAGACACCCAATGAAAATGTAAATCTATGTAATGTGTTTATAAACACACATAGATCAAAGGCTGTGGAAATTAAAGGCCCAAAAAGCAATGGAACTTAAATTCTATATCAAAAAGATTGCTGGCCTCATTTGTATTATGGATTGTGAGCATCTGCCAAGATGAATAAACACTCTTTGAACAACTTATCCATTTGTGAGACACCGCCATTCCCTGTGTTATTGCCCGTCCACTATATGTTATGGTGTGTATTCCCTTTTCCATGTCCAAAGTGTCACAGTGTTAAGTCAGTAAGTCAGCCCTTAGCCTAGCCATTTTACTTTTAGCCTTCACTCTTCACTAGCAAAATGATCACAACTATGAAGTGAGTATGGTCTTGAAAGTCTAGTTTGAGTAATAATAATAACTAATGACTTTATATATTTGGATTTAGATCGCCAGTAATGATTACTTTTTGTTATAATTGCTATTTGAATGGATTGTAAAGCATGCTTTAACCTTTGACACATTGCAGCATTGTGATGATATCCTGAGTTATATTTTGGGTCATTGTTGACTTGGTCAAACCCAGTTTGACCAAAAGTCAACCACAAGACATGAGATGGCAGACCTCAGATGATGCACAAATATTATATATGATATGGTACAGGTCACCATGGTGGTTCTATGCAGTGGTTCCAGGCTTATGATGATGATTTGTGCTTTTCAGCACTTTTATAGATTATTATTATTTGGTCTACCAAATTTGATGAGTATTTATTTTTGACCATGCAGAGGTCTATATGGTGTATGAGTACACACCTTAGATGTATTTGGACCTTCTGAGTCCAATGGGACAGTCTGTTTTCAGTTCCGGGCAGTTACAGTGATTTTTAGCCTCAATTGGCTATCCTAGTGCAGTTTTGGCCTATCAAAGGCCCTGTCAGAGCAATGATGAGATTTGATTGGTTCACCTAGGGAGTTGTGCATTGAGGGGGTGGTCCAGCCACTTGTTATTACCATATTAACCCCCTCCCATACACGTTGGTGAGCTTACCTTGACAACGCAAGCACTCCAGGAGGCAGTTTGGGCAGTTTCACACTTCCCGAGGCAGTCCATGAATGGTAAAAATGGCTACTGAAGGATTCGATTTGGGCTACTGAGGCAAGTTCATGGCATGGGATGATGTTTGATGATGAGTGGGATGTCTTCCACACCTTCTCCAGCAGTTTCAGTTTTCAATGGGACCCACACCCATCACATTTGGCATTTTATATGATTTTTGGAGCCTCCAAAGGCTCACAACTTTCCCAGAGAGTCACGATTTGGTGTCTAGCATGATTATTTTTGGATATTGTGCCATGGTGTTGGCCCGATTTTGCAACCAGGCTTAGTGCTATGGGCACCTGCTAACTAGTAGAAACAGTTTCAATGTAAACAAATAACAATAAACTAATTAAACAAGACTATTCATGGATCTAAGCAAAGATATTAAGCAAATAATGAAAATAATTTGAAATCAAGAACAAGAAGATATTAAAGAATGAGCTTGTATTGAAAAATGGGTGGCAAGCAAGTGCTTGCGATAATACCTTCAATGGTGAAGGTTGATGTTGAATGGCTCCAAGGATGAGCAACTCCAATCTCCAATGGTCTCTTCTCCAATGTGGTTTGCAATGGCTAAAATGCTCAGGGGAGATTTCAGCAGCATAAGGATGAGATAATGGATGGATGTGAAATGAGGAGCCCCTACCACCTTTTTATAGGTTTTGGTGGTGGGAAATACCATTTGTGGTTTTATGGAAACCAAATGGTATTGACCAACATGGTTTAGGTACTTTTCCCTCCTTTTTCATTTTTTGAATAAAAATAATATTTTAATTCCCTTTTTGATATTTTTGGGAATTTGGACCCTTTTTGAGGGTTTTTTATGATTTTCTTGGAAAAATAATCTTTTTTAATGGAAAAAGGGGTGTACTAAGGTCTTTTGGTGACCTTTTGTTGGTTTCAGAGGCTCTGATGGTGAAAAAGTGGATAAATGGGTCATGTGAATAGGGAAATGAGCTAGTGAGCACTTTTTGGGTGTTAACAGATTGCCCCCTGATGTGTGAGGGCAGGAGCTCATCGTATGGCCGATAGACATCATAGTTCATTTGTCTTTTTCTGGGGTTTTAGGGGAGAGAAGAGACCGGTTGGAGACTGGAGCCACGGCCCTTGGAAGCTGCAAAAACAAAAAATATTACATGGCCTCAATATGAATGAGGTATAATCTCTGATAAAGGACGAGGCGGGCATTCCCATGCTCGTATCAAGACATATACAAAACAATTAGTCCCAAGAAGGGGGATCTAATACGTAAAGAAATATACTGGTACATCATAATGGTCCAGAGGGGACATTATTGTGGGATATACTCATGATCATGGCTGATCTCAATAACTGATACACTGGAATAACTGTTGAACTGCTGAAACTGAAGGTGTCCAACATCTGTATGGACTCAATGACTGTGAGCCATCTGGAATACTGTCGCCATACGCAACCCGGATATCTATAGAAAAGATGTAACTGGTTGTATCCATAGGTAGACTCTCAAATGTGGAGGAGTCAGGTGGTATCCGGGGTCTTCGACTAATAACTGAACGGACCAATACCCTGTGCGAGTCTCAACGATGCGATCAAGGTGTTGAAGTCGAGCATGTGAGAAACAACCATTCGAAGAGGCACTGAGGATTCCTCTCGAAATGATTCGTAGGCACTCATCATAAATGGTAATGAGTCCAAGACACAGGGACCTCTAGGTCTATCCTCTGGAATCAATGTGGTTGTCGTCGACAGAGGGAGACCAGTAACTAACAAGGCGATGATGTTTCCTTGATAGGAGCACAAGGTGTAAAACTGAAGTGCTGTAGTACTGATGGTAGGACTGACATACTTATGGGAATGGGAAATAACTGGGTCAAAAAATGGGTAGACTCAAACTTCCTTTGTTCAGAGCATGATGACATGGTTGACCTGGCAGCTTAGGGAACTGACTTGTAGGTGCAGGGATCATAGCTTTTTTTGGGACTGAAGGGTATGTACTGACTCCGGGGGGGGTGAAGCTGATGGTAGCTGTCGAGGGAGTTTTAGAGTGACATACTGCAGAATACTCTGAACAAAGGTGACCAAAATGGGGAAGCTGCTATGTGAGTAGACATGATCTGTCGTGGCGCCAAGAGGCACCATTGATTCCTTCTTCGTAGTTTTAATGAGCTCCAAGAAGGGATAAAAGTGTGCTCTGAAATGGTACGGTCCTGTGGATTTTGTGAGCCCAGGACGGCTCATGCTCATGGTTGCTTTCATGTTTAGAGAGTCTGAAAGCGGTAAGTGGACTCTATTGGTGTTTCTTTTTCGTAAGTTTAGTCTCCAAGGCCCGAAAAAGCATAAAATGATGCGGATGGAGAACTCTTCTAGCCGATGTGACTAGAGTATACCTTTTTCGTAATTAGTATACGAGGTCCGAAAAAGGGGTAAACTTATACCAGGTAGACACCCTTTCAGATACGTTTAGCGAGCATGAAAGGAAGCAAGATTGCTCGACGATCTTTTCATTGTTTTAGGAGTCAGAAAAGAGCTTAACAGAAACTCCCTAAGTGCCTCTTTCGTAAAAGGGATTGCTCGGCCCGAAAAAGGGATAAGATTATACCGAACAAAAATGGATTGATGAGGGCGAGAAAAGGTCTCAAGCATCGTCATCAGTGCGGAAAACTGGATCCGGTGACCTAAGGATTGTTGAAAACGGAGAACGGTCGATGTGGCGCACAAACCGAGGTGACAAAGGGGTCACAAGGCAAAATGCCTAAAAAATATAGAGGTGAGAGCGAGAAATGATCTCGAGCGTCGTCACGAGCGCGAAAAACTGAATCCGGTGATATAAGGCACGTCGAAAACGGAGAACGGCTGATGTGGCACGCAAACCGAGGTGATGAGGGGGCGTGGAAAAAATGCCCAAAAAATCTAAAGGTGAGAGCGAGAAATGATCTCAAGCATCGTCACGAGCGCGGAAAACTGAATCCAGCTATATAAGGCATGTCGAAAACGGAGAACGACCGATGTGGCACGCAAACCGAGGCGACGAGGGGGCGTGGAAAAAATGCCCGAAAAATCTAAAGGTGAGAGCGAGAAATGATCTCAAGCATCATCATGAGCGCGGAAAACTGAATCCGGCTATATAAGGCACGTCGAAAACGGAGAACGGCCGATGTGGCACGCAAACCGAGGCCACGAGAGAGGCCCAAAAATGGTGAAAAAATGGACTTCGTGAAAACAGGAAACGGAAAGAACCTGTATGAAGTTCTCGCTGTGCTGATCCCAACGGTACCAATGGTTTGAGAAATGGACTTCGTATGCTACCGCAATGGTTGTTTGAAATTTGGTGGAATTTCTATAAATAGGGCGTGGGGCCCAAAATGACATTTCATTGTTACGTGTGAGTTTGATAGAGCTGTTAGAGCTATTTCTCGATTTCCGGGAGATTTCACCGTTGGTTTTCGATTTAGCGAGTTGCAGGTAACTCTATTCGCCTTAACCTTGTCAATTATGTCTTTTTTGTTTGGCGGCGGGCCCCCGAAGGCCGCGAAACTCCACGTTGACTCTCCAACATGGAGCCGCGCGGGTTTCGGGGCTGAACCCGCGATGAACCGCGCGGGTTTTAGGCTCACAGTCGCGATGTTCATCGCGACTGTGAAATCGGAACCCGCGATGTTCATCGCGAGTTCATGGGGGATAGTCGCGATGTTCATCGCGACTGTCCGGCCAAAACCCGCGATGTTCATCGCGGGTTTTTGCATGGATCCCGCGATGGGATTTTAAAATTTTTTTGTGCTGGGGCTAAAAATTTCTTCTGTTTTTGGGCAGGATGTTGCGGAGACCTCAGTCTGTGTGGCGGGAGAGGGAGATCGATGCTGATCTCATGCTGAGGATTGAGACTGATGGAGGGGTGAGACAGACCCTGGCTATGAGCGGACTCTTGAAGTTCGCTCAGATCCCTCCTATACGTTCAGTGAGACGCCTCCTGAACAAGCTCGTGCAGTGGTGGGTGCCGGCAGAGGGTGCCTTCATTATTGGTGGTGAGAGGTTAGAGATCACTCTCACAGATGTGTATTTTTTGACTGGGTTGCCTCGCTTGGGTGAGGTGGGTGATATTTCTCCGAGGTTGCCTCCGGGTGTAGATATGGAGGACCTCTTACAGACTTTCTGTGTAGATGATGCTGTTTTGGTAAACAGCTCTATTGGTCTGAAATTCCTACGTGAGTGGGATATGCGAGCTGTTGGTGCCTGTGTTATGAGGATATTGGGTGCTGCTGCACCACATCGTATGTCTGGGGGGCAGACGATGATGGTGGATTCCGTTCTACAGGGTACTTACTATGCATGGGCGCAGATGTTCCTGGCCGGTGTCCAGAGAGATATGGACAAGGCCATTAGAGAGGGAGGTGAGTTTTGTTATGCCTCGTTTTTATGCTGTTTTTTCTTCGAGCGGGTGCCGACCTTGCGGCCACGGGTACCTGTTCGTGTTGGTCTTCCGAGTGAGCCTCGTATGATGAGGTGGGGGCAGATGATGCCCCGTGCCGGCGGTGGTGTCCGCGGCTACTTCACGGAGGATTTCTATCAGCAGTGGGAGCAGATGCCTGTGGTTATTGAGGATTATCCTTACGCCGGCATGGACTACCGAGGTGACCCAGAGATGCCTCGTGCCCCAGGACAGGCCTGGAGTTTGGACGGTATGTTATGTGTTTTATTTGATATTATATCATATGTTGTTTGATTTATCATTGATGATTTTTTGTATAGTATCTGATGGCTTACTTGCTTTGTGCAGATGTGGGTCCAGTGCCACCACCTGACTATGTGGCTCGGCAGGGGCGGGCAATGGTGGTTGCCCATCCACCTGTACCTGTACCTCCTCCGCGTGGTGGAGGATATGCAGCCCGTGGGCGAGGGGTTGGCCCTCATGATGACGCTATAGATGGTGTTCGACGGACCTTAGCCCGGATCGTAGCTGGGCTCCCCGAGGATGGTTGGAGGGACCTTGATCGGGACATTTTGCAGGGATGTCTTGGTGCACCGCCTGAGTGGCAGTCGCTCCTGTTGAGGGCAGCGGTGTTCGTGGCGAGGCACGGGGATGGTAGACGAGATGCTCCGGCAGGGATGGCTCAGGGGAGGATACGTCTGAGGGACGATCCAGCGGGGCCAGCAGAGCGGCGAGTTCGGGGTCGTCATGACCCGGCGGGGCCGGCCGCGGAGGAGTCGGAGGAGGAGCCGGAGGAGGAGCCAGAGGATCCTAGGGATCCAGATGAGTAGATATATTGTATCTGCCCCCAAATGCTGATGAGCATATGGGGAAGCATTTTTGTATGACAGATGTATTTTTTGTATATCGGGTGCTGAGGGCACTTATGACATGTTGACTATTTGATTTATATATATATGTGGATATATATTTTAGATATATTGTCGTGTATGCACGTGGATGCACATTTGTCTTTTGTATATGCCCGTGGAGGCACATGTTATGCACGTGGATGCAGTATATTTGTTGATTTATGTATGCCTGTGGAGGCACCTGTTATGCACATGGATGCATTATTTGGTTTGTTTGTTTTATGCCCGTGGAGGCACATGTTTTGCACATGGATGCATTTTTTGTTTATGGATATGACATGATGTGATTGGTGTGCCAGTCAAGGACACTGTTGGCCATATTATCTGCTACACTATTGAGGTGTCTTGGGACATGTGTGAATGTAATGGATTCAAACTGTCTAACCATTTGTTTAGTGCACAGGAATTTTCTGAAAAGACAGGGATCGCGTACCTGGTAATCATTGTTGAGCTGGGAAACTAGGAGCTGTGAGTCCAAGAAAACGTTGAGGTGACGTATGCTCAGAATGTATGCCCCCTTCCCGAGGCAGGTATGTATGATGTAGGGGCCTTGCCACATAGACACGAACTTTCCCTTTCCGGTTTTATCATGAGCTTGATCATAAGCGAGGACAAGGTCTCCCTCAGAAAAGGTTCTTGGGTGGACGCGTTTGTCGTAACTTAGTTTGGATCGTTGTTTAGCTGCTTCCATGTTTTGAATGGCTATGCGCCGATCTTCATCGGCCTGCTCTAGGAGTAGTAAACGTTGCGCGATCGGGGAAGTGTCCGGTAGGAGTTCGACGGCGATATGTAAGGCTGGGATCTGGCACTCAATAGGGAGGACGGATTCGACACCGTGAACTAAATGGAAAGGGGTAAAACCGGTGGCATTTTTGGCTGAGGTGCGGTAAGCCCATAGTGCCGGGAAGAGCATGTGGTGCCAATTGGATTTGTGCTTATTTACAGTACGTTGGAGAATGGTCTTCAAAATTTTATTGATCGCTTCGACTTGGCCGTTTCCTTGGGGATAGTAAGCGTAAGAGAAATGGTGTTCAAATTTCAACATGGTTGATAATTCCTTCCAGAAGGCATCTTCGAAGTGAGAGCCGTGGTCAGAGACTAGTTGCTTAGGCACTCCGAAACGAGTGATAACATGGTTGAAGAAAAACCGTGCTGTAGTGTCGGCTTTGCAATTGTAGGTCGGCATGGCTTCTGCCCACTTGGTGAAATAATCTACGGCCACCACAATGTGTTTGTGACCGCCGGCTGACGGGGGGTTGCAGTCGAGGAAGTCTATGGCCCATTTGCAGAATGGTCCAACAGTGATGACCGGATGAAGGGGGGCAGGGGGGGTTCTTGCTTTTGGGGCAAATAGTTGGCAGTTCTGGCAATGCTTGACTGCGGTGATACAATCAGTAAATAATGATGGCCAAAAATAACCTGCCCGAATGATTTTCTGGGCGGTTGCCATGCCGGAGAAATGGCCTCCGTAGGCGCCGCTATGACAATCATTGAGGACTTGTTCTGCCTCACTATGGGATAGGCAGCGGCGTAAGATAGTATCAACGCCGCGTCGGTAAAGTACATCCCCAATCAGGAGATATCGGGGGGCGTGGTGTCGTATGCGACGGCGTCCATCACGATCGATATGTGGTCGAAATTTTTGTGTACGAAGGTAAGTCAAAATGTCTCCGTACCAAGGGTCGTCAGACGAAATGATGAAGATCTGCTCATCAATCAGGTCCGTTTGGATAACGGGTGATGTCGAAGAGGATGGGAGGTCTGTGATGAGGTGAGCAAGCGCGAGGGCTTTAGTGCTTTTGGGAGTTCTGAAAGTGAGGTCATATTCCTGGAGGATAATGACCCATTTAGCAACACGACCTTGTAGGAGCCGCCGGGTGAGGAGATAGACCATGGGGTTGGAGTCGGCGACAACCGTGGTATGACTAAGCAAAATGTAGTGTCATAGTTTTTGTACGGAAAAGACTACAGCTAGGGCTAATCTTTCCTCGTAAGGGTAACGTAGAAGTGGGCCAGACAAGGTCTGGCTGACGTAATAAATCACATGTTCTTTGTGGGAGGCATCTTCTTGGACCAAAACTCCGGACACGGCATGTTCAGATGCCGAGACGTAAAGGGTGAAGTCTTGAGAGAAATCCGGTGGGGATATCAAGGGGGCTTGTGTGAGAGCTTTCTTTAGGGCTTCGAATGCCGTGTCTGCTTGTTCATCCCAAACAAAGGGTATGTGGGTGCGAAGTAAGCGTAAGAATCCATGGACTTTGGTGGCGTAATCAGGGACAAAGCGCCTAAGAAAATTGGACCGCCCTTGCAAGCTCTGAAGCTGCCGAAGCGTGCGAGGAGGGGGAAGTTCTAAGATGGCTTTGACTTTCAGGGGATCGACAGTGATTCCGTCTTGGGAAACAATGAAACCCAACAATC
This sequence comes from Larix kaempferi, assembly GCA_027924585.1. Lineage (NCBI taxonomy): Eukaryota > Viridiplantae > Streptophyta > Pinopsida > Pinales > Pinaceae > Larix > Larix kaempferi. Next base: position 1,365,382 of record BSBM01000356.1, read on the forward strand.
GGCCCGCCGGGACGCAAAAGACACACTTGTGTGGGTTCAAGCGGATTTTATATTTGCGACAGCGCAGGAAAACTTGCCGGAGGTCGTTAAGGTGGTCTGATCGTTTTCGGGAACGAGCTGTGAGGTCGTCAAGGTAGACTCGCAGGATATGGACCAAGTCGTGAAAGCAATAGGTCATGGCTCGCTGGAAAGTGGCACCAGCATTTTTAAGGCCAAATGGCATGACGGTGAAGGCAGTCTTGTACTGATCCTCCTTGCGGATGTGAATATGGTTATATCCGGAAAACCCGTCCATGAAGGATAGGACTTCATGGCCCGCACACTCGTCAATGAGTTGGTCAATCAATGGTGTAGGGAAATTGTCTTTTGGACAAGCGTGGTTTAAATCGCGGAAGTCAGTGCATACTCTAAGGGTGCCTTGCTTTTTGTTGACAGGAACGGGGTTCGATACCCAGGTGGTGTACGGAATAGGATAAATGAATCCTTCTTTGCGGAGTTTCTCGACCTCAGCTTTAACAGCGGATAGATTGGAAGGGTGAATGGGTCGCTGTTTCTGACGAACAGGGGGTACCTCGGGCCATGTATCAATGTGGTGTTCAATAATGGTGGGGTCGAGACCAGGCATCTCAGTATAGGACCAGGCAAAGACATCACGGAACTCTTGAAAGAGCTTTTTGTATGCCTGAGTTTCTGCTTGAGTGCAAGATGCGCCCAGCGAGATGAGTTCAGGTTTCCCTGGTGTTGTGGAAATGTCTATCTGTATAGTGGGGGAAATGTTGGACATGTTCCCTTCTTCAAAGGCATCCGGTGCTGGGATGGGGTCCTTTAACCAGTCGACCTTAGTGGGTATGAAATCCTTCGATTCAACATATAGCTGGTCGGATGCGGAGGGTGTCGATGCTTCCGGGAGGAAGTACGAGCGATGATGCATATCATCCCAAGGGTAGTCGGGTGCAGTGAGTGTCTCCAAAATTTGCTCATCAGTATTGAAGTAGTCAGACCATAAATCAAGGGGTTCTGGTTTGAAAGTTGTTGAAATCATATATATTGTATTGACTTCTTCCGACGAGGATGATGGCGGGGGGTGGATCTCCTCGATGAGGGGAGGAGATATCTCTAAGTCAACGTTGTTTAACTCGTACAACACTGCTCTATAGTCAGGTAGATCAGGACAATGGTGAGAGTAGTGGCCGTAGACACTGCATAGAGCACAAGGATGGTTGGTGCGCAGTGATTTGTCACGAGGCTATAGAGGTGGCTCTAATCTGACTACTGGGATGCTGATGTCATCGTCCAACATATTCATATGCTCTTGGAGTGCTGGTAAGTGTGGGCATTGATGAGTTGGATGGCCAATCTCATCGCATAATGAACATTTGGGGGGAGCTCGAAACACTGGTGGGGGTTTAACTGCCTTAGGAGGTGGTATAGCAGTGTATGGTTTTGGACCTCTGCCCCCAGTGGGCTTAGGAAGAAGAGGGGGATTCGTTGACGTCGAAGCGATTGTGAGACCAGGAGGAGGTTTCGTTGACGACGAAGGGATTGCGACACTAGGAGGAGGTTGATTTGTGGTAACAATAGGTTGTACCGGTTGGAGGATGACGTTTGGTGTCGGCGGTGGAACGGGAGGTGAAATATACCACACAGGTAATCCCAATGTTAACCCGGGTAGACTAAGGGTAGCCATAACCGGGGCGCTTACTACACCCGAAGGAGGAAATAGAAAGGGGATGGTGTGGATGGGTGTAACACCGATATGACTCGGTACCAACGGTGGTTGACTACCGGGTGTTTGTGTATTCTGTGAAAGAGTACAGAGGTTTGCGACCTGGGTCTCTGGTGACGGTGGTGGAATGGCCTGGAATGTAGAGGTCATTGGTGTATCTGAGTAGAGTCCGGGTCCCACAGAAGACACAAAGGAGGTAACTGCACTAGAAGCGGGTTGTTCAATCATGGGAAGAACATTTTCGGGGGCTGCAGGGGCGTTGGGATCATAGTAGGTGAGTTGGTCGATTTTGACCACGCGTCCCTCATGGGGGAACATCATGGTACGAAAAACGGAGGAGGCGACCGCTTTCATGGCGTACATGTAACTACGACCCAGTAAAAGGTTATAATTGAGCTGGGCGTTAATGACCTCTATGTCGATGAGCACAGTTTTCCCACCCAATTGGACGGGAACCTTGGGTAGTAAACCCTGAGGTTGAGCTGACCGGCCGTCATAGGCCCGCAATGCAGTGGTGGATTGCTGGAGAGTAGGGGAACCCAACTTCCGCCAAACAAATGTGGACATGACGCATGTGGAAGCACCCTCGTCGATGATACATCGATGGATGACAAGATTCCGAATAGAAACAGAAACTTGGACTGCTATGGTGGAAGGCAAACGTGGTTCGGACTGGTCCAAATCAAAGGTCATCAATTTCGAATCATTTGGGTCAATTGCCCCAATGGCGGAAAGTAAATTCTTGCGCTGCGTAGGACAGTTTTTTAAGACTTCTAACGCAGACATGGCTGCGGGAGATTGAGCTAAGTCATCTACAATGTTGTAATTGGACGCAGCCCGCGCATTGGGGTTGTTGTTGATTCGGCGAAGGGGGAAGCGAGGTGCTTTAGAAGCGCCATCGAGTGGAACCTGAGGTATACGCAATGTCTGATCAGTGGGATGAGCATTAGTATCCTTTTCGGCGGGGGGGGATTCAGCAGTCGGTCCGTATTGGTTCCGACGGGTTTGGATATTGACGTCGGCAGTGGACATCATCAATAGGTGGTGGGTGCCTGAATCAAACATGGGTTGGTCAGGAGCTGCGTAAGTAATTTGTTGTGGTTGCACGTTTCCCTGCGGGGGGGCTAACGGCTGCGTGTTCACCACTCCTTGTGTTGGAAAATGGTTTTGTAGTACCAAAGGTTGTTGTGGAGGTGGTGGGGGGTTGGGTGGCGGCTGAGGAGCTGCCTGCCCTTGACGATGGGCGTCATTTGTCCATAGTTGTCGAGCTTGCTCCAGATGTGGGAAAGCGTGGGTATAGTGGCCATAGACACCGCAAATGGAACAAGGATGGTTTGTTCGTAAATTAGCATTTTTGGCTTGCTTAGGTGGTCGATCAGGATTCTGATGAGCAGGCGCTGCGTTATTGTTTTGCGGAGGATGGGTAGGTTGTGGAGCTTGGTTACGGTTTTGATTGTTTCCACGGTTGCGTCCTCTTCCGCGGTTTGGTTGCCCACCCTGGTTGCGTTGGTTATTTTGGTATTGGGGCTGATGTTGTTTTGCGTACACATGCCCTTGAGCATTGGGGGGATTCTGGGGAGCCGCAGGTGCGGGAGCAGGTTGCGGTGGGTAGTATGCAGGTGGAGCTTGAGGTGCTCCAGTTGCCTGTTGGGGTTGTTGGTACCCTTGAGCTATTGGATGTGGTAGATTAGCTGGTGCAGTTTGCTGTGGGTACTGCAACGGTTGTGGTGAGAACTGAATGGGGTTCTGTGTAGTAGGTTGAGCATAGTATGTAGGAGGTACATATGCTGATGGCGTTTTCCCATAACAATGTTGTGGACAAGAGGGTCCATGAATGTGATGGGTCTGGTTTGTTGGAGCATAAGAAGTTGTTGCTCCGGAACTGGATGTAGCCCTAGAGAGGTCTGGGGCGGGCATGGTGCTCACCATGCTGAAAGGTTTTGCTTGCGGTGTAATTTGGCCAATAATGCCATCAGCGGCATGTGATGCCCCCGGTGTGTCACCGCGTGCAGAGTCGCCTCGTGGGGCGTCCGGTATGATCGTGTATAAGTAACCCAACTGGGCATAGATGAGATCAAACTGTTGGGCCTTGAGGATGGCCTCTTCCTCGGACTGGGGTCTTTCAGATGCTACATCCTTCGCAATGAGAGGAAGGAGGGATTTAAGGAACCAGTCTAAAAAGATTCGGTCGTCTAATTTGATTTTGCAGAGGCTTCGACGGCGACGCCACTCATGAATGTGGTCCGTGATGTGGGTGGCCGTATTCTGTCTGCAAGACAGTAGGATCTCGACGCCCGCATCATAGCGGACAGGTAATTGGAAGAATTGTAGGAAAGTCGAGGCAAGGGAGGTAAATGTGGCATGCGTCCCATGGGGCTGCTCGATATACCATTTGGCTGCGGAGCCAGTGAAGGTGCGTTGTAAAAGCCGGAGGCGGATTGAGTCGTCCACTATGGAGTTGGAGGAACACCATAAATGGAAGGACATGACATGGTTCTGGGGGTCTTCCCCTACCTTACCCTCAAACTTAGGGATGTCAGAGGGAAGTTTGGTGGGCATATGGGGCCATGCAGGATCATGTCTGATGGGGTCATTTGTTAGCCTAGCTAGGTCTGGCAGGTTCAGACTTGCCATGTATGGTAGGCTAGCCGGTGTGGTAACTGGGGCGGGGACATGCCTAGCCATTGTGGTATAGTGTAGGGGTCCAGTAGCGCCTAAAGGTACGCCAGGTATGGAAGGTATGTTCCCTCCCATGGGTGTGGGCTGGTATGGGTTAGCGCTTCCAAGTGCAACATGGGTTACACTTGGGTTAGGAATTGCACTAGGGATTCCTGGGATAGCACTCCCAAGTGCAACATGGGTTGCACTTGGGTTGGGAATCGTACTAGGGATTCCTGGGATGGGGTTTGTGGAAACCAAAGGGGGTATGACCCCCATGTTGGGTATACCTATGACAGGTGTTGGCCCTGTGTTGGGCATTCCTAAATGTGGAGTGTTACCCATATTGGGCATACCCAGGGGGGTGGTTGTTGCCGTGGATGGTACTACAGCAGAAGGGTCTGCGGATGTCTCACCTATGGTGCTTGTAAACAATGGATCAAATGGTGTTCCAGCCATAATGGTGGTTCGTGGTAACTCTGTGGGTTGTTCGGATTCTACCTCCAAATCAAAAGTGAAGTGAGGTGTGTCAGAATCGGATGACTGCCTAGTTGATTGACGATGTGTCGAATCAAGGGATAGGGCTTTGCGTCTGTGACGTGGAGAGCCAAGTGGACTAAACTCTGGGAGTTCGCCCTGTAGACGACGAGAGCGTCTAAAATTCTCAATGGTGAGAAAATGTGTTTGGGTAAAAAATTTGTTTAAGTATCAGGTGGTGATATATATATAAAAGACTCAAAACCCTAATGCAACCAAGGGGGTGCAAGAAGGGGAGTGAAAAAAGAAGGCTCTCAGGCCAAAAAATCAATCCTCAAAAAAGGCACTTATTCTAGCAGCTGTGCTACAATAAGTGGAGGAGTGCAACAACTGGTCAGAATACCAACATGCAAAACGGCTCCTAGAAAAAATAGGTGTAACTAGACCACAGGTAGGTTGAAATGTAAACACCTAATCTAAAAGTATTGTGACTCAAACAGACGATATCCTCTGCAAGGTGATGAAATCCAAGTCAGACAATATGAATGTTGAGACAACGGCTAGATATCCCCCTACCGGGAGGGACACCGGGTAATCAATCCTAAAGACCGGCTACTAGGATACTCCGTTCATGACGCGTCGAGAAAAGGTAAATCTGCCGTTTGGTCCTTTGATCGCAATATCCCAATACAGGGATATCCCGAGAACTGCGAATGGTAGCCCTTCGGTTACTGAATGGATTTCGGTATTCCACTCAGGCTTCCGGAACCATCCTCGCGACTTCAACCCTCCTAAGGGAGGGGCCTTCCCACAAACCGGTTGTGACCGCGCCAAAAAGTACTAAGAGATTTTAGCTCCCTAATTGGACAACTTCTATGTCTCAGATGTATGAACTGAGGGGTGTTATTGGAACACCTATCCCCCCAATACTACCTAGCTACAAGAATTCTTTTAGTGTTCCCCAAGTGGGGTTAAAAGTGTGTTCAAATTAGGGTTCGTTTTAAGGCTTAGTTCAATTAAGTGATCGTGTGAGTGCACGTGAGGTGTTGTAAACTGAACTTGAAAAAATAAAATGCTTTATAGGAAATTTTCAAAAAATAAAGGATTTTTCGAAAATAAAAAGCAAATATTTACGATTTTTTCACTAAAAGGAATTTAAATGCTTTTCAAAAAATAACTCAAAAAATAATGGATTTTTTGGATTTATGAAAGCAAATAATAGACTTCTTTTGAAAGAAATAAATGGATTTCTTCGTTCAGGAAAATTGCTAAGGGCAAGATTTTAAAGAAGTAAACAAGAAAAAATTTGAATCTAGATGAAAATGCAAAATTAGTCTTTCTTTCACTTTCTTGAAAATTTTTAAAAAGATTTCTAGATATGCACTTTTAAATAGTAAAATTTTTTTCAAAGCTGTAAAATATGCAGAATTTAATACTATAAAAAATGTGCTATGGGCAGAAAGTACAGTAAAATTGTTTTTTCAAAATCGGGATGGCCGAATGAAAAATTCAGCCGCGTGGGTTTTGGACGCACAGCCGCGATGGGCCGCGCGGGTTTTGGACGCACAGTCGCGATGGACCGCGCAGGTTTTGGGCTCACAGTCGCGATGGACCGCGCGGGTTTTGGGTGCACAGTCACGATGGACCGCGCGGATTTCAGCCGCACAGTCGCGATGGACAGCGCGGAAATCGGCCGCGAAGCCGCGGTGTGCAGCGCGGAAAAACGCAGAAAAGTCGCGATGGACCGCGCGACTGTCTGGCAAAAGGCCGCGATGGACCGCGCGGAAAAAACGCAGAAAAGTCGCGATGGACCGCACGACTGTCTGGCAAAAAACTGCGAGGCGGAAGCCGTGCACGGAAACCAAGAAACGAACCCGAAAATTGAAAATTTCGGGCTGTTTATGGGGCCAAATCTCAGAGCAGCAATGGATCTGCTGTCTAAGATGGCAGATCTATGGATTTAAATGTTAAAAACTCATAAAAAACTAAGATTAAAGGCAAAACTAGAGATCTATAGTTCAAACCAAAGCGGAGTCGCCAAAAACTGTTGGCCCGGTTTTGCAACCAGGCTTAGTGCTATGGGCACCTGCTAACTAGTAGCAACAGTTTCAATGTAAACAAATAACAATAAACTAATTAAACAAGACTATTCATGGATCTAAGCAAAGATATTAAGCAAATAATGAAAATAATTTGAAATCAAGAACAAGAAGATATTAAAGAATGAGCTTGTATTGAAAAATGGGTGGCAAGCAAGTGCTTGCGATAATACCTTCAATGGTGAAGGTTGATGTTGAATGGCTCCAAGGATGAGCAACTCCAATCTCCAATGGTCTCTTCTCCAATGTGGTTTGCAATGGCTAAAATGCTCAGGGGAGATTTCAGCAGCATAAGGATGAGATAATGGATGGATGTGAAATGAGGAGCCCCTACCACCTTTTTATAGGTTTTGGTGGTGGGAAATACCATTTGTGGTTTTATGGAAACCAAATGGTATTGACCAACATGGTTTAGGTACTTTTCCCTCCTTTTTCCTTTTTTGAATAAAAATAATATTTTAATTCCCTTTTTGATATTTTTGGGAATTTGGACCCTTTTTGAGGGTTTTTTATGATTTTCTTGGAAAAATAATCTTTTTTAATGGAAAAAGGGGTGTACTAAGGTCTTTTGGTGACCTTTTGTTGGTTTCAGAGGCTCTGATGGTGAAAAAGTGGATAAATGGGTCATGTGAATAGGGAAATGAGCTAGTGAGCACTTTTTGGGTGTTAACACATGGGGATTGACCAAGGGTGTTAGAAATTACCCCTTGGACCCACCATGAGCTAGTTCTTATGTTTCATCATTGACATTTGGTGGGACCCCCCTATTATGAGTGATTTGTCCATTATTATATTGTATTATTGAGTTGATCCATGTATTGTATTGTTGAACTCATCTCAACCATTGATTAGATATATTGATCTTTTAATCTTAGCCACTCATTCAAAAAGTGGTTAGGATTATGGCCTCTCTCCATCCTATTTAAAGGAGAGAGCTTCTCATTGTAAAGGGGTCTTTGGCTCTTGGAATCTTGATATAGAAATACTTTTATGTGGAAATTCTTGTGGTCTCCTTTGAATCTGGTGTTCTTAGATGGTGATTGAAAAGTCTATTGTATCCTAGCATTTGGGCATTTGTGGAAAGATCTATTTTTCGTGGAAACTTTGTCTTGTCTACAGGAGGGCAAATTCATCTTGGGCGTTTTTGCAGGGCTTCCTCAACTCGCTTGGCTTGGCATTCACTTGTATCAGGGGGTTATCATTAGTATCATTGTGATCTATGTTATTCTCTTGTTATTTCTTCTGTTACATTAGTCTTTATCTATTGATGTAGTAAATCCGATATTGTTGACGTTTATTGTGCAGGAGAGAGGGCGCATTGGCTTCCTTGGGCAAATCAATTTCATAGAAAACTACTTCAAATTGCTCCAAATTGATCGGGTTTGCATAGATCATCATCATCAAGGAATCTACAAGGTTATCTAGGTAAGATCCATAGGTTTGTTCTTCTTGTCTTGGTTCCAATCCATTGGCATAGCTACTTCATTGATAAAACCCTCATTCTACAATTTTTCAGATCTACTTAGATCTACTTGGATTTTGGGTAAAATATTTAAAACCCACCTCTATAGTATCCACGGCAATTTGGATCTATAGTTTGGTGTGGATTGGCCTTTATCCAACCCATTTCCCAAGGCAAATTAGCCTCTCCAAGTGAGGTCGCACTTCTTGGATGGGTGTGTTTGCTAAGATCTAGCACCTGGGTAGGTGAGATACCACTTGATCCTTAATCTCCACAGCTGATAACCTACCCTTAGTGCTTCACCTTGTTGATTTCTACCTTGTGGGCCCCATTCCTCATTTTGAGGGTTGAGCCCCACTTGGGTCACTTGGTGATGCATTTCAATCTTAGATCTACTAAGATCTAGCCATTGGATGATCCTAATTTTTAAGACCCACCTAGATTTACACCTCAACACCCCTGATCTATAGTTTGGTGGACATCCGACTCCATTTGGCCCATTTCCCAAGGCACTGATCCTTCTCCAAGCCCTCACGACTTTTCTGGGTTGTTGAGTTGACTTGTGGTTTGGTCTTTTTCATATTGGTTGAACACCTAGACATTGCCATATCTACTCATCAAGCCTATTTTTGGTACTGGTTAGCTCCAATTCTGTCCCTAACTACCCTGCATTGGACACGGTTCCCAAGGCGGTGGATTTTCTCATCTTTGACTAGTACCCTGATTCTAGATCTGGTTTTAAATCTCATAAGTCACTCACATAACCAAGTTGGATCAAATTTACATTGCTTAAGCCTCTTGATCCAATCCATTACTCATCTTGTGACTTCATCCATAGATCTAGGGTTTACCATACACCTTACGTACTTCATCCATACTTGATTTGATCTGGTGTCTTGGTCTGATCTCTCCTATCGGGAGTAGATCTAGGTCTCCCCCTTTGTTGTCTTGGGCTAGATAACATAAAGTGAAGATTGCCTCGATTGGCGTGACAACCATCCATTGAGAGTCGAGGCTATCTTGGTTGCCCATCCCCTCTGCCATCCAGCTTGGATCCATCTCTAGGGGAAACTACAAGTTTGGTGATAACAGAACCCTAGGGTTTAGTCAAAAAGAGAAAGGGAGGCAATTTCTCATTCAATCTTGTGAAGAGAGTGACTTGAAGAGTGAAGAGAGGAGAGAACTAAGAGTTTGCAAAGAAATCGAGGAGGCAGCAGCGAGTACAGTAGCAACACAATTTTCTAGGTGGCACGAGTTTCAAGGTAGAGATATTTCAGTGGGCACATTTCCCAAAAACCGTACAATTGCATTTATTGGCATGGGTTTCGAGGTACTTTTGCATTTATTGGCATGCATTTCAAGGCACATTTCTGCAGGTGGATGGCACGATTTTCAAAATCCATACAGCAGCAATAAATGCTAATTCGTACAACATTAAATTTTGGGCATGGTTTTCTAGACAGGGCACAGTTTTCGAGGTTCGTACAACAGCATTAAAAGCTGTTGTACCATACAAAATTTTTTGTGTGTGAGGCATAGAAATCGAGGCTGGGTTTGGCACATTTTTCAAGAAGAATTTTATGCACAGAAATCGAGGCAGCCTTGCACAGAAATCGAGGAAGATTGCTGGGTGATTTGGTTGGTTGAGATAAGTACATTTTGACTGTAAAATTAATGTACTGAAATATTGCTGAAGAAATAATAACTCTCTCTCTCTCTGACTGGTTTTCCCCGTGGGGGTTTTTCCAGGGCTATTGGCCAAAAATTTCTAAGTCTGGAATATTTATGGCGTGCATGTTAAATTAATTTTCTGCATGTTAGAAGTGTATTTCTAGCGTGTTTAATTGTCTGCATTTTTATAAATAGTTTCCACCCAATGCAAAACCGGCTTGGGAATGAAAAACACTAAAAACGTGACATAAACCAGCAAGCTGAAAAACACAGAAAATTTACAAGGCATCATGAACAAGAGTTGTAATATGCAGTCAACAGTTCAAACTCAAGTTTTAAACTATCATTTAGTGTTTGCAAAATAGGACATAATAAAGATTCAAGACATAATTTTAAGTTATGGAATCTAGATTCTAAACTGAAAAAGACATAACAAGCTAGTTTCATTCTTAATTGCATGTCCTCGTTTAAGTGATGATGACAACTAGCTTTTGGGAACTAGGAACCCATTTTCTTATAAAGAACTATGTTTATTTGCAAATGTGACATAACACTTTTAGCAAAGTGCTGCCTGCAATCTACTACTAGAGATTATGAAAGAGCCCACACCATTCCAAGGGCCTAGTAATTTGTTTCCCATGGTTAGGTATTGCTTCATCATAGTCCATTGGGTGTAGCTTGAGTGGCCATGAGGAGAAGTTGTTACCCTTCCCACCTAGCTTCAAATCCCACTTGGTGACATGTTTTCTATAAGTGAGTTTAAGTTTTTCATGAGCTATATATGATCTATTCATAAGTTGTTAACATGCCCTTGTGCCCTGAAGGATCCAAGGTTTACCCTGGGTACCATCCTTGGAATGAGGAGAAGTGCCCTGGAGGTTTTACCCAGCATATGTTACCTAGAAACAAAAAAGCATAAGTAGGAAAAAAAACTGGTTTATATTTTATTATTTTTTAGTTGGCTATTCTTGGTCTTATTTTTATGAAAGTATCACATAACAAAGAAAGTTCACCTAAAGATGCTTGCAAACTTCTATAAAATCTTTGAAAGAAGAAACCTAAAGATGACTGAAATGTACATGAGAGTGAAGTGCAACCCCTCAATTTTATGTCTAATAGAAATATCGATGCATGGCAGCTTGCAAGGTATTGAAATAACTTCTATTCATTGATTTTGCCCACACTAATTAGCATCATTCTCCTATTTACCCAATTCGTCCTCCTTTGATTTTCTATGGCCATATGGAACAAACACGCAATATATTTGATGCAACAATGAATGTTGACAGAGATCTAACTCTAATGTAGGAGCATCTACAAGCATTTAAAAAAATGTCGCCCTCAAATACATTTATGAAAGAAAGACTGTTTTCGAATTTTCATTTTTGTTTGTAATATTAATAACAGATATTTTACTGATTTGTTGACATATGTTGCTAAGTTTTAGGAAAATATTTCTCTCAAATTGGCAAAGTAGGATGTGTTGGGAATCGGGATAGCTTGACAGAGTTAGTGGAGATTTTTCTGACAACTAAATTGGATTTTTGTTGTAATTTCCTGAAATAAACAAGAGAGATGTGAGGGATTTTGTATGAATTAAAGGATTTGGAAACCCGCAAGATTGGGTGTGCGTATGGGGATCATATGAAGACAAAACAAGCTTAAAACTGCCTTCAAATAGGAAGATCATTGCTACTTGATGTCTTAGACACACCTAGAATGCCTAAATTGCTATAGAGAATGCAAAGATCTGTCTTAAAATCACTCAACTGTCCCAACCATGCCCATAAATCCTTATAAAATCCCATAAAAACTCCAAGTGACCACCCATGCAAAGAGGGGGTAACAATAACTAAGTGAGGGGATCTCTCATGATGCTGCATGAGCTAATGATTTAACAAAATGGTGCTTGGTGTTTAAAAATGTGTGTAATTTCTTACCTTTACAATAACATGAATAAAAATACACTCACCCCCAAGGAAATGGTTTCTAGTGTTCTCGAGATGGATTTTGGAAATCATTGCCTTCCCATAAACCACATAATAAGCACCCCACTTAAAATGGCTCCTGGCGTTGTCAAGATAGAATTTAAATTGATTTTTTTACACAATTACATATGACATCGAAAGAACCGCCACCTCTTAAAAATTCAGGTATAACAATTTTTTACCCAAGAAATAATATGACATGGAACACAAGAAATTGTATAGCCAACTTCAAGAAAACAACATGTTTAGACCAATACAAAACCAAAAAAGCATTTCATTTTGTAGAACTCAAGTTAAACAACATTTAAATTAAGATCGACATTTCCCGAGCTACATGAAAGAATCATTGAAAAATGTAGCCATCCCCTTTACATGGCACCACATGGCTACAATGTGAGCCTGCACAAATTCCATCACCTCTCCCTTGTATGCTAAAAATAGCCCTACAAATGGAGCCTGCACAACTTCCATCCTCTATATGCCAAAATCAACCCGACAAATTAACAACATTTGCAACAAAAATGTGACAACATGCACAATAGATGAACACCAGGATTAGAGTGGGAAAAAACGCTTAATGGAGTACTGGGACGGACATCAAAATTAGAGTGGAGAAAACATCATAGTTGAAGTATCCATATTAGAGTGAAGAAAACACCAATGGGGTAAAAAAACATTTAATTAGGTGCCAAAAACCATAAAAAAAATTCTATTATACAAAGGTGTCAAAAACCATAAAAAATTATATTATTTAGATTTGTCAAAAACCATACAAAAATGGTATTTATATATATCGTGAGACTAAAAGGACCAGTGTAAAATCAAAGACAATGTGAGAAGATATAGTCAACGTAACTCCCTTACGTCACACATTCACTTGTCCTCATAAAAAAGTAGGTGTTATGTGTCAAACATAATGCTAACAAAAGATTTTACCTGTTATTTTGCTAAGGTTTGTGGTGGGTTGCACTTATAAAATTATCAGCGCAAATTTCCAAATGTCTCCTAATACTTATATAGGAATTGTATTGAATTTACTACCGTGTTATATCCCAATCTCGATTGGAATTGCATAGAGTTTAATAAGTTGTTGATATGATGCAGCTAGTGAGAAAATAGTGTACTTTTTAATTGCATTCTATTAGATATTTTTGATTTATTTCTGTAGTACGATAGTTGACCTTTTATCATAATATATATTTTTACGGATATATCTATTCATCTTATGATTTTTTATCCAGGCACTCAGTGTTATGGAGGCCAGAGAATAAGCCAAGCACAGAAGACTGTATATAATGCCAAGCAATTAAAAAGGAACAGGTGCCCCTAACGCATGCAAAAGATATTACACAAGATAAACGAATACATAGAGTATAGAAAATACAAGAAGCCTTGCATTGTGAAAAAGAAAAATCCCTCCTCCTCCTCCCCCCCCACTCTCCTCCTTCATCTTCCTCCTCCGCCCTCCTCCTCCCTTCTACTTCTACTCCTCCTCCTTCACCCCACCTCTCGTCCCTCCTCCCTCCTTTCGCCCTCCTCCTCCCTCCCTCCTCCTCCCTTCACCTCCTTCTCGTCCCCCTCTCAACATCCCCCTCACCGCCCCCCTCCTTTCTCATCCTCCTCCCCCCCCTTTCCTCCCTCCCCTTCCTCCTCCCCCCCCTTTCCTCCTCCTCCTCCTCCTCCTCCTCTCTCCTCCTACCGCACCTCCCTCCTCCTCCCCCCCACAATCCTCCTCTTCCTACTCCACCCTCCCTCTCCTCCTTTCTCTTCCTCCTACATCATCCTCCCCCCAACCCCACCCTCCTCCTCTTCTTCCTCATCCTCCCTCCCTCCTCCTCCTACCCCCCCACATTCTCCTCCCTTCTCCTTCTACTCCTCCTCCTCCTCCTCTTCCCTCCTGATACCCCCCCCCCCCCACATTCTCCTCCTCCTCCCCCCTCCCTTTCCTCCCTCCCCCTCCCCTCCACAATCCTCCTCTTCCTCCTCCACCCTCCCTCTCCTCCTTTCTCCTCCTCCTACATCCTCCTCCCCCCCACCCACCCTCCTCCTCTTCCTAATCCTCCCTCCCTCCTCCTCCTCTTCCCTCCTCCTACCCCCCCCACATTCTCTTCCCTTCTCCTTCTACTCCTCCTCCTCCACCCTTCCCTCCTCCTCCTCTTCCCTCCTGATACCCCCCCCTCCACATCCTCCTCCCCCCTCCCCCTCCTCCCTCCTCCTCCAGCCCCACTTATACTCCTCCATCTCCTCCTACTCCATCCCCACTCTCCTCCCTCCCTCCTCACCCCCACTCTCCTCCCTCCCTCCTCCCCCTCTTCCCTGCTCCTACCCACCCACCACATTCTCCTCCTCCTCCTCCACCCCCCCCTCTCTGTCCTCCTCTTCCCTCCTGATACCCCCCCCACATTCTCCTCCCTCCTCCTTATACTCCTCCTCCTCCCTCCTCCCTTTCCTCCCTCCTCCTCCCCCCCACAATCCTCCTCTTCCTCCTCCACCCTCCCTCTCCTCCTCCCCCCCCCCCACCCTCCTCCTCTTCCTCCTCCACCCTCCCTCCTCCACCCCCCCCTCTCTGTCCTCCTCTTCCCTCCTGATACCCCCCCCACATTCTCCTCCCTCCTCCTTATACTCCTCCTCCTCCCTCCTCCCTTTCCTCCCTCCTCCTCCCCCCCACAATCCTCCTCTTCCTCCTCCACCCTCCCTCTCCTCCTCCCCCCCCCCCACCCTCCTCCTCTTCCTCCTCCACCCTCCCTCCTCCTACCCCCCCACATTCTCTTCCCTTCTCCTTCTACTCCTCCTCCTCTTCCCTCCTGATACCCCCCCCCCCACATCCTCCTCCAGCCCCACTTATACTCCTCCATCTCCTCCTACTCCATCCCCCCTCTCTTCCCTCCTCCTCCTCTTCCTCCAGCCACTTCCTCCCCCCCCCCGCCCCCCCCATTTCTCCTCCACCACCCTCCTCCTCCTCCTCCTACTGCCCCACCCTCTCCTTACTCCTCCTCCCCCCTTCCCTTCTCCTCTTCCGCCCTGCTCTCCCCCCCTCCCCCCTCTGCCCTCCTCCTCCTGCACCCACCACTTGCGCCCCTCACCCCCCTCCCCCCTCTGCCTTCCTCCTACACCCACCACTTGCGCCCCCCAGCACACATTCTCCTCCATCCCCCCTCCTTCTTCCTCCTTCTAATCCTCCTCCTCTTCCTCCTCCTCCCCCTTGCTCTCCCAGGTCCCTCTCCTTCCTCCCTCCTACAAACAAAATTAGTATAATGCACTAATTAAATATTAATACTATATTGTAATGAATATAAATTTTAAAAATAAAATAACATAAAAACTTCAAAACATTAAATAATAATAAAACACATACATTTAAAAATAAATATATCTTTAATATTTACATGTTTAAACATTATTAATAAAACGTATAAATATATTACCAATACATACAATAAAAAAAATTAAACTAGTAAATGCATGGCATATTAAGTTGTATTTTCATCTTTATGTTTGTAGGAGTATAAACTCAAACCAATGTAACTAATACTAATAAATAATCAAATATATATATATAATTTTGACTTTACAAACAATTAAAAATTATACAAACTTTTAGCATACCCAAATTATAAAAAAACTTTTGGCCTACCTTACAGACAATTAAAAATTATACAAACTTTTCACATACCAAATTATAAAAAAGCAGATTTCGTCTTTCTACTGCCATGTACAAAAGCATGTAAGTCGTTACATTGCGGTGTGTTGGTTCTAGACTACATTCGCCTCGACAATTACTGACCTGTGTTCCTATAATATTACTGATAGGTTGGAATGGGCACAAGTTCTTGAGAATACTTCTTATCCAGAATGAAACATCCATTGGTCCATACTTTTTTTTCGTCTGGTCTCATCTTCAAATGTAGTGAGTGCTAAGGCAACAATGGGAATATAAGAGTGGTCTGTACTTAAATAGTGAAAGCAATAGTGGATGTTGCCGTGGTTGTGGCCTTAATAGTGAAATCAATAGTAATGGCTGTCGCCGTGGCCGTGGCTGTGCTAGGCAGGTGGATATAATGACCAGAGCATAGCTGGCTGGTCGCATAAGGATAGGATAGACGAGGTTGATAGATTACATTAGGGCAAATCTGTAAATAAATTTAGGAAGGGCCAGACTAGGGCAGGTCTAAGAAGACCAGGCCTCTAAACGAATGAATACATGAAATTGAAGGAAATGGGAAATAAGTCAGTGATACATACCATTATTGAGAGAAATAACAGTTCTCCGTCGTGGAAAAGGAAAAGGAAGTTAAACCTCATCTAGCAGAGATCCTTTCAGAGAAGAGCAGCCTATATTTCTGAAACCATTTACCTTCCAGTGCTCTGCACTCCTCTGTCGCATATAGAATCTACTGAGGACTCAGACAGACTCAGGAAAAGGCAAAGGCAGCTCAACCTCATCTAGCAGAGCAGAGCAGACTATATTTCTGAAACCATTTACCTTCCATTTAATATATTTCTGAAGCTTAGTTAAAGGTATCAATCTGCTGGACAGATTAGTAAAATTCATTTCAGGATTTTTAAAAGATCTGCTAATTTAATCATACCTGAGAAATAACTCGAAAACTCCCCTAGAAACTGAGTACATTTAGATCCTCGTCTTGCGATCCGGGGACGACCAATCTCATGCCCACAACAAATTCATGAACAGCTTGGGAACGCTGCGGGAGTAGCGAGTCACAACTCTCATCTTCTGATTCTTCTGAACGGCCTCGGAAACGGATGCCGCAAGCTACACCTGAGTGAAAGGATAGACGATTTGCGCAGCTCTGAGCATTAGAAACTGTGCACAATAGGGGAGAACAGAAAGAAAGCATAGCACGAGAAGAAAATAGCGTGCTATAGATGTAGGCAGTGTGTCTCCCTCTCTTTTGAACTAATCCTTACCAGATTAACAAATTGCATGTTCGGATGAGACAAATTGCTTTTTGCAAATAAGGCAACTGCTTTTCTGTCTCTACATTAACTTCCTTTTCCGTTGCCCTGCTTTTCCCTAAATTAAATTAACTTGATTTTCGGTCGCTGTGCTTTTTGCACATAAGGTAATTGCCCTAAACTGACTTGCTTTTCACTAGCGATGCCTTTGTAAGCAACTATCAACCTCAGTGAGAAGAATCTTGCAGACAACATTAGAGTAATCATAAGATGCCATATCTCTAGTGCTTTTTTGTTTTGAGTGTTTCTATCAAGGAGAGGAGAATTTCTATCTGGTTGGGAGTCTAAAATGGACGTGAAGTTTAATTCTTCCATCAACATTCATAGGCTTCACTTAATACTCCAATTGGCTTTCATGTAGCATAAGTGGTCTTGATCTTTGCACACTCTGTGTAAATAGATGCCCTTCACCTTCATTACTCTCACTAGTGATGCACGCGCATTGATTTCAAACTAAAGTTTCGGCCTGTAGAAGGTCAAATCAATCTTAACAAAGGGAGTGGGTTCCCTCAATTTGATTTTCTGAAGATAAGATTAGTTAGAGAATAAGGGATTCGTTTCCTCATTTAATTGTAATTACATTTTTGAGCAAATGGATACTTAGGAGTTTTAGGAGTAGATTTGATCTTCCCCCAAAAAATAAATGGATTCGAACCTTTTTTAGTGGACCTCAATCGAATTAGTTCATTGTGAATAAGAATGTAGCTTAAGCTCTGTAATAGTGTTGAATAAGAGCGACCTATAATGAAATGAATGAAGAATGTTTTGAATTTCAATCCAGATATATCATCCTCTTTCCACATGCTCTGTTTTTTGGGCTCCGTGTATAATATTTAAAGGATTTGATGAAAGACAAATTCAGAGGTTCGATTCTTAGATGCGTTGAGAAGGAGATCTGGAATT
Source organism: Larix kaempferi (assembly GCA_027924585.1). Classification (NCBI taxonomy): domain Eukaryota; kingdom Viridiplantae; phylum Streptophyta; class Pinopsida; order Pinales; family Pinaceae; genus Larix; species Larix kaempferi. The sequence goes on from BSBM01000356.1 coordinate 1,383,343, forward strand.
GCGCAAATTCAGATGCATGAGAAGCATAAAAGACCGTATTTTCTTCCTTTCCTTTTCATGATGATCTATTCATTGTCATGGTCGCTTTGTAATTAAATCGGAAATCAGATTGTTTAAAACGAAGTTCTCCTTAGGATTTATGTTAACCAAATGAACTTTGGTATCTACTCCATTTATGAATCGATCTAATGATGGTAGCTCGAAGTAGAATCACTGCAAAATTTGTTATAAATCTTGGCACTATTTAGCAATGATTCGATGGTTAATATGTTTGCTTGATAAGGTAAAATTTATAAGGTTTCCACTATCAAATTCATATTGCATAGTCAAACACCTGTGGGTATCAATTTTTCTTCCCAGGAATCGACCTCAGGTCGTATGGTAGCAAGATTGGTTTTACTTTGAGTGTTGGCAATTTACATTGATCAATTTTGATTCTAAATCGAACTTCCAATCTCAGGGACATATTGGCTCATTGAGAACAAATTATATCCATCTTTGATGAATGGCAACCATAGGATGCTAACTCTGTGGTGATTTGTGGAACTAGTTGCAAGAACTTAAAAGTCCTTAATACTTGTTCTGTTACAGTTACATGATTGTCAATACTTGTAATGGTTATATTTAGTCCAGTTACATTGTTTAGAGCTGGGTGTGGGGATTAAAAGATTGTGATTGGAGTTGTAGTATCAAGAGAGAGATATTTTAATGATGAGGGCTGAGTGTTCTCAAAACCTAAAGCGTAGAAACCAGTTCAGCTGAAAAGAGAGGTATATGAAAGGTACACTATTCTTCTCAAGTTCCCACCTGCACCAACTAGGCCGGATAATCCTTATCTTTTACCGAAAACTATCAGGAACTCTTGGGCTTTCATGTGTAAAATCTTGGTTATGATATTATTTTCAGTTGAAAACCTTTTCATATGCATCATTCACATTATCAAACTGCTTTTGATTACTGAAGTGCTGAAAATGATGGATTTGGGAATCCTCATTTCCAAAGTTTCTATAGCCCCAAAGTGTAGTTTGGTAACTCGGGCTGCCCAAGAAATTCCTCTCATGCTCATCTTCATCAACATTAGTTCTCAAACAGTGGTTGACTAGCTTTGTGGGATGAAGAATTCTCACTTGAATTTGATACACTGTTGCAAACTTGCATATTGGTCTCTTGAATTGGGTTCAACCTTATCCTCAAAAAGAGCATTGGTTTCATACACTTCTTGATTATGGTTGTACTCATCATTATATTGTTGGTTGGATATGTTCACATGATACCAACCATCCTTTCACCAAGAAACTTGATCACCCAACCATTTTTCTCCACTTTCAGAATTAGAACTTTCTTTCTGACAAGATTGAACTTTTTCAAAGGCCAACCTAATGTTGGAAACAAAATTTCCTCCATTTCCAATCCTTGAATTTTTAATGTCTAATGGCTAATCATTCATTCTAGACCCAATGTATTTATTCCATGTTCCAATCTATTAACATGCATCCCATATTTCCCTTCTTTTTTATCCCTTAAAAGTGCTTCATGAAGCTCATGTTCACCTTCAGACATCAGTTCTCTTGAGTTACTTTTTTATTTTTAGGTTTGTATTTCTAGATTCACTTTTTACAAGATCAACATCAGTTCGTACAGCTGCTATTGTGTAAGCAACTGACTCATAAACTGCTTCAGTTGCATTGGACACATCCATGAATGTCATCTCTGATGCTCTTGTTCACCTCTTGTCTAGTAGGTAAGAAATGATTAGGTGCATCCAAAGAATATTTGAATAGGCAGAGATAGCCAATCGAAATGCCTATTGAATCCAAGAGATTTGAAACCCCAACAAACCAACACTGAACATGGCTAGAAGGGCTAGCCAAAGCAATGGAATCAAATGATCGATAGGCTAAGTAGGGGTACTGGTCTCATCCCTTCGCCGAGTCGACAGATCCCCGAATGTGATATAGAAGAGAAATAAGGCCGAACATGGTCTCAAGACAGAAGGGGTGGGCACTGAACTCTGTTGTGCTAATGTAACCTGACAAGACCACATAAAATCCACTAAAGGGTGGTCACAACTGTCACCAAGACGAGATTGCCACTGTAACACTAACACCACCCCTTAAGTATGACTTGCCTTTGCAATGAAGGAAAGGTGCCATAATAAGACAACCTTTCAGACCAGTGGTTGGCCACTTAAGGTGTTAACAAATGATCATCACTCAATAATTGATCAAAAATATATTAGTAGCGGATGCTAAAATTGATTTATAGTTTTCAATTGGAGATACCAAGAAATATAAATATTGAATATATAAAATAATCAATGATTATTTACAATGAAGAATGGCCTTGCATTTATAGTCTTCTCATGCAATGTTGCTATAGTAGTTGCAACGCTTCTCCCATATGCTAAAGCAGATGCAGCATCTTCTCATGTGAGTTGATTTAGTAGTTGCGTCACTTCTCCCAATTGTTGAAGCAAATGCAACATCTACAATATTGATAGCTAGAGTACCTTTGGTTTTATCATTAGTGCCTAATTCCAATTTCTTTATTTGATCTGATTTTGTAGCATGAATAACAGCAAGAGATAACACCATTTCTTTTAATCTTTGCCACCACCTCCACCATTTAATACTATTTTTTTAGGTACTGACCTCCTTTAGCATGTGCTTAATGTTTCCAAACAAATTCATATGATAGGAATGACCGATCAAACTTGCGAAGAATCTTGTTTTCATGCTCATATCAAGCACATAGAAGTTTTTGCATAAATTACAATGTCTATGTTTCTTTGTTGTTCGACTGTTTTAGAATCAGCTCGTTATACAGTGCATGTCCTCTTTTAGTACTGTTAGTAATGTACATGTGTATAAATTCAACTTCATTTTGTTGACAGCGGGCTTGGTATTAGTCTCAACCTTAACATTATTTGTGTGCAATTTCACCATTTTGGGTGCTTAATATTCTTCTCTTACTCAATGGGTTTTTTTGTTTGTTGGGCAGCATATTGATATATTTCTTTGTATTTTTGTTGATCTTATATCTTCTTGAAGGAAATCCTGGTTCAATACTTGGATTTTTCATAAGTTTATTTTATTTTTCAATAATTCTTTGTGATAATATATTTTAAACGGTTTTAGAATACATTTGTGAACTTGTTGAGGTAGGGTTAGAGTTTTCAACTTTTCTGTACAGATGCAATGATAAGTGGATATGGAACTAGACTTTGAATGCATATGGTGTCAATCTTAAATAAGGGTTGTGAACAATATTCTTATAAGGCTTGTTGTTTTTAGATGGTTGAAGACTGAATTATCTACTTCAAATATTGGAAAGCATGGGCATGCCAAATGCCACTTTGTAGGAATTGACATCTTCAGTGGTAAAAAGCTTGAAGATATTGTGCCATCCTCACACAACTGCGATGTAAGTGGCCTTTTATTTTTTATTGTTTTTTGTTTGATAAAAGAAACCATTCATTGTAAATTTTTAGTGGCAAACATGACAACTAGATATATTGATGTCACTGGTTATATTCCTACAGTTTGTGTTTTTTAGCTTGCATTTAGGTTGATATATGCATTTGGAAAATGGTGCTCTTTATCTTTTAGGCTAATAACCACCTTTATAGACATGTATTTGTGCAAAATAATATCACTACATCTCCACCTTTGTGCCAGATAGGTTTGCTTGTGGGGTAAAGATACATAATAATCACTTACATAGTCCCTCATGTTAGTCGTACTAATTATTAGCTAATTGATATTTTTGAGGATGTTTTTGTAAGTTTCTTTGACACATTAGTTTTACAATAGTTTTGTTTGTACACTTTTTACCATTCAAATTGAACATAATATTTTCACTTTACTAAGTTGTTTTTTGCACATAAAGCAATGATTATTAATTCTATAGGTTTGAAGACTTTAAAACCATTGTTGTTTTCCTTGGCTAGGTGATATATTTTAGTGTTATGTTTGGAAAATAATTTTTTACTGACATGTTTATTATGCAATATCGCTGCAAATTGAAGTGTTTAGCAGCTAGCTGGCCACTAAAATATATTCGGAGTTATTTCAAAAAAATCATTAAATGCACTCCCTGCCTATCAACCTATTACCTATTCTCTACTATTATCTTGACATGTCCCCACCCCTCATTCCTAGGTATTACATAAATATCCTTGATTCCTTAGATATTTCTTTTGTGAAGCTTTGTGAAACGTTTCCCCTATGCATTGAAAACATGCCTTCATGTTGATGTTTTCATTTTTGGTTTGCTTAAAGGAAAAGTCCTAGTGAAGAGTTTCATTAGGGAGGTCAATTATTTCCCTATTCAATACCAAATGTTAATCAAGTTAAACATATCCCTAATTTTTTGCAAGCTAGTTGTAGAAATGCTCAAAATGCATCATAAACTATAATAGGCTACACTGAAAGTGACTAAGCATAAACACTTCTTTGAATAAGTATGTTTATTACAAGGTGGAAGATTCCCAGTCTTCCTGAAGGTAGCCATCTCCTAGAAGCAATTCACTGAAAAGGATCCTAAGTAAAGGTTATGTTTTGTGAAAATTTATAATCCTCTTAGCCTTTAGGGCTTTCAATGAGAATGTATAATTAAGGATTGTGTGTTCTATCTAAGGATATATTTCTCCCATAACGGTTCTACATTTTCATGCTGCATTTGCGACAATCTTTTTGTTCCACAACTTCTAGTCAGGCAGGTAGCCATCTCCTAGAAGCAATTCACTGAAAAGGATCCTAAGTAAAGGTTATGTTTTGTGAAAATTTATAATCCTCTTAGCTTTTAGGGCTTTCAATGAGAATGTATAATTAAGGATTGGGTGTTCTATCTAAGGATATATTTCTCCCATAACGGTTCTACATTTTCATGCTGCATTTGCGACAATCTTTTTGTTCCACAACTGTCAATCAGGCAGCATTGAATGACAATATCGGTGGCAGCTATTGGCCACTCAAATATATTTTTTGCTAAGGAAAACCTTATAGGGAAATCCAAGGGATGTTTTCCCACATTTTTGGATGTCATCCCTAGTAATGCCATTGGCATAGAATAGTGCACCTCAAACAGGGGGATTCTAACTAGGTACCTACTGACATGGAACTAGGCAAATGCTTGATAACATTGGTGACAATATACATACATATTGTTATTGATACCATTTTGGAGCTGTTATCCACATTTATGCTTGAGCTTAAGCTTGGATATGATAGCTTGATTTTGGAGATGTTATCCACATTTATGCTTGAGCTTAAGGTTGGATATGCTAGCTTGATTGTTGTTCTTGATGGAGTACAATGGCATTCTCTCACGAGGGACAAAATAAATGCTTGAGTACAATGTTATTGATACCCTTCTGGAGCTGTTATCCACATTAATGCTTGAGCTTAAATTTGGGTGTGCTAGCTCGATTGTTATTCTAGATGGAGTACAATGACATTCTCTCATGAGGGACAAAGTACATGTGCCTTGCTTGCTTTAAATTTGTGGAGAACATCCAAACATAAGCATAGTGCACTGTACAACTGAAAAGAATTTTATTGCACATCAGAAAATTGATAGTGAAAGTGATGAGACCTCACCTGTTTTGCTTGGCAACCATGTTTAATATGTTTCTCATCTCCATGTGGCAATATGCATGAATCGGGGAGAGATCAATACCCATACCTAGCGTTGTTCTAAAGAACACTTCCCTAGCTAAAACTAATTAGAAATGCTCAACATGTTAGCATGCTAACATCTTTTCTTTTTCGTAGCAACAAATATGTACTGGTTGTTTGCCCTTGTGTGATTCTTCCTTGAAATATTGAATCTCCACCTCTCAATGAATTACTGTTTATTTGAAAATTGCACATGTACAAACTATGCCAACTTTGATAGTTGATCTTTTGGTAAGGTTTTATATTATTGCTCCCGTTATATTGGAAAATTGCATACATAATACAAGAATACAACATTGACTGTAGGATTTGATTTAGCAAGATGTTGATTCTAATGTTTTTGGTCAAATGTGAATGTTATGGTTTGTGAAGTGTTTGAAGTTCTGAGATTGGTTAGTCAACTGTGAAATGAGATTTTTGAATTTTTGTCTGATGGTAGTGATTTGATGACATTAACCCTGATCCTTCTTCACTAATGACATGTGTTACGTAAAATTCTCTAAAGCTTGGTCTTCCCATTACTAAATTTGGTCCTTTTTTAAGCATCATTTTTTTAACAATTGACAATACTGTAATTTTTTATTATCCATCTCTTCAAGTGGTCTAGGAATAACTATATTTTTTGGATTGATGGTTAATATCCCTTGGAGTAGTTTGTTTTGTATTGTTGTTGTTAAATCTTTCCATGGGATATGGTAAGTATAGGACATGCATAAGATATAAGTGTTAAGAACCAATTCGTAATTTCATGAGAAAAAAAGAGCAAATTAAGTTATCTTGTTGGATTTCCCGAGTTTTGAAGAAAACCAAATGTATTAAAATTCAATTACCTCAAATTCTTGTATCAAACCTTTATTTCTTGCCATTATTTTCTAAGCGGAGGAAAGCTTGATGGTCGAAGTGGCAAGCCATGTTTGACAGCTAGGACAAATCTATCACTTTAGTATGCATCTTAAAATCATAAAAGTAATGAGAAGATCAATATCGTTATTGGCATTTTATATTTTTAAAACTTGTTAATCTGTTTATATATTTTAATAAGATTGTCATTTAGTTTTATTTTTTGCACTTCCTTTTGTAGTCATATTAGTGCACACACACATATTACACATATTAACTGCCACTGTATTATACTTTGTTTTACTTTGGTATGAGTTAGTATTACAAATATAACATAAATATGCATTGTAGTATCAAATTAATACTAACATTTAATATTGAATTTTTTCCAGACCACAACAGTTGATGACCCCATACATGATGATCCAAACTATGTTGAGGTTGCTTCATATATAGGAGGAGAAGAAGAAGATGACGATGATGATGGTGATGATGGTGATGAGGTTGAGCAAGATGGCGAGTTTGATGATCATGACCATGATCGTGATGATGACGTTGGTGGTGTTAGCTACCTACTGATGCTATGGATGAACATGCTACATTCTGGATTATATTTACATGTGTTGCTATATCTTTATCATTTTGACTTTAATATTTATATATAGGGATCATACAACTTATTTCTTGTTAGATTGATATTTAAATAGTATATATATTTGACTTCTTTTTACTTTACTATAATGATATCCATGAAAGGTTTTGATTTGTTGATCATACATTTGAATTTTAGTTGATTTGATTAAAGATGATGATGATATTATTAGTATTGTCTTGTTACTTTATATATATTGGAAATTGTCAATGTTCTTTTGATGGAGAATTATTATGTATGATGATATTACTACTTTTTTATGGATGTTGTGAATTTCCCTAAAACTTATTTACAAACGTAATGTTATAAATTTGAATTCTTAATGATATTTGAAAATTTTGATACATTACAATATCTAATTGAAATTTAAAAAATGGATGCAAAATCAATAAAAATTGATATATTTCACTATTAATAATTAAAATTAATATTCTTAATTAACAGTGGATACAAAATGGGACACAAAACCAAACACAAAATGGATGCCAAATTGGATGAAAAATGGGACATAAAAATGGATGCAAAATTAGATGCAACACTAGATGCAAAATTGGATGCAAAATATGACGCAAAAGTGAATGCCACACTAGACACAAAAGTGGAAGCAAAAAGGGACTCAACACTAGACACAAATTTTGGTGCAAAATTGGGTGCCAAACTAGATGCAATATTAGGCCCAAAACCGGACGCAACATAGGATGTAACAATAGTTGCAAAATTGGACTCCTAACTGGACGTAAAATTGGACACTAAATTGGGCACAATATTGAACATAAAATTGGATGCAAAATTGAGTGAAAAACTAGGTGCAATATTGGGCTCAAAACTGGATGCAACATTGGGCACAAATGTGGAGGTAAAAAAAGATGTAAATGGGATGCAAAATTGGATGCAAAATTGGATGCAAGATGGGACGTAACACTAGGCGTAAAATCAGACACAACAGTAGATGTAGAATTGAACACAACATTAAATGCAAAACTAGGTGCAAACCTAGATGCAAAAGAAGACGTTAAACGGGATGCCACACTGGGCACAAACCTGGAAGCAAAAAATATGTAAAATGGGACGCAAAATTGGATGCAAGATGGGATGCAAAACTAGATGTAAAACTGGATGCAAAATTAAATGCAACATTGGGCCCAAATTTGGATGTAAATATGGATGCAACACTAGACGCAAAACTGGACAGATAATTGGACCCAAAATGCGGTGCGAAACTCGACAAAAAACTACTTGCAAAACCATACACAACATTGGATACAAAACTAGGTGCAAACAAGGATGTAATAAATGATGCAATACTAGATGTAAAATTGGGTGCAAAAAAATAGGTCCAAAATTGGATGCAAAAGTCTGCATTTTAAGAAAATGGAGAATAGCGTTAGATTGTTCACCACAATTGGGAAAAAAATTATACTTGCAAATTCTAGTTTTTGTTGTAGTGCTAGTTTTTCCTCATTGGGGTTTTCTAGGGTAAACTAGTGTGTCAAATGTGTGATTGATTTCCTGTTTTATTCCATTGCGTTAGTAGATAAAATTATCAATGAAAACCAATTTCTGGGCATATGAATTATCGTGAATGAGAATCAAATCTAGTAATAAAAAAAATTAACATGGTATCAGGACGGGTTTAGCTTTGAAAAGGAAATCATGATTTGACAACATTTACGAATATAAATAAAAGGGAAGCAACATACAATCGTCTTACGGACCATACAACAATCGTCGTATGATCGCATGCAGTCACAACTGTGTGGACTGTTGCAACAAGCAGGGCATCTAATTGCATTGGTGAAGGATCCATAGCTGTGAAGGAAAACGTGGGCAAAAAAGCCATTGATGTGAGCATGGGAAGGTTGTGAAAGCAGTAGGGTGGTGGATCAAAAAGCTATGGATCAGAGGACGTCGAATTAGAAAAGGATGTATTGGAGGGGGATCGCAGGGTTGTAGAGTAGTTGAGTTGCAGGAATCGAGAAGGAGGTTGTGGCAGAAGAGTGGTCACGTAGAGGAAGCTTCTAGTAGCAGTACAGACAATCAAACTATAGCAACAAATGTGGAAGTTGACACTGAAGTAGTAGTCGTTGACAAAGGAGAAAGGGAGGAGGGAATTGGAAGCAGATCCAATGTCGGAACATGGAGATCAGGTGGAGGGAAGCCGTGGATGGGGATGAGAAGGCATGCAGAGAGATAGGATGTGTGGGCTATGGGAGAAGGAAAGAACCCGTGAGTAGAGTGATGGTCAGAAGACAGAAGTAGAGGTCGCAGGCTGAGGCATGAAGCCGCTAGTAGAAAAGGAGTTGGGAAAAGGAGAGCTGCATGGGTAGGTAGCAACACATAGGCTAAGGAGTAGGTGGGAGGTTGAAGGAAGGAAGATGTTGTTGGAGGGTCATGGTGTTGTGTTGGGAGCAGAGGCATAGAGAGGCCACAGGTATAAGAGTAGCATGCCAACAACTAACTATTGGCAGGACAACATGCATCAGGTTGTATCCAGCCACCAAGAGAGCACAATCATCAAGGCCCAGCCAGCATAGCTAACATGGTAGGGAAATTGCCAAGTAAGCAAGGCAGCTCAGGGAAGTTGTGGGCAGACCTAGGAAATTCAGACAGGCCTATAAAAATTCGGGCCCCAAAAACAGACCCGGGCAGTAGTAGAAGGCTAGAAGTAGCCTTGGGCATACCATAGAGGGTTTGAGTAGCAATTTTGTGTAGTGGGAAGCAGGTATGGGAAACTCAATTTGTTTTTGTTGCGTTGCTTGCTAAGCAATGGAAAGAAAAATTATGGCAAAGAACAAGGAGCGGTTAGCTCCGAAGGTTGAGCAGCTTAGAGGGACTCAGCCTTTAGGTTAAAGTGGGAAGGAGAAACCTTCCAAGTATGTCAAGAAGGAGTCATGGTACTATATGGCCATGCAAGATGCTCAGGAGCAGGAAGCTTCTGGGAGCATGTTCAAAGGGAAGTCTTAGAAGAAGGGTCCAAACAAGATGGAAGGGATAGATTTATATTCAGAGGGACCAACTAAACAGGTGGATTGGAGAGGAGCCATGGTAGCGGATATGATAGTAAAGACAAAGCCACCTCCGGGTGGTAGAAGTACATTCCTTGCTAAGGGAGAGTTTTGATGTTTTTAGCTCTGAAAGATACTTCTGCATAGGCTAAGTGTCTAGCATGGAGAAGTTGTCCAAATTACCTCTCTAGGTATTTGCTTGAGAGAGCAAGTGACCTTTATATCTCTTTCCTGAGTCTAACTTAGGAAAAGCACATGAATTAACTTAATGTTGGCTAATGACTAAAAAAAGTGAACTTTAGATTAATTCACAACCATTGATCTTAAGTGAGGCTTGAGATCTATTCTCAACCATATATCAAATTGGAGATCAAGGGTTAGGGTTTTGGTCATTGAGATGTTATAAAAGGAATCCTAAGGGAGAGTAGTACACACACAAAATGAGTGAGTGATATCTCATTAAGTGGGTGGAGAAGGACTTCCATCCAATTATGGAGGGGCAGGGGATGAGGAAAGGAGAAAAGGGTTAGCAAGAGAAATAACAACCAACCAACAAGATCGAATGACCGATCTTAAGGTTTGTAAGGCTTGGTTATTTGTTGATTTGTATTTTCCTTAGGTGGGCCATTATCCTAAGACAAGAACCCATGATTTTATCTTAATAAAATCATCGCTTGCTGGTTTTTCTCCATTGGGGTTTTCTAGGGTAAACAAGTGTGTCAAATGTGTGATTGATTTCATGTTTTATTCAACCACGTTAGTATTTAAATTATCAATGCATCTTTGTTTATAATTTCAAAACAAATTTCTGGGTATAAAAATTATCATGAACTAGAATCAGATCTAGTAATCCGAAAAATTAGGATACAGTTGTTGTGGGACCTATTATCACATCCATAATAGTCGGGATACCATGACAGCAAAGCAATTCAGTATATATTTTTGAGCTTTCCCTTTACACAGTTTTTGTGAGATCATCCATGATGAGCAGTATTACTTATGATCACTCACACATCAAAGCATCCCCAGATCAGACATGCAGTAGACCTTATGCCAAGAATGAACCTCTTGACCTCAAATTTGTTGACCGAGATGACCTTTTATCCCATACAGAGCAGTGCAGTGCCCTGAGTATCAACAACACTGTTTCAATGGTTAAAGGTGGTCCAGATAGCAGATACAGGTATATGGCCCAGCAGGTATATGATGTGCATTAGTTTTGTTATCTTTCTCTTTTGGTCATTTTGATAGCTTGACTTAGTATCTAGTCATCATGATCTGGTAGTATATCTATATAAAATGAATATGGTTTTTAATGATTATCTAAATGGTTTTATTACTTGCATTTAGAAGCTCTTGATTTATACTCATTGGTTTTACCCTCTTTCCCCATCCATTGGTTACCTTTGCCACTTTTGGTTTTTACCCTAACTTACACCTCAGCCCGTGATATGGAGGACTTCCCCACTTTTTCCTCTGTGTTGGATAGCATCTCTGTTAGTTTGTGTCTCGGCTCTGAGTTGGAAACATAACTTACCCTTTGGTGAGTTGGATTTGATACCTTGATCACTCTAGTCGATTGCCCCGATGTTTGGTCTTGATTGTACAAAGTCTCCCTAGTTGCTTGAGTTGTGTTGGCTAAAACCTGAAGCAATTTGTACTACCATCATTACATAGGGAAACTATTGTTGTATCTGTTATGAAATCCCATGAAAGTACTTTGAAAACTGTGCTTCTCAGCACAATGAAAGAGGGCTATGAATTTGAATGGAAACTTAAATGAAAAATACCCTGGATGAAAGCTTGAGTAGTTGTGCTTCTAATCACATGCAAAATCCCCAAAAGGGTCATATAGGCCTAAAGAAAGCAGTGGTTAAATATATGTTAAATCCAAAGACTGTTGGCCAAGGAAATGAAATGTAATGATTAATTCCTCACGGATCCCACGGGTTTTGATGTGAGATGCAGTAAGGGACAACTAATTCTAAGTGTCCCCTAGAACCTCAAGTTATGGTTAGCCAGGAACCCAGTCCATGGCGGTTCTAGAAAATATCCTCACGGAGATGATACAACTTGGATGTGAGTTGTAGACATTTGCCAAGGTTGAATAAGTACTCTTCTAAACAACTTATCCCATTTGTGAGACACCGCCATTCCCTGTATGTTTATTATCCGGTATATGCTTAGTGTGTATTCCCTTTCCCTTATCCAAAGTATCACAGTATTGAGTCAGTTAAGTCATCCCCTTGTCCTAGCCTTATATTATTCACCCTCACCCTTTGCTAGCAAATTGATCATGTCTTCAGAATGAGTATATTCCTGAGATTCTTTTGCAAGTAAGTAAATGATTATGTAATTTTATGCTATTATCTATTAATTGCCAGTGAAATGATGCTTAATACTTTAAGTGTTGCTATGAAAATGATTAAAGGAGCATGTCTTAACCATTTGCACTTGCAGCAGCGGGCTTTTCTAGCCCGAGTCATATTTTGATCAGTTTTGACCTGGTCAATGTTGATGTATTTGTAACTTTGGAAGATATTCACTTGTATATTATGTTTGTACTTTATTGTATCCCCAACGAAGATGTATTATTCCTTCGATTGGAAGTGTCGTCATTTGTATTTGCAAGTGTCGCAAGTTACATTATAAGTGTCGTTACTTATATTTGATGGGTTATTAGACCACTTGTGTGGGGTCGGCCCTGGATGAGTCATGTGAATGGGTTATTAGGCTTCCTTAGGAAGTCAACCCTGTTAGGGATAAAGGCAGGTCAAATCATTGTATAAATAGAGAGTGTGACTCTCTCATTCTATTCATTCACTCACTCATCCAACTCACATAGTTGAGAAAGAGGAGTGCACACAAGTGGAGGAGGAGTCGCTGCTGAGGACATCTATCTTTCGGGGTTTGATTTTGTGATATTTGTATTGGTGCTTATTCTATCTCTGAGGAAGTTGTGGGGTTTTTCACCTTCTTGATTTCCCCGGTGAAATTCTTTGTGTCCATTGTCTCTTGTGATTGTTATGCTGTGCTTGTTATTCTCTTACTGATCCTAGATAATATTGAATGAAATTATCGAAAAAAAATTAACATGGTATTAAAGCAGTACTAAGAAGAAGACACTATGCAGCTGTAGAAGCTACGGCTTCTTAATTTTTGGGTTTCTCTCCACAGTTCATCAAAGGCAGGAGGCTAGGCTGACTCTCCTTGCAAGGGCGCATCTTTCTGTCGAGACAAAATTCAATTATGAGCATTTTTTGTTTTTGGCCTATCACTGTTGCGGGAAATTAGGGTTTCAGAGAAAGTTGGAATTTCTGGATCTGAGACCACGGATGAATACTCCTCATAAAAATCGAAGTTTAGAGACCAAGATTGAACTTTTTGGTTGGGTAGAACCCTGGGCTCTATCTAACCCTAGTTCGGGATTTTGATAAAAAAAGTGGAAAATTAGGGTTTCTGCAAAAGTTGGAATTTTTGAAATCTGAGACAACGGTTGGATGCTCCTCAGAAAAATCGAAGTTTAGAGACCAAGATCAAACTTTTTGGCTGGGAAGAACCCCAGGCATTATCGAACCCTAGTTCAGGATTTTGACCAGAAAACCAGGGCAAACGTGGGCAGAAAAGCCATTGATGTGAGCATGGGAAGGTTGCGAAAGTAGTAGGGTGGTGGATAAAAAATCTATGGATTAGAGGACGTCGAATTAGAAAATGATGTATTGGAGGGCAGCAGGAGATTTGAGGGTAGGTGACGACAGAGGGCGCGGATCGCAGGGTTGTAGAGTAGTTGAGTCACAGTCATCGAGAAGGAGGTTGTGGCAGAAGAGTGGTCACGTAGAGGAAGCTTCTAGCAACAGTATGGGCAATCGAACTGTAGCAACAAACGTGGAAGCTGACACTGAAGTAGTAGTCATTGATAAAGGAGAAAGGGAGGAGGGAGTTGGAAGAAGATCCAACGTCGGAACGTGGAGATCAAATGGAGGGAAGCCGTGGATGGGGATGAGAAGGCATGGAGAGAGATAGGATATGTAGGCTGTGGGAGAAGGAAAGATCCCGCGGGTAGAGTGATGGTAAGAAGACAGAAGTATAGGTCGCAGGCTGAGGCATGAAGCCGATGGTAGCAAAGGAGTTGGGAAAAGGAGAGCTACACGAGGAGGTAACAACACACTGGATAAGGAGTAGGTGGGGGGTTGAAGGAAGGAAGATGTCGTTGGAGGGTCATGGTGTTGTGTTGGGAGCAGAGGCATAGAGAGTCCACAGGTATAAGAGTGGCATGCCAGCAACCAACTATTTGTAGGACAACATGAATGAGGTTGTATCCAGCCACCAACAGAGCACAGTCATCCAGGCCCAGCCATCATAGCTGTTGTGGTAGGGAAATTTCCAGCTAAGCAAGGCAGCTCGGGGAAGTTGTGGGCAGACCTAGGAAATTCAGGCAGGCCTATAAAAATTTGGGCTGCCCAAAAATAGACCCGGGCAACGAGCAGAAATCTCGGGAAGACCCTGGGCAATAGTAGAAGGCTAGAAGTAGCCTTAGGCATACCATAAGGGGTTTGAGTAGCAAGGTCATGTAGTGTGAAGTGGGCATGGGCAACTTAATTTGTTTTTGTTGGGTGGCTTGCTAAGCAATGGCAAGAAACATTATGGCAAAGAACAAGGAGCGGGTAGCTCTGAAGGTTGAGCAGCTAAGAGGGAGTCAACCTTTAGGTTAAAGTGGGAAGGAGAAACCTTCCAAGTATGTTAAGAAGGATTCATGGTACTAGATGGCCATGTGGGATGCTCAGGAGGAGGAGGCTTCTAGGAGCATGTTAAAAGGGAAGTCTTCGAAGAAGGGTCCAAACAAGATGGAAGGGATAGCTTTATGTTCAGAGGGAGAAACTGAACAGGTGGATTGGAGAGCAGCCATGGTAGCGGATATCATAGTAAAGACAGAGCCACCTTCCGGTGGTAGAAGTACATTCCTTGCTAAGGGGGAGTTTTGATGTTTGTAGCTCTAAAAGATACTTCTGCATAGTCTAAGTGTATAGCATGGAGAAGTTGTCCAAATTTCCTCTCTAGGTATTTGCTTGAGAGAGCAAGTGACCTTTATATCTCTTTCCTAAGTCTAACTTAGGAAAAGCACATTAATTAACTTAATGTTGGCTAATGACTAAAAAAAGTGAACTTTAGATTAAGTCACATCCATTGATCTTAAGTGAGGCTTGAGATCTCATCTCAACCATAAATCAAATTGGAGATCAAGGGTTAGGGTTTTGGTCATTGAGATGTTATAAGAGGAAGCCTGTTGTTGCTGCAACATCCCCCCAAAATTTGGTAAATATTGGGTCCCCTCCTTGTGTCTTTCGAAGAAGTCCCTTTTTGTTTTTTAAAGCCTGTTTGTTTAAACTTTGCAAAGCCTTCTCCTTCTTCGTATTTTTTCTCCATTTTTTCTGCTAAGCCAAAATCCATCTTTTAGCCTTGGTCGTAAATTTTAATCATAAAAACATCAACCTTTGCGCATTTCTTAATGATAAAATTTGTGACATTTGTGCATTTTTTAGCCTTATTTTGGTTGACTGTGGCGCATCATTTAGTCTTAACTTGGCCGATCAAAAGCAATCAATTTATTTTTCCCCCAAAGCTGATCGCAGTTTTTAACAATAAAATCACCGTCGTTGCGCAATCATTTAGTCTTAACTTTGCAGATAGTTGTGCATATTCCGAATCTTAGATTCACGCCAATCGTCGCAGATTTCATAGCTAAAGTGCCTGCCCGTTGCGCCAAGTTTGGCCATAAAATTGTCTCCTTTTCTTCTGCGCCTCATCGTCTTCGTCGCGCCTTTTGGTCGCAGGTTCTAAAACTAATACCACCACCTGTTGTGTTGTTTTTAACCTTAAAATCGCTGACTCTCGCTGCAATCCTTGGGTAAGCACGAGAGTTAAGTTGGTGAAGTTTTTTATGACGTCCCATGTGGATTTATTACCTTTTGCATTGAGCCCCATCCCCATTAAAACTTCTATTAAGCCACCCCATGGGGATTAAATGTTCACGCTGTATATATACATAGAACGGGGTTTTGTACATTCCATTGTTGCCGAGAAGAGGAAGCGTTTGCCATTTCCCATTGAGATCTTTCAAATTGTCGCTCACCTATGTATGCGCGTCGACCACCGAAAGCCATTTCGAGACTGCCAGGTAAGTGTTTACTCCTTCCCTTTGTCTTTATCCGAAAGGAAACTCCGTTTGCAACTTGTCTTTCACCTTTAAAGCTTTTTGGATTTCCCATTGTTTTCGAGAAATCCTTTGCCGAGTGGGCAGACCTCATGTTAAGTTTGATAGAGCACAAAGTTTTCAGTGGATGTTCCCGTCGAATCACGACCCAAAGCAAGCCTCGTCCCATGCACATGCAGTATGGCCTCGGTCTACTTTTCTCAGAGTTATGAAAAGCTCCATTCCGGTTTTTTGTTTTATTAATAAAAAGTTGAGCCTAGAGAAAATCCTTATCACATATTTCTTTAAAGCCACTGACAGTGCTAATATGTCCTTTTAACCTTCGTAGCACACATTCTACTCCGTAGTGCACGTAGAAAGACTTGTTAATGCCAGGGAATGTCGTACTACACCCGAAGTTGTCTTGGATAATAAGTCATACCCTCGATGATAAAGCCCCTGCATTAATGCCACTGAATATTCGGGAAGTTTCCTTATCCCACAGTAGCAGCCCTGTGCATCATTTGAGTTTATCATAAGTTTTTGTCAAGTACTGGCCAGTAGCGTTCGGTTTTGTGTAACTTGCATTTTTTAGTCTTTACATGGATGTTTTGTTTAAATGCTCTGCCTCGTCACCGTTGTCTTTGAAAGATTATTTTAAAATTGAAAGCCAGCATTATTGCATACTCAATTTTTGCTTATAAATCTGAAAGATGTGATTTATTTGCTGGAAATGGTTGCTTGAGAATTCGTCAACTCCTCATTTATATTACCCTCACCATTGCAAGTTTGACATGCATAGGAGATTTGCCAGAAAGAAGGCTAAGCCTGCATAATCATATTCGGATGTGGAAATATTGTTAGATACATCGCTCGAAACCATGTTTAGCGATACACAAGTTGTCACTGGAGTAGCCCCAGGGAGCTCTGCCCTAGAATTTCAATGGGGAGACTTATACAGGTTTATCAAAGATCAGAAGTACCCTGAAGCATCCCTAGAAGAAACCATGGTCTACCTCAACATCAAGAAATCCGGGCTTCATAAGGTAGTGACTCGTCCCGAGCTATTCCCATGCTCAAAGGTCATTAGTTGGATAATTCCTCATGTTAAGACTGATACAATATTCATTGATGATAAAGCCGGGATGAATCTTGTGTCTTTCGCACCAGAACACATCACAAAAACTTACAGGTTACCCCAGGTAAGGACTTGGCTAGATGATGAATGGATAGGAAAGCAAACTATGGACCCTTTAGAGTCTTCCAGAAAGATGATGATAAGTGAAAGGCAAATCAGACAAAGGAACAATAATGAATATGAAAGTGCTATTATAAGGACTCCTTATAAACTCAATGCCTTAATGTTGAGTCGGATTTTCGGCATGACGAATGGAAACGTATTCAAACTTGGCTGGGTGTCAGTGATGGTCCATGTGGCCATGACCAACACAATTTTCAATTGGGATGACATAATTTCAGACAGTATGGTCTCGCACTTAATTGTTGTCCAAGGAGGACTGACCCAGAAGAAGGATGACTTCTTCATGTCTTCTTATTTGATGGATTGTTTGTTAAGAAAACACCCTTTCCTGGACTTGGGTTTCATATGAAACATAAAGGAGTCTCCTCTCTTTGTGGCTTACCAACCCGCATGGGAAAGCAAATACGCAAACTACTACAAATAGATTTGTGAGAAACTCATCATGCTCCTGTATCAGCTCATTTTTATATAGGACCCAAACTGCTTGTCCGAAAATGCCATGCCCATCATAGAGGAGTTTGGATATTATTACTTTTCCCCCAAGGGCACCTATATCCGAATGAGTGGAGGATGCCAAACTCCCTTTTTGCTTCCCCGATATGTCATGGATTTTGTAGTGCACCAAGAGGCTTTAACACAACTCTTTGGCACTGGTGGGGTCAACAAGATCTTCTGTGAGAGGAAGAATGGTATGTGTCCACCAATGCCCTTCACCATCGGTGCATATAGTCTCCCAAAGGCAAAAGATGGTGAAAAATTTGCTCAGGGATTAGAATTTTTTCATTTCGGCACCAAGCCCTTTAGGAGGCATGATCATAGTAGCAGAGTTGCTGAGAACTGCAACAATGTCAAAACTTCTTATGAGTACACACATCTTTGGGACAAGGAGTAGGAATTTTTTCAGAGTACCAAGAACTTAATTGAATTGGGAAAATGTTAACGCCATAAAAGCGGAACGAGTTCTAGCCCTAAACCTGTTGGGTTGATCTAGAAGGAGCAGGAGGCAGCAACATCTCAATTAGAAGAGTTAAGGAGGAAGGAAAAGGAGGAAGAAGAAAGACTCCAGAGGGAGCAAGAAATCAATCAGTAGCGGGATGCAGAAGGTGTTAGATTCCAAAAGGAGCAAGAAGCAAAGGCTCTGAGAGAGGAAGAAGAGATAATCTTACAAGAACAAGCTGCCAAATTACAGGAGGAAGAGGTTGAGAGAACCAAACAAGAAGAGGCCGAAAGGTTACAAGCAGAGCGAGAAACAACGGATCTAGTATAGCTGGCAGAGAGGCAAGCAAAAGAAGAAGCTGGGAAAGCTATGGAACAAGGCATGTCCAGGCCATGGACTTGGATCTAGCAAAAATAAACCAATTAGGGATAGCTCATGAAGGGTTTTCACCGCAGAAGAGTTAGCGCTTACCCCATACAACCCCAGAAAGCAGTGCCAAGAGGCCAACCTGGGTTCCATTTATTTTCATAAAAGGAAGAAGGTTATTGTTGACAGATCAGAGAATAAATATAGATTGGAGAGGACCTATATGAAATCAGAGTATCAAAAACCACACTTGTCCAAGGGACTGACATCGATCCTGTGTTCATAGCGTCATGCTCTGTAGCTTCGGCCCAAGCAAGTAAAGACAATGTTGATCGTCTGTGTGATGAACCTGCAATAATTAATTAATGCAAATACACGAGATATCAAAAATAATAGAACTCAGAATCACTTTTTATATTGATCACGGGCCACTTCGAGGGGGCAACCTCCTTTGAGCAAGCTCAATACAATTAACTTCACAGTGCCTTCATAGGCCTCAACACACACTTATATACTAAGTCTAGGAACCAATACCATGGGTCAATACTATGTGTCAATACAAACCATGGGCTAAGTCTAGGCACCAATACTATGAGTCAAAACCATGGGACATATAATACTATGGGACGACTTACAAAGCATATGCGTCCAATACTGTGGGTCAATACTATGGGCTAATATAAACTATGGATCAACAAATACTACGGGACGACTTACAAAGCATATGCGTCCAACAACAATATACTAACAAAGTAAAGACATGGGTTCTTAACAGTCTAGTTGAAGAGGTTAAGAAGTATAGGGAACTATGTTTCAAGGTAAAAGCTAACATGCAGAAGGAAGTACTAGAAGGGAATGAGTTGAGATTGAGATACAAAGAGCTTCAAGAGGAAAATGAAGGAATAACTTTGCAAATCCAGCAACTCAAAAATGAAAATAATACCCTGGAAAAGCGGTTGGCAATCTTAGAAGGTGAGCAAAAGGACTTAAAGGCTCATGTAGCATATTTGGAGAAGCATAAAGCCAATAGTGTTCAACAAATTGATTTCTTCAAGCCTCATTTTGAAAGGCTGACACAAGAAAAGGCAAAATTGTTAGAGCAGCTCAAAGAAGCAGGACCTGATTGTATTCCACGAGCAAGCCTGCGACCTGCGGACGAAAACTCATCAATCATTAGTATTGATCATAGAGGAGGTCTGTAGAGTAAAAGGGATGATAAGCAGGATGACGGTCATTGAAAGCGAGGAACTGAAGCTAAAAAGGAAATATGCTCAGCACGTGGAAGCGATGACCGAGCGATTTGAATGGAAAAAAGGGAAATTTGGTTTCCCCATGAGCCTACGGGTTAAAACCAATGATGAGTTTGACGTAGATAAGGGTGTCCTCGAGTTTTACACAAATTGTGGTGCGAAATTAAGTCTCGAGATCCAGAAAACAATCAAACTCTGCCATGATTTCTACACAAAAATTCGAGAAACCCATGAGAAATGTCACATGGTTTTACCTCAGTCTATTTATGGATTTCCTGAGCTAGAACAACGTTTAGAAAGTTTGCAAGGTGACTTAGATTCGAAATTAGAATATCTGAAAAGGATAGATATTCTAACTGCAGAGGACCTCCACCGTTTCGTTGGACAGTCCTCCATCCACGCATATTTCCTAGAGGATGTCGCTCAGTCAGCTGTAGCGGGTGCATCAAGTGTCAAATCAGACTGGCGTAAGCACGAAATAGCGCTGACACTGATAATCTGTGCGTGGGGAAACACCATTCTGTGAGAAATTAATCAGTGATCCAATTATATTCATGAGGTGGACAGACCAACAGAAGCAAGTGCACCTGTTGAGGTGGTCGAATCAACAAAAATAGAAAAATCAGCAGGAGCGACTGAGTCATCTGGGTCTTAATTTGTTTTATTGCATTTTTTAGGACAGACCAGCCAGATTTTGTTTTATTGTATAAATATTTTGTAAAAGGACAGTTGGAAACCATTTTGTCTGTTAAGTCACTAGAGGACAAACTTTTGCTTTTCCCTAGGGTTAGGTTTTAAGAAAATACAAGTTTGTAAGATCTATAAATAGAAGAATATGAGAGAAAGTAAAGGACTTTTGGCAGGTGAAAGGACAGACTTATGCTGTACGTGAACTATTTTGCTGCATCAATAAAGAAAGTTCTATTTTTCTTAATGGAAGCCTGCATGGAGTTATATCATGGGAATGTTTGAATGACTGGTCAAATTATTTCTGCATTATTCACACATTGAGTGTGAGATCGTTCTTAACTATCTAAATTACTTATTTGCTTCGAATGCTTTCACTCTCTGATGCAAAATTTCTGTGTAAAATGGGTAATAGAATGTTTATCTCTATCAAGGCTATCTTTGATAATCTTTTATTTTCTGCTGTAGATGCTTCCATTCAATTTAACAGCTATCTGGGAATTTATTGGCTGCATTTTCAGTTTATTACTCACCCTTTAAATTTGCTCCTTACGAGGATAGATTAAATTTGCTTAAAACAGTTTTAGATCAGATTTGTTTACAGTTTGCATTTAGATCACAACACTTGCATCTCATCTTAAAATAAAATACATAAACGGTGTATCGAGCCGCAATCGGTGCAATGGAAAACAAATGTTTAAATCTTACACGGTAGCTGGGCTATTAACTAGACAGATTCCCCATACCAAACAGTGAGCGATCTAATTGGGCTTGCTTACCGGGGAGAATCCCTTGCTAATTGATGCTATGATTTTCGAGGCATCAACAATTTTTTGGCACTAGAAGGAGGACCACCAGTGCATGGCTGGTAGAGGAGATCCTTTTGTTAGAAGAAATCCCGCTGAAGACCTGCTTGAAACAACTATCCCAATTAATCCAGATCTGGAATTAATAAATCAAGAAGATCCCAATTCAGAGATCGAACAACAAGAAACACTGTATGTTGTTCCTTTCGCTGAAGTAGCGAATTTAAGAAGGCATACCCGTGCTTATGTTAGGTAGCTTGGTGGTTTAACCACAATTCCTTTACTCCCCAGAAGAAGAGCCCCTAGAAGGGAAACGCAGTATACAAGGGATTCTGCTCTGGTTCAAAACTTAGAAGATTTGGTGGATCTATCTTTGGAAGACATAACAGAACCTCTTGGAGAAATTGGACTTGAAAATCCTCCAGATCTAGAGGAACCACATACTCCACACAATTCTCAACCTCATACTCCACGTGGTTCTCCACTAAATTCTCCACGTAGAGCCATGGCTGTGCCGGCTTGGAGAGCGAGAGGAGCACTAAATATAGCTGGACCATTCCATGACCTGCCCAAGAATCCATAAAAGGTTCTCCCTAAGTACGATCCTGGGAAGGGTGTTTCTGCAGAAGATCATCTTAAGAGTTTCTACTTGGCTTTAAGTCTTTTAAATGTGTAGCATGAAGATGTAGTATGTAGGCTTTTCCCTTACACTTTCGAACACAAAGTATGTTCCTAGTACTTTAGTTTGCAGGCTAGTTCGATTTCTAATTGGGAAGATTTCAAGAAATGTTTCTTGAAAAAATATGGAAATCAGAAAATAGTCATTATACTCATGAAAGAATTGATGTCCATGAGAATGGAAAAGAAAGAGAAGGTTCAAGAGTTTAATCAAATATTTACTACATTATTGAACAACTTTAGTGATGCAGCAAGGCCTGTTGAGGAATCTTTAGTTGAATATTATACAACGGCTCTGGATCCTCCCATAGCAATGTTTGTTAAAATAACAAAGAAAACTACCTCAATAGAAAACTTCGAAGAAGCAAAAAAGTTAGAAGAAGAAGCGGACAACATTGCTAAGCATGCTTTGGATCTAGAAACAAAACAGGCAGCTGTTAAGAAGCCCTTTCTATTAACCAGAATAAAGAGGAACCATCAACAGACATGGAAAACATGGTCAAAATGATGCAAAAGCTCTCAAATAAAATTATCGATCTAGAGAAAAATAAGACAGCTAACACTTCCAGGAAGCCATTCAAACCTTTCTATAAGAAAAGAGAGGAAAATGAACAGCCGCTTCCACCTGTAAACAATTCTGCTGTGCTAAATTTAAATGAAGGAGGCATGGACCATTTCTGTACCTTCCATCAAGAACAACACTCAGAAAAAATTTGTCCACAGTGGATAAATTCGATGAGCCTAGTAATGAACCAAATGTTAGATGCCCAGATAACTGATCAGAAAGATCCTCAGGAAAAGTAGGTTTTTGAGCAGGAAGAACTCGCCCCTGACACAACAATGGTCTTATGGGATTGGGCACCCGCAAAAGACCCTTCTCTCGAAGATATAGCTGATGAATTTAAGACTGCAGCAATTAATGTCACCACTAGGAGTAAAGGCCCTGCGCTTGATCAAACTATTGAGGCACCTAAAGCCAAGGTTGCGAAAAGAGATACCCAAAAGGCATATAACTGTCATTCTGCTGCAGCCTAAGGCAAACCCAGCAGTAACAAAAGAGCCAAACACAAAAATATCTAAACAGTCAAAGGTAACTTTGAACAAAACAGAAAATCAACCTAAAGTTGCAAAAGAATATGATATGGGGTATGATATAATTGAAGACATTAAGAAGGCGAAAGCAAATGTCTCTATATTTGATATGTGCAGTCTGCCCCAGCAAAGAAAGAAATTGTTGGATGCTTTTGACTCACAAGCTAGCACTTCGGCAGAAAACACTGAGGAAAACCTTGAGATAAACGAAGCTAGCATTGGTGAGAAATCAAGATCGCAGACTTTGCCTTCTCTTTTAACTTTGGAAATTTTCAATCATAATGTGCATAACTGTTTGGTAGATTCAGGGGCTTCTTTGAATGTCATGCCACTTTCGATTTGTAAGAACATTAATGGGCAACTAATTCCGTCCCCATCTCAAATCATACAGTTAGATAGGATTGCTGTTAAAGTCATTGGAGAAATGAAAGATGTGCTTATTAGGCTGTTAGCAGATCCAAGAGTGTGTCAATTGGTGGATATAATGGTGGTCGATATTCCTGAGGCTTATGGTTTGATTTTAAGCAGGGACTGGTCTACGAAACTTAATGGTTACTTTTCAACAGACTGGTCTCATTTGTGGTTGCCTTATCAGAATAGACAAAACTAGATTAAAATACTGAGAGAACCCCACATGAAACAAAATGTAACTCAGTTAGAGGAAAAGAATGAAGCTATAGCTTTCTCATCTTCGGTTTTGGGAAATTATTTTTTAGAGATTGAACTGGGTAATTATCAATTGAAAAATGCTAGCCATGAATCAGATGAACAATCCAATCTCCTTCAATTTTCTCGGACTGATGATATTGATTGTAACATAGTAGGATTAGTCATTGACTTAGGTTGTAGTGATACTAATTTAGTTAAAACAAAAAATGTTTTTTGGGTCCTATACTTTGACGGTTCCAAAACCCAAGAAGGATCTGGAGCTGGTTGTGTCTTAATTGATCCTAAAACCAACAAGCACTTCTTATCTTGTATATTAGAGTTCGAATGCACTAACAATACTGCTGAGTACGAAGCTCTGGTCCTTGGTTTAAAGAAAGCTATTAGTTTAAATGTTAAATATATGAAAGTCTTTGGTGATTCAGAGATAGTTGTCAGGCAAGTGAGAGATACAATTCATTGCCTTTCACCACATTTAAAAGGTTATCAATTCGAGGTTTAGAATTTGATTTCATGTTTTGATGCTTTTAATATTAATTCCATTATTAGATTAAGAAATGTTGCAGCTGATTTGCTAGCTACATCTGCTTCTAGATTAGTTCCTACTAATAACAAATGCTCTATTGAACTGGTTTTCAATCCATCTATTCCGGATAACATTACAAATCTTAGAGTATTTGATGATGATGAGTAGATCATCAGCTTCTTAACAAATGAGGATGCCTTATAGGAAGCCATAATAGACAAAGAGGAGCATGATTTAGATCTGCAAAGCAAATATATAGTTAAAGGAAACTTCATGCCCAAGGGGGTAAGATCTCTTGAAAGTTTTTTCGATCTGCAGAACAAGTTCAAGAGGCCAGTAAACGCTAAAACTCATGGCTCCTCTATGCAGCATGAATTAGTAAATCTGGGTACAGAGGCTGAATTGAAATATGTTAATCTTGGCAAATGTTGTTCGCTAGGTGAGAGAGAGAAGTTCATCAGACTGTTTCGACAGTATAAATACGTCTTTTCTTGGACTTGTGAGGATCTAAAGACATATGATACTCGCATTATTCAGCACATAATACCAATGAAGACTGGTGTTAAACCATTTCAGCAACAATTAAGAAGAATGCATCCAACTCTTGAGCCTCTGATACAAAAGGAGTTGAAGAAATTATTGGATGCAAAGATCATTTTTAAAGTCCGACATTCATAATGGGTTGCTAATTTAGTTCCTGTCCAGAAGAAATCAGGGGAAATCAGATTATGTGTGGATTTCTGGAACTTGAATAAGGCTTTCGATAAAGACAACTATCCCATGCCTCCAATGGAACAAATCTTACAGATGGCTTCAGGATTAGAGCTCTTCTCTCTACTAGATGGTTTCTCCAGTTACAATCAAGTTGTTGGTTGTGAAGCTAGATCTTCTAGTCTCATAGATGATTCAGTCGTGTTCGTACCCCAGGTTTGGTTATGATCCCGGCCTGACGCTACGGGGGTTCGGGGGCGTAGCCCTTGAGGAAACTTTTTTGGGGCTGCTTTTGCCACCAGTTTTCGGGGCCATGGTTTTGGGTAACCCGTGGTATTTTCCCATTGTATTTCCCTTATAAAAGAAAGACATTGTAACATGGCTAGGGTTAATGATGTATTAGATTTTATGCATTGTAAAGATCTCTGAGATCTTTGAAGAGAGACTGTGAGACAATGAAGAGGAAGTGCAGCGGTTGTGCTACAGGTTGTATCCCTTCACTTTGCTGGACGAAATAATAATAAGGACTAGCAACTTCAGTGTGGACGTAGCCCAAGTTGGGGTGAACCACGATATATCTGTGTCTCTCTTGTAATGTGTGTGTGATTATATTTTCATTTCTGTTTATTGTTATTGCTTTGCAATCCTGTTTTTCTAACACAAGTGCTAGTAGCAAAAGAAGACCGGCTCAAAACCACTTTTCATACAAAGTGGGGAACCTTTGCTTATCGCAGAATGCCTTTTGGTTTGATAAACATAGGAGCCACTTTTCAACGAGCAATGGACATTGCCTTTCGAGGATTAGGTGGTCATTGTGTTGTAGTCTATCTAGATGATGTGACAGTTTTCTCAAAGAAGAGAGAAGATCATGTTTTTCACCTAAAGCAGATTTTTTATCGCTACAGGAAATATGGTATTTCTTTGAATCCGAAGAAAAGTGTGTTTGTTGTTCTTGAAGGCAAACTGTTTGGTCATATCATTTCAAAAAAGGGAATCTCAATAGATCAAGAGAGGATACAAGCTATCAATCAGATTGCCATGCCCCATGGCAAGAAATCTATGCAATCATTTATGGGCATTATTAATTTTGTTCGAAGGTTCGTACCTGATTTCGCTCAGACCGTTAAACCTTTGCAACAAATGATAAAGCAGAGGTTACAGTTCAAGTGGTATGACCTAGATAAAGTGGTGTTTAAAGAAATCAAAGTTGCCATAGCTAATGCTCATTTTTTAAGAAATCCAGATTTTGATAAAAATTTCATTATGTACACCCTTGCTTTAGATGACTCTGTCACCGCTGTGCTCACGCAAAAGGTGGAATCAGGAAACGAATACCCAATCTCTTTTATGAGCACTAGTCTGCAAGGAGCTAAACTGAACTATCCTATGGTAGACAAGCAAGCATATGCCGTATTCAAAGCAGTAAAGCAGTTTAGGCCATATATCTTAAAGAATAAGACTAAAGTCATAGTCCCTGACCCCGCCGTCAGATCTTTGTTCGTTAAGAAGGAATTGGGGGAACATAGAGGGAATTGGGTCACATCTCTTCAAGAGTACGATCTAGAATTTAGGCCCGCCACCATTATCAAAGTTCAAGGGTTATGTAAGTTACTCACTGAGCATCCAGTTGATGAAGAGTTGAACTGGGAAAATGAAGCGGAACTGAATATGGTTGAGGTATGTCCCATATTTACAGCTCCTGGAACTTGGTATAGAGACCTAGTGCATTATTTGCAGCAAGGATACTTGCCGGAACACTGGAATTCTAAGCAAAGGAGAGCACTACGTCTTAAATCAGCAGCCTATCAATTCATTGATGGGGTACTCTTTATAAGAAATTATGATGGGATTTTCCTTAGATGTCTAGAGAAAGAAGATGTTGATAGTGTGGTCAAGGAATTACACGATGGACCTACCGAGGGACATTATTCTGGAGATAACACAACACATAAAATTCTCAGAGATGGGTGTTATTGGCCCACCTTATTCAAAGATGCTCATGCATATGCCCGGAATTGTGATGTATGTCAAAGAAGTGCCGAAAAATTGCCAAAAGCAGCGAGACCTCTGCAGCTAGTCACCATATCTGAACCGTTTGAACAGTGGGGCATAGATGCTATCGGTGAGATAAACCCAAATTCTTCATTGCAACATTGGTATATCCTGACAGTTACGGACTATTTTACAACATGGGCAGAAGCTGTTCTGCTGCGGAAAATAAACGAATATGCAATCTATGAAAATAAATGAATTTTCTTACGAGAGAGGAATTAAATTACATTACTCAACCAATTACTACCCCCAAGGAAACAGATTAGCTGAGTCTACCAATAAGAATCTCATTCGAATTCTTAAGAAAACTGTAATTGAAAATCAAAGAAGTTGGCATACAACCCTCCCAAATGCTCTATGGGCAGACAGAGTCACCCCAAAGAACGCCTTAGGAGTCTCCTCGTTCACTCTAGTCTACGGTAAAGAAGCCATCCTCCCTCCAAATATCTTACTCCCATCCTTGCAATTGGCCCAAGCCTCTCGAGGGTCTAGCAGTCAAGTCCTACAATCAAGAATTGATACCCTGCTGAAACTTGAGGAATCTCAGCTTAAAGCCAAAGACCGGTTCCACCAACATCAAGACATAGTCAAAAGGTGGTTTGATAAACGAAAGTTTGGCAAGAGGGATTTCGAAGTAGGTGACTTAGTTTTGAAATGGGACCATCCACATGATGGTAAGGGAATGCACACAAAATTTCAACATCTATGGGTCGGCCCTTATCAAATTTTTGAAAATCTTGGCTCATCGACCTAAAGCTGAAAGACCTACAAGGAGAGGAAGTAATCCTTCGTCTCAACGGCCTCACTTTAAAGCAATACTTTGCATAGCCTAGCTCAAAATATTGAAAGGAAGAATTCCACTTATAAAGAAAATAGTCTCTGTGACTTTGCTTTCACTGAGTAGCCTTTAGGAATGAAGCGATCCTTTTTTGTTTGGTCAAAATAACCCCGATTAAATAACGCAGATTCAACATTTCTTTCTCACTATCTTGGGGCTCCATCCACTTTAACATTAATGCCTATCTCAGGAAGTTCGCTATGATGGACCCATGGAAAGGAAGCATGTCTCACAGGTGTATGGTATTTAAAATGATCCCATGATACAAATAAAAGCCCAAAGAGCTTATATCAAAGAGTCTGTTTTCCAAAAATTCTCGCCTCAATTAAAGCATGGCTGAGAGAAGCAAAAATGTTCAATCAAGGAAGGTGTTCAAATTCAGTCCAGCAAGGTTTTTCTCCATCTGTGAATCTTGATAATCAAATAAAATTTCTCGCTCACACAAAAAGACATTACGGATTGAGGAACCTAAATCAAGTATTGAAAGATGAAGAAATTGTTTCTGGAAGACTCAAACAAAAAAAGTAGTAAATTAAGAGACATCCAAAAGGATGCAGATAGAAAGGGAATGAGGAACAAACAAATATGTCTGTGAGATATTGTTACAATCCTGTGGAGTCCTTTATTAGTTAACATCTGAAAGATAGATTTTTCTCAAAATGAACCCCACACTCTGGCCTTGAGAGAGTTTTAAGGAAGTTTGAGTCAAATTTCCCCTTTCCCAAATGACCATTATGATAAAGTGATCACTGCATTCACAAAAGCTGAAATATGAGGGTATTTTGTTACACTTGGAGCTAGCAGTTTGTGAGTTTTCTGATCATGAGAAGAGTTTGTTTCAGAGATCCGTGTTCGCCAGGGAATCACCAATTGTTGTTGCTGTAACATTGTTAACACCTAAAAAGTGCTCACTAGCTCATTTCCTTATTCACATGACCCATTTGTCCACTTTTCCACCATCTGAGCCTCTGAAGCCAACAAAAGGTCTCCAAAAGACCTTAGTACACCCCTTTTTCCCACTCAAAAATATTATTTTTCCTAAAAAAGCATAAAAAACCCTCAAAAAGGGTCCAAAATTTCCAAAATATTAAAAAGGGAATAAAAATATTAATTTTATTCAAAAAAGGAAAAAGGAGGAAAAAGTACCTAAACCATTTTGGTCAATACCATTGGTTTCCACAAAACCACAAATGGTATTCCCCACCACCAAAACCTATAAAAAGGTGGTAGGGGCTCCTCATTTCACATCCATCCATATTCCTATCCTCATGCTGCCAAAATCTCCCTTGAGTTTTTGGCCATTGTAGCAACCTTGGAGAAAGGACCCATTGGAGATTGGAGCTGCTCACCATTGGAGCTACTCAACAACCTTCATCACTTGGAGGTATTGTTATTGCAAGCACTTGCTTGCCCCCATTTTCAATACAAATTATTTCTTATGTTTCTTGTTCTTGTTTTTTAATTAAAAAATGCACATGCTAGTTTAGTTTAGTTTAGATTTAGTTTATTGTTATTTATTTCTATTGAAACTGCTGCTATTAGTTAGCAGGTGCCCATTGCACTAAGCTTGGTTGCAAAACCAAGCCAACAGTTTTTTGGCGACTCCGCTGCTTTTTGAATCTTTAGATCTTAATTTTTGATAATATTAGTTAGTTTAATTCATAGATCTGCCACCCTAGACAGCAGATCCATTGCTGTTCTAGATCTTGGCCCATTTTTTAGCCATTAACAGCCCGAAATTCTCAATTTTCGGGTTCGTTTTTCGGCGTCCACGTACGGCTTTCGCCTCGCGGCTTTTTTCCCAACAGTCGCGCGGCTCATCGCGACTGCGCGGCCTTTTTCCCGCGCGGTTCACCTCGGCTTCGCGGCCATTTAGCGCGCTGCACATCGCGGCTTCGCGGACATTTTCCGCGCTGCACATCGCGACTGTGTGACGAAATCCCGCGCGGTCCATCGCGGCCGAAACCCGCACTGCCCATCGCGACTGTGCGACAGAAACCCGCGCGGTCCATCGCGGCTATTCTGTCAAAACCCGCGATGCCAATTTTTTCATTCGGCCAATCCGTTTAAAAAATTAATTTTTTTTTTTTTTTTTACTGTTTTTTCTGCCCACATAGCACATTTTACAGTACTAAGATTCCAGCATTGTTTACAGCCATAGGAAAATTTTACTATTTAGAATGCACATGTGAAAAAGTCTTTTTAAATATTTTCAGAAATTGAAAGAAGGATTTATTTGCATTTTATCTAGATTAAAATTTTTTACTGTTTACTTTGATATTTTTGCCCATAGCAGATTTTTAAAAGAAATCCATTTATTTCGTAAAGAAGTTATATTATTTGCTTTCCTATTTCAAAAGATCCTTTGTTTTTTGAATAGTCTTTGCAAAGCATTTAATTTCCATTTATTGAAAAATTCATATTATTTGCTTTTCTATTTGCAAAAGATCCTTTGTTTTTTGAATACTTAGCATTTACTTTTTCAATTTCAGTTTAAAATATCACACGTGCACCCACTCAAACACTAATTTTAAACTGAGCCTTAAAACTTACCCTAATTTCAACCCACTTTTAACCCCACTTGGGGAACACTAAAAGAACTTTGTAGCTAGGTAGTATTGAGGGGATAGGTGTTCCAATAACACCCCTCAGTTATTACATCTGAGACATAGTTGTTGTCCATTAGGGAACCAAAATCTCTTAGTATTTATTGGCACGGTCACAACCGGTTTATGGGAAGGCCTCTCCCCTAGGAAGGTTGAAGTCGCGAGGATGGTTCCGGAAGCCTGAGTGGAATACCGAAATCCATTCAGTAACCGAAGGGATACCATTCGCAGTTCTCGGGATATCCCTGTATAGGGGTATTGCGGTAAAAGGACCAAACAACAGATTTACCTTTTCTCGACGTGTCATGAACGGAGTATCCTAGTAGCCATTCTTTAGGATTGATTACCCGGTGTCCCTCCCAGTAGGGGGATATCTAGCCGTTGACTCAACACTCAATATTGTCTGACTTGGATTTCATCACCTTGCAGAGAATATAGTTTGTTGATTCACAATACTTTTAGTTAGGTGTTTGCATGATACAATCCACCTTTGGTTTAGTTACACCTATTTTTTCTAGAAGCTGTTTGCATGTTGGTACTCTGACCATTTTTTGCATCCCTCCACTTATTATAGCACAACTGCTATAATAAGTGCCTTTTTGAGGTTGATTTTTTGGCCTGAGAGCCTTCATTTTCACTCCCCTTCTTGCACCCTTGGTTGCATTAGGGTTTTGAGTTTTTTATACATTCCCATTTTACACATAAGATTTTTTCCACAAAAAACTTATTTCTCACCATTGAGAATTTTAGACGCTCTCGTCGTCTTCAGGGCGAACTCCCAGAGTTCAGTCTACTTGGCTCGCCACGTCACCGACGCCGAGCCTTATCCCTTGACTCGACACATTGTCGGTCAAACAGACAGTCATCCGATTCTAACACGCCTCACTTCACATTTGATTATGAGGCAGAATCCGAAAACCCCACAGAGTTATTCCCAACCAACCTTATGGCTGGAACACCATTTGACCCACTTTTTACCAGCACCATAGGAGAGACGTCCACAGACCCTTCTGCTGCGGTGCCATCCATGGAAACCACCACCCCCTTAGGTATGCCTAATATGGCGGACACTCCACATTTAGGAATTCCCAACACAGGGCCACCTCCTGTTATAGGAATTCCCAATACAGGGCCACCACCTGTTATGGGTATGCCCAACATAGGGGTCACACCCCCTCTGGTTTCCACAAACCCTACCCCAGGAATCCCTACTGCTATTCCTAACCCAAGTGTAACCCATGTTGCACTTGGAAGCGCTGGCCCATACCAGACCACACCTATTGGAGGACACATACCTTCAATACCTAGCATACCTTTAGGCGCTACTGGACCCCTACATCATACCACCATGACTAGGCATGTCCCAGTCCCAGTCACTACATCTGCTAGCTTACCGTACATGGTGAGTCTGAACTTACCAGACTTAGCCAGGCTCACCAATGATCCTATCAGACACGATCCTGCGTGGCCTCAAATGCCCACCAAACTCCCCTCCGACATCCCTAAGTTTGAGGGAAAGGCAGGTGAGGACCCACAGAACCATATCATGTCCTTCCATCTATGGTGTTCCTCCAACTCCATAGTGGACGACTTAGTCCGCCTCCGTCTGTTACAACGCACCTTCACTGGCCTTGCAGCTAAGTGGTATATCGAGCAGCCCCATGGGACGCATGCCACCTTTACCTCCCTTGCCTCGACCTTCCTGCAGTTCTTCCAGTTACCTGTCCGCTATGATGCGGGAGTCGAGATCCTACTGTCTTGCAGACAAAACATGGCCACCCACATCACTGACCACATTCATGAGTGGCGTCGACGCCGAAGCCTCTGCAAAATCAAGTTAGATGACCGCATCTTCTTAGATTGGTTCCTAAAATCCCTCCTCCCTCTCATTGCGAAGGATGTGGCATCCGAACGACCCCAGTCTGAAGAAGAGGCCATCCTCAAAGCCCAATAGTTTGATATCATTTACGCCCAATTGGGTTATCTGTATACCATTATACTAGACGCCCCTCGGGACGAGTCATCCCAACATGATGCGTCGGGGGCATCCCACGCCGTTGATGGCATCATTGGTCGTATGGCCTCGCATCCCCAACCCTTTTCCATTGCACATCCTAGCCATGGTCCCGACCTTTCGCGGGCTACATCTCAATCTGGAGCAACCAGTTCATATGCTCCCATGGCACATCACCACCATACCCATGGACCTTCGTGTCCACCTCAGTGCTTTGGTCATGCACCACCTGCATACGCCCCCCCAGTTGCCCCGCAACCAATGTATTACCCGCAGCTAGCTGCGACAGCTAACCCAACACCTCCAATAGCTCAGGGTTACCAACAACCCCAGCAGGTAACTGGTCCACCTCCAGCCCCACCAGCTTATTATCCACCACAACCTGCTCCCGCACCTGCGGAGAACCAAAATCCTCCCACTGCTCAAGGGCAAGTGTACACATAGCACAACCAGCCCCAGCACCAGAACAACCAGCGCAACCAAGGTGCGCAACAGAACCGTGGAAGAGGACGTAACCGCGGTAATAACCAACAACATCAGCAAGGTCCTCCACCTCCCAATCCTCCACAAAATAACAATGCTGCTCCTCCCAACCGCAATCCGGATCGAAATCCCAGGCAGCCTAAAAATAATAACCTCAGAACAAACCACCCTTGTTCTATCTGCGGGGTCTATGGTCATTACATGCATTCTTGCCCACATTTGGAGCGAGCTCGGCAACTCTGGACCAACGATTCCCATCGTCAAAGGAAAGCGGCTCCTCAGCCGCCACCCAACCCTCCACCACCTCAACATCAACCTTTGGTGCTGCAAAACCCCTTTCCAAACCAAGGTGTAGTGAACAATCATCCGTTAGCTTCCCCTCAGGGCAATGTGCCACCACAACAGATCACTTATGCAGCCCCTGATCAACCCATGTTCGATTCAGGTACTCACCACTTGTTGATGATGTCAACCGCCGATGCCAACCTCCAAACCCGTCGGAACCAATATGGCTCCACTTCTGAAGCCCCTCCCACCGACAAGAACACTAACGTTAATCCCACAGATCAAACGTTATGTATCCCTCCGGCTCCACTTGATGGCGCTTCCAAAGCACCTCGCTTCCCACTCCGTCGCATCAATAATAATCCCAATGCTCGTGCTGCGTCGAATTACAACATCGTAGATGACTTAGCCCAGTCTCCTGCAGCCATGTCTGCTTTATAAGTCTTGAAAAACTGTCCTTCGCAGTGCAAGACTTTGCTCTCTGCCATTGGCGCTATTGACCCCAATGATTGACAACTGATCGCATTCGATTCAGACCAGTCTGAACCACGATTGCCTTCCAGTTTAGCATTCCAAGTTTCCATTTCCATTCGGAATCTTGTCATCCATCAGTGCATTATCGATGAAGGGGCCTCTACATGCGTCATGTCCACATTCGTTTGGCAGAAGTTGGGATCCCCTACTCTCCAGCAGTCCACCACTATGTTGCGAGCCTATGACAGTCGTTCGGCACAACCCCAAGGTCTCTTAGCTAATGTCCCCGTCCAACTGGCGGGGAAAACCGTGCTCATTGACATTGAGGTCATCAATGCCCAACTTGACTATAACCTTTTACTTGGCCGCAGCTACATGTATGCCATGCGGGCTATTGCCTCATCCGTTTTTTGTACCATGCAGTTCCCCCATGAGGGACGCGTGGTCAAGGTCGACCAACTCACCTACTACGATCCTAAGGCCCCCGCCACACCTGAAAATGTTCTCCCCATGGTTGAACAACCTGTTTGTGGTGCAACTACCTCATTCGTTTCCTCAGTGGGACCCGGACTATACTCCGACGCACTGATGACTTCTACATTCCAGTCCATTCCACCACCGTCACAGGAGACCCACGTCGCCAACCTCTGTACTCTTTCACAGAATACACAAACACCCGGTAATCAACCACCCTTGTTCCCTAAACCACCATTGGTCCCTAGTCACATCGATGTTACACCCATCCACACAATCCCCTTTCTATTCCCTCCCTCGGGTGTAGTAAGCACTCCGGTTATGGCTACCCTTAGTCTCCCCGGGTTAACATTGGGATTGCCCATGTGGTATATTTCTCCTCCCGTTCCTTCGCCGACACCAAATGTCATCCTGCAACTGGTGCAACCCATTGTTACTTCTACCCAACCACCTCCCGATATCACTACTCCTTCGTCATCGACGAATCCCTCTCCACTCATCAGGCCCACTAGGGGAAGAGGCCCACAACCATACATTGCGGTACCCCCACCCAAGGTAGTTAAACCTCCCCCCGTATTTCGTGCTCCTCCAAAATGCTCATTGTGTGATGAGTTAGGCCATCCAACCCATCAGTGTCCACAGTTACCTGCATTACAGGAACATATGCAGATGCTTGACGACGACCCCAACATCCCGGTTGTCAAAATTGACCCAAACCCCATGCCTCGTGACAAATCACTGCGTACCAACCACCCATGTGCGATATGCGGTATTTACGGCCACTACTCACATCACTGTCCCGACATCCCATATTACAGAGCAGCTCTCTACGAGATGAATAATTTGGACCTTGAGACGACACCCCCTACTATCGAGGAGATCTACCCTCCCGTATCATCCTCATCGGGAGAGATTAATACCATTTATATGATCTCTTCGACCACCCAAACCTCGTCAACTGACTTGACCACTCACAGCTCCCGCAGTGATAAAGAGAGTCTAGAGGCTACTACTGCCCCGGATTATCCCTGGGAAGACATGCACCATCGTTCATACTTCCTCCCAGAAGAGACCTCATCCACCACCGCTACCCAATTCGCGGTTGAGTCCAAAGATTTCCGTCCTATTAAAGTCGATTGGTTGCAGGATCCTATTCCTACTCCTGATGCCTCTGAGGAAAATAACATGGCCAATATTTCTCCTGTCATCCACATCGACATCTCTGACCCACCTGGTGCCCTTCATACCATTACATTAGGAGCCTCCCACAGTGAACATGAGAATGGAGAATACCAAATACTCTTCCAAGAATTCACTGATGTCTTTACTTGATCAGATACCGAAATGCCTGGTCTTGACCCCGCTATCATAAAGCATCACCTTGACACCTCTAAGTCAAGGGGCATTATATATTACCTCAACCCTGGGATCGGGGGCATGATCAATCATTTTGACCTTACCCCATCACATTTATCTCAGCACGTCAATGAACCCATTGTTCAAACCCACACATATGTGATCCATAATCACAAACCCCATGCACATAGCATGGGGGCAAGTCATTAACCCTGCTCACTTTTTCACACTTGTGATCTCAACCATTTTTGAGGTCACATATCACTTGTAGATTTGATTTGATGTGATACAGCTAGTATTCTTCCCCCACGGGTCATCATGTCTCCCCACCACTGCATCCTTGGCTTGGTGGGCTCACCTTTATTTGCAACCATTTTGTAACCTACTTAGTTCCTTTGACCATTCCGGAGTCCTTATGACCTTCGTTTTTTGCACCATTTGCATTGCCGGATTCATCTTTCCGTGCCCGTGATGATGCTTGAGATCATTTCTCGCTCTCATTAGGAACAATATCAACATTGTGTCCCGACACCTTGTCGCCCCGGTTTGCGTGCCACATCGGCCGTAGCCCATTTTTTATATCATCGGATTCATTTTTCCGTGCCCGTGATGATGCTTGAGATCATTTCTCGCTCTCATGCTTAGATTTTTTTCGGGCATTTTTTCCATGCCCCCTCGTCACCTTGGTTTGCGTGCCATATCCGCCGTTCTCCTTTTTTGACAATCTTTATATCGTCGAATTCAGTTTTCCGCGCTCGTGATGATGCTTGAGATCATTTCTCGCTCTCACGCCTAGATTTTTTCGGGCATTTTTTCCATGCCCCCTCGTCATCTCGGCTTGCGTGCCACAACGACCGTCGTCCGTTTTCGACATGCCTTATATCTCCGGATTCAGTTTTCCGCGCTCGTGATGATGCTTGAGATCATTTCTCACTCTCACCTTCAGATTTTTTGGGCATTTTTACCATGCCTACCCAAACCTCGGTTTGCGTGCCACATTGGCCGTTGCCCCATTTTTTGACAATATTTATGTCACCGGATTCATTTTTCTGCACTCATGACGACGCTTGAGACCTTTTCTCACTCTCATCAATCCCTTTTTGTTCGGTATAATTTTATCCCTTTTTTGGGGCCGAGCAATCCCCTTTACGAAAAAGGCACTTAGGGAGTTTCTGTTAAGCTCTTTTCTGACTCCTAAGACAATGAAAAGATCACCGAGCAACCTTGCTTCCTTTCATGCTCGCTAAACGTATCTGAAAGGGAATCTACCTGGTATAAGTTTACCCCTTTTCCGGACCTTGTAGACTAATTACGAAAAAGGAATACTCTAGTCACATCGGCTAGAAGAGTTCTCCATCTGCATCATTTTATGTTTTTTCGGGCTTTGGAGACTAACTTACGAAAAAGAACACCAATAGAGTCCACTTATCGCTTTCAGACTCTCTAAACATGAAAGCAACCACGAGCAACCACCTTCATGGGCTCGTAAAACCAACAGGACAGTAGCCATAACCACTGCAGAGTCTTCTTATCATTTTCAGACTCCTTAAAAATGAAAGCACCAATGAGCACGAACAGTCCTGGGCTCACAAAATCCACAGGACAGTACCATTTCAGAGCACACTTTTATACCTTCTCGGAGCTCATTAAAACTACGAAGAAGGACCCAATGGTGCTTCTCGGTGCCACAACAGATCACGTCTTCTCATATGGCAGCTTCCCCATTTTGGTAGCCTTTGTTCAGAGTATTCTGTAGTATGTCACCTTGAGAATCCCTTGACAGCACCCATCAGTTTGACCCCACCCAGAGTCAAGACACACCCTTCAGTCCCTAAAAGCTATGATCCCCACACCTACAAGTCAGTTCCCTACACTGCTAGGTCAGCCAGGTCATCATGCTCTGAACAAAGGAAGTTTGAGTCTACCCACTATACGACCCCAGATACTTCCCATCCCCACAAGTATGTCAATCCTACCATCAGTACTACCACACTTCAGTTCTACACCTCGTGCTGCTATCAAGGAAACATCATTGCCTTATTAGTTGCTAGTCTCCCTCTGTCGACGACAACCAAACTTATTCCAGAGGATAGACCTAGAGGTCCCTGTGTCTTAGACTCATCACCATTTATGATGAGTGCCTACGAATAATTTCGAGAAGAGTCCTCAGTGCTTCTCCAAATGGTTGTTTCTCACATGCTCGAATTCAACACCTTGATCGCATCGTTGAGACTCGCACAGGGCATTGGTTCGTTCAGTTATTAGTCGAAGACCCCGGATACCATCTGACTTCTCCACACTTGAGAGTCTACCTATGGATACAACCAGTTAC
The DNA here is from genome assembly GCA_027924585.1 of Larix kaempferi. Taxonomy (NCBI): domain Eukaryota; kingdom Viridiplantae; phylum Streptophyta; class Pinopsida; order Pinales; family Pinaceae; genus Larix; species Larix kaempferi. The sequence goes on from BSBM01000356.1 coordinate 1,421,602, forward strand.
ACTTTTTCTATAGATATCCGGGTTGCGCATGGCGACAGTATTTAGATGTACCCCAGTTTTATACTCCCTCGAGTATACAGTTACATATACTTCCCAGAGATGGCTCACAGTCATTACGTCCCTACAGATGTTGGACACCTTCAGTTCCAGCAGTTCATCAGTTATTCCAGTGTATCAGTTATTGAGATCAGTCATGTCATGATCATGAGTACATCCCAAAATAATGTACCCTCTGGACCATTATGATGTACCAGTAAATTTTTTATGTATTAGATCCCCCTTCTTGGGACTTATGTATATGTCTTGATACGAGCATGGGTATGCCCACCTCGTCCATTATCAGAGATTATTCCTCATTCATATTGAGGCCATGTAATATTTGTTTATTTTTTGCAGCTTCCAAGGGTCGCGGATCCAGTCTCCAATCGGTCTCTTCTCCTCCCCAAAACCCCAGAAAAAAGACAAAAGAACTATGATGTCTATCGGCCATACGATGAGCTCCTGCCATCACACATCAGGGGGCAATCTGTTAACACCTAAAAAGTGCTCACTAGCTCATTTCCTTATTCACATGACCCATTTGTCCACTTTTCCACCATCTGAGCCTCTGAAGCCAACAAAAGGTCACCAAAAGACCTTAGTACACCTCTTTTTCCCACTCAAAAAGATTATTTTTCCTAAAAAAGCATAAAAAACCCTAAAAAAGGGTCCAAAATTCCCAAAATATTAAAAAGGGAATAAAAATATTAATTTTATTCAAAAAAGGAAAAAGGAGGGAAAAGTACCTAAACCATGTTGGTCAATACCATTGGTTTCCACAAAACCACAAATGGTATTCCCCACCACCAAAACCTATAAAAAGGTGGTAGGGGCTCCTCATTTCACATCCATCCATATTCCTATCCTCATGCTGCCAAAATCTCCCTTGAGTTTTTGGCCATTGTAGCAACCTTGGAGAAATGACCCATTGGAGATTGGAGCTACTCACCATTGGAGCTACTCAACAACCTTCATCTCTTGGAGGTATTGTTATTGCAAGCACTTGCTTGCCCCCATTTTCAATACAAATTATTTCTTATGTTTCTTGTTCTTGTTTTTTAATTAAAAAATGCACATGCTAGTTTAGTTTAGTTTAGATTTAGTTTATTGTTATTTATTTCTATTGAAACTGCTGCTACTAGTTAGCAGGTGCCCATTGCACTAAGCTTGGTTGCAAAACCAAGCCAACAAACATCCCCCCCAAAATTTGGTAAATATTGGGTCCCCTCCTTGTGTCTTTCGAAGAAGCCCCTTTTTATTTTTTAAAGCCCGTTTGTTTAAACTTTGCAAATCCTTCACCTTCTTCGGATTTTTTCTGCTAAGGCAAAATCCATCTTTTAGCCTTGGTCACAAATTTTAATCATTAAAACGCCGACTGTTGCGCATTTCTTAATGATAAAATTTGCGACATTTGCGCATTTTTTAGCCTTATTTAGGCCGACTGTGGCGCATCATTTAGTCTTAACTTGGCCAATCAAAAGCAATCATTTTATTTTTCTCCCAAAGCTGATCGTAGTTTTTAACAATAAAATCACCGTCGTTGCGCTGTCATTTAGTCTTAACTTTGTTGATAGTTGCACATATTCTGAATCTTAGATTTGCGCTGATCGTCACAGATTTTAGAGCTAAAGTGCACTCTCGCTACACCAAGTTTGACCATAAAATTGTCGCCTTTTCTTCTGCGCCTCGTCCTCTTCGTCGCGCCTTTTGGTCTCACATTCTAAAACTAATACCACCGCTTGTTGCGTTGTTTTTAAACTTAAAATCGCTGACTCTCACTGCAATCCTCAGGCGCAGCTTTTAATCACAGGAGTTAGTCCTAAAGTCGCCGCCTGTTGCGCAAGAGATACCATGTTGATTGCTGCCGCAGCACAGCCCATATTTTGGGTAAGCACGAGAGTTAAGTAGGTGAAGTTTTTTATGACGACCCGTGTAGATTTATTACCTTTTGCATTGAGCCCCATGCCCATTAAAACTTCTATTAAACCATCCTGTGGGGATTAAATGCTCACGCTGTATATATACATAGAACGGGGTTTTGTTCATTCCATTGTTGCCGAGAAGAGGAAGCGTTTGCCATTTTCCATTGAGATCTTTCAGACTGTCGTTCACCTAGGTACGCGCGTCGACCACCGAAATCCATTTCGAGACTGACAGGTAGGTGTTTACTTCTTCCCTTTGTCTTTATCGGAAAGGAAACTGTGTTTGCAAATTGTCTTTCTCGTTTGAAGCTTTTTGGATTGCCCATTGTTTTCGATAACTCCTTTGCCGTGTGGGAAGACCTCATGTTAAGACTGATAGAGCACAAATTTTTCAGTGGATGTTCCCGTTGAATCACGACCCAAAGCAAGCCTCGTCCTGTGCACATCCAATATGGCCTTGGTCTTCTTTTCTCACAGTTACGAAAAGCTCCATTCCGGTTTTTTGTTTTATTAATAAAAAGCTGAGCCTAGAGAAAATCCTTATCACATATTTCTTTAAAGCCACTGATAGTGTTGATATGTCCTTTTAAGCTTCGTAGCACACATTCTACTCTGCATCGCATGTAGAAAGACTTGTTAATGCTAGGGAATTCCATACTGCACCCGTCGTTGTCTTGGATAATAAGTCGTACCCTCAATGATAAAGCCCCTGCGTTAAGACCACTGAATATTCGGGAAGTTTCCTTATCCCACAGTAGCATCCCTATGCATCATTTGAGTTTATCATAAGTTTTTGTCAAGTACTGGCCAACAGTGTTCGGTTTTGTGTAACTTGCATTTTTTAGTCATTACATGGATGTTTTGTTTAAATGCTCTGCCTCGTCACCGTTGTCTTTGAAAGATTATTTTAAAATTGAAATCCAACACTATTGCATACTCAATTTTTGCTTACAAATCTGAAAGATGTGATTTATTCGCTGGAAATGGTTGCTTGAGAATTCGTCAACTCCTCATTTATATTACCTCACCATTGCAAGTTTGACATGCATAGGAGATCTGCCAGACAGAAGGCTATGCTTGCTTAATCAGATTCGGAAATGGAAATATTGTTAGATACATCGCTCGAAACCATGTTTAGCGATACACAAGCTGTCATCGGAGTAGCCCCAGGGAGCTCTGCCCCAGAATTTCAATGGGGAGACTTATACAGGTTTATCAGAGATCAGAAGTACCCTGAAGCATCCCTAGAAGAAACCATGGTCTACCTAAACATCAAGAAATATGGCCTTCACAAGGCAGCGAATTGTCCCGAGCTATTCCCATGCTCAGAGGTCATCGGTTGGATAATTCTTCATGTTAAGACCGATACAAGATTCATTAATGATAAAGCCGGGATGAATCTTGCGTATTTCGCACCAGGACACATCACGACCACTTACAAGTTACCCTAGGAAAGGGCTTGGCTAGATGATGAGTGGATAGGAAAGCAAACTATGGACCCTCTGGAGTCCGCCAGAAAGATGATGATAAGTGAAAGGCAAATAACACAAAGGAAGAACAATGAATATGAAAGTGCTCTTCTAAGGAATCCTTATAGAATCATTGCCTTAATGTTGAGTCGTATTTTCGGCATGCTGAATGGAAATGTCTTCAAACTTGGCTGGGTGCCAGTGATGGTCCATGTGGCCATAACCGGCACAATTTTCAATTGGGACGACATAATTTCAGACAGTATGGTCTCGCACTTAATTGCTGCCCAAGGAGGACTGACCCAGAAGAAGGTCGACTTCTTCATGTATTCTTATTTGATGGATTGTTTGTTAAGCAAACACCCTTTGCCGGACTTGGGTTGCATTTGGAACAGAAAGGAGTCTCCTCTCTTTGTGTCTTACCAACCCACATGGGAAAGAAAATACACAAACTACTACAAACAGACTTGTGAGAAACTCATCATGCCCCTGTATCAACTCATTTTTATAGAGGACCCAAACTCCCTATCCAAAAATGCCATGCCCATCATAGAGGAGTTTGGAGATTATTACTTTTCCCTCGAGGGCACCTATATCCGAATGAGTGGAGGATCCCAACCTCCCTTTTTTCTTCCCCGATATGTCACGGATTTTGTAGTGCACAAAGAGGCTTTAAGACAACTCTTCCTTACTGGTGGGGTCAGCAAGATCCTCTGTGAGAGGAAGAAAGGTATGTATCCACCAATGCCCTTCACCATCGGTGCATATAGTCTCTCGAAGCAAAAGATGGTGAAATTTTTTCTTAGGGCTTAGAAGTTTTTCATTTCGGTACCAAGCCCTTTAGAAGGCATGATCCTAGTAGAAGAGTTGCTGAGCACTGCAACAATTTCAAAACTTCTTATGAGTACACACATCTTTGGGAGAAGGAGGAGGAATTTTTTCGGAGTGCCAGGAGCTTAACTGAATTGGGAAAACGTTACCGCCATAAAAGCGGAACGAGTTCCATCCCTAAACTTGTTGGGTTGATCCAGAAGGAGAAAGAGGTAGCAGCATCTCAATCAGAAGAGTTAAGGAGGAAGGAAAAGGAGGAAGAAGAATGACTCCAGAGGGAGCAAGAAATCAAGCAGCAGCAGGATGCGGAAGCTGCTAGATTGCAACAGGAGAAAGAAGCAAAGGCTCTGAGAGAGGAAGAAGAGAGAATATTACAAGAACAAGCTGCCAAATTATAGCAGGAAGAGGTTGATAGAACCAAACAAGAAGGCCAAAAGGTTACAAGCATAGCGAGAAGCAGCGGAGCTAGTAGAGTTGGCAGAGAGGCAAGCAAAAGAAGAAGCTAAGAAAGCTGTGGAACAAGGCATGTCCATCCCATGGGCCATGGAATTGGATCTGGAAACAATAAACCAATCAGGGGTAGCTCATGAAGGGGTTGTCACCACAGAAGAGTTAGCACTTACCCCATACAACCCCATAAAGTAGCGCCAAGTGGCCAACCTGGACTCCGTTTATTTTCATGAAAGGAAGAAGGTTATTTTTGACAGATCAGAGAAGAAAATGCAGATTGGAGAGGACCTATACGAAATCAGAGTATTAGAAACCACACTTTTCGAAGGGATTGACATTGATCCTTTGTTCACAGCATCATGCTCTGTAGCTTCAGCCTAAGCAAGTAAAGACAATGTTGATCGTCTGGTTGAAGAGGTTAAGAAGTATAGGGAACTATGTTTCAAGGTAAAAGCTAACATGGAGAAGGAAGTACTAGAATGGAATGAGTTGAGATTGAGATACAAAGAGCTTCAAGAGGAAAATGAAGGAATAACTTTGCAAATCCAACAACTCGAAAATGAAAAGAATACCCTGGAAATGCGGTTGGAAATCTCAGAAGGTGAGCAAAAGGACTTAAACGCTTTTGTAGCAGATTTGGAGAAGCATGAAGCCAATAGTGTTCAACAAATTGATTTCTTCAAGCCTCAGTTTGGAAGGCTGACATAAGAAAAGGTAGAATTGTTAGAGTAGCTCAAAGAAGCAAGTGAAAAGAAGTAGGACTTGACTGCATTCCACAATTAAGCCTGCGATGTGTGGACGAAAACTCATCAATCATTAGTATTGATCACAGAGGAGGTCTGCAAGGTAAAAGGGATGATAAGCAGGATGACAGTCATTGAAAGCGAGGCACTGAAGCTAAAAAGGAAATATGGTCAGCACGTGGAAGCGATGACAGAGCAATTTGAATGGAGAAAAGGGAAATCCGGTTTCCCCATGAGCCGATGGGCTAAAATCGATGATGATGATTTTGATGTAGATAAGGGTGTCCTCGAGTTTTGCAGAGATTGTGGTGCAAAATTAAGTCTCTAGATCTGGAAAACAGTCAAACTATGCCATTCTTTCTACACAAAAATTCGAGAAACCCATGAAAAATGTCACATGGTTTTACCTCAGTCCATTTATGAATTTCCTGAGCTAGAACAACGTTTAGCAAGTTTGCAAGGTGACTTAGATTCGGAATTAGAATATCTGAAAATAATAGATATTCTAACTGCAGAGGACTTCCACCATTTCATTGGACAGTCCTCCATCCATGCATATTTCGTAGAGGATGTCGCTCAGTCAGCTGTAGCAGGTGCAGCAAGTGTCAAATCAGACTGGTGTAAGCATGAAATAGCGCTGACACTTATAATATCTGCGGAAACCATTTTGTCTCTTACATCCCTAGAGGACAAACTTTTGCTTTTCCCTAGGGTTAGGTTTTGAGAAAAGATAAGTTTGTAAGATCTATAAATATAACAATAGAAGATAAAGTAAAGGACTTTTGGCAGGTGAAAGGACAGACTTATGTTGTACATGAACTATTTTGCTGCATCAATAAAGAAAGTTTTATTTTGCCTAATGGAAGCCTGCATGGAGTTTTATCATGGGAATGTTTGAATGACTGGTCAAATTATTTCTGCATTATTCACACATTGACTGTGAGATCGTTCTTAACCATCTGAATTACTTCTTTGCTTCGAATGCTTTCACTCTCTCATGTAAAATTTCTGTGTAAAATGGGTAATAGAATGTTTATCTCTATCAAGGCTATCTTTGATAATCTTTTATTTTCTGTTGTAGATGCTTCCATTCAATTTAACAGCTATCTATGAATTTCTTGGTTGCATTTTCAGTTTATTACTCAGCCTTTAAATTTGCTCCTTACGAGGATAGATTAAATTTGCTTAAAACAATTTTAGATCATATTTGTTTACAGTTTGCATTTAGATCACAGCACTTGCATCTCATCTTTAAAATAAAATACATAAACGGTGGATCGGGCCGCAACCGATGCAATGGAAAACAAATATTTAAATCTTACATGGTAGCTGTGCTGTTAACTGGACGGATTCCCCATACCAAACAGTGAGCGATCTAATTGGGCTTGCTTATCGGGAAGAATCCCTTGTTGATTGATGCTACGATTTTTGAGGCATAAAAAAAGCCTAAGGGAGAGGAGTACACACAAAAAATTAGTGAGTGATATCTCATTAAGGGGGTGGAGAAGGACTTACATCCAATCATGGAGGGGCAGGGGATGAGGAAAGGAGAAAAGGGTTAGCAAGAGAAATAACAACGAACCAACAAGATCGAATGACTGATCTTAAGGTTTGTAAGGCTTGGCTATTTGCTGATTTGTATTTTCCTTAGGTGGGCCATTATCCTATGATAGGAACCCAGGATTTTATCTTACTAAAATCATCGCTTGTTGGTTTTTCCCCATTGGGGTTTTCTAGGGTAAACAAGTGTGTCAAATGTGTGATTGATTTCATGTTTTATTCGACCTCGTTAGTATTTAAATTATCAATGTATCTTCGTTTATAATTTCAAAACAAATTTCTGGGTATAAAAATTATCATGAACTAGAATCAGATCTAGTAATTCGAAAATTAACATACAGTTGTTGTGGGACCTATTATCACATCCATAGTAGCTGGGATACCATTATTGCAGAGCAATCTAGTATATATTTTTTAGATTTGCTTTTACATAGTTGTTGTGATATCATCCATGATGAGAAGTATTACTTATGATCACTCACACATCAGAGCAACCCCAGATCAAACATGCAGTAGACCTTGTGCCAAGGCTGAACCTCTTGACCTCAGATTTGATGACTGAGATGACCTTTTATCCCATATAGAGTAGTGCAGTGCCCTGAGTATCAGTAACAATGTTTCAGTGGTTACAGGTGGTCCAGGTAGAAGATACAGGTATATGGCCAGCAGGTATATGATGTGCATTGGTTTTGTTATCTTTCTCTTTTGGTCATTTTGACAGCTTGACTTAATATCTAGTCATCATGATCTGGCAGTATATCTATATAAAATGAATATGGTTTTTAATGATTATCTAAATGGTTTTATTACTTGCATTTAGAAGCTCTTGATTTATACTCATTGGTTTTACCCTCCTAGGAGTGTGGACATGATCATTCCCACCTTTATGGCTTGCTAGCTTAGGCATCACTTTCACTTTCCCCATCCATCGGTTACCTTTGCCACTTTTGGTTTTTACCCTAACTTACATCTCAGCCTGTGATATGGAGGACTTCCCCACTTTTGACTCTGTGTTGGATAGCATCCTTGTTAGTTTGTGTCTCGGTTCTGAGTTGGAAACAGAACTTACCCTTTGGTGAGTTGGATTTGATATATTGATCACTCTAGTTGGTTGCTCCGATGTTTGGTCTTGATTGTAGAAAGTCTCCCTAGTTTCCTGAGTTGTGTTGGATAAAACTTGAAGCAATTTGTACTACCATCATTACATAGAGAAACTATTGTTATATTTGTTATGAAATCCCATGAAAGGACTTTGAAAACTGTGCTTCTCAGCATAATGAAAGAGGGCTATGAATTTGAATGGAAACATAAATGAAAAACACCCTGGATGAAAGCTTGAGTAGTTGTGCTTCTAAGCACATGCAAAATCCCCAAAAGGTTTATGC